>CM037595.1:15312930-16527930 GCA_021018995.1 Chloranthus sessilifolius | reverse complement strand
TAGTCGAAGTGGCAGTTCATTATTGGAACATGTCAGCGTATTAGAGTGCACGGTTCGGATGGTTTAAATATCCGAAAATGTGTGATTTTTGGGTCCACTTCAGTTCAATGTATCAGCTATCGTTTTGATTGGACTACTCACATCTTACTTCTTTAATGGTATAAGATCATTTAAAGCCCAATGTGGTGTTTAAATGAAGGTAAGGGGAGTCGGTCCCATCATTAAAGATGAAATGTGGAGTATTTCCTAATGTTGGTATACCTTACTACTTATGCTAGGCAAAATGAATTAGTTAGTTGCTGATGCAAATGCCGGCAGCCTTTTTATTCGTGCACACCACTATTACGCATAGTGACCAAATTCGCTGACTTTTTTAAAAAGTCGAATAATTCACAAATTTTTGAAAAATAAATCCGAATAAAAGCCAAATTGTTCGCTAATTTCCCAAATTATATGCAAATTTTATGACCTCCCAGATTTGGTCAAAACTTTTTTTATTAATTTTAATTTTATAATTTTTAATTAATATAATTTATAATTTTTCTTTTTCCAGAATTTTAACTGTATTTTTCCCGAATTTTGCCGGAATTTTTCAAAGCCGTTTTAACCGTGACTTGATCTCTATAGTATTATCCCCCAAAGTAAAAGACAACACTTCCAATATCTTTAGAATGTGACATATTGAGTTGTTTCTTGTTATTGACTTCAGTTCTTTTTTTCCTTCAGGCATGTGCTTCTCTTGAACCTAATTATCAGCCTCCAGTGACATTTGTGGTAGTACAAAAACGCCACCATACAAGGTTATTCGCCAACAACCATTCAGATCGCAATTCCGTTGATAAGAGTGGAAATATATTACCTGGTAAGATATGATTCTTAATTGATTGAAAGAAGATGACATTTAGTCCTTTTAATAGTTGATTTTTGAGATGTGATTTATGCTGTTATTAATTCTACCTCCTTGGTAACACTGATGGAGCATGGAATTGGGAGGAAGATTAAAACTAAATTTCCCTAACTTCAAGGACTCGAGAACCACTTATATGATATAGAAAAGAGAAAACTTGAGATTACCGTAATCCCACTACACCGTGTCTCTATTTTGTAGGACCGGAGACCCAACTAAAGTAAGGAATAAAAATGAAAGCTGAAAATCACGATAGGAAATTTTGTGATTCGTGTTTCACGTGGCACACTTTCGACTATCTTTGCTCTCATATTTCTTCTCCAACTTCTTGAGATGTAAAAATCTCCCCCATATCTTTCTAGAATCTCAGATAATATCGAAGATTTAATTGCCAGCTGTCTTGGAATTTTGGCCCTTTTTTATGTTGAACAAATATAGCCACAATCTTATAGGGAGTCAGCTTTCTATCTTTATAAAATTCCTGCTGATTTTATTTTAGGAACTCAGGTTTCTGATTTTTTAATAGCTCACACATAGAAAGATAAGAATTAACTCTGGACCTTCTCTTTCAAAGTCACATGATAACTTTTTAACTATCATGAATTTTAGGTCACTATATGGGCCTTATTTAAGTTAATAAGGCTCAATTACAGCCAAACAAATCCCCCATATTTAAGATCTGTTTTTGGGCCTTATCTATGGCCTTAAAGTTCTTGAGCCTGCTCATCTTAGTCTTTTCCTTGTACTGCAACCACCTTCTAATGAAAGCCCTTAGGTATCCCCCTTGAAACCTCCATATGTCCTCAAATACAGCAATAATCCTCTGTATTTCTGCATTCACTTCTTCGTATAAGTAACAGAGTGCTATCTTCCAAGATGTAAGCAGCACAAATTAACGTATAGTTGCATAAGCATAGTAAGTGTCTTCAACAGAAAGCGGACACAATTTTATTTGCTCAATTTAAATATTAATGCTTTAGCTAAAATTTGCAGGTTTTCCCATCTATAATCAGGCTTTATACTAAATGTAGAGTTCTCTCTAAATTAATTGCAGGAACTGTAGTGGATTCCAAGATCTGCCATCCTACTGAGTTTGATTTTTATTTGTGCAGTCATGCGGGCATTCAGGTAATTCACATTCTGTTTTACTAACTTGACTTTTTCTTGCATGTGATGATGTTCATGGATGATGATGAGTTCTAATTTTAGGGTACGAGCCGACCTGCTCACTACCATGTACTCTGGGATGAAAACAAATTTACAGCAGATGGACTGCAGTCTCTCACAAACAATCTATGTTACACGTACGAATCGCTCTTCTTTCTATTGCTGTTATTTTTGTTGTTATTATTGTTATTCTCCTCTTTTTTTCAAATGCCTATTGTTATAATGCTTGCACGCCAAAGTTTGTTATTGGAAATTTGTGAATAATGCAAGGTTTAATCATGTTATTTGAAGTTAGATAGGATTTTCTGATATCTTTTTCTTCACTTTATTTTCTGGGAACGAGTTATTGAAAATTTGGCATGATTTGGGATGCTTGATTGCAGATACGCACGGTGCACTCGCTCTGTTTCCATTGGTAAGCTGGCTCTTCATATATATATATATATATATATATATATATATATATATATATATATATATGGGTAATGATCACTTGACTCGCATCACAACCTGACTCGAGCCAAGAGACCCTACATCTCTGCAGTCAACGTTGACCGCAGAGATTTGAATGGTCTCCTGACTCGAGTCGTGTGATCGTTTCCCTCTTTCTCTCTCTCCTCTCTCTCTCTCTCTCTCTCTCTCTATATATATATATAATCGATATCTTCTATTAGTTGGCTCTTTAGATAAAATTTGTTGGCCTTAAGTGATCTTACATGCCTTGTGTTTGCTTAATGTTGACAGTTCCACCAGCATACTATGCTCATCTTGCTGCTTTTCGTGCACGCTTTTACATGGAACCGGAGACATCTGATAGTGGGTCATTGACCAGTGCGGTGGCAGCTAGCCGTGCTGTAGCTGCTGGCGGAGGGCCACGCACTACTCGGGTCCCGGCAAATGTTGCTGTAAGACCCTTACCGGCTCTCAAGGAGAATGTTAAGAAAGTGATGTTCTATTGTTGAGGATAGGGAAAGACTTGAAAAGGCGAGAAATATTTAAAGACTCGATGCTTTTTAGATATTACAATATTTTAATTTTCATATGATTGATGCCAAATCATACATGGGTCCGCCTTCTAATTGAAAGGAGGAAAAATATGTGACTGATTGCTGAACTCCAAATTCCAATTCATAACATTTTCTATATTTCATGTCTTAAAATGTTGGGTTTCTCTGTTTTATGTAATAGAAATGGATAGATGCTGTGTTGGCGAAGGGGTTTGATGATAGCTCAACTGCTGCCAGAAGATAGAGGTCTTTATCAAGGGTCAAAAAATCGGAAAACTGATACATATCGTCCTGATCTTTAGGACGATATGTATCAGGTATCATCCGATACATTCAATGTATCGGCGGCGATACATTGAATGTATTAGTTCAATACATTTTTTTTTGTATAGTCCAAAGAACGGGCGATATCTTAAGATATCGGCCGCTATTTAAGGATAGCGGCCGCTATTTTAAGATATATAGCGGCCGCTAACATACCGCTAGTTTGCAAAAAAATAAATTTTTTTTTTTTTAAAGTTAGCGGCCGATATCTTAAGATAGCGGCCCTAACATACTGCTATCTTAAAAAAAAAAAAAAAAAAAAAAATTTAAGTTAGCGGCCGCTAACTTAAGATAGCGGTCGTTAATATACTGCTTACTTATAAAATATATATATATATATATATATATATATATATATATATATATATATATATATATATATATATATATATACATACACACACGATACATTGCCTATGTATCGTATCCCCTAAAAAATTTAAGTTAGCGGCTGCTAACTTAAGATAGCGGCCGTTTTGATATATATATATTTAAAAAAATTAAAAATCATATTATCAAACGATAATTTGAAATTATTGCCCGATAATTTAAAATTATTGCCCGATAATTTCAAAGTATCGTTCGATATGGGCGATATATTGTCCATATCGGACGATAATTATCCTATTTTTTAGGGGATACGATACATAGACAATGTATCGTATCGCCCAAGTCCAAAACCGATACGTATCGGGCAATACGTATCGGTATCGGACGATTTTTTGACCCATGGTCTTTATATGTTCATTGAGATTTGACAATATTGTTAAATATGGGGTTCAAAGTTAGGTTTGGGGCGATATCTAAAGTAATATATATAATAAGTAAAGGGACAACTCTCCTGACCAGTCATTTAAACAACAAATGGTATTTAAATGATCTTACATCATTTATTGGTTTATGATCTTGGAAATCCATTATGTCAAAATGATATATCATCAATTGAGAGACTATGTGTCCAAAAATTTAACTTTTGGGAGATTCTAACCATCCGATCTATGCACTAAAATGCCTAACAATTGTTCTTAATTTTGATAGTTGATATTAAAGTTCATGGATCGAATGGTTTACATCTACTTAGAAGCATGATCCTTTTGTTGGGATAAGTTCAAACAATGGATTGTCACTTGGGTGTTTAAATGTCGCTCAAGAGCCATTATCCTATAAATAAACTAACTGGGGTTGTCACAATGGCCATGACCTCAAGAAGCAGAGGTCTTCAAATCTCACCCCTTGATGAATAGCCAATAACTGCCATCTCATCAGTATCAGTGGCTAGGATTGCTTCTCACCCTGCAAGCGGGGTTATATTGTAAACACCTAATATATGGAAGATTATATGTAGCCTTAACTTGTTATGGCCTATTTGGTAACTTCGTGGAAAAGGAAGTTAATTTTTTCAAACCAAGGCTGTGATTGGCATTGCTCTTTGGAGGCAGCAGGCAGCTTTCCACTATGGTGCAGAGCACTTAGTGTGGGAGTATGTTAGGCTGAAAATACTCTCATACTCTGTTGTGGGGTGAAAGAGCATAATTTGAGTGTCTTTAGAAGGGCAATTTAAATCCGCTTGTTTAAGTGGCTGCTCTTTGCCTCCAAAGAGCAACCTCAAACACAACCTAACGAGCTTGTTTAAATGGCTGCTCTTTGCCTTCAAAGAGCAACCCCAAATACAACCTAAGTTTTTTTTTTTGATAACCTGAGTACCCGGGCCTCTTAGAGCACCTGCCTAATCCAAGGGGACATGCGCACCCTAAATTCAGCACATGTCGAGTCAGCACAGAATATAAATCCCTAGGGTGGCCTCAAGGGGGGGATGGAATTCGAACTCAGGTTTCCTACTTTTCGAAGCAGGTACCTGATTAGCTCACCTAACCCCTTGAGGTTCAAACAACCTAAGTTTCTCAGCAACACAATAGGAGTTTTTTTTTCCTGTCTTTCCAACACTATTTTGACCCAAAAAACCCCTCTTCCAAATAATAAGAACGATTGTTTTACTTATTGGATAAAGGACCTTGTTCCATTTACTAAGGCCATGTTTGACAACCTTTTTCTCAAGGGGCGTGTCACATGTTGTTTCTCAAAAAGGTTTATCAAATATAAAAAATGATGGTGTGAAAAGTAATATGTAACAACTTCTCAATAAAACACCATTTTGAACTAGAGGTGGTCATATCTTTGATTTAAAATGTGCTTCTCACCCAATATTTTTTCCTCAAAAGTGATTTTAGAAAAAGGTTTCCAAACAAATAGGAGAAATCAATTTCCAATAGAAATCAATTCTTAGATAGCCTAATCAAACATCAAACTCAATCAAGAAATTGATTTTATTTGGTTTCCTTGCTATCACCAAGTATGACTCTAAAACTGCTATCAATGCACTACAACTCTAAAGATTGTTGGGGTTCCATTAGTTGGGAAGGGGAATGGTACCCACCACGGTAGCACCCAGGCGCAACCCATGTGGGGTAGATCACATGTAATGTGGTAAATGATCTTTGGAAGAAAAAAAAAAAAAAAAAACAGAAAAAAAAACGACACCCGTTTTAAGAGATACAGCTATGGGCATGCGATTTAAAAAAAAAAAAAAAAAATGATTTTTAATCATGGATGATATCGAGACGCATCTTAGAGTCCACTGGTGTGCATGCTGTACACCGGTGGTGATCGAGGCATCCACTCTATAATAGCTCTTTTTATTGCTGGTAAGTTTGGGGGCAATACAAAAATATCAGTTTCTACATGGAGCTCACCAAGTTATGGACATGTTAAAACATCGCCACTTCTTTGTTATCACATGTCTCTTTTCTTTGTTCAATTGCCTCTAGTAGCTATGGTTTGAGCGTTTTTTTTTTTTTACCATTAATTGATATGCCAATGACGGTGTTACCAGTAAGGGTGTTATCGTGTCGGTTCGGGATCAGTTTTGGGGCAAAACTGAAATTGAATCGATAATTATCGGTTTTTATTTTATAAAATCGAAATCGAACCGATAAGGTTTAAAACCAAAACCGAACCGATAACTATCGGTTTGGTTGATTTTCGGTTTCGAAATCTCAATTTTTAAAATTTGTTTTATTAGGAAGTTATTGCCAATTCATAAGAGTCAGATCACTGAAGATTCTGTAGGTTGTTGCCTATATCGCTAATTCGCTATTAACCATCCAAAAGTAGGTGTTTGATCAGATGGCTAAGAGCATTTTCAAGAAATTAATGCACCCATCGGACAGTTTAGATCGATGGGCAGATGCACCAATTATTAGTACTCACTGGTAGGTCTCGACGACATAAATTCATACAGTATTGCAGTCCAATCATCCACAGGTAGGCCGCCATTCGATAGAAGACAGCCCGAAAGTAGAATGTCAAACAATCCTAACCATCTAATTGCATGCCAAATTTTAGATAGTTGATCATAAAATTTTCAACCATCCATTTAGCAATCCTCTGATCTGTGAAATATCGAGCATTTTTCAAATGCATGACATGGGTTGCCAATATCTATTATCCAGATCGATCAAATTCATGACACATGACCCTTTATAGTTATTTCATATTTTCATTACATTACAACTTGTATATATATATATTCAGATTTTTGCATAAAAAGAGAAAACAAAAATCAAAACAGAGAAGTTAAATGATTGAAACATATTGTCCACAAACCAATTCAGAAAGCAATGCATGAACAAGATCCATCTAAATTCACGCATGCAGATAATAGAAAAATCATACCGAGATCCCAATAACTTCACAGAACCTCAATCTCATACATGCACAATTATCGGTTTTTTATCGGTTCAGTTTCGATTTTTTAACGTTAAAACCGAAATCGAACTGATAACTATCGGTTTCTATTTTTTGAAATCAAAACCGAACCGATATGTCTCAAAACCAAAACCGAACCGAAATTTGGGTCGGTTTGGTCGGTTTCTGCACAACCCTAGTTACCATTTTTTGCATTTCTCTATACATTTGTTGGATGTTTAAAAGTTTTTGAAACTTGTCTTTTTTAAAGAGGTGTGTCTTTTTAAAGTTAAGTGTCATTTCAAAAGAAGTGTCTTTTCAAAAGAAGTGTCTTTCCAAAGTGGGTTGTCTTTTTCGAAGAAATGCCTGTAAAACCTTTTCATAGAAAAATTATGCATTAACACACTACTTGATTTTCTATTTAAGAAATATAAAATCATTGTTTTCTTACTACATTAGAGTCTTCCTTATCTCTGGTTCTGTCTTTAAAGGTCTTGATCAGAGCGCTTTTGTAATATTTAGTATTCAGATAGCGTGAACGCCCCCCTCTCCCCTCCCCCCCCCCCCTAAAAAAATATAAAATAAAATAAAATAAAATTATAAGGCCACATTTTACTTTAAAAGGCCTCCAAATTATTATTTATTTATTTAATAAATAAAATTAGTTGCTAAAGATAAAATAAAATTATGCTAACATTCATTTTCTTAGTCTAAGATAGGTTGCAAATAAGCTTTCCTTTATTTATTTATTTTCTTTTAAAATTAAACGCAAGCCTAAACCCTCGACCACGAAAGTCTCTCTCTCCCCCGGTCGCCGCGCCCTGCCGCTATCGGAGCCCAATCGCCGGACCGAGGTAGGGTTTCAGATTCTCTCTCTCTCTCTCTCTCTCTCTCTTTATTCCTTTCTCTCACTCTAAAGTCTGTTGTTAATTAGTTAATACAAGTATGCAACTAGCAACACCTCCTTCCTCTCTCTCTCTCTCTAACTCTCTATTTTCAAATCTAATTATGTATTATTTAAATCCCATATTATTATTTTTTTGTTTTATTCGTTTTGCTATTTTTGCAATCCTTGATCCTTTTTTTTCTTGTTCCAATTTTTTCTTCATGTTAACCCAAGCTGTCGCTTCATACAATGCGATTTCGTTGGTTCACTTGAGACATGACACAAGCAAGCGATTTCATCTAAGGTATTAAAATCGGTATTGGTTTACCCGAGGCCGATATAAATCAGCTGATACTGATACGTATCAGTCAATTTTTATTTTTATTTAAAAAAAATATAAAAAATAAAAAAGTATTGGTCGAAACCGAGACTTATCGGCAATACCGATACGTATCGGTATTGGCCGATTTTTTATACCTTGATTTTATCGAATCAACTATCAACATAAATTGAAGGTAAATTCAAAATTTGTTTATTGAATTTTTTTTAGTTTTACTTTAATTTGTATGTGTTGTATGACTCTAGTAGAAAACCTTAAATCCAAAATCCCCTAAACCCTAAACTCTAAATCTCCAAATCTTAAGGGCTCGTTCGAGAGTTTTCTATGCCTAAAATCTGCCTAGAATCTGACATTTTATACAAAATCTGAGTGAAGACTGTGTTCGAGAGTTTTGGTTGGGAATTGGGAATCTGAGGTATTTCCAAGTGAAAGGGACGTTTGAACGTCTGAACAAATTGCTCGGATTAGGTCAGATTCTAAGCTCAGATTTTCGATTGTTGAGTATACTTCAGTTTAGTATATACATGAGAGTTTTACTCACCAGTCAACGGTCATAAACTGAAATTGCTATGTAATGTCTTCAAGTATGTCTTCTTCTCCAAATATGTGGCTTATGCGACTCCTGCTACAAGCGTTCATGAGTTGCTCGAATGCCGAGTTTGCACCAATTCTATGTAACCTCCAATACACCAGGTATAACTTTTATTTTAGGACTTTTTGGTTTCAATTTTTTGAGTTTAATGGGAGATGGGTTTTATAGATTTTATTGGATTTGTGAAAGAAAATGGGTGTTTGAAAAAAACAAAATGATTTTTTATTGCATTAATTCTATGTACCCACAAATTTATTAGAGATTTTTTTAGGGATTTTGTAGGGTTTTGATTTTTTGAGTTTAATGGGAGATGGGATTTGTAAATTTTATTGGATTTATGGAAGAAAATGTGTTTATTGGAAAAAAAATGGCTTTTTTATTGCACTAATCCTATGTACCCACTAAGTGACTGGTAGATTGTTTTTGAGGATTTTACTGCGTTTTGATTTTTGAGTTTAATGGGAGATGGGTTTATAGATTTTATTGGATTTGTCAAAAAAATGGGTTTCATGAAAAAAACAGAGGCTTTTGATTGCACCAATTCTATGCACCTATCAATTCATCAAAGATATTGTTTTGTAAGATTCTGTTGGGGGTTTGATTGGTGAATTTAATGGGAGATGGGTTTTGTTGATTTAATGTGATTTGTGGAAACAAATAGCCTTTGCTTGCACCAATTCTATGTAACTATTGATTCATCATGTCTGTTGTTTATGAGATTTTGTTAATAGGAGATGAGTTTTGTAGATTTTATGTGATTTGCAAAAATTAATAAATATGATTTTTTAAAAAAAGTTGGGGATTTTGGTGAGATTTTGTAATTGGATTTTGATTGTAAAGTTAAATGGGAGATGGGTTTTGTGAAAGGTACGACTTTCGAAAAATTCCTTTGCAATAATTCTATGTTGTTTGGTTGGTTTTGTGTTTGTTATTTTTGGGATTTGTTTGATGGTTGAGTTTAACAGGAGAGATGTTTTATAAATTTTATGGGATTTCTGAAAGAAATGGCTTTTGATGATGAGATTTTTTTCTTCACCTGGTTGGAACAGAATGTTATATAGTTTCAAAGATTTGTTGATCTGAATGAGTTTTGTGAGATTATTTATTTATAATAATTGAGTTTTTTTATTGAATGACAGTTCTTCATTAGGGATTAGATTGGGGTGGAATGCAATATGGGTTTTGAAAATTTTGTTGATTTGCATGTGTTTTTGATGATTTGATATTCTAGTTAAATCTAATTTTCTTTATATTATAAGGGAATGAACTTAGAACAGAATGCAGCATGAGTTATAGATACTAATGTTAATCCAAAATTCGTTCTTTTTAAGAACTCACTACACATTTATATTCACAAGGGAACAAGTTTGGAAAGATTGAAACTTGAGTTAAAGAATCAAATTAAAATAAAACCAATGTTACCTAGACACTTCTACTTTTGTAAATTTTTCCATGCCTAGACACTTGGATACTCCTCAACATAACACTTGTAGAAATGTATGAAAAGAAGATCGATGCTGAGGATGTAAAAATGATATGAATTAATGATAGAGATCACTAGGTGGCCTGGCGTATCATAGTATTAGATATTTGTGGTTCTTATATAGTGTGTGAATTTTTAATGTTATATATTACGAGGTTATTAGATATATATGGCTTTTAGGGAAGAAAGTATGCATGTTCTTAGTTTTTAGTTTATTTCTCTCTAGAGTTAAAGTTGAACAACAATATGTAAAATGTAAATTAAATATTGGGAGTTTAAAAAAAATGGGACCGGTTGAATCGGTGACTTTTAAAAAATAAATATAAATCTACGCCAATGCCTGATGCTACAATCGTTTGGTGTAGCTTTAAAAAAAAAAAATTCGCCATTGGGTTTCCAACCTAAGCCGTCGGCGTAGTTATTAGCCGACGCCTTTATCGCCGACGGCTTCTAGACATCGATGAAAAGTTTTTCAGCCGTTGGCGTAGGGTGTTTTTTTTGTAGTGTATTCTTCGTAGGATAATAAATTGACTAACTTTTCAATTGGTATTAGTGGCCTATTTTAAAAATAATGGCCATTAAATCAGATTCGAAAAAAGACTCCGTCAAATATGTTCAGCCCTATCTCGATTGATTGCCCGTAAATTTTGAGAGAAATTTGAGTACGCCTTCTAAATCGATGATTAGATCACGTTTCTATGGTCATAATATTACCACTGATTGAATCGAGCTTGAGAATTTTCTAAGAGGAACTTAAAAACAAAAGATTTTCATCTTTTATGAGAAAAGTCAGGAATCTGAGTAACTTAAGAATGCATATGGGAAAAGTCAGGAATCTGAGTCTACTAAGAATCTGTTAGGAATTTGAGTGTCCAAGAATTTGAGTTTTTCTGAGAAAAATCAGGAAACACCTGAACAAGGCCTAAATGCCTATGCACTACTATGCGTGAAGGGCTCAATCTCATTATGTTAAGAATTGTCAAACTTGTAATTTCATGTATTTGCTTGCTCATTAATACTTGTAATATATTTAATATAATGAAAAAGTGTTAAAATCTTATATTGTTGTGTGAAAAATAACACCAAAAGTATAAAATACTTAAATTATTTTATTAGCTATCAGGGTTTCGTTTGGGTTGATAATGTGGATGCTTCATACTTTAGCCCACTTTTTTTAAGTTATTACTTGAGAGCTATTTACTTAGATTGGTATAATTTAATTTGTTAGAAATTTTTTATGTAAATTGAATTTTGGTGAAGGCAAATGAATTTTACAAATATAATTTTATTTTTTCATACTTTTCGCAGCAAATATCTCACTTTTAATTTGAGAACTCTCGATGATTTTTAAGCAAATAAGTACTTTGTAACTTGTTAGTTTAAATCGAGCTGTCGACCATTTTGCAATTTAATAGGGTGCCAAGCAATAGTGTAAACTTAGTTTAAATCATTGAGACCCTTTTTATATTTTAATTTTTAACGATAATAAATTTTATTAGTAGTCTCTTATTGAAATATAAAATTTACTTCAAATATAATAGGCTCCATTTCAAAATCTCGTCATGAGAAATCTAAACGCAGATTCACAGAAATCAAAGCTACACAGTTTTAAATAAGGGTATAAGCACCCCCTTTAGGTAGCCAAAATATCTATTGGACCCGCTCTGGCCCATTGACACTCCTACTCTCTGTACTGACTTTAATTACCATACATATTAGGTTAGAGCCATCAACAATCATATAAAATGATTGACTAATTGACTTGAATTATAAAATATGTTCCAATCTTTCAAGCCGAACCAATCAAACATTTCTAGACCGTACGATCATTGGATAATTTTGATGTACGGGCACAAATTTGAAAGTTCACGATCAATATTCACCGGTACCGACTTGACCGAAAAACAAATTTAACGAAAATCGATTTTGAATCGGTTAAACTTCGGTTTTGGGCGACTGAAATCGAAACTGATTGGATACGGTGATGAAACGCACCCAAAATAAATAAAAAAAATCAAGAAAATGAAAAAAAATAGAAAAACCTAGTCGAAATTGAAAACAACCCCCGACCCTCCTAACCATCATTAAAACACTAAAAGGGTGTTTATAAGAGCTTACACTATCAATGATTTAATATGTGGTTGATCTGTACTCTTTAAGTGATAGATCATAGATTAAAGTGCAACAAGGTAAAAGACTGGGGTGCTTTTAGAGAGATTTAAACTATCCGATCTATGGAATATAATATCAATACATGTATATAATGTTCAAGAATCGGATAGTTCACATCCACTTGAGTAGTGTTATATCTTAGATGTTAAGCCCTAGTCAAATCTCAGACATAGGCATGGAGGTAAAATGATAATTTCACCCTCCAAGCCTGTCTTGGTTATAATTTTTCCATCCCCGTATTGGGCTGAATTTTTCAATCCACTTATAAGCGTTCTTCTTTGGGCTGAAGACATGTTTCAACAATAGATTGCCACTTGAAAAACTTAGACTGATGGCAGACGTCAATGGTGTGAATTAAAAGTCTAATTTCAATGGTGCAAGATCATTTAAACAATATTGGCCGGGAGCTATTATCCTAATCGAAAAAATCCAATTCGATTTTAAAATTTTCTTTTAATTAAATATAATTTACTATTTACTTAAATTCCTTGAGATTAACTGTTGTCCATTATAATCATTGTGCAACCGATGTCCGCTATAATCATGGTTCAAAATTTCAGTCGATAACTCAAGTTATCGGTTGAATCGTTTCGGTTTCGATCCCCATTGAAATGATAACTTCAATTGAAATTTTGGCCCAAATATATATGGAGGGAAAATTATCGGCCGAAATTTAAATTTTGGCCTAAATATATAAATTTAAGTTCAAATATTCGGTTTCGGTCATGCCCGAAATTGAAAATGAAACCGCTATTTTGATCTTTCGTTATAACTATTATACAACAAACTAAAATGAAATATTTGAATAAAAGCATGTACTTAAGCCTCTATAATGTTAATTTAATTATTTAATTAAAATTTTAATATTTTTCAAACTTTAATTAGAAAAATAAGAGTCTAATCCTAATCAAAATTTATTAGAAAAATAGTAAAAAAATAGTTCCAATAAAATAGCCCAACAAAAATTTATTAGAAACGCACGACCTGGCTCAATAGGAGCCGGGCTTGGGCTGAGTACATCATAGTCAATGTTAGAGTCGGGTTAAAAATTTAGAAACCTGACCCGAGTAGATTAGGGCCGGGTTGAACCTCATGTGAAATAAGAAAATAAATAAATAATCATATGATGGTATGCCAATGATCTCAAGATCCATCGCGTGAAAGTTTAGAACGATAAACAATTTCTTATCTAATTCAATGCAGTCAATGTATTCGTGAGTGAACTTAAAGATTTGGTGAGTGGATTTAAAGGTACACATAAATTTAACTGTACCTTTAAATTCACTTACTAAATCTTTGAGTTCACTCACATTCAAACACATTGATTATATTGATTCGATAATGGAGATTGTTTATCGTTCCAATCTTTCACACGATAGATATTGAGAACATGATGATATTATCATATAGTCGATTTTTTTATTTCATATGATATATATTTAAAAAAATGACTTTAAAATTAATTTTGAACATACATATGATATTAAGGACTTAAGATTATTTTTTTGAGATGTGTGCCTCGAAAAATAAAGTATTCACTATTTGATAGTAGGCCTTGCTCTCAAGATCCATCACGTCCAAGAGAGAGGACAAACGATATCCTTCATCCGATTCTACGAAATCAATGTGTTTAGGCGCGCGTGAACTCAAAATCTTAGCTGGGAGGATTTAAAGGTATTCAAAAATAAAGCCCACATATAAAGTTATTGAACATCAGCCGTACACGTGCCACGTTTAGATACCGTAGGTTCTAGGGTTTCCCCTCATAATCCCTCTCTCTCTCTCTCTGTCTTTCTTCTCTCTCTCCCTATAAATAACTCAACTTCTCTCTCCATATCAAATAGTATTTTCAAACAAGGTTTTAGGATTTTAGGGTTTAGAAATTTTAATTTATGAATTGTTGTGCGTCGCATACTGATTACCGGCTGTCTTGATTCCTCGTGATTGCTGTGTATGAGTCGACGCTATATTTACCACATCTCCATTTCTGCAACCCTAGAATCTACGGCCTTGATGGGCCCTTTCAGCTGATCTGGAGAAATTTTACATTTTTTTTTAATAGTTTAATTTTGATGGAAGTGATGATCCTTTCCCCACATGATCGACTCTGATTATACTGAGCTGTTTTACTTCTCTTTTTAAGAGAATCAAGCCAGGATCTGATCCCTCCATTCTTTTTTCTTTGAATCCAGACCGTCAGATCTATATTCAACGGTGAGGATAATTTTTTTTATGGTTTTTTTTTAATGCTAATTTTGGTAATTGGTTCTGATGGAAGTGATGATCCTTTCCCCACATGATCGACTCTGATTATACTGTGCGTTTTACTTCTCTTTTAAGAGAATCAAGCCAGGATCTGATCCGTCCGTATTCTACCTTTCGATCCAGACCGTCAGATTTGCGGACCACTCTTCTAACTCTCTGCCGTTCATCTTAATTACTGGGCCGGCATCTTAAACCCAAAAGGTGTTTAAGATGTGAGTTTTCGACAGATTTAAACCATTTGATATGTTAATCCCTAAGGTTTTTTTTTTTTTTTTTTTTTGAGAATGTTTATCCCTAAGTTAGTGTCTAGAGAAGATTTAATTTTTCTTTGTATCTTTCAAAAATATAATAATAATACTAATAAAAGAATATAATCAAATACTGGGTTATAATTAAATACTTGTGCATTAAATTTTTTCAAACTTTGACCTCCATTTAGTTGTAAAATTATTTTTTATTTTTTTAGTGTTTATTGGATGAACTTGATCAATTTTTATTTATTTTATTTTGATAATTGATTTTTGATGGAGGTGATGATCCTTTCCCCACATGATCGACTTTGATTATACTGAGCGTTTAACTTCTCTTTTATGAGAACCAAGCCAGGATCTGATCCGTCCTGTCATTGTTTCTTTTCATCTGAACCGTCAGATTCGCAAAACCACCCCTTTAGAGGAAAGGTCTGCCGTCCATCCATAATGGCGGAGAATTAGTGGGTCGGCATCGTTTTTAATTAGTTAATCAAATTATATCATTTTGGCTACTTATATCATATTTTTTTCTATGCTCTATACTCTCATAATCGACTCTTGTGAGAGAAAATCTCTACCTCCTGATTGAAGGCAGTAATTGTACCTATTTTAAATGGGTCCCACTCTTGACCGTCATTTGAAAATCAGGATGATGTTTAAATCGTCATATACAATTAATTAATGGTTTAAGATGTGGATAATGCTCACTGCCAAAGTCTTCAATTATAAGAGCATCTCCAAACAGGAAATTGACCTTTTCGGAACACCTTTTCCTCCTGACGACCTATACTTTTACCTTTAACCAAACCAACTAGCTCTCTATACTGGTTATATTTATATGAATGATGCCGTCTGATTTGAAGACTATCATATAAAATGGATAGTGTTAAAAATAGATACGAAATATATAGTAAATATAGTGAATAAAGTGTAAGTGATTAATGTGCATTGAATTTTTAATCTCTATGATAATAAAATTTTAGTGTGAAGCAAAGAATCAATTGATTTAAAAATGAAAATTGATATATCAGAATTAATAAGGTGTAAGTTTTGTTTTAATAGATCGATCTATTGATAAAAATGAAATCAATTGGATTCTTATAGGGGATGTTATTATTTATTTATCTTATAAGATGATTTTATAATATTAAGAGTAATTAAGTATTTTATTTTATATGAAAATAAAAAAATAATAAGGCATAAGTATATAATATTTATTAATTTTTTATTATCATTCGTAATTATTTTCTTTTTAAATATATCATAATATAATGTATAAGATGTATTAATTATTTTAATATCATCTCATGAAATGAAATCAGAAGGGTGGGTAGAAGGGTGGGTCTAACATCAGGTGGGTCGAGGTTTAACATTAGATGGGTTGAGGTTTATATAAGATGGGTAACGGTCCAACATAAGATGAGTCACAGTCTAATATTAGATGAGTCGAGGTTTAACGTTACATTTTAACATTAGATGAATCACGATTCAATATTGGATGAGTTAAGGTTTAACATTAGATAGGTAGGTCACGGTCTAACATCAATCATGGTCCACATCAAAGAGTCAATAGTTCAATGTCGGATGGGTCATGATCCATACTAAATAAGTCACAGTCAAACATTGGATGGGCTATGGTCCAACATTAGATGGGTCATGATTCACATCAAAGAGTCACAGTCTAACATCAGATGGATTATGATCCACATCCAATGTGTCATAGTCTAACATTGGATGGGTTATGGTTCGCATCAGATGGGTCATAATCTAATACTAAATGGGTTCAAAGTTAAGGTCTAACATTAGATGAGTTACGACCCAACATCAAATGGGTCAGCTAAGAGGGCAACACTAGCAAAAGTTTGAGCCATCATCACCCACTCATGCTAAGCAACTCCGATTAATGGATTTCGATCCAAATAAAAATGAAAGAACAAATAAAAGATATGAAAATTATGCAAAACAGAAAAGGATTGATCCCAAAGCATATCTAGCATGCACATCATTTTTTTTAAGCCCAATATAATACAAGGTAGCTTAGAATACAATCTGTGGGCACTGCCTTGAAATGAGGTAATTATTTGCACAAAGGATCAATTATTGTGTAAGCAACTTAGTTTGAGGGAATCTTAGATCAAGTACTTTTACCAGTGATGGTGGAATCAACATCTTAGAAGAAAGAGAATCCATATTAAACAAAGTAAATTAGTAAATGGGCACCTCCTTGAAAGGAGGTAATTATGTGCACAAAGGGTCAATTATAGTGTAAGCAACTTAGTTTGAGAGAATCTTAGATCAAGTACTTTTACCAGTGATAGTGGCATCAACATCTTACAAGAAAGAGAATCCACATTAAACAAAGTAAATTAGTAGATGGGTACTGGCTTGAAATGAGGTAATCTTAGATCAATTATTATGTAAGCAGCTTAGTTTGAGGTAATCTTAGATCAAGTAATTTTACCAGTTGATAGTAGCATCAACATTTTAGAAGAAAGAGAATCCACATTAAACAAAGTAAATAATTTGAATATTAATCTTGTAAGGAAGGACATATGCGGTATTGATCTAAACGAATTAGGCTTTAAAATAAATCTTAAAATAAAGCACATTAGATAAATGAAATATATTAAGAGCGAAATAGATTTAACAGAGGTAATTAAATAAATAAAATATACTGAAGAAAGAAGAAATACAATTGTAATATTATATTATATTATAAAATATATGATTTCATTTATTTAGCCCGTCGATATGCGATTGAATTGTATCCTATGCGATGATATCTGGACAGAAGGGTTTTTTGCAAATACCCCCCTGAGTTATGCTGATATTATAAATAACTCCTCCACTTATAGCTATTTGCTTTAAACACACCCCTTGAGTTAGCATTTTGGTGTTTATAAAACACTCTCTTTAACGGATGCTACTTTAAATGGTTAACCAGCTATTAAAGAATAGCCTAAATATCATATTTATCATTTTAAAAATTAAATTACTAAATTATCATCCTCTACACGTGGGAAGAGTAATTTTAAATTTATCCCTCTACTTACAAAAAAGAGTAGTTTTAAATCCACCCACCAAATATTTGAGTTCACCTATGTTGAAAAACATTGACTACATTGAATCGGACGATGGAGATTGTTTATCGTCCCAACCTTTCACACGATGGATCTTGAGATCACGATGGCACCATTAGACGGTTGACTGCATTGAATCGGATGATGGAAATCATTTATCGTCCCAACCTTTCACACGATGTATCCATTAGACAGTTGATTGCATTGAATTAGACGATGGAGGTCGTTTATCGTCCCAGCCATTCACACGATGGATCTTGAGATCATGGTGGCTCCATCAAACAATTGATTGCATTGAATCGGACGATGGAGATTGTTTATCGTCCTAACCTTTCACACGATGGATCTTGGGATCATGGTGGCACTATTAGATGATTGCTTTTTTATTTCATGTGGTGCACACCCAAAAAAATTACCTTAAAATTAATCTTAATCGTATATGTGATGTTAAGGTCACTTTTTTGAGATGCGTCTCACGAAATAAAACACTAATCGTCTAATGGTATGCCTAAACGATCTCTATCGTCTTATTCAATGCAATCAATTTATTTTAGTGTGGGTGAACTCAAAGATTCGGTGGATGGAAGCAGACGCGGTTAGATAATCCAATTCCTAAAAATGGGTCTTGAATAATATAGGAAATTGGAGGGATTAGTATTTTGAGTGGAACATATAGATTGAAGGTTTTCTTTTCAGGAATAATTGCATCGTTTGCTACAAATCCTCTATTGGTTGAGTATTCGGCCAAACGTTGGCATGCTTTAATAGGGGAATCACTCATCTGATGAGTCTTGAATCTGATGGGTGAATGAAGGGCCTTTTAGAAGAGTACCTTTAAATCCACCCACTGAATATTTAAGTTCACTCATGCTAAAACATGTTGATTGAATTGAATCGAACGATGGAGATCATTTATCCTCTCATTCTTTCACATGATGGATCTTGAGATCATGATCATACCATCAGACGATCAGTGCTTAATTTCACGTGGCACACATCTCAGAAAAGTGACTTTAACATCACATGTGTGCTTAAAATTGATATTAAGGTTACTTTTAGGGTTGTGTACCACATGAAATAAAAAATCGACCGTCTGATGGTACACCCATGATCTAAAGGTACTCCTTTTATAATAGTGGTAAATTATAATGGCATGACTTGTAAATAAAGGTGAATGAAGGGCCTTTTAGAATGGTGATAAATTTTAATGGCATGACTTGTAAATATAGATGAATGAAGGGCTTTTTCGAATGGTGGTTTTATTAAGGGCAAAATAGACTTTCCGTCCATAAACTCACGACTAGTTAATGGCAGGGGGTTATATGAAACATAAACACAAAAGGGTTGCAGAATAAATACTCATAACTCAGGGGGTTTCTTATAATATTAACATAACACGGGGGTTATATGAAACATAAACACAAAAGTAAGGGCTGCAGAATAAATACTCATAACTCAGGGGGTTTCTTATAATATTAACATAACACGGGGGGTATATGCAAAAAACCCTGGAAAGAATGAGATGGATGGATGGGTACCCACATCTTTGATATTAATGGCGGAGATAACCTATGGTGTTCTTTGAGGAAGAAGACACTAAGGCTTTATGGAAGAGATTAAAAAAGTTTCTTTTTTTTTTAGAAAAGGGGTGGGTGAAAGAGTTGTGACGACTAGGGTTATTGAGAAGGAGAAAAGAACTAGGGTTTTTGAGAAGAGAAGAAAGATGATTAAATGTGAAGAGTTGTGCGTATCTTAAACTTAAATAATATTTTTCTCAAATGGGGTAAGTTTTAGTGTGGAGCACTACCACCAAGTTTAGTGCAACCACGCATCTAACATCACAAGATTAAGTGCACTAAAAATCGGATTGTTACATTCTTCCCCCTTATAATATTTTCGTTCTCGAAAATTATATGCCTACGTAGTGATGAGTTGAGGGTACTTCTTCGCAATCTCAGCTTCTTATCAATAGTTAACTATTCAACTTTAAAAAAAAATCAGGATCGTTACAGATTATTTCTTAAAACATACTGAATGAAAATGTTCACAATTTTTTTTCAAGAGAGCCAATACTTGCACCACAAATATAAGTCAATTTAGTAATTGCACCCCACTTAAAAAGAAAAAAAATAAAATGAAGTATTATCTTATATGAGCATTATGTGATTGCACCTCAATTAAAAAAAATAAACAATGAAAGCAAAAACCTAAGCTTCAAGCAATAGATACATAAGCTTGTATTATCAATATCTCGTGATGATATTCCATCTCAATATTTTTACAACTTTGAGAGAAATCTTATTCTTCATCCAAATTGATATGTATGATTATTGCAATACCCAAACTTTTGGATCAATATTTTTAAGGATAGTGTGCAATGTCACATGTCATCTATTAAAAAAAATTAAATTTTTTTTTATGGTCTAAACTTCACCCAAAGTTTGGGTATTGCCTCATACATCATAGAATCATTTGAAGGTTAGGTTGACAAATTTGTTTTATGTAAAATATATAGAGACAATGGGAATTATGGGAATTGAATTGAGCTAGGCTTGGTAAAGACATACACTGAAAAAATTGGGGTCAAATGTGTAAACCTGAGGAGCATGGTGGGAAGAGTTTTATCAAGATATATGCATTTAGTGGAGCAAGATTTGCTAAATAGAGTTTGAGGATTTTCCCTAATCCAACTTCTCTCTCAAGCAGCATCTTTGAAGTCAATTATTTCCCAAAAGCGAATTTTCTCCAAGAGCGAATTTTCTTGACACAAAGGTTGGTAAAAATGCCTCTTACTTTTGGGCGAGCATAACTTTTGTAAAAAATATAATTAAAAATGGCTTAATATGGAGGGTGTGTTGAAAAAATTATTGGAAAGATGGAAGTAAAAATAAAGGAGATGAAATCAAGGGTACAACTTAGAGATATGTTAAGATAAATACTTTCTCTAAACGATATTTGCCTCTTTTCGTTTAATACCGTGACATCAAAAGAGGATAATAGCAAAAACGTTCCCAGGATACAACCAAGCCTAACCCTCTGTAATTTTTTTTTTATGTTTGTACTCACAAAAGAGAATTTTGAATACTATGTAATATGCTCAAAAAAGAATAAAAGAAATTCTTTTTTTCTTGTGTCTTTCTAACGAAATTTTAGCTCTATTTATAGAGAAAATCTCGAACCATTGTGTCTTTTCAGATTATGGTAAAGAGATTTCAGATGTGTCTTTTCACATAACGTAAAAAAATAAATTGATTTCACTTATATCTTTTTAGATAACAGTGATGAGATTTACCGTAATACAACATAAGTGTATTTGAGATAAAGTTACATAATTTTATCACAAATTGTAACGCTTATTTTTACCACAAAAAAAGAGTATCTTGAAATAAATCAAAAAAGAAAGTTATTTAAAACTCTTTAAAATATATAATAATCTCCTACTATTTTAAATTTTTTTAAAAAATATACAACAATCTCCCATTATTTTTAAAAGTTTTTTAAAAAATATTTATTTAGGCATATAAAAATTATAATGCATAAATGAAAGTATCTAAGAGATTTGAACTTTCATTTAGTGTAAGTATATTAAAATTTATTAAGCTGCTTAGTGACTTATAGTCTTGAATTAAGGACCTTATCCAACAAATCAGATTTGCTACACACATTATAATTTATGAAGCTTAGTGTTCTTAAAAAGCCATCACATTTATGGCCATGTGCTTTACCCCAGTTTCTTGAGTACTCTAGGAGAGTTTATTATTCTATAGGAAGCGGCCCATCTTCCACACTCAAATAGGTGAGTCTTTCAAGAGTGGCTCCTATATACAAGTCCAACTTAAATAAAGTTATAGATTCATTAAGAGAATCAATCTCATCCTCTCTCATAGGAATAATACTAGTTTGGTAGACCTATGAGAATGAGTTATTTTGAATATATAGTTCGTTCTAGTGGCAATACAACCATTCGTTTAATTTGTTTTTCCCATTGAACCTAAGTGATGATTCACAAAACTTAGGTTGGGTTCCCATTGAAGGTGACTTTTATTTTATAGACCTCAACCTCATTCCACTTAATGTCTTATGTTAATATTCTTTTGTAAGGCCCTTCGTAAGAGGATCAGCCAAATTCTCTTTCTACCTTACAGAATCTATTCCATCCTTTTGTAGACTTTTGACATAATTATATCTCAAACCTATATGTCAATTATTATTATTATACATCTTATGATTCGTTCATTTAGGTGTCTAACTAAAAATTTATTATGTCCATCAAACTCGATTTAGTGATACTAATGTCCGAGTTGCTAGAGAATGATCTTAAAAGATGGAATGAAGTAATGGTTCGAAATGTGTTTCATGATATAGATGTTGATGCAATTTTTCACATCCCTTTTTCCTCTTAGAGGACTGAAGATAAACTCTATTGGACATATGATAAGAAAGGAATCCGTTAGAAGTGCATATATAGTCGCTCACAAGCTCATAGAAGATGCTAATAGACTGAGTAACATTATAATTAATATAAAAAATAATTACAAAAAATTATAAAAATATTAAATTTTTTTTAATGAAAATTTCACTTTTTTTTTTCTCGAAAAACCGCGTTTTAAACTTGACTTTTCCAAACATGTTGTAAACCCATATTTTCCCGTTTATAAGGATTAATATTTTTTTATTTTCAAATTTCCTGCTTTTTTCTTGAAATTACCAAAATTTACCACTGTTTTTCATATATTTTTGAAGCCATATTTTTCTCGTACCGATGTTGTTATTGTGTTTGTGGGTATTGGGTCCTAGAGTCCTATTTTGAATGAGATTCGTTTAGTTCATTTTTTGAAGAGAATTGTTACATAAGTTTTCTTTAATAAAAGATAAGGATAACTAAAACTTTATTTTCAAATAAATTCTATTTTTATGTAGAGATATTTTAGAAGACATTAAAGCATGAGAAAGTTTATTGAAAAATGATATTTTTGGTATCTGTGTCAAGTTAAATCAATGTCTGACCACTTATTGGTACAACTATAATCTTTAGGTCAAGTGTGTGAAAGATTAGAATGAAAAACATTCTCCATCAGCCAATTCAAAGTAGTCAATGAGATTTAACATGGGTGCTCTTAAAGATTCGTAGGCGTACTCTTGAAGGCGACTTTCACGCTTTCATAAATAGTATTCAAGTAAATTTTTTATTTTAAAATTTTAAATTTATATATGATTTTAAAATAATAAAAATGTACCCAGAGAGCATTTTTGATATTATATTGGATACATATGGGCTAATATGACCAGATACGGACCGATGTTTGCCCACCTTAACACAATGTTTGACCCTATATACTATCGGTGATGTACATATATCGGAAGAGCCCTAACCAATCAGCAATATGTATCAGATATGACTGATATTTAAAATCATGGTTTAATCAGTTAAATATTCATGCAGTATTATCAAAAGGTTGGTTGATTCCATAACTGACTAGCTTAATGGCAACATAAAATTTGGTCTGAAGCCTTTTCTACTTATGGTCTTCCAAAGAAAAATAAAATAATTTTTTTTTTGTTAAAGATGATTGAATAAAATAATATAGTGTTGTAAATAGGGGTGTATTCGGTTCGGTTTGGTCGGTTTTGGACCAAAATCATAAACCAAACCGGTTCTAATCGGTTTCTAAATGTTCAAACCAAACCAAATCCTCCAACTATTGAACCAAACCAATCTGATTCGAATCAGTTTCGGTTTGGTTCGGCCAATTTTGGTTTTCCTATAAGTTCTACTTGCACACTAAATTTTTTCCAATTTCTCAACCTGCTTTATACTTTCACTATTTTCATTTTTTTCGGAGTCATTTTACTTTAATAACCTTTTCACCCTTAGCAACAGACAAATGATGATAAATGACTCTCTCTCTCTCTCTCTCTCTCTCTCTCTCAGAGTATGGCAAAGAACCATATACTAATAGCATTTCAAAATTATTCACTATTTAACTAGAATTTACCTGATGAGGGCTTTTGGTTAGGATACGGAGGATCTCAACCAGAGCTTGCCCAAATATTAACTCTAATTCAGCATCTAGAGAGAGAGAGAGAGAGAGAGAGAGAGAGAGAGAGAGAGGGAGAGGGAGAGAAGACTGATTGAACCTTTAGAAATTAGAACCCTAAGTCTCTACTCACTAATTCAACGTCTCATGAGATTTGAGCCTTAACACAAAATTTGGACCGAAAATCCGAGGCCCAATCTTCTGCTTGACTCAAGTTGACTATATATATATATATATATATATATATATATATATATATATATATATAATTTACTTACAATCGGTTCCATTTGTTCGGTTTTGGCTTGGGAAGGCCCAGAATTGAAACTAAACCGAACTTATTGGTTTTTCTTTTTGTCAAACCAAACCCAAACTAGCACCCGTCCAAACCGGACCAAAACCGGCAGTTCGGCCCAAAAAATGCACAACCCTAGTTGTAAATGATAGAAAATGAATAAAAATAATTCTTCGGCTACATTTGTTCTACTTGTACAAACTCACATCATCTAAATGGTCATGTATCATTCACACTAAAATCATCCTAAATATATGGCAAATATACTATCCAATTGAAGCAATTTATCATCACATTTGCATTTAATATAGACAATGATGCGTGTTTTAGTACTCGGATCTAATAATTTGAATTTCCTGATACGTGCACTTTTAATATGAATCGATCTTATTTTTAATGGCTTATATTAAAATTTATTAATGGATTCAAAGTATCAAACTTGGTATTGGAATCAAGTATCGGTCCATCTTTAACCGATACATATCGGCCGATATTATATGGGTGAATATGTTTCTTTTTGAAAAAATGCTGTAAAAATAAAAAAAAGTACTTGTGTAGGTTAGTGTCAACCGATACAAGACAGTATCATCCAATACATACTTGTATCGGTATCGATTCTCGATGAAATCGATATGTGTCGCCGATATGTCTCGGTATTGGCCAAGTTTTGATACCATCGTTTTGAGTAATTTGACACCTGGAATGAGAGGATTCACATATGCTTATAGGCATAATTCATTGACTGATTTGACTATTAGATTTTTCACAGATGAAGATACAGTGTACAATAATGATGTACAATAGTAATTAAACTTTAATAATGTAAGATCATTATACACACCCCATTCTCCCTAAAAATAAAGGTATCATGTCATTTGAATCCTATAATGGTCATATTTATCAAGGTTGATCATAATTGAAAATATGATACACCTATCAGACAGTCAGATGTTGATTCTATGAGGCACAAATATCGAAAAGTGACTGTGATCATGGGTGTACCATGAGAAAGGGATCTCAAGTGTCACTTTTGGAGATGTGTGCCACGTGGAATCAAAATCTGACCGTCTGATAGGTGAGTCATGATCTCAAGATCTTTTGTATTGAAGATTGGGACAGAAAAGGTTCTCCATCGTCCGATTCAAGACAATCAACGATTTTTTATGGTGAAAATGCGTGTGTTCTTCATAAGAAAAATGACAACAAATAGTGCCGCTCTATACGATAATGCATGGTATTATTTGTACCAATTTTTTCAGCGAAGAGCACACGTTCTTTCACAGGAAAAAAATTGTTGATTGCTTTGAATCAGACAATGAAGTTTATTTTTTTGTCCATATTCCATGAGGCATAAATCTCGAAAAGTGACTGTGATCATGGGTGCACCATGAGAAAGTATTCTCAAGTATCCCTTTTGGAGATGTGTGCCACATGGAATCAAGATCTGACCGTTTGATAGGTGAGCCATGATCTCAAGATTTATTGTATCGATGATTGGGACAAAAAACGTTCTCCATCATCTAATTCAAGACAATCAACGATTTTTTATGGTGAAATGCGTGTGTTCTTCACAGGAAAAACGATAGCAAATAGTGCCACCCTATACGATAACACATGGTGTTATTTGTACCCATTTTTTCTATGAAGAGTGCACGTTCTTTCATAAGAAAAAATCGTTGATTGCTTTGAATAAGACAGTGGAGTTTGTTTTTCGTCCCTATTTTTCACACAATAGATCTTGATATCATCAGACGGTCACATGTTAATTTCACGTGGCACACATCCAAAACTAACGGTCTGATAGGTACGCCCACAATCACGACCTGACCGTCTGATAGGGGCACCATGATACACTATGTTATCAAGATCTGGAAGGTTGCGAAGAAAAATGATCTCCATCTTTTGATTCAAGGTAGTCAACTATATTTTATGGTGATAATACGTACGTTCCTTACAAGTTTAATATATGTAAATAATGCTATCCTAAATAGATAATCCTTCAGAGTCCTAAAAAGGAAGGACTTAGAGAGTCTTAGACAATTTTTTATTTATTTATGTTAGCTTTTAAGGTTCGTAGAAAATAGAAGCTATTAGAAGTTCGCTTATTTGTTTAGCTCAAAGACTCCTAGTAGACGTCTAATTATAAAAAGTTATAAAATATAGGAATATATAAGGAAGAGAATGATCACAAATAGAGTAGTTTAGAGGTATTTTGTTCCTAACGCATGAAAAAAAGCAAAAGTAGGAATTTATTCATGCTTTTATAATAGCAGTAAGGATTCATTTCGTAAATTCAAAAGCTAAACCATGGTTTAATTTTGTTATGTACTTTAGTATAAATGTGGCAAAAAAATAATAAGTTACGTTTGTTATATACTTTTAGTTTAGACATTCATTTATGTAAATAGCTCAATTTTGCAAGTTCCTGAGTCCAGCAGATTTATGGAAGTAGAAGCCGTGGAGGTCAAAATTCTCTTCCATCCAAGGGTTGTAGAAATGGTTGAATACATAGAAAGGCAAAATTCCCTTCCATTCCAATGCTTTGTTCTCTCAATGTCACATCTAGATGTTTTCTCTACTGTTTCTTTATCTAAAACTCAGTCCCTCGTAAATTTATGAACACTGGACTCGAACAATCAGATTTATGAACTGATCTGAATCAATGTTACCTGATTCGCAGGGTTCGCTAGGTATTCGGCCATTTGCTACATCCAATCGAACCGTTTCGCTTAGGGTAAGATGAGATTTTTAAATTAAAAATATTTTATTATTAAATATGTGTAGATTTTAATGTTAATATTCAAAAGGGAGATGCAACTTGCACACAGACATTTATATTGTGCCACATGAGTTAAAGAGAAAAACTTGGTATTTATGCGATGTGGAACACCATCTAAGCCGTCTGATTTGGAGGCCATGATGTGAAAATCTTTGAAGCCAAAGATGGCACAAAGCACAAGCTCTATCATCTCATTCAACATAGTCAAAGCCTATCATCTGATTTAATGGTTTACTATGTTAAAATCAGATGTTAGAGACTGTTTCTTGCAAATATTTGGCATCAAAGATCTTTACATCATGACCTTTAAATCAGACGGCTTAAATGATATTCCAAGTGGCACAGATCCCCAAAATAACAAGTCTTTCTTTTTAACTCGCGCCACAAAACAAATATTGCGTGCAAGTTGCTCTCATATAAAAATAAAAGCAATAACATTCTCTGCATGCGCCCACTTATTAAAAACCATTGATTGCTTCGAATATGATGATTGAGATCATGTTTCACCCCAATCTTCCAAAAAATGGATCTTGAGATCATGTCTCACCTATCAGACGGACAATTTTTTATTCCACATCTCACAAATCTCTGAAAAATGCCCTTTGTGTGCAATGACACATCACAATCAAACATGATTTTAGGGCCATATATTGGGGATCTGTGAGATTGTGGAATAAAAAAATGATCGTCTGATAGGTGCGATGTGATCTCAAGATCCTTTGTATGGAATATCTCAGTGAAACACGATCTCCATCATAGGATCTGACACAATCAATGAGTTTAAAGGGGCTCCGAGGTAGTTGCTTTCAAAGACTGTCGTGTGGGCGCATTTAGAGCTTCCCTAAGAATATATAAGCAACGACAATGAAACGTTGGTTAGGCAGTTACACTCAGATAAACAGACCATGTTTCGAGCCTCTATAGTTGTTCTTTGCATATAGACAAATGAAAGGCCAAAAAGATGATCAAGTGTAAAGCTAGTTCATCCCTCCTGTGCGAACTGCGAAACAGTTTGAATGGTTAACTAGTATAAATACAAGACAGCTTATAACCGATACCATGACCGCTTAGACCCCAATATGCTCGACCGATACCATGACCGCTCTTCATCAGTGATATATATTAGTATAAATACAAGACAGCTTATAATAAATATATTATAGTATCAGGTTCAGTTCATCTTTTTGTCTGTAACTTTTAAGCCAGAAGGACTATCGATCATCTCA
The DNA here is from genome assembly GCA_021018995.1 of Chloranthus sessilifolius. Lineage (NCBI taxonomy): Eukaryota > Viridiplantae > Streptophyta > Magnoliopsida > Chloranthales > Chloranthaceae > Chloranthus > Chloranthus sessilifolius. The sequence continues at coordinate 16,499,374 of CM037595.1, read as the reverse complement.
CCGCAACAACAAATACAATCAGAAAGAATTTTTTTATACCTGAGCCTCCATTGAATGGCCAATTTCCATCTCTCAATAGATCTCTTAGCCTTACTCGACAGCGGAACATTCAAAACTTCTCCATTCTTCAACACATTGTTCGATCGAAAGAAACTGTTGATTTCATCTTCGCAAGCGAGCATTTGCAAAGCACACACTTCACGAGAGTTATGATTTTGAATTTTGTCAATAATACATAGGAGCGAACGGTCATCTTCAATAGTAGTTGGCAGCTTTTTCAAAAGATCTTGGCAGTTCTTCGTGATCCATTTCAAGACGGAGATCTCGTTCTCTGATGACAATTGTAATCCCGAGTAAGCAAGATGCCCAACTGCCTTCCGATATATCGGGCGTGTTGCCCATAATCGTAAAGCAGAAAGCAAGGCAAATGAAGGTCGACCATCTTGGTGGATGAACATGGAGTCCTTGGGCAAAGAACTGGAAGAGTGGATTTCTGAGTCTAACTGTATGAAGGCTTTGTCATTTGGGTTTGAATTTAAAAGAAACCCGTAATGCTCGAGAAGCTCCAAATTTGTGTACGTGCCATAACCTAGAAGAACCTGAAAGTTACAAGTGATGAATTGGGCATATGTGCTGTCAAGTTATAAATTATATTTGGAATGTAAGCTATTGAAAAAAAAGGTACAGCACGGTTATGAGCTCGAACTTGGAGGTGACTGGGGATGAAATTATGGTGACGTGCACCGTTACACGAGATAATGGCGACCCCATTTATTACTGTCTGCTGAAGAACAAACTGGCAATGCATAGGAATCTGATAGGATTACAACATATGTACCAATAAAAGGTGTGCTGAATCAGTAATGTGACCAACACTGTACTACCATTGGATCTTCTATCAAATGGTAGCATAATGCCACTACATATGTAATGGTGTACGGAGATGGAGAATTGAATTTTTGGTAGTAGATCCATAATCCAAAAGGTGTCTGTGATTCTTCTAGAAGAAATGAAACAAAAGATAAGGTAGAACTCGGACAGTTATTGTATGAGGTTTACCAATGCTAGACGCAGAGGTGGATGATAGATCGATATGAATATCATGAGCTGCTCCCGTAATCAAACTCCTGTTATGGTTGCACACACCAGGTTGGGTTGCAATGTGAAATGTTCTATGAAAAGCTAGGGGTGCAAGGTTTGACCCGAAACACGAACCTGACCCAAAAACCAAGCAAACCGAATCGGCCTGAAAACAACATTGGCCTGAACTGATTCTTGTTCGGTTCGGTTCGGTTTCGGTTTAGGGTGGCAAATACCGAACCCCAAATTTTTTTGACAACCATAGTATTTGCAAAAAGAAGGAAAAAGAAGTGTACATGACCACAAAGTTCCTAATGCCATCATGGCCAAATGTGATGGAACCCTGCCTAGGCAATCGTCCAATTACTAGGCATACAGGCTTTTTCACTGTCTAGAAAAACGGCATTTACAAAAATGATTCATTATCTCACTTTTTGTGAACCAACAAGTGGACTTGGCCATTCAGAAATCACAGTTCTAGCAACTTCCAAGTCTATTTGCTAGAGGTCATTTCATTGAGTTCTGAAAAAATGCCAAATCATGTTATTGAATTCTTAAAACAGGATAGGCAACTCAAGATGCACATTTTGACTAAATGTGTAGCAATAATAGATAGAAAAGTATCAACACATCAAGGAGCTAATTGTCTTATCTAAATACATCGGCACCATAAATGTGTCAGTGTGACTATTCTTAGTGTGTGTGTTTATATTGGTGTGCCTATAGGAGTGGCATGATGGTCGTATAGTCATTGTACAGGTGCAGTGTTCCTGAGGAGATGATTCATTAGGATGCTTGGGGACCGTCTCTGGTCACCTTCCTAGGGGGGTTTTGTGACTATGTGATCTTTATCGATGATTACACCCGTGCTACTTGGGTCTATCTTATCGAATTGAAAGATGAAGTATCCTCTAAATTTCAGGAATTTTATTCCATGATTTGGATCCAATACATTACCTCCATGAAAATCCTTCGATTGGATAACGGAGGATAGGATACCTCTCCCTCTTTTGCTCAGCATATTCAGGAGCATGGTATTGTTCCATCAGTTTTCGTGTCCCTATACTCCAAAAAAAAATGAAGTTGTTGAACGGAAGCATAGGCATCTGATTAAGGCTTACAGCTCCCTTTATTGAGAGGTATGCCTGTGCCTAAAACCTATTGGTCAATGGCTCTACTTACTGCCTACTTTCTGATCAATCATACCACCTCACGAATTCTTGATGGCCATACTCCCTTTCTTGTTCTTCGTCCCATCGACTCTATGTTTCCCATTGAACCTTACATCTTTGGGTGTACTTGCTTTGTTTAGGACCTTCATCGCAGTTGGCTTAAGTTAGATGATCGATCAATCAAGTGCATTTTTATTGGTTACTCTGGTGTCTCTAAGGGATATAGGTGCTATGATCCCAAATCTCACAAGTTTTTTCACCTCTATCAAAGTTATATTTTTTGAGCATGTTCCCTATTTTCCCCTTATTAGTAGCCCGAGTCCTCTCATCTCCCTGAACTTGCCGCTGTCCTAGCTCCTTAGCTTATTGGCCTAGTACCTTTATCATCCTCTTCCACCACACAGTGTTGTCAAATGGCATATGCGGTAATATGAGATTTTGAATATGCCATGGGATATGTGATGGCATATTGAATTTTGATTTTTTTAATTTTTATTTTTAAATACAAAAAAATATTTAAAAAATCTGAAAAAAATTGGAAACTATATGGGAATAATAAAAAGTCTTAGAAGTAAAATACATATATTGTGGTCTTTATAATACAAAAAAACTCTCCCAATAAAGGTAAAAACCCCTCCAAACCGTGGAATGGACTCCCCCTTCTTGCTTGAAGAAGATTATAATTTAAAAGAATGAGAGAGAGAGAGATCAGAAATAGAATGGGCATACGAGAGAGAGAGAGAGAGAGAGAGAGAGAGAGAGAGAGAGATTCTAAAGGAGTTGTGGTGAAGAGAGCCCCTATACTTATAGAGGTAGAGTGTTTCCCATTTTCAAAAAAAAAATTGCAAGGACAATATGCGATCGCATACTTTATTATGCGCATTAGCGACATATGCGATCGCATATTGCTGTGGATCGCATGCGCCATCATGGCATATGCGATCCTGCCAAATGAGACCGCATATGTGACTGCATATGCGAAGATGCAGTCGCATTTGACAACATTGGTTTCTGATCAATCATACCACCTCACGAATTCTTGATGGCCATACTCCCTTTCTTATTCTTCACCCTACCGAATCTATGTTTCCCATTGAGCCCCGCATCTTTGGGTGTACTTGCTTTGTTTAGGATCTTCATCCCAGTCGGCATAAGTGAGATGGTCGATCAATCAAGTGCACTTTTATTGGTTACTCTGGTGTCTCTAAGGGATAGAGGTGCTATGATCCTAAATCTCGTAAAATTTTCACCTCTATCGAAGTTACATTTTTTTAGCATGTTCCCTATTTTCCCCTTATTAGTAGCCTGAGTCCTCTCATCTCCCTGCACCTGTCGCTGTCCCAGCTCCTCAGCTTATTGGCCCAGTACCTTCATCATCCTCTTCCACCACACCTACCCAACAGCCTTCCATGCCCCTTACCCAACCTCTCTCACAGTAACAACAGTTTCCCACGTATGTTTGCAAACACATGCATGGACCCTGCTCTATGAGGACTCCACCACAGCCACCAACAGATTGTAGGTTTTGCAAATAGTCCCACTCTGATACATGCCTCCGCTTCTTCCTCAAAACCTTATGACCTTCTTTACCCATTGCTCTTCGAAAGGGGGTCCGTTGTGTACTACTTATCCATTTCCAAATATGTTTGTTATCATGTTGTTTCTACTTACGCTTTTTTTTTCCCCTGCTATTGATAATGTTACTACTTACTATGCCTCACGCTGTTCATTCAACCCATTCTCATCTCTCACAGCTGCTATATAGTGGAGATGAATGCCTTCGAGAATAATCATATGTGGGACATGGTTCTCACACTTCCAGGGAAGAAAACAGTAGGCTGCAAGTGGGTTTTCAGTGCAAAGCATAATCTCGATGACAGTGTTTCTCGGCATAAAGCTTGTCTTGTTGCTTGCGAATTCACACAGACTTATGGTATTGATTATGATGCCACCTTTACTCCGGTGGCTAAGCTGACCCCTATACGGGTTATCATCTCTATCGCTGCCAATTAAAAATGGCCCCTTCACTGGTTAGATGTGAATGATTGATGTGGGACAATGACCCTAAAATCCGTGAATGCCCATGATATGCCAATTTGCCGAAATTAAACAAATTAATTGAGTAATTAACTACAAATTAAAACGATACCTTGGGGTTTCTCGGAACTCTGCTTAAATGACCATGCTAGACCCAAGTAGAGTCCAATCCAACGCGTGAGATCCGTCAAGGGATGCGGAAGAGGCGATCCTAGATCAGGGCATTCGGTCCAATCCAACGCGCAAGGTTCGTCTAGGTCGGGGCATTCGGTTGAAGTTCGCGATGGAATCGATAGCTCCTCGCTAGGACTTTGAAGGGAAGCGATCAACGACACAAATCAAGCACGCTCAAGCCCAACAACAGTCGTGGATCAATGGGTTAGGGTCGGATTCGATCCACGAGGATGAATATTGAGGGTGTTCTAGATCTAGGGTTTGGAAATTAGAACAATCAATGGAAAGGAGAAAATGGATGCAAGAGATTAGGGGAAAGTAGGAAACAAACAAGACAAGAAATCAAGAAGATCAAAGATAAATGGGCATCTCACCCTTGGCCTCACTCCAAACCCCAAATGGAGAAGAAGACTCACTCTTCAAAGCTCCTCACAAGCTCAAATGCAATGCACTTTCATTAATCAATAACCATTTACAAAAATGACTTACATTTAACCTTTAATAGTAAGTATCCAAAAGTTATAACCCTAAAATAGAAAAGTACAAAGTTACCCTTAAAGGTAACCTAAAAGTTCTCAAAAACAAAAGAATAAACAGGCCCAAATAGGGAAAGTGTGTCACTACGCTCGCTCGAGCGACAACCAAGGGTCGCTCGAGCGACTTTTGAATTTCGCTTGAGTGAGTTCAACCCGAAAGTTTTGGGCGTGAAACTTGATGCATTCTCGCTCAAGCGAGAATGGTGCTCGCTCGAGCAACTTTGGCAGGACTCATGGGTTGATCCTTAAGGCATCTCTAGTGCCTCCTTGGTTCTTTCGTCGCTTCTTCCGCCAGTACACCAAGTATGGTCTGAAACCTAGGTCCTTGTTGGTGGCATCCCTGTCAATTCCCCCAGACCGAAAAGGCTTTATCATTGATGAAGAGCGGTCATGGTATCGGTCGAGCATATTGGGGTCTAAGCGGCGGACATCGTCTCCGTTGAAATCCACTTCACTAAATATTTTTGAAATCCACTGTCATGAATAGAGACCACAACGCCATCCAAAATCTTCTCGATCACATCTCTTTTCGGCTTGCGTGGAGGTGGAGGCGGTATAGGTTGTGGGGTTTGGGTCGGCTCTTGAGTAGAGGACGATTAGAAATGATTGCAAGGTGGTGGGGTTGAACCTAGATAAGGAACTAGGTCTTCCACGTTGAACGTTGAACTAACCCCCATATCTTGAGGAAGTTCAAGAACATATTCATTCGGACTACTCCTTGCCACAATCCTGAAAGGTCCGATGCCACGGGCTTGGAGTTTCTTCGCGACCCCCGATGGGAATTGTTCAGGCCTAACCCGAACCATCACATGCTCACAAATTTGGAAATCCTTGAAACGCTTATGAGAATCCGCTGATAACTTGTAATTATCATTGCTCGAATTAATTTTACGTCTAATTTCGGTATGCAAGTTATCAATATGCTATGCAAAAGTATCCGCAGACTCGAATGTGCGGTGGGACGCTGACATAGGGATCAAATCTAGGGGTGTCCTCGGTTTGTGACCATGCACCACTTCAAATGGGTTCTTACCGGTGGACCTATTTACAAAATTATTATATGCAAACTCGGCTAGGGGTAGAATAGAATCTCAGGTCCTAATGTGATCACCGACAAGACAACGAAAGAGATTGCCTAAACTCCTATTGGTAGCCTCCGTTTGATCATCGGTTTGAGGATGATATGCCGATGAAAATTAGAGCATAGTACCGATTTTCTAAAAGTAACTGGTGAACTTGACATCCCTATCCAACACAATGGTCTTGGATAACCCGTGGAGGCGTACCACCTCTCCGAAGAACAACTTCGCGATATGGGGCGCGTTGGAGGTCTTGTTGCATGGTATGAAGTGGGTCATTTTGGAAAAACGGTCCACAACAACAAAAATGGAGTCGTGATTTCTCAAAGTCATGGGAAGCCTAAGCACGAAGTCCATCGAAACGTCTTGCCAAGGCGTATGTGGATGCAGTAGCGGCAAAGGAGTGTACAAGTCGGTGTTTTGCTTTCTTTGCTTGGAAACTTGGCAAGTACGACATTGTCACACTATTTGAGCGATATCTCGCATTAGACCAGGCCAAAAGAATCTATCTTCGACAAGCGCAATGGTCTTGTTGCGCTCGAAATGCCCGACAATCCCTCTGACATGCAACTCCCAAATGAGAAAGTCACGCAATGAAGTGTGAGGGATGCATAGGCGATTACCCATGAACAAATACCCGTTTTGCAGGGTATATTTGGAATTAGTGTTGGATGAATTGTCCTGAAGAGCAACATACTCTGCCCAGAAATCTGGGCACTCGGGGCATTCTTGGACCAATTGCTCAAATCCCACGACCTCGGTGCTCATGGATTGCAAAGTCGCTACCTGACGACTAAGCGCATCGACCGCTTTGTTCTTTACACCGGCCTTGTGCTTCAACACGAATGTGAACCCTTGAAAGTACTCGACCCATGTCGCGTGCCTCTGGTTCAACTTCTTTTGAGATGCAAAGAAGCGTAAGGCTTCATGGTCGGAAAACAACACAAATTCTTGTGGTCTAAGGTAATGTTTCCAATACCAAAGAGATCGGACGACCGCATAGAACTCCTTATCGTAGGTGGAGTATTTTTGCTTTGCCTCGTTGAGTTTTTCACTGAAATGGGCCACAGGGTGGCCTTCTTGGCTAAGCACTCCACCTATGCCTACACCTGACGCATCACATGCGACCTCAAAGACTTTAGAAAAGTCCGGTAGGTGCATGACGGGTGCACTTGTCATTTTCTCCTTTATCTTGGCAAAGGCCTTCATCGCGGCTTTGCTCCATTGAAACTCATGGATGTTCTTGGGTTCAGGCCATTCTACAATAGCCCTTACCTTTTTCGGGTCTGCGACCATCCCATCGGCTGAGACAATGAACCCCAAGAAGACAACAAATTGTTGCATGAACGTGCACTTTTTGAGATTCGCATACAGTTTCTCTCCCCTCAAAGTTTCATAAACTAACCGAAGGTGGATCAAGTGTTGCTCCTTGTCGCGACTATAGATCAAGATGTCATCGAAATACGCCACAAGGAATTTACCTATAAATGGTCGCAACACTTGGGTCATGAGCCTCACGAAGGTGCTCGGGGCATTTGAAAGCCCGAAAGGCATGACCAACCACTCATAAAGACCATCTTTGGTCTTAAAGGCGGTCTTCCACTCATCACCGGGACGAATTTGAACTTGATGCTAGCCATTCTTAAGATCTATCTTGGAGAAGATAGTGGCACCAATCATCATATCTAACATGTCGTCAAGCCTCGGTATAGGGAACCGATACTTGACCATTATTTTGTTGATGGCCCGACTATCCACACACATTCGCCACGTGCCATCCTTCTTAGGTGTGAGTAGTGCGGGAACGATACAAGAGCTCAAGCTCTCTTTGACAAACCCCTTTTGGAGGAGCTCATTGACTTGACGAGTCAATTTGGCATGTTCAACTAGATTCAACCTATAGTGGGGTAGGTTCGGTAGGGTAGATCCAGGAACCAAGTCTATTGTGTGTTAGATGTCACGTATTGGAGGGAGCTCATTTGGTAAGCCTTCCGGGAAGACATCCACAAATTCTTTTAAAATCGGCTCAACCTTCTTGGGGTACTCACCCATAGACTCAAGAGGACGCTCAATGGTGATGGCAACATACTCCACGCTCTCATCCAAAGAAGCCTTCTCAAATTTCGAAGGGCTCACAATGTTAATGGTCTTAGATGGACCACCCTTCTTATCAACCTTTTTTTTCGATGGTGCCTTAGGGGCAAGGGGTTTAATTTTATCTGCCTGCCCTCGTGCATGAATGTGCACATATTAGACCGCTCAAGGAGGGTCACGTCCATGTCATAGAGCCAAGGCCTCCCCAAGATGATGTGACCTACATCCATCGACACCACATCGCACCATAAGGTATTCGAATACTAGGCTAATTGTATTGACACACGACACCTTTGGGACACTGGAATAGAAGAGGAGTCGACCTATGCGATTTTGTACGGTCTCAGGGCTCAGGTGTGAGCCCTAAACGGGTAATGGAATGTGTTGACACGACGTTCGTGCAACTCCCACTATCCATGATGACCTTACAACTCTTCTCACCACACTTGGCATAAGTGTAGAAAATGTTATCTCTACACCAATCATCCTTCTCATCACGTTGAGGTTGTGTAAGGGCACACCTCACGACCAATCAATCTTGGATATAATTTAGTGCACGACCACCATCGTCACCCTCCTCATCACTAGGCGTGACGACCGGTTCATACACTTCCTCTTCAATCCCTTCTTCATTATTGACCTCTTCTTCAACCAAGAGGATCCTTTGGGGGTCTCTCATAGGGCATTGGATGACAACCCATGACATTTGTAGCACTTGGTTTGAGTGTCACCTCTTGAGGACTCACCTATCACGCCCTTCCCTTTGTCAAACCGAATATTTGTAGGAGTGGGTTGTGTCGGTTTGGGAGGTGGATTTCTAACACTAGGCCGTCCTCCGACTCTATGGCCACTGGCATGAGGCTCAAATCTTCTCACCACCGTTGTTTTCAAATACCGTTCAAGGTCTTGCACAACGGCGTAACACTCCTCAAGAGTGTTGACGGGGTGGGAGATAAACTCTTTTGTAGATTCATTCACAATCCGATGCGAAACCTAAAAAGAGTGACTTGAGGATCCTCCGATACATTGACCCTCATCATGAACAACTCAAAATTGCCAATGTACTCGGCTACGGGCATACTACCTTGGCGCAGATTTTGCCATTGATCAAGTAGGCGGTGGTAGTATGATAAAGGAACGTACTTTTCCGTAAGCCGCTCCTTCATGTCCTCCCAACGGGTAGACCCGCATTCGCTCGCATCCGCTCGATGTTGACCCATAAGAGTCGAGCATGACCAATGAACTTCATTTTGGCGAGTTTAACACATTGCTCATTGTCCACACCGTACCACTCAAACTGGCGATCCATGTCGGAGACCCAATCGAGGAAGACTTTAGGGTTCATTCTTTCATCGAAGGTTGAAAACTCAACTCAAACATTTTTGAGGAGTTTCTCATCCGGATCGTAGTCATCTCCGCGATGAACTACTTCCCTTTGGTTCTGATTCCGACCCTTGGGCCGACCGCCGCGCTCAAAACGCAGACCGTTACGCTCATTGCGTCGGTTGTGTTGCCCTTCATCTTCCAATCGACCCAAGCGGTCGAGAAGCAACTCATTGGAGGCAACCATAGCCGTTTGGGCTTCCTCCATCGCATTCAACCTCTCATTCATGGTAATCATCAAGGCTTGGATGCCCTTAAGAGCATCGACAAGCGCACTTGTGTCCATCGTGACCACGACTCACTAATACGGGTTCTAAAATGACACACACTACGAAATGAAATGCAACTATGAACCAAACATGAGTGAGGAATTTTATTGAACACAAGGCATGCACACTAATGAACGCAAATGAAATAAAATTTAAAGAAATTAAAATGACATGCAAAAGATGCCTTAACCTAGAACCTAGGCTTTGAAACCAAAATTGACGCGAGACAACGACCTTAAATTCCGTGAATTCCCATGATATGCCAATTTGTTGAAATTAAACTAATTAATTGAGTAATTAACTACAAATTCTTGAGATTCCGCTTAAATGACCATGCTAGGCCCAAGTAGGGTCTAATCCAATGCGCGAGGTCCGTCAAGAGATGCGGAAAAGGCAATCCTAGAGATAGAACTCTAGCTTTGTCTAGGTCGGGGCATTCGATTGAAGTTCGCGATGGAATCGACAGCTCCTCGCTAGGACTTTGAAGGGAAGCGATCAACGACACGAATCGAACACGCTCAAGGCCAACAACGGTCGTGGATCGACGGGTTAGGGTCGAATTCGATCCGCGAGGATGAATATTGAGGGTGTTCTAGATCTAGGGTTTGGGAATTAGAACAATCAATGGAAAGGAGAAAATGGATGCGCAAGAGGTTAGGGGAAAGTAGGAAACAAACAAGAAAAGAAATCAAGAAGATCAAAGATAAATGGGCATCTCACCATTGGCCTCACACCAAACCCTAAATGGGGAAGAAAACTCACTCTTCAAAGCTCCTCACAAGCTCAAATGCAATGCACTTTCATTAATCAATAACCATTGCCAAAAATGGCTTACATTTAACATTTTATAGCAAGTATTCAAAAGTTCTAACCCTAAAATAGAAAAGTACAAAGTTACCCTTAAAAGTAACCTAAAAGTTATAAAAAACAAAAGAATAAACAAGCCCAAATCTGGCAAGTGCATTGCTATGCTCGCTCGAGCAAGTTCAACCCGAAAGTTTTGGGCGTGAAACTTGATGCATTCTTGCTCGAGTGACTTTTCTAAAGCAATCTCGCTCGAGTGACTTTGGCAGGACTCATGGGTTGATCCTTAAGGCGTCTCTGGTGCCTCCTTGGTTCCTCCGTCGCTTCTTCTTCCGCCGGTACACCTGGTATGGCTTGAAAGCTAGGTCCTTGTTGGTGGCGTCCCTGTCAATGATGCTTTTTTGAATGGGTATCTGACTGAGGAGATTTACATGGATCCTCCGCCTGACTTCCTGTTTCAAGGGGGCAGGAAAAGTTTGTAGACTTTGAAAGTCCATTTCTGGGTTGAAGCAGTCACCCAAAGCTTGGTTTCAGTGGTTCAGTAGCAAGGTTATTTATTTGGGATTTCAGAGATGTCACTCTGATCATACTTTATTCATTCACTTGGGTCTAGACGGCTGTATGATTCTCCTTGTCGATGTGGATGATATTATTCTCAATGGAGATAACTCTTTGCTTATTTCTCATGTGAAAAGTGAGCTTGGCCGCATCTTTGAAGTCTTCTTGGAACTAGAAATGGCTCAATCTAAGAAAGGGGTCTTTCTTTCTTAGCGAAATATATTTTTAATAACTCTTCATGGGAGCGAAGGTGATCTTCTCCCTGATCCTTATGAGTATCAACGTTTGGTGAGCAACTTGATTTATCTCACTCTCACCAAACCGCGCATTATTTTTGTCGTTAGCTTAGTCAGTCAATTTATGCATGAAACCTGCACTCCTCATCTCGCGGCCGTCCATTGTACATTTCTGGATGCATTGATCCTGATTAGTCTAGTTTTGTCATTAATCGTTGTTCTACTTCAAGTTATAACGTCAACCGGTTGTCTCCAAATCTAATGTTGAAGCAGAGTATCGTGCTATTACTCATGATACTTTTGACATCTTATGGCTTCGGTCCCTTCTATTTGAGTTGGGATTTCCTATTACTGGTTCCATACCCTTACATTATGAGAATGAACGGCAGAGAAGACTGCGTCTGACTCAGTGCCACATGAGTGTACCAAGCATATTGAAGTTGATGCGCATTTTGTCCAAGAAAAAGTGTGAGATGGTTCTCTTGACCTTATTGATTTCCTTCTTCTCAGCAGCCCTGTTAGGCCTGGTCTTCTGTAGGACATTACTGTAAAGCAGGGCATGTTTGATGTAAATGCTCCAACTTCAGAGAGGGGAGAGGGGGGGGGGGGGTGTGTTGGAATATGTATATGCGATTACTAGAGTATGGGGGGTGATTAGTAGGGTTAGTGTTGCTATTGTTATGTTATGTGTGTGTGTGTGTGTGTATGTAAATACTCCTACAACTTACTATAGTTTCTAGAGGTGGCCTTCTATCTCACTAAGCCTTTGCTCTAATGCTCTCTCTCTCTCTCTCTCTCTCTCTCTTTCCTTCTCTACACCTAAAAAACCTAATACACCTACCTCTTAACATACTTCACTCACCTTAATCCTTTATTTCTTCCAAGACTGCAGCCTTATTGGATGTCCAACAACTTAAAATTTGTGGTCTCAAGGAGGTGCACGAGGTCATAACATTATTCCCACAATTTCTACCCTTTGGAGGCTACAGATTACGTGACTCCATAAGTTTCACTGTGCGAGAAATTGTTATAATATGCAATCCTAACAAAGAGTCAATGACATCCATATTTCTCCAAGGATGAAGGGATTCTTGAAGAAACATTACAATACCACTCGACAATAATCGAAGCACTTTACTGAACATCTACGACCACCAGATAAATCCAATTGCACCATTTATTGTATAACTAGAGAAATCAACAGCCCAAAAGCCATCAATTGAAGTTATGTTAAGGTAATCTTGAAGGCTCCAGCCAAAACTAAACACATACATGACCAGTTAGAAATTTGTATGGCTGGAAGACCTACAATGCAATAAGGTCCTATCTCCTGAACTGCGCCATCTCATGAACAAGTCCAACATCACAAATAGTTAATCCTTCTACGATAAAACCTACATCAAGGGAGAGATGGAAATAGAACTTAATGTGTTGATCGTTGTTGTCAAAAGATATGCCTTGGCCCTGCTTAGGGAGGGTGACCGCCCACTTATGCTTTACCCGCCTTGGGTATCATAAGAAGGAATGCTAAACTGGGAGAGGGCATTTAGGTGGGCCAACTAAGTACTACTACAAGGTAGCAAGCGAGATGATAAACACTACAACCAAGCTTGACAAATGGTTCATGTTTTGACCTTTTTTTCTTGTTTTAAATAATCATAGCTATGAGTTGCAGTTTGGACCCCTGATCTCAAATTGAATGTGAATCACCACTTGAGCTAAGGTCTGATTCCCTAAGAAACTACCCAATCTTTAATAGATTAATCAGAACAAATTAGATCAAGTCACTCTATTGAATTTTATTTTTTTTAAGTTCCAACTATATCAAATTAACTTGAGGTTTGACCATTATTGACGAATAGATACCTTTAAAAATCCCAAAACTCAAACAATTGCTATTCAAAATAAATACTTCATCTACATTTTTCTCTGTTTAATTGTTAATTGTTAATTGTTGCTTGCTAGTTGTGAGTTGTTATTTTACGCTTTCAGCCTACAATATTATATGGTAATTGATACTTAATGAGTAAATAATCACGTTTTTATCACTATTTGTAATTCTCACATATTTATCATTTACATATTACTATAGTATATAATAAAATAATTGCAATATTATTAGGTCTCACTGGCCAGAGCATATTTTATTTGCTTAGAGAGTTAGTAGAGAGGTTGCTACTAGACCAGGTAAATCCTTCTTTGTAGGGAGTTAGAAAAGAGAATGGGAACCAACTAAAGTAGGTGAACTTTGCTGTGGCAGGGGCTAGCAAAGAGCTGTGCCCTACACAACCTTAATGACTACAGAGTAGGCATGTACTTAATCCCCAATTCGGTGACCTCATTTGTCACCCAAAATATGCAGCTCAAGAGAAAAGAATGGTGTTGTATTTTTCAAAGATAAGAAAATATAAACAAAACACATTTTCCACTTTCCATATTTAACAAATATCATCAAGTACTACAAAATTAATATTTAGTGTAATATCTTTGAAAATGAAACAATGGGAGCTAAAACTTGTACACGAGATTTGTACCGTGGGATGTGTGCAACGTGGAACACCGTCTAACCTGTCTAATTTAAAGATCATGAAGGAAAGATCTTTTGCCAAATATTGGCATGAAATTTGATCTCTATCATCTGATTCAATATAGTCAAAGGCCATCATCTGACTCAACGGTTGACTCACAAATTAGGTGATAGAGATCATGTTTCATGCCAATTTTTAGCCTCAAAGACCTTGCCATTATGATTTTCAAATTGAATGGATTAGATGGTGTTCCATGTGACACATATCCCAAAAATAAGGAAGTCTTTCTTTTAACCATGTGCCACGGTACAAATCTTGTGTGCAAGTTTTAGCTCCCATGAACAATAAATTTTACTCCACATGAAAAAGAACAACCATTTTAACATATGGTGCTGAAAAACCAAATAGAAGTAAGCATTTTACCTGCTCTCCTCTTTTATATCTTTTTCTCGCATAAAAGCAATAGGCAGCAAACTCTTCCTCATATCCACCATCTGTCAATCTTTGACAGAGCTCAAGTTGCTTATCATTTAACTTCTCCAAAGCAATCTTATCTTCCCACGTAGAACTAGCTTGCACAGGAGAAGCTTGTGCCAAGCCATGTACATCTTCAGAGTAAAAAGATTCCTCCTCGGGTGCAGCATAATTGAAAAAATCACCCACGGGGCATAAACACCCGGCATCATCCCATGGTATATGCAATGCACGGGAAGATATCTAGAGCAAATGCAAACACTTTAATTGGCAAAAGCAATATTTTTAAAGGCAAAAGGCAAAGGCATAGTGCTCAGCCCTAAGGCTTAAGCCTCACAAATTTTTGGATTTATAATTTTAGAAATATAATAAACTTAAAAATATAAAAAAATTAAGTAAAATGATAAATAAATTAAAATGAGAGAAAATAATGAACAATTTTTTTTATCATAAACCAATCGATATCCAAGCCACAAATGACAATGAAAGGTATAAGTGCAAAACCATTTCCCATGGGCAAAAGAAGGGTTCAAAATCAAAACATATGCAAAATTGTAAATGTTTACAATATAAGAAGAAAGAGGATAACATAGTAAAAAATTCAAATTTACACGAGGCTTAAGCCTCACTGCGCCTCACGTGGGCCTTACTAAGCCTCATTATGCTACACTACGCCTCAATAGCGCCTCACATACCTGTACACCTCAAGGCTACGCCTCGAGGTTTATGCCTCAAACACTATTTAAAGCAGTGGGCAAAAGGATTGATTATGAGAAAAATATGAAGCAAAACTTCTAGCAAAGAGTCAATTTCTCACAGTTGCAGATGCCCAGAGCCACGACCTAAAAGTTAGCAGTTTAGGCTTAAATTTAATCTCGTGCATGAGGACCCTAGCGTCCTCCCAGTCCGACTTCGCCTTCAAAACAGCTTTCTCTGCAGCCCACATGGCATCCTCCACCTAAAAACCAAAGATCGGATCTTAAAACACTAATTAGTTACTTCTAAATCATTATTTATGTATCATAAGAGATAAACGGAACTTGGAGAGCTTGGATTTCAAACTGAGAGAAGCTTGCTAATGTATCGTAAGAGCGAGGAAGCTGCATCAAATAAGGGTACCACCAAGAACCTCTCCCTTTACCCACTTCTGCCAACAAACATACAGTTAATACCTGTAGAAAGACATCTGATTGTCAAATCAGGATTGATACCATGTAACCAAATGATTCTTAGCAAAGTCAATTGCCTACAAAACAGTATAAGAAGGTTCAAAAAAAAGAAAAAAAAAAGAGACAAAATTTCCCTTTAATGATGGTCTTTCCATGAGATCTTGGATTTCAAGAAGCAGAACTGGCATTAGATTTTTCCTAATATTAAGTCTTCCAAGCATCAGTTTACGATATCCAAGCAGTGAATGAGCACTAGAAGAAGAGATTACATGGTCTTCACGATCAAAGTAACAAATGATTGCACTGATTTGGTACACCCTAATCAAGCGCGCCAATATAGCATCCTGAGTGAGTAGTAGCCTTAAGATTGCACGCCATGCAGTGGTAGAGTGCTTGGCACATGGTTCATGTATGGTCTAACTTATAAAAAAAACATGCAAAGAATGATTGGGCTCAAGGTGTGAGCGAGCCCCAGATAGATCTGAGCCTTCAGTTTCAACATTGTGGGAGAAGCACTAGGGGGATACGCCAAGGGGATTGTGGAAGAAGCACTGCATAGGCTCTTACAAAAAGGAGCTAATCTAAATTCGTTCTATGGCTTTCGTGATCAAATGAGCTCGCAGTTATGCATCTACAGTATGCCGACGATACCATTATTTTCTGTGGTGCAATGGGGGATGACGTCTAGGTGGTTACTGATATCCTCTCGGTTTACAAAGCTGTATCAGGTCAAAGAGTTAACCTCCATACGTCGCATTTGGAGGGTGTTAATGTCAGACAAGAGCTTCTTGAACAACTAGCCGAAAGGGTAGGTTGTGGAACTATTAAGCTGCAAATTGCCTACCTTGGGTTGCCTCTAGGGATTGGTGTCTGTAAAGCTAGGTGGTCAGACCCGGTTATTCAGCGTTTCCACAACAGATTGGCAACGTGGAATAGCAAACTTTTAAGTAACGGGGGGTAGATTCACTTATAAACTCCAACTTCACCACACTACCTATTTTCTTCTTTTCGATGTTTGTCACTCTGAGTAAGGTGATATATCAGCTTGAGAAGATAGTGAGGGACTTTCTCTAGGATGAGAAGGGGGGGGGAGGTGGAATAAAAAAATACATCTCGTTAACTGGGATGTCTGCTGCGACAGGAATGATAAGGGAGGCCTCAGCATTCGAAGACTAGCTACGACAAACAAGGCCCTTCTCGAAAAATGGAGGCAGAGATTGGGAAATGAGAATGAAACAGATTAACTTTGGTGCATAGCTTGGGTCTTGATGGATGGAATCTGAATCTTAACACCAATAGTGACTCGAGTTGATGGAAGGGGGTAAAGGCCACATCCTCGGATTTTAATGCTTGCCTCAGTCTCAGGTGGGGAAATGGGAGGAGAATCAACTTTTGGAATGATAAGTGGGCGGGGAATACATGTCTGAAAGCTGCCTACCCAAGAATTTTCTCCATTGTGTCGAATAAACAAGCCAAGATTCATGATCTTGTTGAATGAAGAAATTCAAAGTCCACCTAGAACATTAACACTAGAAGAGCGCTTTAAGATGATGAGATTGATAAGTACATTGCACTTGTTTGTTTGCTTCACTCCATGGTTCCTAATACGACAAACAAGGACTGTAGGATTTGGGAGAAAAATGAGAAGGGAGTCTTTTCGGTCAAATCATTCTACGACCATCTTCATTCATTGCATCCGATTCAGCGACGGGCACCCATTTGCACATGTTTTCGGATGGTTAAAATCCCACCAAAAGCCATATTTTTCTCTTGAACGGTTGTGTGGAGCTGGATCCTGACTAGAGATCAGCTAATCAAGGAAGGCGTCCAATTCGTAATAGATGCCTCCTTTGCATGAGGGGTAGGGAATCAGTTGACCACATGATGGGGACATCAAGATCAAAGGCATTAGATTCAAGCCAAGAAATTGTCCTATAGCAAAAGAAGCAGAAAAGGAACCCGAACGGAAGAACTAAAAAGATAGAGAACGGAAAAGTGGTTAAAGAGAACAAACTTGAGGGGCTGAAGAAGCATTCAGTCGATCGATCGACCCCAGCCCTCGATCGATCGATTGTGGACAGGAGCAATTTTAATTTGGAGGAGACTTTGGACGACTTATATAGTTATATAGTCGATGGATCGACCAGCGACACGAATTTTGACGGAAATTGATTTTAGGGTCAAACTTGTCTTTTATTTATTTATTTGTTTTAGGGTTTCTTTTGTTTTGTGACCTACTATATAAGGTCTTTATAACTTTGTAATAAGGAGTTGATTATTATGGAATGAAAATTTGAGCGTGCTTTTGTGCAAACCCTAGAAGACTTGTCAAGAGTTTTCGATCGAATGAGCGAATCATTCGAAACCTGAGTGTTCATTCATTTCTCGTGCGACTTGGTGTGAAGCCGACATACAGCCTTAGTGCGAAGCCTCGGAAATCCTTAGTGTGAAGCCTTGAATCTCTATCCTCTTCTTTTATCTTTTCTCTAATATTCATTGGGTAATATCCATTCGTTTCTTTATAAAAATCCCAAAACCCCAAAATATTGTTAGTTTAAATCTTTTGATCTACTCTTTTGATTACTTTAATCCCTTACACCTTCATTTTTCCAAATCTTCGAGGAGTCAAGAGACGACACCATAATTGTCACTTGATGCCCTAAACTAGATCGAAACTCGACTATTTCATCGGATCCCTTTTTCTAGATCGGAAATATCGATGCATGTGAGTGTTAAAATTGAATTAACCTAGTTGCTTTATTGAATTCATTAAATTTATTTTGTGTTTCGGTGATTTCGATTATTTCGATTATTCAATTAAATATGAGGTTAATCCCAAACTTGCATAATTAGGGTTTTAGCGTTTGTCCCGCATTAGATTTGGTATCAGAGAACAATTTTAGTTTAGGGTTTTCGGTGTCATATAGGTTTTAGGATTTAATTATGTTTTAGGTTTCCTTTGTATCTGTGTTAGTATTTTCCTTTTTGTGTGTTGCAATGAATCCGGAGCAATTAGCTGATTTCAAGGAAAGCTTTAATATTCAGATGGCTGCTATACAAACCCAATCGCAAAATCAACAAGCCCAACAGGATGATTTAGCGGCACAACTCCAAGAGCTATCTAGATCGACCCATGGTGAATATCATAGGGTTAATCTTGATGAGAGAAGGAGGGATCCTCCTAGGCATGAAAATTGTCCCGACCCGGATGAGAGTCATAAAGTCGATTAAGGTTGATGCTCCCCCTTTCGAAAGGAAAAATGGACCCCAAAATCTACATAGATTGGGTAGCCGCCATCGACCATTATTTTGAATGGTATGAAATGTCGGATGAGCTTAAAGTGCGATTTGCCAAGATGAAACTTGTAGGGCAAACCAAACTTTATTGGACAAGTGTGGAAAGACATTGAGAAGCCCTCGATCGTGAACCTATCGCCACATGGGCGGACATGAAGGAGAAACTTCATGATAAATATGTTCCCCTGCCCTACAACCAACGACTCATGGATCAATGATATGGTTTGAAACACGAAAACATGTCAGTTGATGAGTATATCAATAAGTTTGAGGAGTACTTATATCGAGCCAACATGTATGAGAGTCCACATATCATCTTGTCTAGGTTTCGCACTGGTCTATGTCCGGAGTTACGAAAAGAACTCATCCCGCACCCTGTTGAAGATCTAGAACAATGTTACGCTAGAGTGCAAGAACTAGAGAAGTATCTCGACGCCCTAGTTAGTGATCGACCTAAATCCTCTAACCCTGGTTTCGATCTAATCGCACTGAAAAGACGAACAATGTCTATGGTCAATCCTCTAAACCCGTGATTCCTCAAATTGACAAGGGTAAAGGACCACTGATCGAGAATTCTCAGCGCGCACTACAGCAATGCTACAAGTGCCAAGGTTTTGGTCACTTCGCGTCTCAGTGTCCTAGTAAATCACAAACCTTGATTATTCAACAGAATAATGAGAAGGAAGACGAAGAGTTAGGGGTAAAAGTTTATGAACCTACTAGAATTCCAAGTGATGAGGAGGATGAGATTCCTGTGAGGACCGTAGGTTTTGTTAGGAGAGTTCCTATAACCGAAGAAAGTGTGGGTAGCGTGTCCGTACTGCATGAGTCATTAGAGTCGGTAGGAACATATCATCATTCTAACTTGCATGGGGTTAACAATCAAATTTTATCGAATAATGAATATACGCATAATTGCACTAACACATTGAATATATTTACTGAATTTAATAATGACAATTTTGTGTTGATTCATGATAGTCCTAAGCATGTGGAACCTTTTCCAATCTTGAAAAGAGGAAACGATGGTGGTCTAGATCGTCCTCTAGATAAGGACACCATCCGATAGTTATAGTACCAGATCTTACACCTATCCCAAGCCCTGAGACTATACCTTTGGATCCATTCCTTGTTACCCAACCAAACGAGTCATGTCCATTAAACCAATTTATAACTCGCATCCCCCCCCCCGAGCCGTATGAGAAAAGGTTGAATGAGAATGGTCTTGAGTATCCAAACTTCACCACCAACACGGGTAAAAATCAGGCATATCTCACCACATGGAAGGGCAAGCTGGGAGACAAACATCCAAAGTGCACCATACGTGAGTTCTATAACTCATCAGGGATGAGTTCTCCCACCCGGGGAGAATTGATGGGGACATCAAGATCAAGGGAGGCATTAGATTCGAGCCGAAAAATGATCCAAAAGCAGAAGAATCGGAAAAGGAACCGGAACAGAAGAACCAAAAAGAAAAAAAACAGGAAAGTGGTTAAAGAGAACAAACTTAAAGGGTTGAAGAAGCACTCAGTCGATCGATTGACCCCAGCCCTCGATCGATCGATTGTGGACATAAGTAATTTTAATTGAGACTCTAGACGACTAATATAGTTATATATAGTTGATGGATCAACCCCAGGCCTCGATGGATCGACTAGCGACGCGAATTTTGAAGGAAATTGATTTTAGGGTCAAACTTGTCTTTTATTTATTTATTTGTTTTAGGGTTTCTTTTGTTTTGGGACCTACTCTATAAGGTCTTTATAACTTTGTAATATGGAGTTGATTATTATGGAATGAAAATTTGAGCTTGCTTTTGTGCAAATCCTAAAAGACTTGTCAAGAGTTTTTGATCGAATGAGTGAATCTTTTGAAACCTGAGGAGTGTTCATTCATTTCTCGTGCGACTTGGTGTGAAGTCGACGTACAGCCTTGGTGCGAAGCCTTGGAAATCCTTGGTGTGAGGCCTTGGACCTCTATCCTCTTGTTCTATCTTTTCTCTAATATTCATTGGGTAATATCCATTTTATTCGTTTCTTTATAAAAATCCCCAAACCCCAAAATATTGTTAGTTTAAATCTTTTGATCTACTCTTTTGATTACTTTAATCCCTTGCGCCTTCATTTTTCCAAATCTTTGACGAGACCATAACTGTCGCTTGATGCCCTAAACTAAATCGAAACTCGAATCCTTCATCAAATTTGTTTTTCTAGATCCGAAATATCAATGCATGTTAGCGCTAAAATTGAATTAACCTAGTTGCTTTATTGAATTCATTAAATTTATTTTATGTGTTTAGGTGATTTCGATTATTTCCATTATTCAATTAAATCTGACGTTAATCCCAAACTTGCATAATTAGGGTTTTAGCGTTTGTCCCGCATCACCACACCTTACTCCATTGCACTTTCTTCTCGTGCATTTGGATGAGTAGGGTCAGGATTTTTATTGTTAATTGGGTCTTGTCACGTACAGTTCACTAGTTGCTTCAATTGGGAGGGCTTTCAACCTTCGGATGCCATAAGGGATCTTTGGTGTGTCACGATGTTGCGGTTCTTTGGGCTTTTAGTAGGAGAGGAATAGAGGGTCTTTAGGAAAGTTGGGAAACCTTATATATTTGTAATCAAGGTTGTCAGAGATTCGATCATCAGTTGGAGTCCCATGGGGCACATGGATACTAATACAGGGGAGACCTTCTTACGAATTGGGACTCCTTGTTGTTTCCTCCTTACGCGCCTACTTTGGTTCCCTTTTCCTGGCTTTCGGAGTGTGTCAGGGCCTCTTTTGCTGCCGCGGAATCGAGGATCTTGAATGGGTCAATTTTTTGGGTTTTTTGTCTTTTAGTAGTGCCTTACTACCCGCAAAGATATGACTCTTTGGACTTTTTTTTTTTTTCCTTTTTTAATGCATTTCTTTCATTGCTGATTAAAAAAATAAAAAAAGTCGCCGTCAAAGGCAATGTCAGAAGGAATCAATGGTGTGGACAAACAGGAATCCCTCAAGAATAGATTTGTTGAGAATAGATGATAGAGCTTCAACAATAGTTGAGAGGAGATATGGGGAGAAGGGATCACCCTGATAAAGCCGCAGTTGCAAGAGAAGAACCTTGCCAAAACTGAAATTTTGGGTGTTGAAATGAATTCCAAAGAAGGCCCAATTAAATGAAACAGTTGAGAATGAAAATCCTGGACAGAATCAAAAGCCTTAACAAAATCGATTTTGACACAAATTCGAGTTTATAGGAAAGAAGATGCTAGCTGTGCACCAGTTCATGTGCCAAACATGTTGTTGTCATGAATTCTTCTCCCTTTAATAAAAGCAGTTTGATCAGGGGATATCAGATGGGTGAGAGAGGATCGCAACTGGAGGGCTATAGTTTTAGAAATGATTTTGGTTACAAAAGCAGATCAACTTCATTTGGATTTGCATAGTATTTAATAGTTATTACTAATGAAGTTAATCAGATGAGATGAGATATATCAGGACATTTATAAAATATAACAAAATACTAAAGTTTCTCAAGAAAAATGGACTACAATCTCGATAACTCGTATCGACTAGCCAAATTAAGCTATATGTATATATATATATATATATATATATATATATATATATATATATATATATATATATATGCAAAAGAATCAAAATGGAAGAGCAATCAGTTCCCAAATAAGTAGGGTGACAAAACTGTACCATTGATTGAAATGAGTCATTTGAAGTTATTGATGATAAAGCATAGAAATATAATAGAAATTCTTCCCATTCTATATAAAAATAGAAGCCCCTCCGAAAATCAATAATTTGACTTCCACAATAAGGCTTCATAAAATAAGTTATCAACAAAAAGAAAAGTACCACTCATGCCAATCTGCAAACAAAATTTAGTGTTTCTATGGTGAATCTTTATAAGCAATGTAGTGTGATTTGGTTCGGTCTTATATTAGCAACAATAAGTATAGAATACTCAAGCCCATCACTATAGATGGCACACTTTATCAAATGACTCCCAATTGAATTGTAAGGTGTGATTTTAGATTTTCCCATATGCAAGATGTTTTTTTAATTAAGTGAGCATGGGATTTGAAACCCTGGCCTCAACGCTACGCGCTTGAGGGCATCACCATTGGGGCAAAGGTCCAATCCCTCCCGTCTGCAAGTTGATCAGTCAGGTGGATGGTTTGGATGTCAGTTGCCCGAATCGAGACCAATTCATTTTACATACTTCAAGGTCTAATACATTTCTAAAATTATGAGAGAAATAATCTAAATTACTTCATAAATTTTCTAGATCAATTTGCAATTAGTTGTTTGGTAGAGTGAACATAGCAACACCATGAACTATGGTTTACATATTTCTTAGGCATGCCATATACTCTGTTGAATTAGCAAAATATAGTCATCGAGCTATCCTTATTTAGAATAAAAACCTCATAAAACACTCTAATAAGATAACTGAAAAAAAAAACATAAAAAAAGATCCTTTATTTAGAGACTTCCTTCTCAACCAAGGTTTCATGTGCTTAAACCGTCGACTGCTTTGAATCAGATGATGGAGTTGGGTTTTAGCCCCAATCATCAAACACAATAAATCTTGAGATCATTCCACATGGCACGCATCCCGAAAAGTGATCCGAAAACCACACTTGATGTGTACTCATGATCATGTTCATTTTTTGGGATGTGTGACACGTGGAATCGTACCTTGAATGTCTGATGGTAGGCCCGTGATCCTTGATGACTGGGATGAAGAATGATCTCCATTATCTGCTTCAAAGCAGTCATCGGCTTAAGCAACGTGAAACCCCGGTTGAGAAGGAAGAATCTTGGATTCTAAATAAAGTTATCCCCATAAAAATCGGGTTAATGGGCCTCATCTAAATGATAGGAAATGATGTTGTATAAGAGAATACAACATTTGCTATGTTCATGAAATTATCACCAATCTACTATGGTGGAATCATTGACTTTCTGTGCTATAAAGCAGAGTAAACCCTCTAAATTTGTAACACAATTGTATCATAAAGTTGTACTCCACTTAAAAATGCAGAATCGATAGTTCATAATTCAATTGTCTTTGAAAGGTGATAAAATTTTTGAACCTAAAAATTTTGTATAAACGATGATCATAACACCTTGATTCATAAACAACAATATGTTCCAAAAAGAAGAAGAAGAAGAAGAAGAAGAACCCACTTGAGTAGATGAGAGATGAGAGTGTTTTTCGAATAAAGCTTGTAATCTCTGATCTTTCAAGACGCTACCACTTGTCACCAAAGCTGATTTAGGAACCCTAAGAACCATTTCTCCCCTTCTAAGGTTACGTGCAGCAGCCAAACCTCTCCTGCCAAGGATTCACATACAAGATAAACCCATTTGCATTTGCAAAAAAAAATTTGAAGATTTAACCAATTTTTGCTACCCTCTCCTGCAAAGGATTCAAACATAAAAATAAAAGAAGCCCATTTGTATTTGCAGAAAATATTGTAGATTTGAGCAAATTTTGCTACTCTCTCTGCAAAGGATTCAAAAAAATAAATAAAGAAACCCATTTGTATTTGCAGAAAAATATTGAAGATTTGACCAATTTTTGCTAAAAAAATTATGGTTTTAAGCCGCCGGGTGGGGGGGGGGGGGAATTAAAGTGTGGTTTGTTGATGAGTTTACCCGCCATCGTCTGGAAATAGAGAAAGGTGGAGTGATTGGGCTAGACAAGAGGAGGGAGGTTGAGGTTGAGATTGAGAAGAAGAAGATTTAAAGGGATTTGGTGAGTCGGAAATGCCAATCTCCGTAGCCCATTGAAGAAAAACTCGTAAATTTTCTGCTTCTCCTTCCATGTATCTCTCAACCCTTTTTAGTCGCAGCGCATAGCATACTTCATATTTGAAGTGACACTTCGGAGATGAAGAATAAGGTTTGGGTAAAGGGAAATTTATCTGATCGACCCAGCAGATATAGCTTTTAATGCAGAGGCTCCATAGTATCACTTTTACCCAAATCGACCAGCTGTCCGAGCCATCTTTTGCCTTTAGAAAATATCGAATTTACCTTCAATGTAATAAATAGCGGCCTTTACCAAACTCTTCACTGTTTACCTTTTTACTTTTTACTTTTTCGTTCGAAATCAGTGAAGAGGCGATCACAAATCGCTAGTATTCCGTTTTTCAATCTTCAAGCTATCAAACCTGTAAGTAGCTAATAAAATTATCATTAATTGCTATTGAGTTTTTTCTTCTTTTTTCGTCGATGTCCATTTTGTCATAATTTTTAATGTTCTTATAAATACAATTGATATCGATTGTATATATAATCGATATCGATTATAAACACAATCGATTTATAATCAATATCGACTATATATACAATCAATATCGATATATTACAGTTCATTTAACATTTAACCAATGGGTGTTAGTATAGGACTCTGTTCATTTTAATAAGCTGTCAAGATAGGACCCATAATTATGAACTCTTCGAAGCCTTCACCCATAATGAATATGATGTTTTATTTATATCAGCCGACGTCCAATTTATTGCCAACTAACCTTCTGTTCAACCATTATGGCAAGAAAGCTCGGAAGGATGAGAAAATTTAATACAACGCTTCGTATTACACCATCAAAGTGCTTTAAATATAGATTTAGTTCGTCTTTAGCAAAATCATTCCCTATTATCCCTACCAGCCCATATTTTCCAATGTCAGACGACGACGATAAAACTTACTATAACCCAATCAAGTTCGATCCTGTATGGGAGGACCCACCACCACTATCAGAACCAGATCCTCTTCAGTTCTTATAGGACGAATACGATGAAGTAATGAAAATTTTGACGAAGGAAGAAAAGAAAAAGAAAAAGAAAAAGAAGAAAAGAAAGAAAAAGAAAATGAAGAGGAAGGAACCACCCACCTCCCCACACCATCCACCACCTCTCCCACCTGCTCATCTTCCATCTTCCTAATCCCTGCTCGATTGTATATACGGTCGATATCGATTGTTAATACGATTGACAACGATTGTTCATACAATCGGTGACGATTGTGTAAACAGTCGATGTCGATTGTATATACAGTCGATGACGATTGTGTAAACAGTCGATGACAATTATGTAAACAATCGATACCGATCGCATTAACAGTCGATTCGATTGTCTAGGGAATTAGCGATTTTTTGTGTAGCCTGATTATAAACAATCTCTTTCAATTTTATTACAGTTCATATACAGAAGCCGACAAAATGGTTGTACAATGGGCTATTGGCAAATGCTCTCCTACTGGCATTTCGAAGATCTACGATAACGCTAGCCCACAGCGGAAGAAGTTGCTAAGTGCATTAGTTTTCGGGAGAATATTTCAAATGCTAAAGGGTGTTAGTTTTGCTGGAGATGTTGTGGATGCCATGTTAAGTTTTTGAGTTGAGAAGAACCACTTTCGAATTGGGAGGAGAGATGTCTATCTTCGGAAGATGGACGTTGCCTTAATACTGGGCCTTGCGGTGGTTGAACCCCAACAGTATACCCCTTCCATTAAAGCACTTGAAGAGGAAACCATTCGATACAAATATTTTCGGGGACTACCGGCCGAGAAAATTATTCGGTCTCATATTGAAAATGGATTGAGGTTAGCGCAAAGTGATGACGACTTCGTCAAGTTGGCTCTTCTTTTTGTTCTATGCACATTCTTTTTTCCCGGGTCCCATCATCAATTGTCGAAAGACTACGTTGAACTCGTCGATGACGTGGAGAACTTTAAAAAAATCCCGTGGGGTCTCTATGTCTTCAAAGACTTGCTGGAGTATATAGAGAAGGACGTGACAAATAGAAAGATTACCGACAACGATTAAAACCCTTAAGCCGTATAATATTTATGACTGTATGTGTGTACTTCAGTGGTGGGCCTATGAGATGCTGCCTGACGTCTCACCTCAAAGAACATCAATGATAAACCCTTTCCCCCGATTGTTGAAGTGGACGGAGAAGCCCCAAATGAGGACTAAAAGCTACACTCTTGCGAAGATGGTGGAGAGCAAGGTATGATGTCGTTTTAAATAATTCAAATTTGTAAGGGTAAAGTTGTAAGGACTTTAAAGAGTAAAGTGGAGGATTCTGATTACCAAATCAATCGATATCGACTACCTACGTAGTTAGAATCGACTGAATACGCAATCGGTATCGACTTCATACACAATCGATATCGACTTCATACACAATCGGTATCGACTTCCTACACAATCAGTATCAACTATAGATGAAATCGGTATCCAGTCTTTAAGCAGTCGTTATATTACAGTGATTGTTCAATTTTCTTTATAATTTTCTTATGTTATTTTACAACCTGTCCTTTTTCATAATAAATTTACGCTCCCCTTGAACCCGTTACCTTTGGGTTGGAGACACCCCTCGTAAGAGATTATCAGCGGGGTCTAAAGGCTGTTGGGGGGAAAATTAGGGGGAAGAGGAAAAAGGTTAAGGAGGTCAAGAAAGATGTGGAAGTTGATCTGCGACCCAAGAAGAAAAGAAATTATATTCTAGTCAAAGAAGTTGAAGAGGAAGAGTTTGAGGACGAAATAACGTCTGACGAAGGCTCTTCGTCAGATGAGGTCCAAGTCTAATTAGACTGGCCTAGAAGGGTCGCCGCAAAGACAAGCGGTAGTACACCAACCTCCTCCAATCAAAAGTTATTGAGGAGGTTTGATGGTTTGGAGATGGATAAATTGAAACTCAGCCAAAAAGTGAGCCATTTGGAAGAGTTAGTTAACCAATTGGTTGAAGGGAATAAGCAGTTGGTGGAGGAGAATAGGCTCCTCCGGACACAATGCACCTCCTTTAAAGACCGGCTCATTTCAAGGGATGTTCAATTGCAAACGGCGGATCACTTCAACAAGATGATCCAGAAAGAGCAAGGAAAAATTATAGAACTCCTTCAAATGATCTTGGAGGTGACTCCCAAGGTATGAGTGGCAATGTAGTCAGCTTTAGTTTACCTCGATTGTTTATTGAATCGCTACTGATTGTATTTACAATCGATACCGATTGTATATAAAATCGTTATCGATGGTATATAAAATCGTTATCGATTGATTTTCCAATCGATACCGATCATATGTACAATCGCTATCGATTGTATTTACAATCGATATCGATGGTAAATTCAATCATTTTTTATCGTATTTACCATCGATAACGATTGTAAACACGATAGGTAACGATTGTAATTATGATCAGTATTGATTATAAATACAATCGGTATCGACTGTAAATACGATCGGTATCGATTGTAAATAAGATCGGTTTAGATTATAAATACGATCGGTATCATTCTATTCTCTTAGTTCTTCTTATTTATCAATTTTATGTCTTTCGATTTTCAGGATGGTGCTGTTTCGAAGTTGTTATCGGAAGTGTCTCACTGTCGATATGGGACCAGAACCTGCTGGTCCAGGCGACCGAGGATCAGCATATGTGACACCAGCTCCTCCCGCGCAAGATGAGTTGGCAGCAGCTGATAACCAATCCCATGAACATGATGATAAGGGTGGTCTGGCTGGTGATGAGCAATCCGAGCAACCATTCGATGCTCGCCTGAGGCCAACGATTAAATCAAAATATATTATCGTGAAGCCTAGGACCGAAAACAAGCCGCCGATAAAAAAACCTCCAACCGAGATGGTGCCCCCTACTACGGTTGAGCTGATAGATGAGCAGAGGTTCATGAATGCCAGCTGGACAGCTCCCGAAAAGGATGCCGAGTAAGTTACATATATTCGTAATTTGTTCATTTTTCCGATGATAGTTAGTTATTAGTTAGAAGTTAGTTTAGTTTTGAATTAAAACTTTGGCTGTTATATTTTATGCAGTATCTACGTAAGCTCCGTGGGTGATTATACACTCCGGATGCATACTTTCAAATGTTTGGAAGGCAAGGGACACTTAGACAATCTTGTTAGTAACCAAATCTCTCATATTCAATTCTTAATTCTTTCCAAAGATGTTATTTTCTTTTAATGTTTTCTAACAGTAACGACTGATTAAAAAAATAGAACGATTGCCCAGATAGTGGATTGCGATTATCTAAACAATCGATACCGACTATCTAGGCAATCGTTAACGATCGTATTAACAGTCGATGCCAACTACTTAGGCAGTCGTTAACGATCGTCTTAACAGTCGATACCAACTATCTAGGCAATCGTTAATGATCGTCTTAATAGTCGATACCGATACTGAAATATGTTATCTTTCAGATAATTGGAGCCTACCTAAGACTTTTGAAAGTCATGGATGACACTGCTCATCCTAAAGTTATGGATAAATTCTTTCTGATGAGCCCCACCAGTTTGTCATATATCGCCATGGATTATAATGATTTCAGATTCTTTGTTGAAACTGAAAAACTCAACCGCCAACCGATGGTCACGCAAATTGAACGGTGGGTTGCCCTTAAGGAAGAAGTCAACCCAGGCAAGAAGGTGCTCCAAAACTTCTTCAATAGGTTGAGGGATCTGTGGGCTCACCAATGTAAACGGTACATTACGGTCTCTGCAAACTTTATTTATAATTTTTACCATTGTGTCCTTTAATATATTATTCATTTAAGATATTTGTCCCAGTCCATAGTCACGATCCTTTACATTGGGTGCTTGCGATCGTTAAGGGTTTAGAAAGATCGGTAATGATCGTTGATCCAATTTTAGATAGGCCCTCTAAGGAGAAGTATCCCATCTAAATGAACGTCCTAGTAAGAATTGTCCACACTTTTAAATTAATTAATTTTTAATTTACGCTTATTTAATCGCCCTCAGAATACGATTGTATAAGCAGTAGACATCGACTGTTAAAACAGTCGTTAACGACTGGTTATATAATTGTTAATGACTGGTTATACGATTGTTAACGACTGGTTATATAATCGTTAACGACTGGTTATACGATCGTTAACAATCATTTTAACAGTCGTTGTCGACAGCTTAGATAATCGATGCTGACTGTTTTGGCAATCGATAATGACTGTTGAGGAAGTCAATAACGACCATTTTAACAATTGAAATCTGAGAAAATTCTGAAGATAGTTGTAAATATTTTCTCTGTCTGCTTATCTTAGCTACTTATCTTATCAAACATTATCTGACATTGCACTTTTCAAAACAGACCAAATATCTTCTCATGCTTTTACATGTACACGGAGACTCCATTGCATTGAATGCTGAGACTTATCCGTGGTCAAGTTCCGATTGCAGGGTCAAATCCGTACCCCGACAGAGCAATGGGTGGGACTATGGGGTATTTGTTTTGAAGTACATAGAGTACTTCATGATGAGAAAGAAATTTGACTTCAGCCAAGGCAATATGAGTCAGATCAAGGCAGAAATTAGCCAAGCCCTCTCTAAATTTATTGCCGATGGAGAAGCCGAGAAAGCCACCGATGAAGAACCTACAACTGATGTAGCACCCTAGTTTTTTTCAAAAGTTAAAATTATATGTAGTTGTAGCTTAAAACATTCAAGGATATTTATAAAGATATTTGTAAATGAAAATTTTAATTTTTACAACATTTGACTTTTTTTGGAAAGTTTTAATCTCAAGTATATAAAAATATATAAGCTGGTTAACAATAAGCTGATTTTGGGCGTGTCGCAGACCCTATTGACAGTCATCGACTAAATATAGAGAGTTATGTAAAGAGCGCTCAAGCAGTCGATATCGACTGTGAATACAATCGATATCGATTGTATAAGAAGTCGATATTGAATGAATATGCAATCATGTTCGATTTCACATGCAATCATTATCGACTGCGAATACAATCGATATCGATTATATTCGCAATCGATATCGAATGTATTCGTAGTTGATATCGATTTCATAAGTAATCATTATCGATTTCATAAGCAATCATTATTGATTGTAAAGGTACTCGATATCGACCTCTTATAAAATCGACATCGACTGTATTCACAGTCGATATCGATCGTATTTACAGTCGATATCGACTATCTGTGCTAACAAAACATTGGAAAAATGCTTAAAAGTTTTATTAAAATGTACTTCCTTATATTTGCCGTGCTCTATCAACTTCTTGTACTCTATCAACTCATCGACCCAATTATCGTGCAACTTCTATGATTGTGACCATACTCACTGCACTTGCCACACTGTAGGGCCCTAACCTCACCCTTAGACCTTATCCTTCTCTTTCTTGGACGGCCGGCTTGCTTTCGACAATTCTAGGGTGGTCTCACTTTCATATTTTCAGGCAGTTGCTCAGCTTGGAATGCCCATTAGTTTTTATCGAGGGTGGAAAGCCATTGTTCGTCGTATGTTTGTCTAAAGTAAACAGTAAAAAACCACTTCTCACAGAAGTTATGGTGATGGTAACTTCTCCGATTGATGGCCGCTATGACATGTGAATGTGCCAACGGCGGCAAGTACACGTCTTGTGTTCCAAGTCGACGTGATGAATGAAATTTCCGAAATTAACCTAAAATTGATCGCGCCCGTATGGTTGAGCTCTCTTTCTACCGGCCCATTACAGCACCTTCTTCATGTGCTCGTCTACTTTTGGGCAGAGGATGGTGGTCCATTTCTCAGATATCTGTCGGCGCTTTTGAAAATGATCGGCAACTTTCTCTCTAGTAGTTCTGATTAGGTCGATAATTGGTCTCTCTCGAGCTATCTTTAGTACACTGTTTAAGCTTTCGGCATTATTCGTAGTCAAGGAATCATATTGCCTTCCTTTCATATGTGCGCGTGCCCAATGTTTTGGGTCTATTTTTAAAATATACTCTACGGCCCAAGGATCAGCAAGATCTTTCCTCATTTTGTTAATAAAATAATCAAATTTCTCTACTGAATATGCATGCGCGGCGCACCACTATAAACCCTTCACATTGTTCTCGGGATACTTGTGTTACAAATTTTGTGTCATATGTCGCATGCAATAGTTGTGGTGTGCATTAGGAAATATATGTTTGACCGCCTTAATTAAATCCTTAGCTTCCGATGCACGGGCCGAAACTCCAAAAAAATCTTTTAAATTTATCGTCAAGCGTTAGTTGAAAGGATGTTTGTACATTAGGATCTACCCTCTCCATCTCCTTCACGTAGGCTGGTAGATCCACAAATTGTCCTTCCCAACTGCCTCTAATATCATTAAGGACAAGTTCTTTCCCCCTCCAAGCCTTAGCATATGAGATTTGCACATTATAAGCTTTTGCAATATCAAATATTATCGACGCCGAGGTGTAGTCGAATCCTTTCATAAGTTTCTCCCATATATAGTTTGCTACGAAGGAGATTATTATATTACGGTAACCGTGCGATCCGATCTTAGTGGCCCCGCATGTGTGAGTACTATTGAACGTCTTGATTTGGAAAGTGTTGAGCTCAGTTAATTTAGATGCATGTATTCGCCATGAACAACCGGGTTCATAGCATGCTGCTGTCACTCGGTAATTAGCGGTTTTCAAAGGCCGAATTTGAAAGTTTTTCTCCATCGCGTGCTCTTTCAATACTCTTTGAAATGTTTGTTTTTCTCTGAAGATCTCTCCAACTTCAAACTTTCAATTCTGATATTCGGTTTCCACCTCTTGATCGGAAGACTCGTCCGATGTCTCTGACACTTCGTAAGCTCTATCTACTAATGGATTATCAATGCCTCTCATAAAATATTTCAGATCCTTTTTTATAAACTCATCCGGTTCGTCATTATATTCTTCGACGTTCTCTTCACTAGCAGTATTTTGAGGTGGTTCACTAGATCCTTCTTCACCGAAGGGATTCTGATGTGATTGACAAGGCCCTTCACGGAACGGGTCATGACATGGCTGACTAGGCCCTTCACCGAACGGGTTCTGACATGGTTGACTAGGCCCTTCACCGAAGGGGTGATTATATGTATGGAAATAGGGTTGAGCTCCTTCGTTAATCTCCATCGATGGTATAGTAAAACATAATTCGTGAGTCAGCCAAGTTGTGAATCCACTGAGAAAGATATGATGAAAATTGTCTTCATCCCCTACTCTTAGAGACGTATAGTCTAACTCTTGACTACAATGTGCCCCATGCATATTTTGTAGTGGGTCATCATATGATTCAACTGGGGCATGGCTTAGATCAATAGTTGTCTTCATGGTGGATATGTTTGCCGTAAAATTGTTATCATCGCCTAACTGAATAGTATCATATGTAAGTCCTTCATCCTCAAACTTACATGGCTAGAAGGAATGGTTATTCACAAAATCAGTCCCACCTAGAGGTACTTGTTCAGCTTCGAATCGAAAGGAGGATGGTTCTTTAATGATGAATACCTTTATAATGTCCAACCCGGATTTATAAAACGAAAATAGGGTGGCCAAATCATCCGAATCCAGAACGTCGATAAGCACAGGGGTATTCACTATCTTCATAGAGAACTTTATGAAAATTGTTTCATTTTCTCTAGTAAAACTGACAGCAGAAATTCGCCTTCTGAACCGTTCATAAGATATACCCGTCGAAATTGTAATAACCCTTCGGCGGCCACCTTGATACAAACCATCATCGTTTATAATATGATCATCAAAGTGACAGAGAAGAGGAATTTCCACACCAGACATCACCTGTTTAAGGAGAAGGAACGGGTCATAAGACGGATGAACAAAAGGAATGACAAATTGGTAGCAAAATAACTGATACACAATCGATATCGATTGCATATCCAATCAGTATCGACTTCATAAACAATCGTTATTGATTGATTATCCAATCATTATCGATTCTCTTTACAATCGATATCGATTGGATATTGTTAAGACCTGAAAAGTACTACTTTTCACCCCTTAACTTAATCTCTGTTAGACCCTTAGTCATTTAATAAATGTGTGTTAAGCTCATTTTGTAGGTAATAAGCAGTAGCTGCAGATAAAGCCCTAACCCTACTAAGAAGCCTACTTTTGCCCCAGAAGTTCCTCAGAAGAAAGGAAGTTGGACCCAGACAGAGAACTTGGCTGCAGCATAGGCAAAGCACAATAGCAACAAGTCAAGAAGTGAGCCTCGCGTAGATGTCGCAGGGTTCAATTAATTCAGAAAGAATGCTTCGTGCAGTTGTCGCGGGTTTCTCAAGGCAGCACACCAACTGCTCGCACTGTTCTCACGCAGATTAATGACAGAAGGGCTCAAGAAGTAGACTTCGTGTAGTTCTTGCCAGGCTCCGTTGTAAGTGCTTGTGCAGCTCAAGAGAGGAGCGTTTAATCCTCGTGCGATTCGCTGAGGAGAGAGAGCTCCAGGCACTTCGGTGCGCAACTATCACGCAGTGGCCGCGGGATGCAGATCTTTAGGGAACTGCTCGCACAATCCAGAGGCCTATGCATATTGCTTCTTCGCGGGGATCCTCACGAGATTCACTAAAGAATGAACTGCGCGCACAATTCTCGTGCCACTTAAATGAAAAGCACAATCCCGCGATGATCAGAGCATTCTCGCGATGACCAAATTATCTATCTCACGACTGCAAGAGCTTCAAGTCAATTCATTCTCGCGACGACAACTCTATCACACGACAAGACCTAGAAACCCTTGCTACCTAGCGAGGCTCGGGATCTTAACTTTCCCCCACTTCTGTAGGGGCAGTCTGGGAACTTTCAGCAACTAGGGCACGCACTCTAATGCTCCAATCTCTGTGCACATGCCCCGAGGCATCTAAGGAACAGAAATGGGCCATGTTTGCATCGTTAAAATTAGAGTTTTCCTAACCCTAATGCTCCCACAGCCGAATGCTATATAAGCCTAAGCCTAGTTTAGGTTTGAGGGGGCTGATCTTCTTGAATCAACTATAGAGTTCCAGTAGGCTAAGGTTAGGGTTTAGGCAGCATCTTTTTCCTTTTTCTTCTCTCCATAGCCCGACACTTGCTGGCTATGCCTTTGTATATCTATTTAGAACAGTTTTAATGGAGTTTAATAATAGGATGTTATATATGTATGGGATTAATGCTTGAAGGTTGTTCTGTGCAAGGCTGCTGCCTTGAGATCCTCCATTGCTAAGTTGTATTATAAGCAATGGAGGATTGTTCTTAAGGATTTACTCAGATCCAAGTGACCTGTGTGTCTAGGCTAGTGCACATATGCAGGCCTATGCCCCACCACAGGATCCACTAAATCTGATTTCCCATGGGAGCTTGAGCTGGTAGCAATGTGAACATGGTGGTGGCTGCAATCTACTTGTTCTGTCTCAGACCTCTGTGAGGAGGATAGCCTCCATGGATAGTCTGTGGCCATTTAAGTGGATAGGTTATAGCCCAAGGGTGAGGCCAATCCACAGATCTAAGACATATTCTTCTTCTCTGCACTTGAGCTAGTAGCCATGTGAGAGATTGTGCAGAGACAGACTCCCCTGTATTTATATAGACCCACCATCAGATGGCAGATCTGATCTGGCTGTATAGATTGTAGGCTTGTGACTGGATCACTGTTGTCTTTCTAAAGCAGTGAACAGCTAGACCTAAAGCTAGTACTCAAACTCTTGCTGGTCTTGTGTGTCCAGGCTAGTGCATATTGCAGGCCTATGCCCTACACACAGAACTTTAGAGGTTGAGGTTCCTATGGATTCTTGTGCTGGTAGCCTGGAAGAAGTAGTGCCTACAATGATAAACTTATTCTGACCCATCTATGGACTGTGGTTCCCCTATTGGATAGTCTGTAACCATTTGAGTGGACAAGTTATAGCCATAAGGGATTAGATCATGGCACAGGGGTGAGTTGGATCTTTTCTCCTCTTTGGTGATAATGTAGCCATTGGACATGATTTCTATAATAGCAGATCTGAGTCTGAGTTATAAAACCCGTCAGATCTGTACCTAATAGCTTACTTCTTACCCTTTTTATATTTATTTTCTCACACTCCATCATTCTTTTCAACCATTTATGTAGTTTAGGCATTAAGTTACCATAAGATTTAAACAATAGTGACCTTAAATCCCCTTCCATTTAGGATTGTCAGATCTGGAGGGCCTACTAAAGATGACTCCTTTGGAGCTTTAGACCATTTTTTCTGTGGGATAAACTCTTACTTATTAAAACTTGCTGTAATAGGTCCTGTGTCTTGCAGGTCTTGATTTCTTTCAGATGTGTTGAATCCATCTTTGTTTCTTTTCACACTGGAGAAATAATCAAACAACAATAAGTTTTTGACGCCGTTGCCAGGGACTTTGATCTATTAGTAGACCTTAGATTTTTGTATTTTTTTATATTTTATTTTTATTTTTATTTTTTTTATTATTCTTTGGTAGCTGTGCTTGTGAATAACTGATACTACTGATTTATATTTTGAATTTTTCTTTGCAAATCTGGATAGTAGTAGAGAAGGAAAGTTGAACTGCACTAGGAGTCTATCTACCTCTGTTTACATTCCTCTAACCCTCAAAACTCAGTCTATTTTCCTTTCCAAATTCCATAGCAGTTGATTAGGATAGTTATAATATTGTTTAGATAATTCTTTGAGTTAATTGCAATGTGTCTGCAAGTAGTCTTTCCTGCTGTTGGTGTGTGTGCATGTTAGGAAGGAGATCCCTCAGTCCAACATTAGAGCCTCCTAATCCTGAGTTAGAAAAGGCCAGAAGACCAGGAAGGCCCAGACACACCACAGTTGAGCCCCTTACTGAAATCGAGACAGTAGCCATGGGTGAAGAGCATCCCAGAACATTGAAAGAATTGAATGCTCCTGATGATTATAATTCCCCATTCAACATTCAATTCCCAGATGTTCAGGGAAATTATGAGATTAAAACCTCAATCATCCAAATGCTTCCCTCTTTCCATGGGCTCAGCAAGGAAGACCCCTACAAATACATTGACCAATTCTTAGCCCTGTGCACAACATTTTCCATTACTGGTTTGGGACCAGAAGCCACTAGATTAAGGCTCTTCCCTTTCTCCCTAAAGGACAGGGCCAGCACCTGGTTAGCTACTCTCCCAAACAACAGCATCAGTTCTTGGAAAGAAAGACCTCCAGACCAAATTTTTGACCAAATTCTTTCCAGAGATAAAAACCAGCCAGTTGAGGAAAGCAATACTTGCTTTTGCCTAATCCCCAACTGAAGATTTTAATCAAGCATGAGATAAATTCAAGGAGATGCTCAAACAATGTCTCCACCACAAGATCTCTGACTAACAGCTTGTCCAGAGCTTCTATAATGAGATTGATGAGAAAAGCAGAGACATGGTAGATGCTTCTTGTGGTGGAACTTATATGCACAAAATAACTGATGAAGCATGGGAGTTGTTCGAGGTCATCAGTGAAAATGCGTTCCAAAAGATGTCCTTGTCAAGAACTGGTCATGAGCCTTCTTCTAAAATGGGACTAGCTAAAATTTCCAAAGGAAAGATGTATGAAGTAACTGGGAATAATGACCTGAAAATGCAGATGGCCAATCTTTCTGATAAGTTTGATAAACTATTAACTGTGGTGCAACCCAGATGGGCTGCACAGGTGATGGAGGCATGTTTGATATGCCAATCTCCATAACACATAGTGGAAGAGTGCCCATCTACAGGGCAATATCCTGAGTATGTGATGGAACAAGCTGCTGCTGCCCAATCATTTGGTCAGCAACAATCTGTTGGCTATAACAAGCAGCCATTTGGATACCAACACCAAAATGCTAGTTACCAGTAGAGGGATCACCCAAATTTGAGGTGGAGACAAGATAATTACATGCAGCCACAATAGATGTTGGCCTTACCTCAAAGGCCACAACAAGAATTTAACCAGGGATATGCCCCAAGGTCAAATTTCCAGCATCAGTAGTTGCCCCAGCAGCAAAATCAGTTGGTAGTTCCCCCACCTTAGCCACGAAATGCTTCTTCTGAAGATCAGATTTTGACCTTATTGCAAAACCTTAGAACCTTGACTTAGACTTTGAACTCTCATAGTCAAAGCAAAAGAAAATGGAAGAGCAGCTAGGCCAAATATCCAATGCCTTGGCCAAAAGAGAGGAGGGCAGGTTGCCAAGCCAGCCAGTGGCCAACCCTAAGGGCAAATATTTGATTGGAGAAGGTTCCTCAAGTTTTGAGGGAGCTAATGTTATCACAACCCTAAGGTTTGGCAGGCTGGTGGACAACCAGGTTGGAAAGAAACAAGGAGAGGTCATTTCCAAAGAATTCTCGAATGAATGTGAAAAAGAATATGTTAGAGCACAAAGCCAAGAGTTGCCTGCTACCTTGCAACAAGAGAAAAATAATGAGGTTGTAGCTGAGCCTCAGCAGGAAATAAAAGATGAAAAAAGAAAAAAACAAAAGTTTAATCATAAGCTTGCAGCTGAGGAACCAGCAGTACCTCAGTTGCCATTTCCTCAAGCTTTGAGTGGCCCTACCCCTTTTGATAAGGGGAATGCACAGATAGAAGAAATGATGGAGACCTTTAAGCAGGTAAAAATTAATTTTCCCCTGCTTGATGTAATTAGACAGGTCCCAGCCTATGCCAAATTTCTGAAAGACCTTTGTATCCAGAAAAGAAAAGCTAGAGGCCATTTATCCAGCAAGGTCTTTGCAACTGATACAGTTAATTCTGTATTAAACATAACAATACCAGAGAAGTTGCAAGACCCAGGGATATCCACTATTCCCTGCATAATTGGAGACTACACAATTGGAAGGGCCCTTCTAGACCTTGGAGCCGATGTAAACTCGCCATACAGGTGTATCATGACTAGGTTTGGGGAGCTAAACCCACCCCATTGTCTTAATGGCTGATAGGTCTGAAAGGAGACCTATGGGAGTGCTTGAGGATGTCTTAGTAGGGGTGGACAAGTTCTTTTACCCCGCAGACTTCCTAGTTTTGGACATGGGCTGCAACAAGAGTACAACTCCTATACCTGTTATTTTGGGCAGGCCATTCTTGGCCACTACCAATGCCTGCATTTAATGCAGGTCAGGGATTATGGAGGTAACTTTTAGACACATGAAGGTTGAACTGAATGTGTATAACAGTGCAAAGTATCCTAAGCTGGACAATGAGGAAAGCTTTACATTGGATGTACTGGAGGAAGTTGTTGAAGAAGAATTGCCCACTCTGCTGGATTGGGGCAACATTGTCAAAAGTTTAGTTGAAATTTGGGACATGGTAGAGGAAGAAAGCCAAGCTGTTATGACAGAAGACATGACCACATTAAAGTCTTCTGTGGGTTTAGTGCAGCATTCCATTTGGAAAACTACATTGCTGCCTCTTTCTCAAACCAACAAAGAACCAATCTTTCCATCCACCCAACAAGCCCCTGATCTGGATCTCAAGAAGCTTTCAGAAACATTGAAATATGCCTTCCTTGAGAAAGGTAAAAAACTTCCTGTAATTATCTCCTCTCTTACCAATGACCAAGAGGAAGAATTACTAACAGTTTTGAGGAAGCACAAAAAGGCAATTGACTGGACCATTGCAGATCTCGGAGGGATAGATGCATCAATATGTATGCACAGAATCTATTTAGAGGAGGGCTCAGTACCCTCCAGGGAAATGCAGAGGAAATTGAATCCTCACATACAGGAAATTGTCCTCAAAGAGATTATTAAATTGCTAGATGCTGAGGTAATTTACCCCATTTCTGATTCTGAATGGGTGGCGCCTATCCAAGTGGTGCCCAAGAAATCTGGCATAACAGTCGTTACAACTAAGTCTGGAGAGCTGAGACCAACCAAGGAGACCATTGGATGGAGGGTTTGCATAGATTATCCGAAGCTCAACTCTAAAATCAGAAAAGACCACTTCCCTCTCCCCTTCATAAATCAAATTCTGGATAAGTTGGCTGAAAAAGCTTTTTATTGCTTTCTTGATGGGTACTCAGGGTACAACCAGGTCCTTGTGCACCCTCACGACCATGAGAAAACTACATTTACTTGCCCTTTGGCACATTTGCTTACCGAAGGATGCCTTTTGGGTTGTATAATGCACCAGCCACCTTTCAGAGGTGTATGTATGCCATCTTCTCTGATATGATTGACAAGTTCTTGGAAATTTTTATGGATGATTTCTCTGTATATGGGGACAGTTTTGGCCAATGTCTACAACACCTCCACCTGGTCTTGCAAAGATGTGAGGAGACCAATCTGGTCTTAAGTTGGGAAAAGAGCCACTTCATGGTAACACAAGGTATTGTGTTAGGCCATGTAGTCTATAGAGAAGGGATTGAGGTAGATAAGGCCAAAGTTGACCTCATTACAAATTTGCCCCCGCCAAGAACAATCAAATAAATCAGATCTTTCCTTGGACATGTAGGATTCTACAGAAGGTTCATTAAAGACTTCAGCAAAATTGCTAAACCATTGTGCCACCTGCTTTGCTAGGATGTGCCCTTTGATTTTTCTGCTGAATGCCTTAAGGCTTTTGAAACTTTGAAGATATGCTTCACCTCTGCCCCTGTACTCCAATCACCTGACTATGCACTACCCTTTGAGCTGATGTGTGATGCATCCGACTTGGCAATAGGTGCTGTTTTGGGCCAAAGGAAAGATAAGCTGCTAGTGGTCATTGCCTATCTTAGCAAATCACTTGCTGAAGCTCAGCTGAATTACACCACAACTGAGAAAGAGCTTATGGCAGTGGTTTTTACTGTTGACAAATTTAGACCTTACCTACTTGAGTCTAAAACTGTAATCTTCACAGACCACTCAACATTGAAATACCTACTGTCCAAGAAAGATGCTAAGCCCAGGTTGATTAGATGGATACTCCTGTTGCAGGAGTTTAACATTGAAATCAAGGACAAAAAGGGTGTGGAAAATGTGGTGGCTGACCACTTGTCTAGAATTGTGTTGGAAAAATGTGTTGATGACCCTGCAAATGATGTTTTCCCGGATGAGCAATTGTTTGCCATTCAATCCTTGGTTCCTTGGTATGCACACATTGTAAATTATTTAGTTATAGGTAAGATTCCTGCCCATTGGACCAAAATGGATAAGGACCTTTCTGTCAGTCCCCATTATTCTGGCCATGTGCCATGGAAATGCCTGTGGGAGCCACTTTAGTGGAAGAAAAATAGCTGATTAGATCTTGCAGTGTGGGTTCTATTGGCCTTTTTTATTCAGAGATGCCAATACACACTGCATGACATGTGAGAGATGTTAGAAATTAGGAGGGCTGTCTAAAAGAAACTCAATGCCTTTGTAGCCCATCCTTGTTATGGAACTGTTTGATGTCTGGGGTATTGACTTTATGGGCCCTTTTCCTCCTTCAAATGGTTATCATTTCATCTTAGTGGCAGTGGATTATGTTTCAAAATGGGTAGAAGCTATTGCCACAAGAACCAATGATAATCAAGTAGTCCTAAAATTTGTAAAGCAGAATATCTTCTCAAGATTTGGCACCCCTAGAGCCATTATCAATGATGGGGGTAGCCATTTCTGCAACAGAAATTTTGAGAGCTTGCTCAAGAAATATTCTGTCACCCATAGGATTGCTACTCCCTACCACCCGCAAACCAGTGGGCAAGTTGAAATTTCTAATAGGGAGATCAAGCACATCCTTGAGAAGACAATGAGGACTGACAGAAAGGACTGGGCTGAAAAGCTAAATGATGTATTATGGGCTTATAAGACTACTTATAAGACTCCCATTGGGATGTCCCCATTCAGACTGGTTTATGGCA
The DNA here is from genome assembly GCA_021018995.1 of Chloranthus sessilifolius. Lineage (NCBI taxonomy): Eukaryota > Viridiplantae > Streptophyta > Magnoliopsida > Chloranthales > Chloranthaceae > Chloranthus > Chloranthus sessilifolius. Next base: position 16,457,880 of record CM037595.1, on the reverse strand, counting down.
AGGCTTGCCATCTCCCAGTAGAGTTAGAACACAGGGCCTATTGGGTCATAAAAAGGTTAAATCTAAACTTAACTTCTGCTGGTCATCACAAGTCGCTGCAGCTGTCAGAACTGGATGAGCTGAGGATGGATGCATATGCCAATGCCCGGATATACAAGGAAAGGTCCAAGGCTTTCTTTGACAAGGGTTTGTAGAGAAAGAGCTTCATGGCTGGGGATAAGGTTTGGTTGTTTAACTCCAAACTTAAATTTTTTCCTGGCAAACTAAAATCCAGATGGGAAGGCCCATATATTGTCATGAATGTTTCCCCATCTGGTGCAGGATCCCAAGTCTGGGAAAACCATGAAGGTGAATGGTCAGAGGCTTAAGCCTTGTTTAGAAAAACCTGCTGAACCTATGGACACCATTCATTTTTAAGGGGACCCTTCATTAAACTGATCCACAGGTGTGTCAATATTGTATTATATGTACTTTGGTTTTGTTAGGTTTATATTGCCTTCTTTTGTTCAAATTTTTTTCTAGGAAATTTTAGTGGCCTCAATTGAGTCTGAACCTGTCTGGTCTGAATTTTTTTTTTATGCTTGGTTTGATGATTACTTCTCTTGAATTGGTGGTTTTTGATTGAATGCATGATATTTGGATAATATTTTTGCTGCCTATGCTTGAATGTTTGAGTTTAAAGTGTCTGGGGGTGTCCCAAATAGTGAGTTATACCTAGGATCCAGCTACAGCACAAATGTAAATGGCAGAATGAACAGCACATGCTCTCTGTTTAATGCTTTGCTATCGTGGGGTCCAAAATGAGGCCTGGGAGACTCTCGCGCAATCCAAATGGAATTCTTCATTTGCTGTCGCGGGGTCCAAAATGAGGCATGGGAGACTCTCGCGCAATCCAAATGGAATTCTTCACTAGCTGTCGTGAGCTCCAAGGTAAACCCTAAGAGCCTCTCGCGCAATCTAAGTTGCATTTAGACCGTCGCCAATTTCATTTCCCATCTCGCGACCAGATATTTCCAAAGCGCACCAAATTCAGAGATATGTATTCCAAACCTGCGATTGTCTCCTTTTTCAGTACTCTCTCTTTTCTCCATCCAGCGAAACCCTAACTTCCGTCTCTCTTCTCCCTCTCTCCTCCAGCGTCCATTCTACAACCCAGTATTCAAGCCAGGATCTTAGGGATTTGTTCCTAACGTCATCCCCATCAGTTGCCCTCTGCTAAGAGATCTCGTGGTTCACTGTGCGTCAGATCGAACCAAACCCTACGATTTTAGGGTAAGCAATCAGATCTCAATCCCCCTTTTTCATTTTCAAAAATACTATATCAGAAATGAGACGTTTTAATGGCCCCTAAGAGTGCACCAAAGAAAAGGGCCAGGGATAAGGCCCCTGTTGAGCCCGCTCCTAAGAAGATTAAGGCTTCTAAAGCACCAAAAAAAGGGAAGGAAGTGGTTGAGGAGGTCGAGGAGCCAACCCCTGACGTTTCTACACCCTCTGAGCTCATGGCTTCAATCCCCTTGGAGCCTGAAACAGCTTTCGACTTGCCCTTCCTCGAGACGGAGCTTCTCTCTGCCCCTGCCATTGAATTCTTGAGCAAGGCTGGTTTGACACCCTTGATGAAAGGAATTCCAGCACTAGCCTACCTTAGGCTAGTGCAACTTTTTTATCAGCACATCAGGGTCACCAAGGACAAAGATGGACAATTAGACTTCCTCGTGCTGATTGATGATTTCGAAATGTTAATTAACCCGAAGCTAATTGCAGAAGTATTAGGAATCCCAGTTGCATTTGGCGCTAGCTATGGATATGGCCTTCCCCTGAGTGCCTCAATTGATACCATTGCGAGGGATCTTACTAGAGGATTAAAGGCCTCAGGGGATTCCATAAGAAGAAGAGAGCTGGAGCCAAGCCTCCTTTTCATTGACCAGGTCCTGAGAAAGAACATCTACTGCTCAAGCCATCAGCAGGAGAGGAGGGCCCCTATTGCTGATGCTGTTTACTTGTTCTCTTTGGGCCATGGATTCCATGAAGCCTGGTTAATTTTTGAAGCAATGAAGGACTTGGTGGAGAAGCTAGGGCAGAAAAAGAAGCCACACACACTCTCCTATGCCAGAGTCATCACCAAATTGCTTTTGAGGGGGGGGGGGGTACAAGATACCAAAAGGAGAGAAGACTACCACCCTCACCCCTACAACTTTTGCCAAGAGGCAATGGGGAATCAGTAGGAGCCTGATGGAAACCCAGAAGAAGAAGAAGGCTAAGGCTCAGGTCCCTCCCAAGCAAACAGATGGGCCAGCTGTTACAAGGCCCACCCCTGCTACCAAAGAGGTGGTTCAAGATCCTGTCACTACCTCTGCTGTAGCAGTCCCCAAATCCACCCCACCTTTTACTGCCGGATCCCCTATCCTGACAACATCCCATCCCACTACACCCTCAACATCTCTCCCTTCCTCCACTACATCCCATTTCCCTTCCCCTACTCCATCTCTCTCTCACCCTCCTCTGTCTTCATTGTCCATGCCAACACCCGTCTTTCCTGTGATTGGTACCTGGGAGGGCACCACCTCCCATGACAGCCCCACACCTTCCCCTACCCTACCTCAATACATAGCCCCAATACTCCCACCATCTTCACAAAATCCTGACAGCCCTCCACTGATCTCATACAAGAAAAAGAAAACCACTGACACAACCTCCACCATGTCCATGCCACCACCCACAATCCCTTTTATCGCCACTGACACACCTCACATTTACCAAGACACCACTCCAGCCATGCCTACTACATCCCCACTCACAGACATAGACCTCAACCTTAATACAACCACAAGATTTCAAGCCTTTATGGCTAGTTTCCTTGATACCATGCCCACCCACTACACCCCTCTCCCGGATTCCCCAAATACATCACCACATCACTCACCAGAACCTCAATCTCCTCCCCCTTTCACTTTCCATCATGCCCCTTCCTCCCCTTTTTAACTTGTTCCATCTTCTACACAATCTCAACCTTCCAACCCAGACACACTAACACTTATCCTCTCCCTCATCCAAGACATCCAATCATAACTGTCGATAACAACACACACACACACATGACCAGATGCAAACAGAAATCACAACCATCAAATCCACACTACAGACATTGACAAACCAACCCATCCCTCAACAATCCAATCAAACCCCACTGATAATTTCTCCTTCCAGCCCTGACTCCCCAACCCAACCATTCCCTTTCACACCTTTCACCATTCCCTTTTTCCCTTCCCAAACACCACCTACTCCTAGTGAGCCTATCTCATTTTCTTTCCCCCCCTTGCCTTCAATCCCACCTCTTATACTACCCCCTCCAACATTCACTGACAAATCCACCCAAACAGACCCAGAACTTTTTGCCCTCCCCCAACAACTAGACTTACCCAATGAAAACACCACTTCACCCACCCAGGACCAATCACATTTTGCTCCTTCAACTTCTTCTCTTTCTATCGCACCCAAACACTCCTTTTACATCCCTCCCTACCTCACCATCCTTTATGCCATGAGAGACAATCCCTACCTTAGGAGGATGTCCTGAGAGGCATGGCCCAACTTAGGCAATCCATAGAGACCCCTCTGTTGCAACAGATTACTGAATTAGAGGATGCCCATAAAAAACAATTACTGGGTATTTCACTTAGCTGGACTAACATTTTAGAGGCCTATGAGAAGGAGAAAACTATGGCTGCTTATCACCAAATGAATTTGGAGCTGAAAAAGGCAAATACTAATGAGGAGAGGATGAAAGCCAGAATGTTCGAAAAGAGACTCAACAATGCCTAGGAAATCTTTCGACTCTAAAAGAAAATCCACCAAACTGACCTCCTGAAAGCCCAAATCCAGATAGCCTCTTTGGAAGCTGCATTGGTCAAGAATCTTGACTCACCCCACTCTCTATACTCATTCCAGAACCTGAGCCTCAAGCTACCCAAACCCCTGTTGTCCCTCCTTCATCACCTCCTAGTGCGCAAACTTATCCTAAATATAGGAAAGTCACTGCTAAGAGGACTGCTTCCACAGCAGCCTCTATTAAAATTGACAAAGAGCCAGCTTCCTAGTCTGAGGAGGCACAACCACATGGCCAACCAAAAAAAGGGAAGTCCCCTGTAGCCCCCCCTGAGCAAGATAAAGGAAAATCTCCTATGATCGCTCCTGAACCCAAGACCAGAAAAATGAGGGTGAGGGTACCAAAAGCTCCAACCATGAAGAAACCACCAGCCAAACCAAAAAAACTAAGGCAGCCAAAGAAAAAGAGTCCAACTGGGAAGCAAGCAAAGCAGAAAAAGACCAAAGCTCCCACAGACAGAACCAAGTCCAAGCTCAGTTCTGAGAACAAAGCTGAACTTAGGAAACATGCACAACAGATGGGCTGGGACTGGTTCACAGACTCAAATTCCAACTCCTCCTCTTAAACTAGATTGTAGTTAGGCTTTTCTTTCCTTTGTATTTTTTTTGTTCTTGTAATTCCCATTGTACATTTCTTTTGAAGATGATAGATATATTTTTTATATTGCTTAGTGTATATTGTCTGTATGTGTTTACTCCTTTTTCATGACTATTACTCTGCACTTTCTGACCTTTGAACTAGTGAGGACACTGCTCTTTATGGTTTGGGGGTGTGGCAGGGTAGGTCTGCTAATAGAATAGTTAACTTTAGTGCAGTAGTGGTGGTGTAATCGGGATGAATAAAGTCAATTTCCACCTAACTTGCTGCAATGAGGAAGTTTGTGAAAAATTAAAATATTTTTGCAGACATTTCGAAACTGAAAATTTTAAAATCTTGGCACCACCATGAAGCTAACATCAGAAATGTTAAATTAGTACCTAGTAAACCTAAGAGGAGAGAAAAAGGTAAAAATACACTCCAGGAGTTAAAAAGAAGACTATATCTAGTGAGATTTGGGCCCATCAATTTCTGTTAAAGAGTGTTTTGGTATTTTTTTTTTTGCTCTAAGGTTTGATTGACTCAACACTTTCTACTAGAAGTTAGGCACCCCCAAATCAAAACTGGTTGACAGCACTCATGACACTAAGGAAATGATTCAAGGCCCTCATTTGGATAGTTTGAGCCTGAAAAACCAACTTTTTAAAACTACCCTTTTGCATACACTCTTTGAGCCTCAAAAGTCCTATTTTTTTTTTTTTTTCTGTAACAAACACTGGAGTACTTGCACTTTAACCTCATGACCTGATTCAACCTTACCCTCACTCTGAGAATTCAGAAGGTAAAGGAGGAGTTGAAGGTAGTGAGAGTGGCCCAACATTTGATTGAAGGAGAAGAAAAGTAACCTATGAACAACAGTGTGTTGGTGGTATTTGTGTGGCAGTTCATCATTAAAAAAATAATATATATATATATATATATATATATATAAATCATTCTTTATATCCCTCACTCATAAGCCACATTACAACCCATTCAAAAAGACCTTGAATATCCAAAGTGAAATAAGCTGTCAGGTGGAGATGAGGGAGTGCCTAATCTATGGTGAAAAGCCATGAGGATGTCAGAAATTAGAAGCTTTACCTTTGCTAATGCTTGCAGGCCCATTTGGGGTATGTAACTGCATTTGAGCTGCTTTAAATGTGAACACCCCTAGATATTCATTGTTGAGAGATAGCCCTGGTGAGAATTGGGTCTGACTTGTAACTTCATTGGGATTGTATCCAACCTGATTTTCGAATTTAAGGCAAGCTTGGTACTGATATGTGCACATTGAATCTCTAATGTAAAATGATTGGTGGAAATGCAAACATATACTAAATTTTTTTGAGTTTTAAATGGCCTGCATTACTGCTGTAATTTCCTTTGAATTCTAAAGAGATGTGGATTGATGCTTTATTCATTGAAATTTGTTTTGTCATTGACTGCACCACTGTTAACTATTTTAATAGTGAAGTTTGTGGGTATCTTCACTGAAAACCCTCAGGAGACTTCACTCCTCCACTAGGGATCACCTAGGAGTTAAAAAGGCTTGGTACATATGCTAAATGTACCCGTGATCCCTACGAAAGTGGCATTTAATTAAGGTATAGATGTTTATTTAAAGCTTTGCTAAGGGACTAGCAAATATTAGGTTTGGGGGTGTGCTAAGACTTGAAAAGTACCACTTTTCATCCCTTAACTTAATCTCTGTTAGACCCTTAGTCATTTAATAAATGTGTGTTAAGCCCATTTTGTAGATAATAAGCAGCAGCTGCAGATAAAGCCCTAATCCTGCTAAGAAGCCTACTTTTTCCTCAGAAGTTCCTCAGAAGAAAGGAAGTTGGACCCAGACAGAGAACTTGGCTGCAGCATAGGCAAAGCACAGCAACAACAAGTCAAGAAGTGAGTCTCGCGTAGATGTCGCAGGGTTCAATTAATTCAGAAAGAATGCTTCGTGCAGTTGTCGCGGGTTTCTCAAGGCAATACACCAACTGCTCGAGCTGTTCTCACGCAGATTAATGATAGAAGGGCTCAAGAAGCAGACTTCACGCAGTTCTCGTAAGGCTTAGTTGTAAGCGCTCGCGTAGTCTCGCGCAGCTCAAGAGAGGAGTATTTAATCCTCACACGATTCACTGAGGAGAGAGAGCTCCAGGCACTTCGGCGCGTAGTGGTCGCGTGATGCAGATCTTCAGGGAACTGCTTGCGCAATCCAGAGGCCTATGCATATTGCTTCTTCGCGGGGATCCCCGTGAGATTCACTAAGGAACAAACTGCGCGCGCAATTCCCGCGCCACTCAAATAGAAAGCACAATCCCGTGACGACCAAAGCATTCCCGCGATGACCAAACTATCTATCTCGCGACTACAAGAGCTTCAAGTCAATTCATTCCCGCAACGACAACTCTATCACGCGACAAGACCTGGAAACCCTTGCTACCTAGCGAGGCTCGGGATCTTAACTTTTCCCCACTTTTGCAAGGGCAGTCTAGGAACTTTCAGCAACTAGGGCACACACTCCAATGCTCCAATCTCCGTGCACATGCCCCGAGGCATCCAAGGAACAAAAATGAGCCACGTTTGCATCTTTAAAATTAGGGTTTTCCTAACCCTAATGCTCCCACAGCCGAATGCTATATAAGCCTAAGCCTAGTTTAGGTTTTAGGGGGGCTGATCTTCTTGAATCAACTATAGAGTTCCAGTAGGCTAAGGTTAGGGTTTAGGCAGCATCTTTTTCCTTTTTCTTCTCTCCATAGCCTGACACTTGCTGGCTATGCCTTTGTATGTCTATTTAGAATAGTTTTAATGGAGTTTAATAATAGGATGTTATACATGTATGGGATTAATGCTTGAAGGTTGTTCTGTGCAAGGCTGCTGCCTTGAGATCCTCCATTGCTAAGTTATATTATAAGCAATGGAGGATTGTTCTTAAGGATTTACTCAGATCCAAGTGACCTGTGTGTCCAGGATAGTGCACATATGTAGGCCTATGCCCCACCATAGATCCACTAAATCTAAATTTTTATGGGAGCCTGAGCTGGTAGCCTTGTGAACATGGTGGTGGCATCAATCTACTTGTACTGTCTCAGACCTCTGTGAGGAGGATAGCCTCTGTGGATAGTCTATGGCCATTTAAGTGGACAGGTTATAGCCCTAGGGTGAGGCCAATCCACAGATCTAAGACAAATTCTTCTTCTCTGCACTTGAGCTTGTAGCCATGTGAGAGATTGTGAAGAGACAGACTCCCCTGTATTTGTATAGACCCACCATCATATGGCAGATCTGATCTGGCTATAGAGATTGTAGGCTTGTGACTGGATCACTGCTGTCTTTCTAAAGCAGTGAACAGCTAGACCTAAAGCTAGTACTCAAACTCTTGCTGGTCCTGTGTGTCCAGGTTAGTGCACATTGCAGGCCTATGCCCCACACACAGAACTTTAGAGGTTGAGGTTCCTATGGATTCTTGTGTTGGTAGCCTGGAAGAAGTAGTGCCTACAATGATAAACTTGTTCTGACCCATCTATGGACTGTGGTTCCCCTATTGGATAGTCTGTGACCATTTGAGTGGACAGGTTATAGCCATAAGGGATTGGATCATGGCATAGGGGTGAGTTAGATCCTTTCTCCTCTTTGGTGATAATGTAGCCATTGGACAGGATTTTTATAACAACAGATCTGAGTCTGAGTTATAAAACCCATCAGATCTGTACCTAATAGCTTACTTCTCAACCATTTCTGTAGTTTAGGCATTAGGTTACCATAGGATTTAAACAATAGTGACTTTAAATCCCCTTCCATTTAGGATTGCCAGATCTGTAGTCAGATCTGGAGGGCCTACTAAAGATGGCTCCCTTGGAGCTTTAGACCATTTTCCCTGTGGGACAAACTCTTACTTATTAAAACATGCTACAATAGACCCTGTATCTTGCAGGTCTTGATTTCTTTCAGATGTGCTGAATCCATCTTTGTTTTTTTTCACACTGGAGAAATAATCAAACAACAACAGATACACAATCGATATCAATTGTTTATGCAGTCGATATCGATTGGATACGCAATTGATATCGATTCTCTTAACAGTCGATATCAATTCTATTTACAATCGATATTGATTGTGTTAACAGTCGATGACGATTTTATGCAATCGATATCGACTCTTTGCATATATTTACCCAGTAAAATCAAAATTTCAAAATAACTTTCAATATGGTTTACACTGGATTTGAACATACCTCGCGTTGGAATGGGAAACTGCAGGATCTTCAACTCCTAATGGCAAAATGCAGGAGCTTCTTCTCCCAAACCTCTGTTTTCTTATTCTAGGTAGTAGATCTGAGGCAGAAGACGTCGTCACCTTCACCACCTCTAAATTCTTAGTAACTCAAGCGCAGATTAAAATGAGGAAAAAGGGGATGTATTCGTGGGTTAAAGAAATTTAGAGAAGGGGGTAATATGGACTTTTTATTCTCCTTAGGGTCGATTCGGCTTCGAGCGGGTCGATTTGGGTAAAGGTGAAACTATAAGGCCTCTGCAGTAAAAGGTACATCTGATAGGGTTTAAGTAAATTTACCTTGGGTAAAAGCAATGTGGGGTTTCTTGTTGTGGGTATTAATGTATTTTTACCCTTCAGAAAATAGGTAGCCTTACTTGCACTCGAAAACTTTGGCCCTGACGCTTAGGTCAGCTTTAGCTCGACTCTACCTGATATGAGCTAAACTGAATCTGGCTCTAGGCTCTTTGGGCTCAAAAATTTCAAGCTCGAGCTCAAAGAGACGAGTCAAGTATATTTTATTATAAAAAATTTCCTCTTAGTACTTTTTAAAACTTCTACTTAATTAAATATTCATTCTATAAGGACAGGAAGGTGAGAGAGCTAGTGTAGCTCGTATGCGTGAGACTGTGACTGTGAGAAAAAGAAGGTGAGAGAGCTTCAACAACAAAAGGGAAGAAGTAGGATTTGATTACTTGAGTTGCAGAAGACAATCGTAGGTAGGAGTAACTGTGGGTACTATAGTCTATATAATATATATAGTGAAAATTACGGCAAGTTGGGGGTTAAAGTGTCTATTTTATCCTTCAAAGTAATCGTTAGCTAAACCTAAACGGTTACTTTGAAAGGTAAAATAGATATATCAAAGTTAATTACTTATTATATAAATATAAAAATAAAAAAAATAATTGTAAACCGAGCCATAGAGCCGAGTCGGGCCGAGCTGGCCTTAGCTCAAGCTCAGCTCTATTCATTCGAGCTGCAAATTGTTCAGTTCGGCTCAGCTCTCGAGCCGAGCTCTAAAGAGAAAAACTCTTATGTTTCGTGCCGAGCCAAGCCGAGTTGTCGAGTTGGTCCGGCTCTGTTGCAACCCTACCGACACCCATTTTAAAGTTTATAATCAAGTTTAAAACAAAGGCTTGCATGTTTGGCAACTTCTGTTATACAAAAACACCATCAAAACCATTTGATTTGGAGCCCATCATTTAAAAATAATAAACGTGAAAGATTAGCAAGAAATATAATCTTCATGATATGTTCAAACATAGTCAAAGGCTATTATTTGATTCAATGGTTGACTACAATAGATCATATGATAAATATCATGTTATGCTCCAATCTTATCTGCTAAGGATCTATAGACCATGAACTTTAAATCAGATGACCCAAATTGCATTTTCACATGTCACATGTTCCTAAAATATAAAGTCTTTCTTTAACTTCGGTGCAAGGGCCAAATTTCCGAGTGCAATTAATGGCTCCCTTAAACGATGCCAAATTACCTAGCCGGGTCCAAAACTTTTACTTTTTATTTGAGGGAGTTCAATCTTTCTCTTATTATCTGCATGGCTCAAACTAGTGCTAAGCATAATAAGAAAACTTCTTACTCAAGTAATACATTGCCTTCTTTCTACCTGAATCATCGTGTTGCCTACATTTCAACACTCTTGGTTGAGAAGTAGAGCAACAGAGGCCGGCCTTGTACTTGTACTAGTGGATTTGTCAAGTAGGCTTTGATTTAATCAAAAACCTTTTGACACTCCACGTTCCACGTTCACGTCGAATCCTCACAACGTAGTTTGAATATGGGCAATGTTGTGAATTGGGTAATGAATCTACTGACGTACTGAATTCGTTCGAGGTGATGGATTTCCTTTTCGGTAGAAGGTATAGGCATTTTCAATAACAACTTTGCCTTTGGTTGGATTGGTTTAAATACCCCTCTGACTAGGGGATAAAATCAAGGAGTTTTCCTGACATGGACCCAAAGACACTTTTGAGGGTTGGGCAACAACCGATAACATTGCAATCGGTCAAAGAGTTTTGGCTGTAAGCTTTGTATGATAAAACTAAAGGCGTAAATGATTAACCAAGTTTATACCTCTGTCGGTTGCACTGATTTATAATGCTGAGATTCGAGGATCTTCAAGTCTATACAAACCTTTAAGAGATGCATAGATGGATTCTACAACCTTTATTCTTTCATAAATTTGCTAGACCTAGGACATCAAAGATATGACTTTATAATGTCTCTACTATCATTTGAGAGATTTTTAGCTAAAAATTAGCTACACAACCACACTTTTCAAAATTACTTAACCATAAGGGGCTAATGAGCCAAACCAAAACATGGGTCTTAATGTGGCAACTGGGCCACACCCGATTTCAAATTAGATGAGTCTAACATTCTCCCACTTGGTCCATGTTGACATAAAATTCATTTTAGAAAAAAAATTTAACTTATGACCATACTCATTTTGAAAAAAAAAGTACAATAAAAAGAAAGTGGCATCTTTTCCCCTTTAGTTTTTGGATAGTCTTAAACTATATTGAATGTTTTTTTCAAACATATGAATCATATCGGTTAACACCTAGATTAACCAGGCATTACCTTCCATGTATTACAATGTTTTTTGTCCTATCCAACGAGTACTATATGTGGTATAGTTCTTTATGAGTAAGCTTCCAATGCCTATTTTAAGTCCTACTTTATTTATCAATATGGACAATTTGTCATCATTATCTCATGTATACAAGCTTAAGTGAGAAAGATAAATCAAGAATCATCAATAATTAATTACAAATTAAACTTTATGGCGTCACGATGCATATCAAATTCATGAAAAATCAATCAGGCCCATATGATCTACATGTTCTTTATCCAATTTGGGCGGTAACCCTTTTGTTATGGGATTCGCAATCATTGACATAGTCCTCATTTCCTCAATTGATGCCTGTCGATTCTAAATACGCTCTCTAACAACAATATACTTTATGTTATTAAACTTGTTGGTCATAATACTTGAATTGTTGTTAGAGTAAGTCACTGCTATAGAATTATCACAATAAATCCTTAATGACTTAGACATAGAGTAAAAAATCTTAAGCCATCTGACAAAGTTTCGCAATTAGAGATGTAGCATCATAGAAACCCACATACTCTGCTTCCATGGTGGAAGATGTGGTCAACGTTTGCTTCTTGCTTCTTCACGAGACAACGCCTCCAACAAGAAGGAAAATGTATCCTAAGGTTGACCTTCTAGAGTCAAGGTAGCCACTAAAATCAGAGTTTGAATATCCTATCATCTGATCGTCTACATGTAAGCATGTAGTTCTTTGTTCATTGCAGATATTGCATCACTTTCTTTTCAACTCATTAGTGATCAATTCCTGGATTGCTTTGACATTGCCTAACATTCCTACTGGAAATGCAATGTTTGATCTCGTAGAGACTTGAGCATATATCATATTGCCTACTGCAGATGCGTAAGGAATATTTTTCATTTTCACCCTCTTTAAGTTATTTTTCATACACTGGTGTAGACAGAATTTGTCACCCTTGACAATAGTGTTTCCCTAGGCGAGTAGTTTCTCATTCAAAACCTTTCTAACACTTCGTTGATATAGGCCTTTTGAGATAGTCTTAATGTTCCTTGAGATCTATCCCTATGAATCTCTATGCTAAGGACATAGGATGCTTCACCCATATCCTTCATCTCAAAGTTTCGAGAGAAAAGCTACTTTGCTTTATGTAGCAATTCCAAGTCATTACTGGTAAGCAGAATATCATCCACATATAGGTCTAAGAAAATAAATTTTCTCTCACTAATCTTAATGTATACACAATTATCCACAACAATTTCTTTAAAATCAAATGACGTCACAACAATGTGAAATTTGTGATATCATTGTCGGAAGGCTTGTTTTAGCCCATATGTGAATTTCCTAAGTTTGCATACTAATTAATTTCCTTCACATGAAGAAAATCCTATGGACTGACGCATATAAACTACTTCCTCTAAGTCCCTATTTAAAAACTCCGTCTTCACATATATTTGATGTAGCTCTAGGTCATAGTGAGCTACTAATGCCATAACCACTCTCAATGAATCTTTCTGTGAAATTGGAGAGAAAGTCTCATGGTAATTTAAGCCTTCCTTTTTTGAGTGAATCCTTTGGCTATAAGTTTAGCCTTATATCGTTCTACATTTCCAATTGAGTCTCTGTTAGTCTTGTAGACCCATTTACAGTCAATGGCCTTGGACCCTTTAGGAAATGGAACAAGATCCCAACACGGTTCTTAACCATAGAATCCATCTCTTCTTTCATGGAATTAAACCAATGAGAGGAGCTTCCTTCATTCATGGCTTGTCAAAATGAAAGTGGTTCATTTCCTATTCCATAGCCAGTCTCTTGAAGGTACGTTATATAGTCAGATGAAATTACCAATTTCTTTACTCTTGAGGATCTCCTGATCAACCTTTAAAACCTTACATTTAAACCTGAATCTTGACGTTACTAGGCCTCGTATGCTCACTAATGTCTACCTTTAGTGTGCTCTCATGTATAAGAGGATTTTAAGAGCCAAAGGTAAGAAAAGAGCTAAAAGAAGAAAGAAGGAAAGAAGTGGAAACCATTGCCCAATAGAGAGGAAAGAAAAGGAGAAAGAAAAAAGAATCTGTCAATCTCGACTAGTCAAAATTGGAATTCGACCGGTCGAGATCAAAGAAGAAAATATGAAGAAACAGCAAAACTCGACTGGTCGAAAGTCAATTTCGAGTGGTCGAGATTACCAAACAGGGAATGAAAAATAAGCAGTATACAAAGTCGACTGGTCGAAATCAGAACTCGACCAGTCGAGATTTAAAGAAGTAGACAATCTCGACTGGTCGAGATTGGAAATTTTAGCGAGTTTCAAGGCCGACAGTTCTACAATTAAGAAGTCCAAAAATTTCCTCTTTCCTGATTTGATTTAGATTTATTTTAGTTCTTTTCTAGTTTATCTCCATGTACTAGGGCCTTATGCATCTATAAATAAGGACCTTAGGTTTAGGAATAGAGAGAGATTTAGAGAGCTTTTAATTCTTAGTTTTTTCTAGTTTTAGTTTCAGTCTTCAAGTTTGTGAGATTGAGGGAATTGTAAATCATTGTTCTTTGGTTGAATCAGTGATGAAGATCAGAACAATGATGCGTGGCTAGTTCCCGAAGTTTGGGATCTCTTGTAAATCAAAGATAAGTTTTAATTCAAAGTTCTATTTCCTTTTCTAGTTTGAATTTGTGATAGCCCAAATTTTTGCACTCGAAAACCCGTGTCGTCAAATGGTCAATAAGACTGATCCCGGAACACACTGAACACTTAGCACATCCACACACAAAGCGGAAATAAAGCATACATTCTAACTAAGCAGATCGAGTCATCATAAGAAAAATAAATCTCCATTTCTATATAATGACATAATCACAAATACCACAAAAGACGGTTCTAATCCCATGCCAATCGCATGAATAAAAGAACCGAATCGAACCATCAGTGACAAACAGTAGTCACCCAAAGATGGTTTGCAAAATAATTAATGTATCAGACATAATTATACAATCTATCTTATACTGGCCAGACGTATCAAGTCTTACAATAAAATATCAAAGTATGTAGTGCCAGTCTACTAAAAGAACTCATCAGGAGGGGGCTCAGTCTCCTCCTTTGGTTCATACTTTGGGTCCTTAGGATCTACGTCCTCAATCTCAGCCTCAATACCTATACCTGTGACGTATAGTCGAGGGATGAGCTAACATCTAAACTCAATAGGAAAATATAATTAACATGCATATCTCAAATCACATCACACATATCTTTCATGACATAATTCAAAGCACATTCTTTTCTAATGAAAGTGACAATTTAAAAGCATTTAATTTGACAAAAATGAATATCGAAATCAAATTTCAAAGCACACTTATCATGATTTCAAAGACTTATTCTTACTATACAAAACTTAAAACAATCACTTAAATATTTTCTCAAGCATATATAGCATAGAGAGCCGCATAAATTTACCGATAGGAAATTTCAACCATCGTCGTTCAATGAATAATTTACACACATAAATTTATCCCAAGTCCCTACAAAGAGGTGACTGGGCCGCACGAAGTGTTACCGCAGAATGCTAACCAAAGAACGGATATCTCGTTGTACCGGAGCACACTTATGGATATCCCTCCGTACCGGCCACGGTTATACCGCTGCGTCGGTAGGGTATCACACACGAACCTTAAATCAAAGTGTAAAATTTACATATAGTTTATCACCGTGAGTTTGTGGTAATTTATAATAGTTTAAAGTTTTCAAAGCTTGCAACACATCTTATTCACATCCTGTTGATGTCACACATATATTTAAATCAATTTGATGTCATATACATATTTACATCCTTTTGATGTCATATACACATTTCTGATTTCATACACACACATAATTTTTCTCTTAGTGCCATACACACACAATTCACATGTTTAAAAGCCATGAATTAAAATTCATGCTATCATAAAGACAAAGTCGCAAAACACGCATATTCTTATCATATCACTACATACATGCTAGTTATAATCAAATGTACATGTTATAAAGTTTTCCCTACCTCGACGAGCAGCTAAACAAAGACGTCTCACTCCAAGCTAGCCTCTCACACACATACATAAGTTCAAATCTAGAATACATCACATCATAGTTCATATATCATAAATGACATAAAATGGAAAGATGTAAAGTGTCATAACCCCAGATTTTTGGGATCGTACACGTCATGCAACATGCACGTGTATGGGTGGTTCACAAGTGAACCAAAACTAACATATACACACTTTTGGTGTGTGTGTGAAACACACTAACTTTCACAAAAAGATATATAAGTGAATGGAATAGAGAGGGGCTCCCCATATACGTAACCTAATTATCCTAGAAAGAGAAAAGGCTGAATGAGGAGCTTTGGGGAGGAACCTTGGGGATCTCTTCGTCAAGTGTAGTTTTGAATCGCAGATCAAAATTTTATGAGACCTATCGACGGAGGTATGTTAAACCGCATGATAAATGTTTAGGTGTTTAAATAATGTATAAGAAGTTGTTATATGGATGTTAACGATGACAAGGTTTGAATGAAAGAAGAAAGAGTTTCTTGATCAGATCGAGGAGCTAAAAATTTCTGCTCCTCGCTCGAGCGATCTAATTGGCTCGCTCGAGCGAGGACAGAACATAAAATTTAGTTCTGGGCTAGCTCGAGCGAGACCCAAAACCAAGGGAAGCTCGCTCGAGCGAGGTCTCTAGTAGAGCTCGCTTTAATTGCTCGAGCGATCTCTATTTAACCGCTCGAGCGAGAACAAATGACCGCTCGAGCGAGGCATCGGATAGAGCTTCAGAAGGCTCGCTTTGATCGCTCGAGCGATCTCGATTGAACTGCTCGATCGGGGCTCAAGTGACCGCTTGAGCGAGGATTAAGAGACCGCGCGTGCGGGGAATTGTGATCGCTCGCGCAAGGCACCACATGGTTTTTGAATTTATTGGTGCAGATACATGGAGGCTATGTGCTCCAATGATTCTAGTAGCCTTTCTAAACATATTCTAAATACATGAAATGTAGGTTTGACATAAGATCGTGAAGTGAAAACCTCTACGAGAAAGTGTGCATTGGAATTGCGTTGAGGTAGGGAATATTCTTGAAACATGTGCATTATTTCGCCACTTCATATATGTAGTGTAATCAAATTAAATAGTCAAGTACTGCATAATCATTATGAAAAAGGGTGTGTGAGTAAAGTTTCAAATGTGATAGTCATGAGGTCCCCAGGGGACGTAAAAATTATAAAGTGGACATCTAGATGGCACCTTGAACCAGTGGCATCCCAGGGATGCAGATGAAAACTAACAGTGAAACAAAAGTAAAGTGATAAGGCCTAATGTAATAAAATTAGCACAATCACTGTGAATAACTATATGTACAGCACGTTCGATATTTTTATTATTTAAGGTTTGACTAGAATACCCCACCGACGTGGCGGGATACCCACGACTGACTCGGCAGGATATCCGTGACCAGTACGGCGGCCAATCCGTACATTCATAGTACATCCCAGGGATATAAATTTGAGAATAGACACCACCACCTATGAGAAAGGGGCTTGGGCTGTATTCCCAGGGAATACACATAACAACTATCTAGTTAGACGACGATGGTGGGTATTCCATCGGGGCTCGATGCTATATTGCTCGGGGACTACTTAAGTTAAGATTTAAGTGATTAGGCCAAATTCACAACTAAACCAGCAAGGAGATTAAACAAAACCCTGCAAAGTAATAGTCGAGATCATTAATTATTTCCAGTTATTTCAATTGTTTTCCACAAGCGTTATATAAGAATTTATGTTTTCTTTAAAACTGCTGACATATATGTGAAGGTTAATCTATATGTTCTTTTTGTTTCCCTACGGAGCTAGGATGTAGCTCACCCCCCTTAGATTATACGTCGCAGGTCCAGGACTAGCGGCAGCAAGGACTTCTGAAGACTTTGATCCAGGGGATTCAGACTACGTGCCCACTGAGGAGTCAGAGCCTCCTCCTGAGGAATTCTTCTAGGAGACCCATTGTGTACTTTAAGAGTGAGTTGAAAGTATTAGGCACGGCTTGGTATGTTAAGTCTCTTTTTTATAATTAAGTACCTTTATTCTTTTGGCAAACCATCTGGGACGGACAGTTATCACCAACGGTTTGGGTCAGTTCTTATGCTCATGAATTGGCATGGGACAAGAACTGTCCTTAGAGACTCTTTTACCTTAAATGCATGGGCACTTGTTTAGAGTAGATGCATTCTTTATTGTGGTCTTGTGTTTGTATATACCAATGCCTTGTAAAGAATCACAGGTTACGACCTTGATGGTCGTGCTGATGGCGCGGGTTTCGGGGTGTTGAAATTCGGGCTGTCACAGTTGGTATCAGAGCGATTCTTTTTAGTTTCTGGCAATCATCTCGTCAGAACATAGGGACTTCTGCTAACGAAACCATGGTTTCTCATGCAGACCGTTATGTTTTCTAGAGGAAGAGGCTGACCCAGGGGCGATCACGAAGGGAATCTGCGCAGTAGAGACGGATTCGTCTCGCCTACCAATAGGGTACCATTAGGAAATAGGGAGATTCCCGAGGGGAGTGGCCAAGAAGAAAACCAAAATTAAGCAGAAGATCAGGAACAAGATCGTCAGGATCGAAATCAAAGGGAACAAGATAGAGTGAGGGAGAGAAATGAGGAAAGAGAGGAGCGTCAGAGGATGATGTACACAATGGAAACCATGACACAGCAAGCAACATCCTTGGCAGCACATGCAGCCCCAGAACCACAACGGACACCCACACCTCTAGTAGGACCTACACCACCAGTGGCTTCAGCATTTACCGAATTCAGGAGGATGAGACCTAACTTTTCAGGATAGGCAGACACCATGGCAGCCTAAAATTGGCTGGGTGAAATAGAGAAGGTATTTAGCGTACTGACATGCACAGAGGACGAGAGCGTCCGTTGGGCAGCATATATGCTAGATGGAGAAGTTGGACCTTGGTGGAAATTCGTGTCGCAAACTAGAGCACACGAAACTCCAGATATGCCCTGGACTTGGGATGAATTCGTGGAAGAGTTCAATAAGCAATATTTTTTAGAAGTTGTGAGAAATAAGATGGAGACCCAATTTTTGCAACTGATGCAAGGAAGGATGACAGTGAGAGAGTACAGAGTAGAATTTATGAGACTGGCTTGCTTAGCTTCAGACTACGTAATTTCGGATGTGATGAAAGCGAAGATGTTCCAACAAGGTTTAAGGTCAGACATCTGAGGAGGGGTTGCGCCATTTCAGCTAAGGACCTACGGAGAGGTCATGAGTAAGGCATTAGTGATCGAAGAAGAGAACAATAACCGATACCGTTAGAGGGAACAGCAGAGAAGAGGAAGCATAGATCCAAGCAGGACAGGGAGTTATGAATCAGTAAATAAGAAGTCGAGGTTTGTAGCACCGAATCAGAGGCAACCGTTCTAGACAGGGTATGGGAGAGCCGCACAACAAACCACTCATCAAAGTTTCCCATTGCTGGCATTAGGGAGACTGATGAGGTATGAGGGTCCTGCTATTTCCAACGGAGCTACAACTACACAAGGTTTTTCGAGAGCTGCTTCTTCAACACCAAGGGAGACTTGTGTCAAGTGTGGCAAGTCCCACAAAATGGCGGATTATAGGCAAGGAATGTGAGGCTATTTTAAATGTGGCAAGATAGGCCACGTGATTAGAGATTTCCCTGAGGCAATTAAGGCAAAGACGACCCTAGCTTCCATGCCACGACCTATTCAATCACGGAAGCCAATTGTTCAAGGGAGAGCCTACGCAGTTACCGCCCAGGAAGGAGGGAGTGTACACGACGTCATTCAAGGTGAGATTCCTTTTAATAAAGAATTTCAATTTAATACAATTTTAGATAAAGAATGTGCATTCATTAGGACAAGTGTATATAACCGTGTTTGTGCGTTAGAAAATTTCTAAATAAAGTATATGCTATGTACGTATATGTATGCATTATAGGTACATTACAAGTTTATGAAAAAGGGTGCTATGTAGCACATGACGCACGAGTGCTGATAGACCCAGGATCTACCCACTCCTTCATCACCCCTAGATTTTCAAAGAAGATGAAGATTGTTCCGGAGACACTGAACTTTGTGTTATCAGTATCTATCCCAACGGGAGAATTAGTGGACACAGAGTTAGTCTGCAAATCGGTAGTAGTAAGCGTTCAAGATCACATTGTTTACGAACTAAACGCACAATTAATATTGTTGGACATGCAAGGATTCGACGTGATCCTTGACATGGATTGGCTGTCCCATCATTGTGCAACAGTGGATTGCAAGTCCAAGGTTGTTATTTTCCAACCTAACACGAGGAGATCGTTTCGATTTCGAGGAGAGAGATCGACATAGGTGCCACTCATCTCTGCAGTCAGGGCAGAACGTTTAATCAAAAAGGGGTGTAACGGTTATTTGACATTTCTGAAGGAAGATAAAGAAGAAAAAAATGTTATCTCCGAGATAGTAGTAGTGCGAGAATTCACAGACGTATTTCCAGAAGAATTGCCAGGATTACCCCCAGAAAGAGAAGTGGAATTCGCTATCGACTTAGCACCAGGAACGGAGCCTGTTTCAAAGGCACCTTATAGGATCACCCCTGCAGAGTTGAAAGAATTGAAAGAACAGTTGCAAGAGCTCATGGATAAAGGGTTTATACGACCAAGTGTGTCTCCATGGGGAGCACCAGTTTTGTTTGTGAAAAAGAAAGATGGGTCGATGAGATTGTGCATTGACTATCGGCAATTGAACAAACTTACTGTGAAGAATCGATACCTATTGCCAAGAATAGATGACTTGTTCGATCAGTTGCAAGGAGCGAAATATTTTCCAAGATTGATCTGACATCTGGGTACCATCAGTTAAGAGTCAAGGCTGACGACATTCAAAAAATGGCATTTAGAACACGGTATGAACACTAAGAGTTTTTGGTGATGCCATTCGGATTGACGAACGCACTAGCATCATTTATGGACTTAATGAATCGAGTGTTTAAACCACACCTAGACTCCTGCGTTGTCGTGTTTATTGACAACATCCTGATTTATTCAAAATCGGAGACGGAGCATGAAGAACACTTACGAGTCGCTCTACAAACCTTGCGTGAACACCAATTATATGCCAAGCTCAACAAATGTGAGTTCTGGCTAGAAGAGGTTAGCTTTTTGGGACATGTCGTCTCAAAGCATGGTGTCACAGTAGATCCCGCTAAGATCAAGGCAGTAGTGAACTGGGAGCAACCAAAGACCGTGACAGACGTCCGAAGTTTCCTTGGACTGGCAGGTTATTATCGACATTTCGTTGAGGGGTTTTCAAAGATATCAGGACCTCTTACAAGTCTTACAAGAAAGGATTCAAGATTTGAGTGGAGTGAGGAGTGCGAGAAGAGTTTTCAAGAAATCAAGAAGAGACACACCTCAGCCCCAGTTTTAGCCATTCCATCAGGCAGTGGAGGATTCGCGGTCTATAGTGATGCTTCGTATAACAGTTTGGGTTGCGTACTAAACCAACATAAAAAGGTAATAGCTTAAGGGTCAAGACAGTTGAAAGAGCACGAGAAGAACTATCCGACACATGATCTGGAACTAGCAGCGGTCATATTCGCATTGAAGATATGGCGACATTATTTATACGAAGAAACATTTGAAATCTTCACTGACCATAAGAGCCTCAGATATCTGTTTACACAGAAGGAACTAAATATGAGGCAGCACAGATGGATGGAGTTCCTCAAGGACTACGACTGTTCCATACAGTACCATCTAGGCAAAGCTAACGTAGTGGCCGAAGCCTCGAGTCGGAAGAGTTCAGCTCAGTTGGCTAGTCTAATTTTGGGTATACATCGATGGAAGCTGTTGGAGGATCTAACACTATGTGGTGCAGACATACAGCCACAAGCCACATAAGCCTTCTTAGCCAACATAGCAGTGAAACCGGTGATATTCAAACACATACGAGAACTACAAAGGAAAGACCCAATTCTAACCAAGATACGTCAAGATGTAACTGAAGGTATTACATCTGAGTTTTCGATCAAGGAGGATGGCTCCTTAGTATTCAAGGGCCGTCTTTGCATTCCGCATAATGCCGATTTGCGATGAACAATTCTTGATGAATCTCACAAGTCAAGCTATGCTATCCACCCGGGAAGCACAAAGATGTATCAAGATTTGAAAAAGAATTACTGGTAGAGAGGTTTGAAACAAGATGTGGCAGAGTACGTGTCGCGGTGTTTGACGTGCCAACAAGTGAAGATCGATCATAGACAACCCGCAGGCCTATTACAACCCCTACCTATACCGGAATGAAAGTGGGAATCGATCTCCATGGACTTCATAGTCGATCTACCGCGAACTGCAAAGAAGTACAATGCCATTTGGGTAGTGGTCGATCGATTGACTAAGTCAGCGCACTTCTTACCTTACAACACGATGTACACGATTGGAAGACTGGCAGAGCTCTATATGAAAGAGATTGTCCGTTTACATGGGATTCCGAGTAGCATTGTTTCAGACCGTGACCCATTATATACATCAAAGTTTTTGGAAGAAATTTCAAGAAGGAATGGGAACGAGACTAGATTTCAGTATGACGTTCCATCCACAAACCGACGGACAGACTGAGAGGGTCAATCAAATCATTGAAGACATGCTTAGGGCATGCATGTTGGAATTACAAGGATCGTGGGATCAACATCTACCATTGATTGAGTTCGCATATAATAATAGTTTTCAGACGAGTATTGGGATGGCACCGTATGAAGCCTTGTACGGAAGACGATGCAAATCACCAATCAATTGGGAGGAAATTGGCGAGAAATTTGTTTTGGGATCCGAGTTACTTGAGGATAACGCAGCTATTATCCGCATGATCAGATAAAGACTAAAGGCGGCTCAAAGCAGACAGAAAAGCTATGCTGATATTAAGCGGACGAGCGTGGACTTTAAGGTGGGAGAACATGTTTTCGTGAAAGTATCACCTATGAAGGGCGTGATGAGGTTCGGAAAGAGAGGGAAGCTAAGTCCCCGCTACCTTGGACCGTTCGAAGTTTTGGGTCGAGTAGGGGAGGTAGCTTACCGCGTTAGACTGCCACCATTATTTGATTAGGTACACAAAGTGTTCCACGTGTCGATGCTCAGGAAATATCTCAATGACCCTGATCACGTGCTGAGCGGCCAATCATTCGAAATGCATGAGGATATGACCATGATTGAAGAGCCGGTGGAAATTTTAGATCGAAAGGAACAAGTGTTGCGAACAAAGGTTATTCTCTTAGTGCTTGTCCGATGGAAGAACCATCCAGTCGAAGAAGCAACATGGGAATGTGAGGCAGATGTTAGAGAACAATATATGAAATTGTTTGAAATTGCCAACTGAATAGTTCTATTCAAAGTGATAATATGTGATTGCCGGTAGTATGAAGTCTATATATATTTTTGAATGATTGAAATTCTTTTTTTCTTTTGAAAAATTTTAGTATATTGACTCCAAGTAATGATAGAACCAACTTTTTGTTGAACCTTAATATATATATAAAACTAGTAATGAGGATTAGTAACCGGAAACGAGCAAAAGTGTACCAGAAAAATATTTTTGGGCTCGCTCGAGCGACCACTTATGTTCGCTCGAGCGAATCACATAAAATCACAAATTTCTCTCGCTCGAGCGATGACTATTGCTCGCGCGAGCGAGGCATTTTAGCCGCTCGAGCGAGATATTATAACCGCTCGAGCGAGGTCAGGATATAAATATGAGAGAACTTCTATTTTTGTATTTCATCTTCATGCGAGAGCCAGCCGAGCGAGGGTTAGGGCTTTTACTTCGACCTCTAAGCTTTTTCCATCCGATTCAAGTCGGTTTCGGACGATCCGATCCGTTAAAAACTTTTTTTTAGGTAAAATCTACCCCTTTCCAAATTTTTTTCTTTATTTCAAAAAGCTCTATAGATATCTAATGGCTTCTTCAAGCCCTAATCCACAACCTAAGAAGCGGATGGCGATTCGATCGCCGTCGGCGTGCAACAAAGCGCCGTAAGCTCCACAACCACCGCCAACTCCATCCCCCACCCAATCGCACTAGATGATTGGTGGGGGGCCAAAATATTTGAAACTGAATGGGATATACATCCCTCTTGTTTTGGGGATCCAACGTCCACCCAATGGACATCGAACTTCCCCACCAACAACAACCTTAGAACTTTACTTACGCCGTTCGGAGATCGGTATTACCCGAGACTCGTGAAACTATTTTACCAAACCCTTAATATGAACGTGAATGAGGACGCCATCCTCGTCACGATCGATGGAAATGAATTGATTTTTAACTGTGCCGAAATTTCATCGGTTATGAAATGTCCCTAGCCCACTCATCCTACCACCCTTTTCTGGGAACGTGGAATTCCCAACGATTATTTCCGACATCACTGGCGGCACGTCCGCTTCGGGTCAATCTATCACCCGATCACAGCTACCGCCGCATATGTGGCTTTTGGACGTTATTTTTAAGAAGAATCTACACCCAACCGGCCATGACCAAGAACGCTGTGACGCATTTCTGCGGGCTTTACACACCGCATTCCATAATAGGTGGATTAACGTGCCTCTGGTTATCATAAAAGGCATGGCACATGCCTATAAACGGAACGTAAGAGGTGCTGTTCCTCCACCCATCAACCGACTACCTTATGCTCGGTTGATTTCCCGACTCCTCGACTCACGAAATAGAAAAGGAGGATTCAAGATCCGGACCGACGAGTTATTTCTCACCAATAACGTCATCCCCTATTTGGCCAAAGACTGGAGCCGAAACCTAAAGAGCCTTCAAACTAGCGTCAACAAGAAAAGAGACCGTCAAGTCTCCCGACAAGCCACGCAACAAGCGGCGGCAGGACCTACCTCTCCCTCTACCTCATTTTCACAGCCCCTACCTAGTACCGACACTACCATGATGCGAGAGATCCTTCAGCAGGGGCGGGAGATCAGATTGCACCAGAGATTCTAGGAGGCATTACTCATTGATCTCATGGGCCAGGCTTACCCGCAGTCATACATGGAGCACGTCGGTGCTATGAGAGCTGCTATTTTTGGCGCGTCTAGCTTGGGTCCTGCTACCAGGAGCACTAAAGGGGGTACCACTACCGCTAGGGTGATTGTCGAGGACGAGGACGAGGAGGACTACGATGATGATGATGGTTCAGGCAATGACGACGACGAGTACGAGGAGGATGACGACTAGGTAGTCATATATTTTCTTTTGGAAAATGGACATGTAATATTTTTTTAGGACATTCGTGGTGAGGTGGTTTTTGGACGGTTATTTATAAACTATCATGACATGAATGTCACAAAATTTTTGTGGATGGTTAACGTCATGGTTTGTATAATTTTTTTGTATTATTATATGATCAAGTAGTATCATGATGGTGGAAATACCTGATAGTGTAAGATTTTATCAATTGTATTCTTAATATCATCTTTATTTTGACTATATGGGTATAGGTTGATATGGGTTAACGCAAGTCGTTGCAAGGGTGACCAATCGTTTAATTACCTAATGACATATGGACCTAGCCTATTTCATGGCCTAGTGATAGTAGTACCTAGTCACTTAAGTATCGTCGATTTTCGAGGACGAAAATCTTATAAGATGGGGTGAATGTCATAACCCCAGATTTTTGGGATCGTACACGTCATGCAACATGCACATGTATGGGTGGTTCACAAGGGAACCAAAACTAACATATACACACTTTTGGTGTGTGTGTGAAACACACTAACTTTCACAAAAAGATATATAAGTGAATGGAATAGAGAGGGGTTCCCCATATACGTAACCTAATTATCCTAGAAAGAGAAAAGGCTGAATGAGGAGCTTTGGGGAGGAACCTTGGAGATCTGTTCGTCAAGTGTAGTTTTGAATCGCAGATCAAAATTTTTCGAGACCTATCGACGGAGGTATGTTAAACCGCATGATAAATGTTTAGGTGTTTAAATAATGTATAGGATGTTGTTATATGGATGTTAACGATGACAAGGTTTGAATGAAAGAAGAAAGAGTTTCTCGATCAGATCGAGGAGTTAAAAATTTATGCTCCTTGCTCGAGCGATCTAATTGGCTCGCTCGAGCGAGGACAGAACATAAAATTTAGTTCTGGGCTCGCTCGAGCGAGACCCAAAACCAAGGGAAGCTCGCTCGGGCGAGGTCTCTAGTAGAGCTCGCTTTAACCGCTCGAGCGATCTCGATTTAACCGCTCGAGCGAGGCATCGGATAGAGCTTAAGAAGGCTTGCTTTGATCGCTCGAGCGATCTTGATTGAACCGCTCGATCGGGGCTCCAGTGACCGCTCGAGCGAGGATTAAGAGACCGCGCGTGCAGGGAATTGTGCTCGCTCGCGCGAGGCACCACATGGTTTTTAAATTTATTAGTGCAGATACATGGAGGCTATGTGCTCCAATGATTCTAGTAACCTTTCTAAACATATTCTAAATACATGAAATGTAGGTTTGACATAAGATCGTGAAGTGCATACCTCTACGAGAAAGTGTGCATTGGAATTGCGTTGAGGTATGGAATATTCTTGAAACATGTGTATTATTTCGCCACTTTATATATGTAGTGTAATCAAATTAAATAGTCAAGTACTGCATAATCATTATGAAAAAGGGTGCGTGAGTAAAGTTTCAAATGTGATAGTCATGAGGTCCCCAGAGGACGTAAAAATTGTAAAGTGGACATCTAGATGGCACCTTGAACCAGTGGCATCCCAGGGATGCAGATGAAAAATAACAGTGAAACAAAAGTAAAGTGATAAGGCCTAATGTAATAAAATTAGCACAATTACGGTGAATCACTATATGTACAACACGCTCGATATTTTTATTATGTAAGGTTTGACTAGAATACCCCACCGACGTGGCGGGATACCCACGACTGACTCGGCAGGATATTCGTGACCGGTACGGCGGCCAATCCATACATTCATAGTACATCTCAGGGATGTAAATTTGAGAATAGACCCCGCCACCTATGAGAAAGGGGCTTGGGCAGTATTCCCAGGGAATACACATAACAACTGTCTAGTTAGACGACGATGGTGGGTATTCCATCGGGGCTCGATGCTATATTGCTCGAGGACTACTTAAGTTAAGATTTAAGTGATTAGGCCAAATTCACAACTAAACCAGCAAGGAGATTAAACAAAACCATGCAAAGTAATAGTCGAGATCATTAATTATTTCCAGTTATTTCAATTATTTTCCACAAGCGTTATACAAGAATTTATGTTTTCTTTAAAATTGCTGACATATATGTGAAGGTTAATCTATATGTTCTTTTTGTTTCCCTACGGAGCTAGGATGTAGTTCACCCCCCATAGACTATACGTAGTAGGTCCAGGACTAACGGCAGCAAGGACTTCTGGAGACTTTGATCCAGGGGATTCAGACTACGTGCCCACTGAGGAGTTAGAGCCTCCTCCTGAGGAATTCTTCTAGGAGACCCATTGCGTACTTTGAGAGTGAGTTGAGAGTATTAGGCACGGCTTGGTATGTCAAGTCTCTTCTTTATAATTAAGTACCTTTATTCTTTTGGCAAACTGTCTGGGACGGACAGTTATCACCAACGGTTTGGGTCAGTTCTTATGCCCATGAATTGGCATGGGACAAGAACTGTCCTTAGAGACTCTTTTACCTTAAATGCATGGGCACTTGTTTAGAGTAGATGCATTCTTTATTATGGTCTTGTGTTTGTATATACCAATGCCTCGTAAAGAATCACAGGGCACGACCTTGATGGTCGTGCTGATGGCGCGGGTTTCGAGGTGCCGAAATTCGGGCTGTCACATAAAGTCTCCCTAAAGTCCTCTCACCAAAATATAATAAAATTCTTAATCTGCCTACATCGATCGATCGATTCCCAAAACTGATCAATCGATTTTCAAATCAATCGATCAAACTCTATTTCGATCAGTTGATTCCTTCAGAAAACCATCTACTTCTGGTGTCACAATCCGTTCTATCAGTTTTTAAATCGATCGATCGGATTTTAAATCGATCAATCGAAATTCCATTTCGATCAGTTGGTTTCTTTAGAAACACTTTAACACACTCACTGTTTTTCACAACTCGATCGATTAGTGTTCAAACCGATCGATCGGTTTCACATATCAATAGATCAAACAAAATTTCGGTTGATCGATTTCTCTAGAAACCTTCACACTATCACTCTTGACAAAATCGATCGATCGATCACTTATTTCGATCGATCGGTTTTTCCAGATTCTTCCCAATCACGGGTTCTAACTTCTCATACTCATAATTCTTACCTTTGAGTTGGTCGATCCCTCGATCTACGATCACACTCAAACTCAAGCTAGATCTTTAAGGCTTTGAATTTGGGGATTCATATCGATCCCGTATCCTTAATTTCACACATGGTCCAAGTCTTGCACGCACACTCATATATTCAAGACTCTCCTCCTTCTCTCTCTTTTCATTAACTCTTTCTCAACAACCTAAGGCAAGAGAAATAAATTCTCTTCCTATTTTAACTCTTATACTTAAAAGCACATATTATGCGTTAAGCCAATACACCAAACGTCGGTGTATCACCTACCATCTAATGGTCATACACATCCTATTACCATCCTTTCTTTTTCAAAAGCTCAAGCTAACTTAACTTTAATATTTTTATTTTCTCAGGTGCATGACTAGTTGGGCACTCACATCGAGATGGATTGTTTAAAGGTAAAAAATTTTAGGACATTAAATTCTCCCCTCCTTAGGAATTTTAGTCCTCGAAAACTAACTAAGGTCTTTCGGTTTCATAGTGGTTTGTCGCTCCCTGTGGGGTCAAGCACACATACACACAAGATACCTAATAACTATAATGATTTTCCCTTTTAGAGAATCTAATCCTTTAACGAGGACTTAACAAGTCATAACTTATATAAAAGTTCTAGCCAAGGCTAGATCAAACTTCTAACATTCAAATTATACGGGTCAGTTTAACCCATCTATCGTACCTGCACAAAACTCATTCATAATTGGATCACACAAAGGAATTTCATATGCATAAACAAGCATTTCATAGAAATGTGAAACCTAACATTTATATACATCCAAAATTTATATACATCATCCAAAGTTGGCAACCATAGTTTAAAAGGCTGCAAAAATGGCAACCATGCCACAACAGTTCAAAAGGCTGCAAAAGTGGAAACCATGCCACAATAGTTTAAGGACTTGCATCCAATTTACCTTGTATTAATTACAAAAGTTCAAAAAGAAACATTCTGAACACCCAAAAACATATACCCATGCCCCATATAATATCCGTTCAAATTGTCGCGTCACAAGACTGCTCATCGTCCCCATCGGGTCCGCACGCGCCTGAACTCAATGCCTCTGGAATCCACGCTCGTGTCGCCGACATGCGCTATAGATAATCGTTTGGGTACATAAAGCACATCGTCTCGGCAAGCAAGGCATCATGGTAGTCCAACTGGCGATCCATCAGCCGATTTTTCTCTGTCATTTGATGGGTGTTCTCAGCCATAGGTTCGAGAACGTCATCAATAGTAGCTGCAGAGGTACACTGGGGTGGTTGTGGCACACGGATCTGAGCACGCCACTGAGGTGGAGTTGCAACCGCAGACTAATCCTGAATTGGTGCGTCTTGAGCTGGCTGGTCTTGGTCATGTGGGGCATCTAATGCAACATGTGGTTCGGATAGTCCTTGTTTTTCTTCCTGCGGTCTTTTAATCAACCGGTTGTAGGGTTTATTCCATTCTTTCAGAGTGTAGGGCTTGACATTATCCGTCAATCTCGGCTCATCTTTTGAAATTGTGTATGCGCTGCTACTGGCGTAGTCCTCAATCATGATAGAAATAAGTCCGACATAAGGCATACATTAACGGGTTTTGCCACCCCTTCTAGCATCTTTCCTCTAGCATATTTTAAACTCTAAAAAATGATTTTAGGCACACTGAACCATCAACCATTCAATGCCGAAAACAATGCTTGCTATATCTCTCCACGTCTCTCAGTCTTATGCCTTAACGAATAGAAATTACACTTGAAAATGGTATCAAGCATCCACATATCACTTGGTAAATCCACTCTTTTCATCGCTATGCCGGACCCCTGCCTGCCTTGGGTCATTTGTTCTTTCACAATTTCAAAATCAACGGTATCTGGAAAAGGTTCTTGTAATCCAATCTTGGTTATCATACTTCACATAACACTCCATGGCATCAGCAACATCGTCATACGTAAACTCGTAATCTCGACCATTGATTTTCGTACAAAGGGTTTTCGGTTTGTTACCCCTCATGCATATTTGATAAAATAATCGCACTAATCGAGGGTCATAACATTCATGAAATGGCTAGAGTATATTGTCTAATCCAGCCTAGTGGTTGTACTCAAAGGCCCATTTGCTCTCTGTTTTTGAAATTTCGTTCAATCAGTGTTCATTTGGATTGAACGATTTAAAATTGATCGATCAGTTTTAATTTCGATCGATCGATTTTCACAAACACAGCCCGTTTCTTAGTTCTGTCAAATCGATCGATCGGTTTATGTTTTGATTGGTCGATTTTGACAAAAAACCTCAAACTTTGTATTTTTTCACTCCAATTGGATTGCAACATCCTTAACTTCCATATAATTGATCTTTATATGTTCATCAAGCTAATTATTACATATCAAAATCTTAAGTGTATAATTTAAAAGAAATTTATAACTTTTACAACCCTTCTCAACTCTCAACGAACAATTGAGGGTATTGATTGCGGATTTTTGCCTCACGCTATCGCTCCCAAATAGCCTCTTCCCCGGAATGATTCTGCCACTTAACAAGCACTAACGAAATTTATTTTGTGGGCAACACTTGCTCTTTCCGATCAAGTATCTGAATCGGTTCCTATCTCATGGTCTGATCTTCATAAATTTCGATCGATTGATCATCAAAGATATGGGTAGGGTCCTTCACGTACTTTCATAACATTGACATGTGAAAAATATTATGCACCTGATCAAGTTACAATGGTAAAGCAATTCTGTACGCTACTTCACCAATCCGACCCAAAATTTCATACGATCTAAGGTAGCGTAGACTTAGCTTTCCCCGCTTCCCAAAGCGCATCACACCCTTCATTGGTGAGATCTTGATAAATATATTATCGCCAACTTGAAAATCAATACTTAATCTCTTTATCTCGGCATAACTTTTTTACCTACTCTGAGCTGTCTTTATTCTATCACGTATCAGACGAATGACCTCAACATTGCTCTTAACAATTTTCGAAGCTAATACAAACTTTTCGTCGGTCTCTTCCCAATTGATTCGTGATCTACATCGCCGTCCATACAATGCTTCATAAGGTGCCATGCCGATACTTGTCTGAAAATTGTTATTATATGTAAACTCAATCAATAGTAAGTGTTGATCTCATGATCCTCTAAAATCATGCATACATGCCTTGAGCATATCTTCTATTATCTGATTCACCCACTCAGTTTGCCCATCCATCTGTGGGTGAAATGTCGAACTGAAATCAAATCCCATTCCTTCTTGAAACTTTTGTCAAAACTTTGAAGTACACAATGGGTCACAGTCTGAAATAATACTGGTTGGAATATTGTGCAATCAGACTATTTCCTTCATTTAGATCTCTGCTAGTCTGCTTGCCATATACATCGTGTTGTATGGCAAGAAGTGAGCTGATTTGGTTAGTCGATCGACGACCACCCAGATGATGTGTACTTTTTAGCTGTTCATGGTAATCCCAATCTGAAGTCCATAAAAATCGACTCCCATTTCCACTATGGTATTGGCAAAGGTTGCAATAGACATGTCGGATGTCTATGATCTACTTTTAGTTGCTGACATACCAAACATTTTGAAACGTACTCAGCAACATCCTGTTTTAAACCTCTCCACCAGTAGTTCTTCTTCAAATCCTGGTACATCTTGGTACCACCATGATGAATGGCATACTTAGACTTATGAGCTTCGTCTAAAATAGTTTGCCGAAGATCGGCATCGATCGGTATACATAGATGTCCCCTGAACAAAAGTGATCCATCTTCCTTCATGGAGAAATCTGGTTTACTGCCATCAAGCACACCCTGTCTGATTTTCACTAATTTAGTATCTTTCATCTGTAACTCATGAATGTGATCGAAGATCGTCGGTCGAATATTGATGTTAGCCAATAAGGCTCTAGAAGCTTGCACCTCGATCTTCGAATCATACAAAGAAAGATCCTCTAACAATTTCCATCTTTGGATCTCCATAACCAAGTTAGACAAAAAATGCCGAACTCTTCCGACTTAAAGCATCTGTCACAACATTCGCCTTGCCTGGATGATACTGAATGTAGCAATCGTAGTCCTTGAGAAATTTTATTCATCTCCGTTGACTCATATTTAGTTCCTTCTGTGTAAATAGATATCGGAGGCTCTTATGATCCGTGAATATTTCAAAGGTCTCTCCATACAAGTAGTGTCTCCATATCTTCAATGCGAAGATCACTGCTGCTAGTTCCAAGTCATGTGTTGGGTAATTTTTCTCATGATCCTTAAGCTGTCTCGACCCATAAGCAATAACCTTCTTATTTTGGTTGAACACACAACCTAAACCACTATATGAAGCGTCACTGTATACAACAAACCCTCTACCGCCTGAAGGTATAGCCAACATGGTGCTATAGTTAACCTCTTCTTGAGTTCTTGAAAACTCTTCTCACACCCTTCAGTCCACTCAAACTTCACATTCTTCCTTGTAAGTTTCATGAGTGGTCCTGAGATCTTTGAAAATCCCTCTACAAATCTTCTGTAATATCCAGCTAGACCAAGAAAACTACGAATCTCAGTCACAGTCTTTGGTTATTCCTATTCTAATACTGCTTTGATATTTGTTGGATCTATTATCGCACCTTCCTCTGAGACAACATGTCCCAAGAAACTCACTTTCTCCAACCAAAACTCACACTTGCTGAGTTTGGCATATAGTCGGTGCTCACGTAGTGTCTGTAAAGTAATTCTCAAATGCTGTTCATGCTCCTTCTTGATTTTCGAGTAGATGAGAATGTCATCTACGAACACAACTGTACAAGTGTCAAGGTGTGGTTTAAACACTCGATTCAGTAAGTCCATAAATGAAGCCGGTGCATTAGTCAATCTAAACAGCATCACTAAGAACTCGTAGTGTCCATATCTTGTTCTGAATGCCGTCATCTGTATATCCTCTACTTTGACTCTTAATTGATGATATTCAGATCTCAAGTCGATCTTGGAGAAAACTCTTATACCTTATAACTGATCAAACAAATCGTCTATCCTGGGTAAAGGGTATCGGATCTTGATTGTCAATTTGTTCAACTGACAATAGTTGATGTATAGTCTCATTGACCTCTCCTTCTTCACGAACAAGACCGGTGCTCCCCAAAGAGACACACTAAGTCTTATAAACCCTTTATCCAAGAGTTCTTGTAACTGCTCCTTCAATTCCTTCAACTCAGCAGGAGCCATTTGATATGGTGCTTTTGATACAGGCTCTGTTCTTGGTGCTAAGTCGATAGCGAACTCTACTTCTTCGTCTGGTGGCAATCCTGGCAACTCATCCGAAAATACATCTTTAAACTCACCAGCAATCAGAATTTCTGATATCACATTCTTCTCTTTCCATTGCTCTTTTAGAAAAGCAAAGTATCCACTGCACCCCTTCTTCATTAAACGCTATGCTTAGACTGCGGAGATAAGCGGTACAAATGTCGATCGCATTCCTAAAAACTTGAACGATCTACCCCCATTGGGTTTAAAAGTAACCATCTTCTTCTAACAATCAATGCTTGCATCATGCGTGGATAACCAATCCATGCAAAGGATTACATCGAATCCTTGCATATCCAACAAGATCAAATCGACCACTAACTCATGATTCTCATAATCCCTGATAACAACCCTGATTGATCGACACACAGTGTTAGTACTGACTGCACTTCCCATTGAAACCGACACTTCTAAAACAAAATCCAATGTCTTGGGAATGACTTTTACTTTCTTCGCAAACTGCGGCGTTACGAACGAGTGAGTAGATCCGGGGTCTATCAACACTCTCGCTTCATAGCAAAGATAATTGCCCTTATCGTATATTTGCAAAGTACCTACGTGATATATGCATATTTAACCAATTATGTATGCATCAAACAGATACATGTAAACACTAAAAATGTAATGACTAGTTCGTAAATTGATGCACCTTCTCTATCTAAAATTCTAATCAATAATATATATCTTGAAATTAAATAGAGTTTTTCTCCTTAAATGATGTCATTGCTATTCTGGGCATCTTGAGCCATAACGGCATATGCACGTCCTTGTACAATCGGTCTTACCATCTTGATAGGCTTTGGTGTAATTACTGATGTTGTTCTCTCTTTCTTTAACTCTGGGCAATCTCTGATCATATGCCCCATCTTTTCGTACTTAAAACATCTGCCCGTACCTCATCTACAATCTGAAGTCTTGTGAGACTTACCATATTTGGCACACATCTCAGTTGGTGTAGATGATGCTGCTCTAGAGAAACCCTGGGTAACTGATACCCCTGTAGTCATCGCAGGGTCCTAAAAATGGAAAGGTCTCACCGATATAGGTATAGGTGGCCTAAAGAAGTTTGTCGGTGCAGGTAGTCTCAGAACTGGTGCTACGAATCGTGACTATTTATTCACCGGCTCATAGTAACTGGGTCTACCTTGACCTACCTTGCCCTTGATTTACTGGTCCTGTCTTTTAAACATCTCATCTATGTTCTTCTAGGCTACCAGCACTTTTCCCATAACTGCCCCATAGGATTCCAACTCAAATACGGAGATCCTATCTTGGATAATCGGCCTTAAGCCGCTTTCAAACTTGTTGGCCTTCATCAGTTTAGTGGCCACATACTCAGGAGAAAATCTTGACAATCGAGTAAACTCCATGCTGTACTCTCATACGGACATTGCTCCTTGTTCCAAAGTCATGAACCTTGCTGCCATTTGGTTCCTGACTTGCTTCAGAAAATACTCCTTGTTGACTATCTCAACAAACTCATTCCATGTCCACAATCCGTCCGGATTGTCTTGTTCTCTCATTCTCAAAACTGACTTCCACCATGGATCAACTTCTCCCTCCAATTGAAATGAGGCCCAACTCACTTTCTCCTCTTCTGTGCAAGGTAATCTCTAGAGGAGCTTGTCAATTTGATTGAGCCATTTCTCCACCTCAAGCGGATTTGTCTGCCCATAGAAGGAAGCTAGGAGGTTTTAATCTTCTAAACTCAACGAATGATGAGAGCTGTGGTGGCATAGGAGGTGGTGTTGGAGGTTGTTGCTGACGGCTAGTGGCATTGTTTGTAGCCATCAATGCTGTCTGTTGAGCCATGGCATTTGCCATAGCCTCCATGGCTTGCGCCATTCTTTTCCTCTCCTCTCTATCTTCTCTTTCTTGATTTCTCTCTTCTAGAACATTCTCTTTCGGAATCTCCCTATTACCAATTGGAACTCTGTTGGAACTGGTGGGACCCTCATCCCCACTTCTCAAGTTTCATCTACCACGA
This sequence comes from Chloranthus sessilifolius, assembly GCA_021018995.1. Taxonomy (NCBI): domain Eukaryota; kingdom Viridiplantae; phylum Streptophyta; class Magnoliopsida; order Chloranthales; family Chloranthaceae; genus Chloranthus; species Chloranthus sessilifolius. The sequence continues at coordinate 16,422,903 of CM037595.1, read as the reverse complement.
CCTCTAGTGGACATGACGTTCTACAATATGAAACCAAGAGTTTTATTAGCAGAAGGCCCCTATATTATGACACATTTTAAACATATAAACATCTAAGGCTTGTCAGAAATCTCTAAAGAAAAATGCTTTGATACTAACTATGACAGCCTGAATTTTTACATCCGGAAACCCGTGCTGTCGGATGGTCAATAAGACCGATCCCGAAACACACTGAACATTGACTCATACACACACAAAGCGGAAACAAAGCATACATTCTAACTAAGCAGATTGAGTCATCATAAGGAAAATAAATCTCCATTTATATATAATGACATAATCACAAATACCATAAAAGACGGTTCTAATCCCATGCCAATCGCATGAATAAAAGAACCGAACTGAACCTTCAGTGATAAATAGTAGTCACCCAAAGATGGTTTGCAAAACAATTAACGTATCAGACATAATTATACAATCTATCTTATACTGGCCGGACGACGTACTAACCTTACAACAAAATATCAAAGTATGCAGCGCCAGTCCACTAAAAGAACTCATCAGGAGGGGGCTCAGTCTCCTCCTCTGGCACGTACTCTGGGTCCTCATGGTCTACATCCACAGTCCCCGCCTCAATACTTGTACCTATGACGTATAGTCGAGGGATGAGCTAACATCTAAGCTCAATAGAGAAATATAATTAACATGCATATCTCAAATCACATCACACATATCTTTCATGACATAATTCAAAGCACATTCTTTTTTACTAAAAGTGACAATTTAAAAGTATTTAATTTGATAAAAATGAATATCGGAAGTATATTTCAAAACACACTTATCATGATTTCAAAGACTTGTTCTTACTATACAAAACTTAAAATAATCACTTAAATTTCTCTCAAACATATATAGCATAGAGAGCCGTATAGATTTATCGATGGACAATGAATAATTCACATACATAAATTTATCCCAAGTCCCTACAAAGAGGTGACTGGGCTGCACGAAGTGTTACCGCAGAATGCTAACCAAAGAACGGATATCCTGCCCTACCGGAGCACACTTATGGATATCCCGCCGTACCAGTCACGGTTATACCACCATGTCGGTAGGGTATCATACATGAACCTTGAATCAAAGTATAAAATTTACATATAGTTTATCACCGTGAGTTTGTGGTAATTTATAATAGTTCAAAGTTTTCAAAGCTTGCACACACATCTTATTCACATCTTGTTGATGTCACACACATATTTACATCAATTTGATGTCACACACACATTTATATCCTTTTGATGTCACATACACATTTCTGATTTCACACACACACACGTAGTTCTTCTCTTAGTGCCATACACACACAATTCACATGTTTAAAAGTCATGATATCATCAAGACAAAGTCGCAAAATACGCATATTTCCTACCTCGATGAGAAGCTAAACGAAGACGTCTCACTCCAAGCTAGCCTCTAACACACATACATAAGCTCATACCTAGAATACATCACATCATAGTCCATATACCAGAAATGATATAAAATGGAAAGATGTAAAGTCTCCCCAAAAATCAATCGTTCGATTCCCAAAACTGATCGATCAGTTTTCAAATCGATCGATCGAATTCTATTTTGATCGGTCGACTCCTTCAGGAAACCATCTACTTCTAGTGCCACAATCCGTTCTATCAATTTCTAAATTGATCAGTTTCTTCAGAAACACTTTAACACACTCACTATTTTTCACAACTCGATCGATCAGTGTTCAAACTGATCAATCGGTTTCACATATCGATCGATCGAATAAAATTTCAATCAATCGGTTTCTCCAGAAATCTTCACACTATCACTCTTGACAAAATCGATCGATCGATCACTTATTTTGATCGATCGATTTTGCCAGATTCTTCCTAATCACGGGTTCTAACTTCTCATACTCATTTTCTTACTTCTTAATTCCTATCCTTCTAATTTCTCACCCGTATGCTAATTAAAAACAAACACACATACATATCACACTAAATCATAATTCTTACCTTTGAGTTGATCGATCCCTCGATCCACGGTCACGCTCAAACTCAAGCTAGATCTTCAAGGCTTTGAATTTAGGGATTCATATCGATCCCGTATCCTTAATTTCACACATGGTTCAGGTCTTGCATGCACACTCACGTATTCAAGGCTCTCCTCCTCTCTCTTTTCATTAACTCTTTCTCAACAACCTAAGGGAAGAGAAATAAATTCTCTTCCCATTTTAACTCTTATACTTAAAAGCACATGTTATGTGTTAAGCCAATACAACGAACCTCGGTGTATCACCTACCATCTAATGGTCATACACATCCTATTACCATCTTTTCTTACTCAAAAGCCCAAGCTAACTTAACTTACTTTAATATTTTTATTTTTCTCAGGTGCATGACCAGTTAGACACGCACATCGAGACATGCTATTCAAAGGTCAAAGCTTTTAGGACATTATAGAATTTATGTGGTAATATTTGCATGATTGGGATTCACTGTTGTTATTGTGAATGATTCTAATTCGTTTTATTTCTATTTTTGATAATCATAATCGTCTTGTAGAGGTTAGGATTAGATTTAATAGAATATTCATCTTCGAATTAGTACTTGTAGTCTAGTTTGATTGGTTTCGTACAATGGTGCTTACGAATTAGATCGCTAGAGATTAGATGGATTATATTATCCTGGCTAGTCGATGACTATGAACAGGATCTGATTATTTTACTTAGCTTTAGCTTGTAGCAAAAAGAAGGTTATTACCCATATTTCAAATTAGATTAGGAGTAGAATTGCGAGTTATTACAAATTTGCGATCTAGAGGGATCCTAGACTGTTTTCTCTATTGCTTTCCAAATCTATTTTTAACTACTTTCCAAATCTATTTTTAACTACTTTCCTAGATAATCATAGTTAGAGTTACTTATAAAACCTTTTTTTTAGTTAAGGCTTTAATCTAGATAAATAGTTAGTCCCTTTGGTTCGGCACCCTTAGTACTTGCCCTAGTTCTACGAACTTGTGCACTAGTAAGGTTTACATTATTTAATGATCAAGTTTTTGACGCTGTTGTCAGGGACTACGGCTTTATTTAAATTATTATCTTTTAATTAGGTTTATATTAATAATTTTCTAATCATTATTTTCTGTTTTTCAGATTTGGAGACCAAGGTTCGATTCTACCGAAGCTCACAAGGGATAACCGTGAGAGGCTAAGGTATGTATCTCTATTTCTAGATTTTGTTTTAGTTGTTTTCTTTTTTTCTTTAGTGGTTTATGCCAAGGTTGAGATCACAGTTTCCATCTCTAGAGCGACTCGACCTTGAGAATGAGATGACTTGTAGGCACAATTGTGCTTCTTCACGTTCCTCTCAACCGTCTATCAATTTTATCCGGACCAACTGCCCGACTCTTCCTTTACTTTGATTTAATATGGTGGGAGAAGAGCAGCCTGCGATTAGAACATTGAGAGATTTTTATACTCCGTCTGCTCTTTTATCTCCCTCATGTATCCGGCTTCCCACAAACACTAGTAATGGGACCTTCGAGATCAAGCCCAACTTTATTCAAATACTTCTTAATTTTTATGGGCTTAATCACGAAAATCCCTATAAACACTTGGGCGACTTTATGAAAGTGTGCTCTATTTTTAAAATCACTACGCTCACGGAAGATGCCACTAGATTGATGTTGTTACCTTTTTCACTCAAGGATAGGGCAAAACAATGGTTGAATTCTTTGCCTAAGGATTCGATTTACTAGTTGGAAAGCGTTACAAATTAAGTTTCTTACTAAATACTTCCTGATCGGTAAGACGAACCAAATCTGGAATGATATTACTACATTCCATCAAAATCCGGATGAGCCATTCCATGAGAGTTGGGAACAACTCAATGAGCTTTTTCATAAGTGCCCTCACCACGAGGTTTCTAGTTGGCAAATAGTGCAATGCTTCTATGAAGGCTAGAACGAGCATAACCGTCATATGATTGATGCTTCTTGTGGGGTATATTCCTTACAAAGACGACAAAAGATGATTGGAAATTGTTTGAGAACCTAAGCGAGAACTCGATGCAACATGCCGCATTGAGTAAGATCGATCTTGAGGTTGCACGAAATATACCTCCTAAGCGAGGAGGTTTAGATGAAGGAAACTAACGATGAATATTTCTACCCAAGTTGAGGCCCAAAACCCAATATCTCAAATAGGTGAGGCTTGTGGTATTGGCCAAAGCCCATCTCACATGGTACCCAAATGTCCAGCTGCCCCTCTTTACCCCGAGTATGTGCAAGAGCACATCAACATGGCTAATTCCCACCAATGAGCTGAAAACAATTTTGGCAATATATACAATCCTAGTTGGAGGAATCACCCAAATCTATCTTGGAGGAATAGTATGGGACAAGGTATAAGTCAACCTTTCCGACAGATATATGCATCACAACTAGGTTATTCACAACCCCCAATGTAGCCCTATGGGCAGCAGAGTTCAGATCTCAATGGAGTAATAATTTTGAAGAGACTGTGTTGACAGCCTTTCAAGGTTGGCAACAACAGTCCCAACAACAAACACAATTACTCCACTGTCATACACATTCAATTTCTAACTTAGAAACCCAGATTGGGCAACTAGCTACTGCATTAAATAAGAGAGATGAAGGCCGATTACCATCACAACCAGTGAACAATCCTAAAGGTCATGTTATGATGGGAGAGATTTCTTCTTCCCTTGAACAAGCTCAGACTGTCACGATGTTAAAAACTGAAATAGGTGATCGATACCTTTAAATAGGTGAATATCAATCTCCCACTTTTGGATACCATTAAACAAGTCCCCGCTTATGCTAAAATTTTAAAAGATCTTTACACAACAAAAGGAGATTCCGATTTCACCTTTCTAAAAAGGTCTTTTTAATTGAGCAAGTGAGTTCCATTTTGAAAAACACCACCCCACTAAAACAGAAAGATCCGGGAGCGCTCACTATTCCTTGTGTTATTGGTGACCACACCATCAAAAAGGTGCTTTTAGCTCTAGGAGCAAGTATAAACTTGCTCCCTTACTCAGTCTACATAGAGCTCGGATTGGGAGAATTAAAACTAACATTGATAACTTTTTAGTTAGCTGATCGGTCGAAGAGGCAACCGGTAGGAGTTATTGATGATGTTTAGTTGGAGTTGATAAATTTTTCTTTGTCGTTGATTTCTTAGTGCTTGATATTCAGCAAAATCGTAATGCTACTAACAACATACCTACCATTCTTAGTCGTCCTTTTTTGGCTACGACCAATGCTTGCATTAATTGCTGGACTGGAGTAATGGAGGTTTGGTAACATAAGGATTAAGCTTAATGTTTTTAATGCTGCCCAATAGTTGCCCTCTGAGTTGGACAAGGAGTGATTCCTCCTAGATTGTATTGATGAGTGTGTCGAGGAAGCACTATTGACCCTTATTACTAAGGACCCGTTAGAAGCAGCCATGTTTTATTTGGAACTGGATGAGCTGGATATTGAGTCATCTTTTGAGGAAGTCAACAATACGCTGATTTTTGCAAAACCTATGATATCAGCCCCTTGGATTTTTAGGTTCAAAGCATTGTCACCTTCTAGTGGGCACTTAGTTAAACCCTCGATCGAAGAGCCACCATCATTGGAACTTAAAAAACTGTTTGATTTACTCAAATATGCACTTTTGGGACCAAATGACTCTCTCCTAGTTATTAGTTTTGGTACCCTCAAGGGTGCTCAAGAGGATAAACTTATTCAAGTTCTGAAAACATATAAGCAAGTGAACGGTTAGTTGGTTGCTGATTTGAGGGGTATAGATCCATCCGTTTGCATGCATTATATTTATTTAGAGGAGGAATCTCGCCCTTCTTGGAAGATGCAATGGAAGCTTAACCCCAACATGAGAGAGGTAGTCATGAAAGAGGTTGTAAAACTCTTAGATGCTGAAATTTTCTACCCAATATTGGATAGTAAGTGGGTCAGCCCCAATCAAGTGGTACCAAAGAAATTTGGTATCACTGTGAAGGCTGGTTCTGATGGGGAAATGGTTCCTATACACGAGACCACGGGTTGGAGAGTTTACATTGATTACTACAAGCTTAACACCATGACCCACAAGGACCATTTTCCACTCCCTTTCATCGATGAGATCCTTGAGAAATTGGCGGGACAAGATTACTATTGTTTTCTTAATGGATACTCGGGATATAACCAAATCCCCGTGTTTCTCGCTGATCAAGAGAAGACTACTTTCATATGCCCTTTCGGCACCCTTGCTTACCGAAGGATGCCCTTTGGACTATGCAATGCACCTGCGATTTTTCAACAATGCATGATATCGATCTTCTCCGACATGATAGACAAATTTCTAGAGGTATTCATGGACGATTTCTCCGTCTTTGGTACTTCCTTTGATACATGTTTCCATAACTTGGAACTTGTCCTTACAAGATGTGAGCAAACCAATTTAGTCTTAAGTTGGGAGAAAATTAATTTTATGGTCCATGAGGGTATCATGTTGGGGCATGTGGTTTCCAATCATGGGATATGTATGGACAAGGCCAAATGCTGGTTATGATTTTATTCAAACAACCTCTCTAATTGTATCCTCGCAGGGGTTGACATTTCTTAATAGGTCAGCAAAGCTGGATTGCTGTTGGTATACTAGGAAATTCGAGATGATTAGAAGAGTGTTTTTTGAGATCATCTCAATTTGTTCATCGTCGGGTATTCGGTTTCTTACTTTGACCTCAAAGGCTCTCCATCTCTCGAGGTATTTATTGAACATTTCATCATGTTTCTGTTTCAATCGAACCAAATAGGATTTGCGTGGATCGATATCAATATTGTAGATGTATTATTCTTGAAACAGGTGGGCTAGGTCTTTCTAAGTTTTTATCATTAATGGTTCAAGAGAAGTGAACCACCTTAAAGCCGGGCCTATGACACTTTTCTGGAATACTTTGATGAGGAGTCGTTCATCTCTGATGTATTGGCGCATGTCTCCATAGTATAATTTCAGGTGGGCAATAGGGTTGTCGGTGCCGTTGTATTTATCAAATGACGATATTTTGAATTTGGGTGGCAAAGGAACCTCGACAAAAAGGCACAAATCTAAAAAAATTGTGGCATGGATCTTGGTCCCCCTAACTTCATTAGCTGTTTCTGAATTTCATCCATCTGTTCTTTAATAGCTCTGATTCTCTGGATAGTGGGGCTGAGACAGTTCCCTCAATAGGCTGTCTCCATTCATTCTGGACTGCCTGTGGGTTGGCAGAGGTGGGTTGTGAGGGGTGAAATTGGCAAATGCTCCAATGTAACCTCTACTATTTTGGGCCTCATCCTCCTCATATTGATTACTCGTATCAATGAATGAGAGAGGAATTAGATTGATTATATTTTAGAGGGATTGAGTAGGTGCCTGATGAGGCCATTGTAAGTGGGGGAAGCTTTGATGAGTGGATTGTGGGGAATGGAATGGGTGAATTGTGGATTTTGAGCGAATGCCTCATGAGGCCATTGTGTTAGATGGATATTTTGAGGATTTGGTTGGGGGGTGAGTGGATGAGTAAGTTGGGGATGGTTGATAATTTGGGATGGATTCCCATATTGAGTGGGGTGTGATGGGTGTGGATGAATAGGGTTCATGCCGATTTGTGGAATTGGGTGAAATGGGTTTGCCATTTGAGGGGGAATGGGGTGTGCTTGTGGGATGTGATGGTAGGTGGAGAATTGGGGGAATTGTGGGGGGTTTGAAAATATGACCCTTGAACTTAGGCCAGTATGGGCTTGTGGTTGTGTGTAACCGTGGATCAGATCGATTCGTTACGACGATGTGCTCGTACTAAAAAATATATAGTCGCCACCCGAAGCTTTTGGTGTCCTGGGAAACCTAAATCAATATTGAAAGCACCGAAGTGCAAAAGTATGACTCTGACTTTGATCTATGTGTGGCTAGTTTCAGTTATCAATCGGGAAGTTCAAAAATATGACTCTGATTTTAGTTATCGACTGGGAAGGTGTTAGGCACCCGATCAACCCGGTCGTAAGAGGTCTCTACTATGGCCGGGTCTATGTGTGATTGGTTTATACAATATATATATATATATAAGGAAACAAAATGAGCGGCACTTCCCCTTGCCCGAAGGCACACCGATCCTATTGAGCCCTTCCCGCTTGCCGAAAATTAAGCGGTCTCTACTATGGCCGGGTCTATGTGTGATTGGTTTATAATATATATATATATATACTATGGCCGGGTCTATGTGTGATTGGTTTATAATATATATATATATATATATATATATATATATATATATATATATATATATATATATAAGGAAATAAAATGAGCGGCACTTCCCCTTGCCCGCAGGCACATCGATCCTATTGAGCCCTTCCCGCTTGCCGAAATTTGGGCAGCGTAATGGCTCAATTCTAAGATAGAGGAAAAGCAAAAGAAGATAGAGGAATAGAGGGGAGAGCCGGAGCTCTCGGGCCCTTATAGCACCATGGACCTTTGCGCGAAAGTGACATTGGTGAGCTTCTGATAGCAAACGGGTTGATGGATGGGTTTTAGATTCTAAGGCTTGATAGCTAGGAGGTAGAAGAGGTAGGCTAAGAGCTCTCTCTTACTAAAGCTAAGGATTGGATGATGGAGAATGAGATTTTTAAGATGAACTAGGGTGCTAAAATTTCAATGGACAAATGTTAAAAAGGGATTGAGGTGATTTTTGGCTTGTTGGAAAACTTGGAACATCCTCTTTCCAATGGTATAGGTCTTAGTTCCAGAAGATGTTTCTGTAAATTTTGGCACTCCTCTTTCCAACCATTGTTCAGGAGGGTTCGAATCGAGCCTGGGAAGAGTTCTAATGGGTTTGGGAAGGCTAGGGTTGATTCCTAAGGTTCGAGATGATTCCTAAGGTTTTTGGGATGATTCCTAAGGGTTTGGGAAATGCTTTCGAAAGCTCGAAGGTACGCCTTTCTCGAAGTATGTGTCGATCGAGCCTTGGGCCAAATTTGGGTGTCTACAGATGCTCCTTTTTGATATCTAATCACTAATGATCGAATGTCAAAGAAAGAGACATCTGAAGAGGCCCAAAGTAATTCTATCGGGCCTGCTTTACTCAAAATGAACTTCAAACATCAAAATGAAAAGAAACATGGAGAGTAACGTAAGCCCATCACATTGGGAAAACATCTGTTACTCGAAAAGGAGAGTTGCAGAAGCTCATATCATTGGAAAAATGCCCCTTCCTCAAGACTATCGGTCCCCAAGCACTTAGAGACATGGTATATTTGAGATGGTGAAATGATTGATGATGCTTGATGTTTAAATTTCTGAATAAAATAGCCCCACGAGCCAGAGGGTGATCGACCCATACCTAAAAAATTGGAGCGAAACAAAGACGCGAAGATCCACAGTTTGCGTCCAATCACATGAGGCATTGATTGCTCCATTCGATTGGCCACGGGTGCCCCTACGCGAGGTAGGGTTCGAGGTCTCTGAGCGAACTTGTCGATCCCAAAGATAATTTAGTACAACTACCCGAGCAGAGCGAATATTGATGTCGCAACACTTCTTGAGAGTGTGTGCCACTTTTGAAACATGCCTTGGATCAACATGACCTAGAGTACCCAACTTCAAATAATACTGAACAGATTCGGCCAAAATTGGGTGCTATCCTGCTCTCTGCCAACAATGATCTTATAAATCATTTAACTATGCATAAACATGCACCCATTAGGAGTGATAAGCAACAAAGGTGATGGAAGTCCCGACCCAGATCTCGCCTGAGTATAATTTACAGGAACAAATGACCATCCTACGGATACCCAGACACATGGCGCCTAAGGAAAACTGTGCTAATATAGGTTTTAAGCCTACGAAAAAATAAGAGAAATGAACCCTTCAACATGCATGTTTGCACATAGTTGATAGATATGTAGTTTAATTTTCAATAGGTTGGTCTCAACTAACAGTTGACCTTTTTCTGAGGAATCTGAAGCTTAAGACACTAAAGTTCACATGAATCTAAATATGGAGCGCTTAGCTCGAAGATTTAGCAGTGGAATTAACCTGATTGAAATATTGATCGCTTGATCGGGATTGACACCATTCCTCCTACTTTAAAGTAGGATCCAAAAATCCAAGGTGAATCTTAGACTTAGGAAATTAACTTATCACAGCTGTGTTGCTGATAAAATATTGACTTTTTACTGCATTGAAACACGCATGCGCATAGCGAAAAAGTGATTTTTTTCTTTTTCAAAAATGATTTTCTTTCTTCTTTTTTTATTTTTAGAATAGACTGGACGTTGGTGGTGAGATGCTTCATCTGATTTGTCCATCGCTAAGAGGTTGCCTGCTTCGAGGCTTTGGACCATTTGATGTTCCTACACATTCTCAAGAAAACATCAGTCCGTTTTTTATTTATATAGGTAACTGATTAGTCACATAATTGTAGACACCCCCATTCCACCCTCTCGGAGTACACAAATTCGTTTGGTCAGCCCTTGACCTTGTTAACCCTCGACATGGGACCATGCAATAGTACATGGCTGAACACAGAGTACAATAGCTCTGTGGCTCAGATCCCAATGTAGGGAAGCTATATACTAAGCAATAGTATATAGTCGGAGTACAAACAGAAACAATAGTCTTTCATTCCATTCTTGAGACCATACCCAGATGACCCTGAATTAAGCGCCTAAAAACCCGCACGTAATTTGATCACGCACAGAACCATAAGCGCGCGATCAGTCCCCTTTCAGACCAACCTTCCTTTCACAGACCGTCTCGAGACTTGATTACGCGCCTAAAAATAGATGCACGATCGGATTGAGCGGTACATCACTAGCGCGCAATTGGCCTACGCCCGACCTAGTCTCACTACCCTTGACCCCCTAGTTTCCTCGATTAAGCACTTCAGGTAACACGCTTAATCGAATTGCGCACGTCCCAACACGCGCATAATTAGCCCTAATTTTGTTAGGACTAAGAAACCCGCTGAGTAAGTTAGCTGGTTGCTCACTGAATTGGTGACCGACTCAAAGCGATTAAGCGCCAGAAAACTGGGGCGCAATTTAATTAAATACCTGGAAACAGGCGCGTAATTGAAAGAAAACTTATAAAGCTTTTTTTCTCGAAGAGAGAGAGGAGGCTGGCAATTTTGAGAGAGAACGGAATTTTTTTGGGACTTCGAAACCAGAGAACTCTGAGGACAAGCCCATAGAGCAAATTAGTCATGATTTTGAGATTCAAACCCCCGAATCTTCGATGATTCCTCTCCACATCCCTGACCCAAGGTAAGAAGTTAATTTTGCTTTAGACTTAGGATTTCCCCTTAGTTTAATTAATCAATTCTATTTCTATTTTTTAGACCGTAGCACCCCCTTTGGACTGAAATTCTCTATATCTGGTTCTAGTTCTATGTTTCTAGAACCAGCCCTTAATCCAACGGTCTGATCTACCGACCTTAGGCTCTGATTCTACTCTAAAATCTTAATTTATAGTCCTATCATTAATCTCTAGTTCTGACCCTTAGAGTTCAGAACTAGTCCTTAATCATACGGCCTGATTTTTTGATTTTGGACCCGAATTCAGTCCTAAATTTCAATTTATAATTCAATTTTATATTTTCATACTACCAAAAATCTTAAATATAAGTTTCAATTCATAACTTTGGTTTCTCAATTAGTCTCTTATTATAATCTCGAATTCAATTCTAAAACCCCCTTTTTTATTATCCAAATACCAATAATCAATCTCTCAATCTATAAAAAAAATATTACTTTATAATTTAAATTCACTCTTTTCAATTTTTAGCCATTCGATTTGCCCAAGGGAGCTTACAGAGGGTACTCGGGAACGAGGTCAATCCTCCTTAGCATAACGGGCCACACCCCCCTTTTTCCGTCTATTTATTTCATTTAATTTTATTTTAATAAAACTAACATGCTTATTTAAAATTAGACTTTCCATAGAATTGACATATTTTATTTAGTTAGAGTTTTATTCAAATCAGTATAATTCTAATAAGTCATAACATAATTAAGAACGGTTGTACTCCTAGTACAATTAGGAGACTAATATTAATTAAACTTCTAATAGGATTAGGAAACTAAATTAATTAGAGCTCTAATAAGATTAAAATGTTTAAATTAATTAGACTCCTGGTGGGATTAGGAGACTTAATTAAATTAGACTCCTAGTAGAATTAGGAGACCCTTTCTTAATCAGACTCCCAGTAGGATAAAGAAACTAAATCAATCAGACTCCCAGTAGGATTAGGAGACCAAATTAAATAAAATCCCAGCAGGAATAGAAAAACCAAACCAGTTATATTAAAGGCAACCCACAGCTGTTGACATTTGCCGGCGGACGATTCAGTAAAGGAATTCAACCCGCAAGCCCCTGCTCCCCTTAAAGCGTGATCAGTGGTGTGTTGCAGCGTCGATAAATATCTGCAGTTGGCGATCGCATCTTCTCAGGTATTCTTTATTTAGAATTTGCCTATTTAATTTAAGCATTTAATATTTCCTAATTTATTACTCCATCATTGCCATTGCCAGAGTTCGCTTAGGACAGAATTGGGACACTTATTCTGGGGACCGAGAGGAACCCAGAAAAAGTGCGCACCAACAATAATATACCATTTTATCACCCTTAACTTAGTGATGCTAGAGCTTAGTTTGCTACTAATAAGTTACTGATGTGCATATATTAAAAAAATAGTAAAAGAGACCCAAAATGTTAATATTCATTAAAATGAACTCTTAAAGCAATGAAAAGACAATTGAACGAAAAAGATGAATCATCGCTTACTAAAAGATGAAAAATCATACTTTATGATTTTGCAGAACAATGCAAAGGAAGAAGTAGAAAATCGTAATTTATGATTTTTCAGAGGAAAGCCATTCAAAGCTAAAGTAAAGTATAACAGAAAGTGATTGATCGTAAAGTAATAAAGAATTGTTCTATAGGAAGCTATGAAGAATAGAAAATCATGATTTATGATTTTACAGAATGAAAGCTTATTGCTACTGTTCATTACGTGTGAACTTACATCGTCATGAACTAAATAAGATCTCTTAAAGAAGAAGTCTGGTGAATCACGGATCTGAGAATATTGACGAAGAAGACTTTTAAAGATCTCTGCTGCTGAAAATAAGGAAAACAATCTAGAAGTACATGTTAATCAGTGAAAACTACCATTTTCCACCTCCTGACCTGACTTTTGATGAACCTTTGAGTTGACTAATAATGTGTTTTGAGTGTGTTTTGTAGTTAATAATGAATTGCAGTCATAGTGCAGAAATCCATCCAAAAGTGCTAAGAAGAGACCTGTTGGAGAGTTTCATTAATGAGAAAATACAGAACAACTTCACCAGTTGCTCATGCAGCCCAAAAAGCCAGCCATCAAGTAGATTCAAGGAGCCTCAGAATTCTATGGCAATGGCATGTGTACAACTGTGTACACATGGGAGCAAAAGCAGCTGCATCTGATGATGAATGAACCCCTCAAAAGGGCACTGAGTGCTAGACAACTGAGGTCCAGCCTTTCAAGAGGTCAACAAGCTGTGGAAGAAAGGGAACCAACCTGTCGAGAGGGTTGGATGTTGTATTTAAAGCTCTCGAGAGGTGCTCAGAACCTATCGAGTAGTTAAGACCAGTGTAAAGTATCCCGTTGAGAGGATCTGATGGTGAAAAACTACCTATCGAGAGGTTCTCTGAACCTATTGAGCAGATGAAAGGTGCAGCAACCTGTCGGGCCATTTCATACAGAACCTATCGAATGTATAGAGACAACCTATTGAAGGCTATTTTCAACCTGTCGAATGAGGCAAAATCACATTCAGAACCTGTCGAGAGGTTCTCTGAACCTCTCGAGGCACAGATTTGGAACTTCTCAGTAGCAGCTGAGAATGCACATTGATTCAGTGACTTGCTGCACATGTCTCGAGGCATGTTGACAACCTTGGAGGGTATTCTTGGAATGCAAATGGGCACGAATGTGAATTCTCTAACTACCCCACGTGTGCTTGCCCAATTCTAACCAATTCGTGGGAGCTTCTAGAAGAGAAATCAACCACATCAGCAAGCATAACATAATTATTCCCTCTTGTTCTGATTGGCTGCAACAAATCTGAGAACAGAGGGAGAAGAGTATAAATAGAGGAGAAGTATAATAGAAGAGGATGCAGAGAAATCCAAAGATCAATTTTGAATTCTCTTTCCCTTCAAAATTCTAGCCTTCTTCCCTCTTCTCCACTCTCTCTTTAGCTTGACTATGGTTGGCGAAATCCTTGTGGCAGCTAGGGTGAGGTAGATCTGTAAAATTGAGAGGTTTGAGAGCTTTGTATGAGGATCGAATGATGCAGAGACTGCAGATTCGAGGATAATTTATTGTAAGATGTATTTGAATAAATGAATTGTTAGTTTTAATGGTCAGTTAAATCTATAGATCTTTTGGTTCCATTAGATTTTTCATAGGATTTATGTATTTGGGAATGCCTATTTATTTAACCTATAGATCTTTTGATTTCCATCAGATTTTTCCAAATTTAATGCTCCTGTGGATGCCTGAGCTTGTAGCCTTGCATCCACAATATTTGTAGTAGTTTTCTTGTTTTAATTGAAGCTTTTGGATTGAAGGAAATCCCTAGGATGATCTGTGACCATTGAAGTGAACAGATCATAGCCTTAAGATCAATTCAACCCTCTGGTTTAGATTGGATTATTCTACCTTATATCTGTGCTTATAGCTAGATGGAGGATAGCTGCAGATCCATCCCCTGCATTGCTGTTTAACCAATCAATTTTTAGTGAGACCAAATCTCAAGCTGTTATTTTTCATATATGATTTTAATTCCCCAAAATCTTTTATCTTTTCTTCAAATCTATTTTCTGCTTATCTCTGGATGAATTTATATTTAGATTTAATTTTTTTTAGTTTGTAGTTTAAAGTGACAACCCCAAAAAAAACCTCTCCTCTTTCTCTTTCTTTCTTTGTTTTAAGTTAGAATAGAATAGAGTGCCAGATCTATAGCAGATATGGAGATTTACCAAATTCTTTAACACATTTCCATGTGGACAACCCTTACTTATCTTTTAAAACTTGCTACAAAAGCCCTGGATCTTGTAGGACTGAGTTTAGAATGTTGTTGATTCATTCCATTCCACTTCCACTTTTCATTTGTTTTTACCACATTTTCTAATAACATAATAGCACAACATTTTGAGACAACAAGTTTTTGGTGCCGCTGTCAGGGATCTGTATTTTTAGAATTGGTAGATCTAAGTTTTTCTTATTTTAGATTTTAGATTTGCAATTGTCTGTTTTGTGTTTTACTAATTGCTTCTTTAAGTTTTTGTAGTGTTATGAATTTTGCAGATTTAGAGCTGTGGTCGAGAGGAGCAATTTTGCTAAAATGAGGAGCAAACTGTGCTTGAATTTGCATTTTCTTACTCTTTTACATTTTTAGATTTGTGAATTTTTAGATCTGTAGTAGTAGTTGTCTGTGTGTTTGTATTTGTGTTTGCTGTGATCTGTGGTGTCAATTGTCTGTGCTATACATTGTATTTGTGTGTGGTGTATGTTTGGAAGAAGAACTCTCAACCTTGAGATTTTACCATTAAATCTTGAAGTTGAGAGGATTCTTAGGTCTAGATAAGCTACACATACACCTACTAAATTTGAGATTGCTGAAATGGGTGAGCAGCCTAGATTGCTGAGAGAATATTATGCACTTGGTGCATATAATTCTCCTTTCTATATATAATTTCCTACTATGGAGGGAAATTATGAGATCAAGTCTTCAACAATTCAGATATTATCTTCTTTCCATGGGTTGAGTAAAGAGGACCCATACAAATATGTTGATGAATTTCTTGCTTTGTGTACTAATTTTCATATTACTGGTTTGGGGGAGGAAGCCACTAAGCTTAGGCTCTTTCCTTTTTCATTAAAAGACAAAGACAGGGCCTGGTTGTCTATGTTCCCAACCAACAGTATTACCTCTTGGAATGGCCTGCAATGTCAATTCCTGGCTAAGTTCTTTTCCATTTCTAGAATAAGTTAGTTGAGAAAAAATATCATATCATTTTTTCAATTCTCAACTGAAAGATTCCATGAGGCTTGGGAAAGATTCAAAGAGTTGTTAAGGCAATGTCCCCATCACCAAATTTCTCAATGGCAACTTATATAAAGTTTCTATCAAGGAATTGATCCAAAAAGCAGAACTATGGTGGATGCCGCTTGTAGAGGTACTTACCTTCATAAAATAGCTAATCAAGCCTGAGAGTTGTTTGAGGTTATTGGAGAGAATTCAATGCAGCAGGAGACCTTTTCTAGGGACATTGAGTCTCCAGCTAAATTAATGAAAGAGAACATAACAAGAAGAAGAATGTATGAGGTCAGTGGTTACAATGATTTAGAGAAAAAGGTAGATAGTTTGACTCAGAAGTTTGATAAATTGATGGGAGCAATGCAGTCTCCAATGGCTATCAAAGTGGAAGAGGCATGTCTGATATGCCAGTTTCCCACTCACTCCCTTGAAGAATGCCCCTCTTCTGCTTAATTTCCTGATCTGGTTATGGAGCATGCTAATGCTGCTCAATCCTTTGGATAGCAGCCAACTGCTGGTTATCCTTGGAGAAACCACCCCAACCTGAGGTGGAGGCTGAACAATTTCCAAAACCACCAGCAACAGCAACTAATGCCCTATAAAACTGCTCAGCCTTACCAGCAGAATTTCTTTTCAAGGCCCCAATATCAATAGCCTATGGCTCAGCTAATGGCACAAGCTATGCATCAAAATGCACCAGCCTCAGCACCCTCTAGAATACCCTCATTTGAAGAGCAGGTTCTGGCTTCATTGGAGAACCTGAGCTCTTTGTCTTAAACTGTTAACTCCCATAGCCAAAGTATTAAGATAATAGAGGACCACCTTGGTCAGCTATCCAATACTTTGACTAGAAGAGAAGAGGGGAGATTGCCTAGTCAGCCTATGAACAATCCAAAAAGGCAGTATATTGGGGGTGAGTCTTCTTCATCATATGAAGAAGCTAAATCCATCACCACTTTGAGAAATGGGAGGCTGGTTGACAACAAGGTTGGTGTTGAGCTTGATAGGAGTGCAGAAAAAGAAAGAACAAACCATCATGATATGCAACAGGAACACCATATGAGAAATAAGGAGGGTATGGATGAACCCCAACAGAAAAATTAAAACAAAAATAAGAAAAAAACTGAAGAGATTGCTAAAGCAGTAAATGAGAGATCAATCCCTCATTTGCAATTTTCCAATACACTTCAAGCACTTTCTCCTTTTGATAAAGGGAATGCTAAAGTTGAGGAAATGATAGAAACATTTAAACAAGTGAAGATCAATTTGCCTTTACTTGATGTAATCAAGCAAGCGCCAACCTATGCCAAGTTTTTGAAAGACTTGTGCACACATAAAAGACAGTTAAGGATACACCTATCCAAGAAGGTCTTTTCTACTGAAAAAGTGAACCAAGTTTTATCAATTGCAATCCCAATAAAACTCCAAGATCTTGGAGTTCCCACAATCCCCTGCATCATTGGGGATCACACTATTGAAAAAGCCTTGTTAGATCTGGGGGCCAGTGTGAATCTACTTCCGTATTCAGTATATGAGAAGTTAGGTTTGGGAGAATTGAAACCCACACATATAGTATTACAGCTGGCTGACAAATTTGAAAGAAGGCCAGTGGAAATTATTGAAGATGTGTTAGTTGGGGTTGACAAGTTCTTTTATCCAGCAGACTTTCTGGTTCTTGACATGGAACCAAGCAAGTGCACTACCTCCATTCTTGTAATTTTGGGCAGGCCATTCTTGGCCACTGCCAATGCTTGTATACAATATAGATAAGGTGTAATGGAGGTATCCTTTGGTAATATGAAAGTAAAACTGAATGTCTACAATGCAGCAAATCAGCCTCACTTGGATAGTGAGGATTGCTTTATGATTGATTTGCTGGATAAACTTGTGGAAGAAACTTTACCCAAGCTGCTGCATTATGATGACATATTTAATTTTTTTGAAAATATTTGGAGTAAAATTGTGGAAGAAAAGGATCCCACACCTGTGATTCAAGAGGTGAAAACCTTAAATTTTGAAGTGGGGCCAGCAAATTATCCTCCTTAGAAACCAGCTATGTTGCCTCTTCCACCACCTTCTAAGGCACTTTTGTTGCCTTCACTCATAAGCCCACCTGATGTGGTACTGAAACTGTGACAGCCCGAATTTTGGCATCCCGAAATCCGTGCCATCAGCACGACCTTCAAGGCCGTGCCCTGAGCTATTTACCACACATTGCATATATACAAGCCAAAAACCGAAATTTGAAGCACGCGTGGCTACTCTAAATCGAAATTTCAAAACCATTATTTGGTCTCGCAAGACTGTCCTTGTCCCATGCCAATTCATGGACATAAGAACATACCCAAAAGTTTAATGAAAAATATTCATCCTAGATGTCTTATCAAGAGACAGAAATTAAAACATTCGAAATAAAGAAGCTCGATATACCAAGCCATACATAGTACTCTCTCAACTCACTCTTTGAGTATGCAGCGGGTTTCCTAGAAGAATTCCTCAGGAGGAGGTTCTGACTCTTCTGTGGGCACGAACACCGAGGCCCCTGGATTAACTTCTCCCGAAGTCTTTGCTGCCGCTAGTCCTGTACCTGCGACGTATAGTCTAAGGGGTGAGCTACATCCTAGCTCCGTAGGGAAAACAAAGGAACATATAGATCATCCTTCACACATATGTCAGTAACCTAACCAGCATAAAATTTTCAAGAAATCACTTATGTAAACGATTTGAGTAACAAGAATAACCCAATGGTTCCGACCAATACTTGGCATATTTTTGTTTATTCTCCTTATAAGTTTGGTTGTGAATTTGGCCTAATCACTTAAATCTTAACTTAAGTAGTCCTCGAGCAATATAGCATCGAGCCCCGATGGAATACCCACCATCGTCGTCTAACTAGACAGTTGTTGTGTGTATTCCTCGAATATCGCCAGCCCCTTTCTCATAGGCGGCGGGGTCTATTCTCAATCTACATCCCTGGGATGTGTTATAAATGTACGGATTGGCCGCCGTACCGGTCACGGATATCCTGCCGAGTCAGTCGTGGGTATCCCGCCACGTCGGTGGGGTATTCTAATCAACCTTAAATAATAAAAATATCAATGTTCTTTACATATAGTTATTCACTGTGATTGTGCTAAATATATTACATTAGGCCTTATCACGTTACCTTTGTTTCTCTGTTTGTTTTCTTACGCATCCCTGGGATGCCACTTGCTTCTATTTTATTTCTCGTCCCCTGGGGACCTCAGGATTTTCCACATTGTAATACACACACACACCCTTATCATGAGGGTTTATGGAATATACACTATTTACATAGACTATACTATGCATATGAGTTCACAGAATAATGTACATGTTTCGAGAATATTCCCTACCTCGACGAATCTCAAGGCACGCCCGCCCTTAGAGGGTTATAATGCATCAACCTACATTTAAAAAGAAATAGTTTTAGAAAGATCTAAGGTCATTGGGGTGTATGACACCCAAGTTTCTTATATTAGCAAACCAAGATCTGAGTGGTCATCAGACCTCGCTCGCGCGGCTAATTATCCTCGCTCGAGCGGTCACTTGACCTCGCTCGAGCGGCCTCTTGACCTCGCTCGAGCGGTTAAATCGAGGTCGCTCGAGCGGTTAAATCAAACTTTCAAAATATGACTGTGGACCCTCGCTCGAGCGAGCTCCCCTTTAGTTTTTAGGGACCGCTCGAGCGAGCCCAGAGTCATATTTTTCTTTGTTCATCCTCGCTCGAGCGAGCCTTTTTAGACCGCTCGAGCGAGGAACAATGATTTGTCCCTCGATCCGATCGAGAACAGATTTCCATCCACTTTTTTTTCTAATCTCATACAAGCAACATTTATCCAACATCTTTCCTACTATTCAAGACATTCCTAGGCATCTATCATGCTTTTAACGTACCTCTAACGATGAATCACGCACAGGTCCGATTTATGATTTGAATATCTACTAGGCTATCCGGCTTCCCTGGTTCTTCCTCCCGTCCTTTCCTCTGATCTCCTTTGCCGACCTAAGTCTCAACGAACCCTAGTTCTCTACCAGGCTCTTTTCTTCATTCTCTCTATATTCTCCTTCTCTCTATTTAGGTTAGAATAGAGTTACATAAAGGTTCCTCTCTCTCTCTCTCTTTCACTTTTATATCTAAAAGTGAGGGATATACTAGTGTGTTTCCCACGTACACACTTAATATATTTGGGTCGTTTTGGTCTCTTGTGAAACACATATACCTATGTGTGTGTGCGTGCCCTGCACTCATCTCAAAAATCTGCGGTTGTGACAGAAACAACTCCCCAAGTCTTTAAAATATACATTTTTAGGAGCAAATCAGAAGCTGCCTGTGATAATTTCTTCTTCCCTTACTAAGGAGTAGGAAGAACTGTTGTGTGTGTTGAAAATGCATAAGAGAGCAATAGGTTGGACTATTGCTGATCTGGGTGGAATTAATCCTGCAGTTTACATGCATAAGATCCACCCGAAAGAGGGTTTCAAACCCTCTAGAGAGATGCAGAGGAAGTTAAACCCTCATATGCAAGAAGTAGTGATGAAGGAGCTGGTTAAATTGTTAGATGCATGAGTCATCTATCCCATTTCAGATTCTGAATGGGTGGCACCTACTCAGGTGGAACCTAAAAAATCTGGAATCACTATGGTTAAATCAGATTCTCATGAGCTAATTCCAACCAGGGAGACATGCATTGATTATTGAAAACTTAATTCTAAAACTAGAAAAGACCATTTTCCATTGCCCTTCATAGACTAAATTTTGGATAAGTTGGCAGGCAAAACTTTTTATTGCTTTCTTGATGGATACTCTGGGTGTAACAAGATTCCTGTGTATTCACAAGATCAGGAGAAAATAACTTTTACATGTCCATTTGGCACCTTTACATATAGGAGGATGCCATTTGGATTGTATAATGCCCCTGTAACTTTCCAAAGGTGTATGTATGTGTTAAGTAGTGAAAAATATCATTTTTCACCTCCTAACTTGACCTTTGATGGACCTTTGAGTTGACTAATAATATGTTTTGAGTGTATTTTGTAGATAAGTAATAATTATAGTCTTAGTATAGACATCCATCTAAAAAGGCCAAAGAAGCAATCTGTTGCTCAACATGTGCTCATATAGTCCAAAGGTCAGCCAATCAAACAATCCAGAGAGCCTTAGAAGTTCATGAGAATGTCATGGGCCCAATTAGGTATGCTTGGGACCAAGTGCAGTTGCAAGGAATAAAGATTGAACTCACTAAGAGGCTACTGTGTGCTGACAAATGAAGGACAACACCCCAAAGGATGTGTGCTAGCTGTGGAAACAAAGGATATAACTTGTTGAGAGGTTAATTCGACCTGTTGATAGGTTTGGATGCTTAGAATGAAGCTGTCGAAAACTTCCCAGTACCTGTCGAGAAGTTCTAGAAGTGCATGTTTATCTGTCGAGAGGTTCTGAAGATTGGTTTATAAGCTGCCAAGAGGTATTGAGGTGAAAGAGTGAAGAGTTCGAGAGGTTCACAGAACCTGTTGAGTTGTATAGTGCATCCTGTTGAGAGGATACCTGTAGATGTAGGGAAATTGAGAGGTTTCAGCCACATCTCTAGAGGTTCCCCAGAACCTAACGAGCAGTCAACACCATCCTATCGACACCTTACCTGAAGCTATAATCATTGGCGCAAGGTTGAGAGTAACCTGTCGAGCACAATCTCCATCCCGTCGAAAGCTCAACTGGAGCCTTATAAGCAGTCAACAGGATCCCGTATAACCTTTCGATAGGATGAATGAAGATTGGACAGAAGTTAAGAATTTCTATCAACTTGCCGAGCATTATTACCAATCCTATTGAGAAGTCCCCAATCCTGTTGAAAGCCACAAGCAACCTGTCGATTGAAGGGCCAAGCAAACTCAGAACCTGTTGAGAGGTTCCCTGAACCTCTCGACACTCGAATTACGAACTTCTCAGTTCCTTTCACAAGCAGTTGCCAATTCCAGTGCTTTGTGCACACCTTCCAAGGTACGTCAGTAACCCCTGAATGGAAACTCTAACTACTTCACATGCCCTTGTCCAGTTTGAACCAATGGATGGAAAGCTTCTAGAAGTAAAATCAGCCACATTAGCAGCTCAGAATAACAAAATTATTCTCTTGAGCTCTGATTGGCTGAAATAGATCTAAAGATAAAGAGGAAGAGTATAAAAGCCTGAAGAACTTACAGAGCTGAGTATTTAGAAATTGAGAGAATCATAGCCAAATTTGAATCCCCACAATTCCTCCCCTCTCTCTTCTTTCCCATTCATTCTTTAGACCAACCATGGTTAGCTAAACCTTTTTAGTAGCTAGGGTGAGGTTGAGAGCAATAAATTGAGAGGTTCAAAGCTTTGTAGGAGGATTAGATGTTGCACAGATTGCAGATCTGAGTACAATTGGACTGTAAGTTGTATTGATTCAGTCATTATTGAATGTAAAGTTAATTTAGATCCATAGATCTCTTGTTTGTCATTTGATTTCCCTAGATTTAATATCCCTGTGGATGCCTGAGCTTGTAGCCTTGCATCCCCAGCATCTGTAATAGTTTACCTGTTCTAATTAAGACCCTTGAAGAAGAGGAATCTCTGGGATGATCTTTGACCATTTAAGTGGACAGATCATGGCCTTAGGATTACTCCAATTATCTGGTCTAGGTTAGATTCTTATACTTTACATCTGAGCTTGTAGCCAGATGAAGGATTGTTTCAAATCTATTCTATGCATTACCTTTGAACTAATTGATTTTTAGTGAAGACCAAAATCCCTAGCTGCTACTCTCTACTTTTTAATTTTAATCATTTTTCTTAAATCTGAGTTTCAATCAGTTCTGGATCACTTGCTGTTATCTTCAATTTCCTATAGTTTTATAAAGTGACAACTCTTGAAACCTCTCCTCTTTCCTGTTTTGGCCTTGTTTTAAACTAGGATAGGCTAGAGTGCCAGAGCTATTAGAGATCTGGACATTTACCCCATTTCACTACGTGAAAATCGATAAAAAATAACGGCCCAAAACCGTTGTAAATGTCATAAGCAACAGTTTTGAACCGTTGCAAGGGCCGTTGTTTATGGAGCAGTGGTTTTTATAAACAACGGCCTGAAACCGTTGTTGAATGTATTTATAGGATATTGTTGAATATATTAATATAAATCAGTGGTATATGTAAATAACGGTGACAAACCGTTGTTAATTTCCTCCAAGAAACAACGGTTATGGACCGTTGTTTGTGGTTGTTGCAAAATAACAACAATGTTGAGCCGTTGTTCCTAATGGGAAAAGAGTTGTTATTTTTATTTCGAAACCACGACCTAAATCAGTGGTATATGAAAACAATTGGTATGGGCCATTGTTTTTTTTTAATGCACAACTTCCAATTTTTTTATTGTAATGAGAGAAATTTTACCTGTTACAAATATTGTATCAACCACATATCATTCTACAAGGGAAAAAATTCATAATTCATTCAACTAAATGAAAAAATAATAAGCCAAAAATAAAATGAACATCGTATTAATACATTCAACACCATATCATTAAAATATTCAAAGATATTATATTAATATATTCAACAATATCCTATAAATACATTCAACAACGCCCTATTCGAGCATGACTCAGGTTGCCAAAAAACCTAATGACATAGAATTTTAATGTCTCATTGCTTGACACCTTTGATTGAACACCTTTCAACTCATTGTCGAGATGACTTTCTTTTATGATTTGTCCGCCCACTTCTTATGTGTTTTCAGCTTGCGCCCAGCTCCCATACCACGAGTTTTCCTGCCATAAAAATAAACTCAATCACATAAACAAATTTTATAATAAAATAATACTCAAAGTTTGCATGTGTGTTCAAGAAAAAAAAAGTGGGCATAAGAGCGACTTGCATAAGAATTTTTATATAATTATATTAGGGGCTTAAAATTGGAAAAGAAATATGTAAAAAATGATCCACAGCGAAAAATGATCCACAGTGAAAAATGAAACCAAGGAAATTTATTGCTTTCATACATTGTAGAGAAAAAAGGCACCAGTATAAAAATCAAATATACATGCAAAATGAGCTATTACCCAAGGATGAGTCTTTGGATGAATGGGAAATAGGGGGATTTTACCTGGGTCAAACATTCGGTCAGGTCAGGTTTTCAAGTCCGACCGGGCATCTACCCTTGACCCGTTGGATCGTGGGGGCCATATGCCTATTTCCCATAAGGCACCCAAAACTTTAGCCTAATCCAACCCACCCCATTTAGTAGAAAGGTTTTGTGGCTAAGAGGGCATGAAAAATTAACACAATGAATAACAACAGAGATACCCTACCCGTAGGTAAGCCGGACTTGTTCAAAGCCCTACCCATATGCAAAAATATCCCATTCATTTCAACCATGATAAAAACCCTACACACTTCCTATGAAAATATTCCGTACATGCGACATTTAAAACCATCATCATTATCATCATAGCCTTATCTCATCTATTAGGTTGACATTTAAAACTATGAACTAAAAAAATAAATAAATAAACAAAACAAAATCCCAAAAACTAAATCTTTGAACAAATTTAGTATCCATATGAATCAAAACATGCAAAAAGAGTCACTTTTTAGTTCTCTCAATCTTTGGTTAGAAAGTTTTCAACGTGAATAAAATTTTTTTAAAAAAATCCCCAAATAGGTAGTCAATCAAACTTTTGGCTGAGTGATTTGATCATTTTCGCTATTCACAGATTTTTTGTCATATCAGAACTTAACCCATAATCAGTATCTCTTTTGCATATATTCCTTGGCATATCATTAAGAGAAACGAAACCCTAAAAACTAAATCATGAGACATTTTTAATTGACCCTAAATTGTGACTGAGCCTAGCCTAATCCACCTGTATAAAAAAAAACAAAAAAAGTTTTAGCTAAATTGCGATTGAGCCTAGCTCTTACAACGAACGGTTACCATGTAAATCTCCAAAATCAGTTTTAGCTGTTCATTTTAAAGTAGTTTGACCACTTTGAATTGATGATGGAGAGGTATTTTTTTCGATCCAATGTTCGACCCATCAGATCTTCACATCGAGAGATTCAGAGCCTAATCCACCTAAAATAGCTGTTAACTGCCATCTCTGCTTTGCCTCATGCATTGTCATCTTTATTTCATTTTAAATAATAGTATCCATCCTCTTAGATTGCTTGAAATAGCTGTTAACTGCCACCTCTGCTTTGCCTCATGTGTTGTCCCCTGTATTTTTTTTAAATAACGAGATACTCGGCCTCTTAGAGCAGCCGACTAAGTCCCTGGGTACTTGCAACACCTGACTAAATCCCTGCTAGTGGCCAACAAAGGGTGTGATTTGCCTCTAACTGTGAATTGACAAACAAGGAGAGAAGGGCAAGCTGTTCATTTCAAATAACTTTGAGAAACAATATGTAAATATTCAGGGATATCTAATTGTCCAGCCAAATGTATCAAACATCTATAAATCTCTTCTGATTGTGGATGTGATTTGTCTCTTATGATGAACTCACAAACAACACCATTCACCTCAATCAAACTACACCCAGGAGTTTTTTCTACCCCTCTCTCTTTCATCATCATCCTAACCTTACTAGCTTCATCTCACATCTTTGCTTCCTCATACATATTACCAAGCAAAACAGATTCCACTGTCATGAGGATCCAATTCAAGGAGCTGCGATGCTGCCCGTTCGCCCATGGAAACGTTACGATGACTTTTACAAGCAAAGAATAGAGCACCCCACACCACAGCATACGGTTTCATTGGCATGCTCTTTATCAGTTCTTCTGCCTCATCCAAGAACCCAACTCTACCTAAAAGGTCCACCATGCATGAGTAATGTTTTAGTTTTGGCGAGAGGTGACACTTTTCCTGATTCAAGTACCCAAACAGTTCATGAAGTAAATTTGTAGAAATATGTTATATGGTAATTACATACTGAACTCTGCTCCAAACTGTCCTTGCAGGACTCTTGATCTATGTGCAATGTAGCAGGGCAGCTCCCCCAACTCATTTTCAGCAGTTGCTGTGCTTCTTGACACTGGCAACCTTATCTTGAGACACAGGTCAAATGACTTTGCTGTAATTTGGCAGAGCTTTGATCATTCTACTGATGCATGGCTACCTGGAGCAAAGCTTGGATTGAATAAAATTACAGGAGTTTCCCAGGAGATTATCTCATGGAGAAATTCAAAAGATCCATCCCTTGGTCTTTTTTCTCTTCAGATGGACCCAAATGGAAGCGGTCAATGTTTTTTACTGTGGAATCACTCGCAAAGGTACTGGAATACTGGTTTATGGAATGGGAAGGGTTACAGCTCAACTCCTGAAATGAACACAAATGTCTATGATTATCTCTATATTTCGAATGAAAAGGAGAACTATTTTGCTTATTTTCCGCAAAACGATTCTCTTGTTGGGAGATCTATGATAGACTTGATAGGTCTATGGGCATCTTATCTATGGGACAATAATGAAAAGAAATTTGTAATGCCTATGGCTTGGCCAAGGGATCGATGTGCAGCTTCTTCTCTTTATGGAGCTTTCAGTATCTGCAATCCTAAAAGCTTGTCTCTCTGTCAATTTTTGCAAGGTTTTGAACCAACATCTCCTAAAGATTGGAATTTAAGTGATTGGACTGCTGGGTGTGTGAGGAAAACCAATTTCCAATGTTTGAACAATAGCTCTGTTAGTGAAGAAAAAGATGCCTTCTTGATGATGCCCCAGCTTAGAATTTGGCAACTTAGAATTAGGGAACTTGGGTCCTTAGACTGAAGTTATTTTCCCTCTGTGAATAAAACTTACTAGTTTCAAAAGAAATTAATAATAATAAAATAAAATAACTAACTTAAAAGTTGATTGATTTCAGATACCTACTCTCAGTTTATTTTATTTTCTCATTAGCAATCTCGACGAGCTCAACAAGCAAACAAATCCATCCAATAAGCTTACAAATAACTATCAATGGTACAACATAGCATTGTCCCTAATTTTCACATAGTGGGTGGCATGTAACAGAAAAAATTAATTAATTACACTAAATATGTAAGTACCTGGATCAATTCCATCTGTGTTCGGAGAATCAGGAGGAGCTAGAATGGTGACATATTTTACAACAACATTGCTGCAAAGAAAAAGACATATTAATAGTAACCATTGATTTACTGCATCTAATTTTCAATGTCTTGAAGAGGCTTTATTGCAGATGTAGCCAATATCTAATGGAATAAAGGTAATGAAAATCATATCAAGGAAATATGGAACATTAGTTTAGCAATAGATAATGCCTGCTGATCAATAATTTAAGTGAAAATTTTCAAATAAGCACCAATTATTCTGTTGGTTCAAATAGCGGAACCAACTCAAGTTTTGCCACAATTTTCAGGAATGAACAGTAATGATGAGATTTTTCAAAATTAAGCACAATGCTTTCTAGTATAGAATGAGAAATCCCATTGCATTTTCAAACGTCAAAAATGAAATTATAAAAAAACAAAATTCATATTATGAGAAATCCCATTGCATTTATTACCGACCGCCTGAGAAGAGTAAAGACTGCATATGGTGTGGACTTTGAGACCAGATCTAGGGGGCTTTAAAGCTCCAGTATCAGATCTAGGGGGCTTGTAGCAATACGATAAGTATGTAAAGCGCACGCCATATATAAACTCATTTGTAAAATTACTGGAAGGTGATGATTAATCAACCTTAGGTCGCAGGTTCCATCCTCCCAGCTTTCTTGTACTAAATTCATCAATATATATACTCATGCAATGATAAATTCAACTACTCTGTTTTTTTTAAAAATCATTTCGTTTTCTTTTTTCTTGACGTGAAGATGTAATACTCATAAAACTTAAAGGGGCCAAGATCTTATTACATGGATGGTGATGTGACAAGGAAATTCACAGCCTATCAGACCATTGGAACTATCCGATAAGAGTGTTTTAAAATGAACCGTATGGTCCATATTAAGGCGCCCTGATTGGAGGCTTTGAAATGTGACTTTTGGTCCGCAGTGTGATACAATCGCCATCCACATGATAACACTTAAAATTACAAAAAGCACATGCACTTGGCTTAAAAATGAACATATGATCAAATGGTTGTGATTTTTCATGATTAATGGATCATATGCTGTTGTAGCTACAATTGAGAGAACATGATCTTGTTTTCTTGATCGAATGAAGCGACATGATTTAGTGACCCTATTCAACAACCATAATGGAGCAACCAAGATTTAATGGCTGATATCAAATGATCATAATTTTTTAATAATTGAATAGTTACACGATGAACACGTGCCCTTTAAATCTTGACATAAATGAGGGCTAACCAGTCACCATGAAGAAATTTGCCTTGAAGCTTATTCAATACTATCAAATTGGCACCTTCACATGAACTTAGTCTCCAAAGCCAAAGAAGTATCCGTCTAGTAATAATATGCAATTTAAAAAAATATTAACACTTCAAGCAAAGTGAAAACAGAAAATGCAATCTGAATAAGTAACAATATACCTGAAGTTCATTCAAATAGTTGATTCCACGCACATTAGTCCTTGCGACTTCAAATACAATAAACCCATATAATGCAGCTCATTGTTCAAGATCAAAGAGTCCCTCAGTTTCTTCACTGGTTGGATGAAGTGATAAAAAACTGTAGTAAGGAAGAGTCACCATATCATGCTGAGAGGTCCCATCGGAGTGGCGCTGATAAGGTGAGAAATCTACATCAAATCCAGCAAATTCAGTTTTCTTCGCAGTCTCCAAGAGTTCCTCTGTCAATGCAATCACCTGATCAAATGTTTCATTGGAATCAGCTTATAAACAAAAAACTATAAGTGGTGATCAAATATGTGATCCAACAATGGTCAAGGATCAGATTTATAATAAGCTGGCATTCTTGCAACAACTGGCAGTAATCATGTCTGCAATCCAGTTGAAATTACCTCAAAAATATGACAATGATCAAAATTCAAAGCCCAATTTCTAATAAAAAATAATTAAGGAAGAGCTTTGATCAAGTCATCAAGATATGCGCACTTTTCTTATACGAAAATTTCACAGCTCTTGGAAAAAATCAGTCATGAAAGATGACGAATGAAATAATAATCAATTAGATATGCATTCATCACCAATGAATACACAATGACAGGCTGTTCTATTCTTGCTAATGATGTACTCACAGCAGTGCCACAACTGATATAATATCTTATACTAAACTAACCTAAGGAGCTTCAACAAATCTAACTCTTCCTTGAGTCTTTCACTCCTGTGAGGCTTTCCTCTAGAAAAATCTAAAATAACAAAACTATTTATTCACAAATCCAAATTATTAACTCCTATTACAGTAATGACATACTTATCCTGATTTAAAAAAAATAACCTTAACTAATAATTTAAAAATTCATCTACAATTAGGAACCAATCATAATAAGGAAAATACATAAACCGTTAAACCTTAAAGTAGTTACCACACCATCCTTGCAAGAATACCAAAATTACTGATGATAAAATAGAAAATATCTATTCTACATTTTGGAATACTTGATGCAACAAAATTTACCCACTGTCTGTACACCTATGGAGCAGGGTACATGAGCATTTTCCCTGATTAACAAATAAAACATCAATACCATAAAGCTGGACAAAACAAATGATCAAAATGGAAGTGCATTCATGCAAATCATCTGAAAAACTAGTAAACTCTTTCATCAGACCAAAAGCACAAAATTTTACCGAGAAAAGGACATCCATACAATGTAAGCTCTGTCACAAAATTTTCTGAATTAATCAAAATTTTGCAAAATTATCCAAATAGGGAGTCTGCCAAACTCTTTGCTAAATATTCACTTGATTCGTCGATTCTCCTAATTCTTCTCGAATTGGATGAATTTTTCAAAAAAAAGTTTGAATTTTTATCATTCTGATACATGCTTTAATTGTACTTAATACTATTTTTTGACGATTGTAAATTGTAATGCACGTAGATTGCATAATATGCTAGTTTTATTATTTGAAGACGTCGTTTTTTAACTTTAGATAGCTTATCATATATTATTATATAGTTTAATAATTTATTTTCCACAATCCCCCTAAAAAAATTCAAATTTTTCCTTCAATGTTTTATCCTAATTAAAATGAATTGACACCCCATCAAATGATTACCAAATCCGAACTTTTTTTTTTTAATAAGATTACCAAATTCGAACTTGGTTACTGTGAATGTAAGTGAAAAAAGCAAAGCAATGAAAATAAACTACAAAATCTATTAGATCAATACCTAGATCTAGACATTTTTTTATACTAAATCAATTCTAATATAAAATTCACTCACTAAGGACATTGGCAATAAATTCTGATTAACAATCTCGCATAAACTCATAATCAATCAAGCTATGATAAATTCATAATATACAAAACTAAATTGAAACCGGAAAAGGAAAAAGATTCATTATACCTCCGGAGACAAATAGAGGCCAGGATTTATGGAAATTGACTCTGCGGACCGGGCCATCATGCTCGTCAAACCTGTAAATCAAGGTCCCCATCCTGTAATCCCATAGCTGGATCACAACACTATGGAGACTTGCAAGGATCCACGGCCTCTTTGTGTGGAAACTCAACCCCTTAACCCTATTACTCTTGGTCTCGAATTCCGTCAGCATTGTATACAAATGCTCACTCTCCCTCTTCCTCTAACGAATTTATATTTAATTAGAACAATACAAAACTGCATCAATTGAAAAAAACAACAAAAATCCAGCAAAACTGATCACATACTCTCCAATCTATAGATAAAACAAAGCGAATTTGAATTAGCACTCGAACAACAATCTCAAGACCCAGGAAAGGGAAAAAATATACAGAGATCAAATGCCGCGAAGAAATTACCTTAGATCTGGACAATAAAAGGCCTGATCAAGCATAATCCACCACCAGAAGTAGCATCATCTTACAGAGAGTAGATTAAGTAACAAAGAAGAAGGGATGGGTGATCGAGATATGGGAAAGCTAGGGTTTGTAGATATGAACCTAACGGACGAGGAAAGTGTGGGTTTCGATGCCATGGCTGCGATGAAACAACGAGCACGAAGAAGACAAAGAGGATGCATTAGGGTTTTGACGCAAATGAAGATGCACGAAGAAGAAGACGAGTCGACGAGACGAAGAGAGGGTTTCTCGTGAGAAGAAGAAGAGGATCCCGCGCCAATTATGTTTAGAAAATGAAATTTGGGTGCCCAAATGTCATCTAAAAACGAAGGTCATAGGTTCGATCCCGCTTACATGTAAAAGGGGCATTTTAAGTGGGCCGTTGTATTATATATACATCAGATATGGGCCGTTGCATTAGTTAATTTATTTACAACGACCAGAAATCATGGTTATTTTTAAGCAATTAGTGTTGTTTATTTCTCATTTTCACGTAGTGTTTTAAAGCACATTTCCTTGGACCTTCCCTCACTTACCCCTTAAAGCTTACTGCAATAGTGCTGGTTCTTGCAGGACTGCTTGCTTACCTTGATCCCATCTCTCAGTTATTGTGCCTTTTATTTTGATGTTTTAACCCTTTAATAGTTGTAAGGTAAGCAAATCCAACAAGTTTTTGGCCCCACTGTTGGGGATTTGTGTTGTTAAAATTGATAGATATAAGTTTTTCTTATTTTAGATTTTGATTGATAATTGCCTGTTTTGTGTTTGACTAATTGCTGCTGTAATTTTTTGTAGTTTAATTTTGTGTTTCAGATATGGATCTGTGGTTCTAAGAGGAGCACTGTGGTTTTTGGAGGAGAAATCTATGCTAAAGTTTGTATTTCCTAACCCTCTTTACATTTCTAGATCTGTAATTTTTAGATCTGTAACATTAGTTGTGAATTTTTGAAATTACTTTGCTGAAATTTGTGCTATAATTTTTGTGTGTTGTACTTGTTTCCTGTTGTGTGTATGCTTGGTAGGAGATCTCTCAATCCTGAGATTCTCCCTTTAGATCTTGAAGTTGAGAGGCTTCTCAGACCTAAGCAGTCTCCACACACATCTGTGGTTAATTCTGAGATTTCTGGCAACCTAGGACATTGAAAGAATTCAATGCACCAGGGGTCTACAATTCCCCCTTCTGCATTCAATTCCCCGCTGTCGAAGGGAACTATGAGATTAAATCTTCCATCATACAGATGCTACCCTCATACCATGGCCTAAGAAAAGAAGACCCATGCAAGCACATTGATGAATTTTTAAGACTGTGCACTACTTTCAATATTGTAGGTTTAGGGGAGGAAGCAATTAGGTTCAGACTCTTTCCTTTTTCATTAAAGGATAGGTCCAGAACTTGGTTGCCAATGCTCCTATCCAATAATATTCAGTCTTGGAATGACCTTCAATGTCAATTTTTGGCCAAGTTTTTCTCATGTCTAAAATAAGTCAGCTGAGGAAGAGTATCATTTCATTTGCTCAAGCCCCAACTAAAGACTTTCACCAAGCATGGGAAAGATTTAAGGAGCTCTTGAAGCAATGCCCCCATCACCAAATTCTTGAATGACAACTTATTCAAAGTTTCTATCAAGGAATTAATCCTAAGAGTAGGGACATGGTTGATGCCTCATGTGGTGGTACTTACCTCCACAAGACAACTGATGAGGCTTGGGAGTTGATTGATATCATTAGTGAAAACTCCATGCAAAGGGAGACTTTGTCAAGGGACATTGAGACTCCTGTTAGATTGGTGAGAGAGAATACTATAAGAGGGAAAATGTATGAGGTTAGTAGATACAATGATTTAGAAAGGAAGGAGGATAGCTTGACTCAAAAATTTGATAAGCTCATGGGAGCAATGCAGTCACCAATGGCTGTCAAAGTGGAGGAGGCATGTGTGATATGCCAGTCTCCCACTCACTCCCTTGAGGAATGTCTCTGTTGCCCAATTTCCAGACCTTGTTATGGAACATGTGAATTCTGCTCAGTCGTTTGGACAACAGCCTACTGCTGGTTATCATTGGAGAAACCACCCTAACTTGAGGTGGAGACAAGATACCTTCCAAAACCAGCAGCAGCCACAACAGCAGTCCATGCCTTATAGGAATGCCCAGCCATACCAGTAGAACTACATCCCAAGGCCCCACTAACAGTAGTCTATGGCCCAACCAATGGCACAACTTGTGCATCAAATTGCACCAGCCCCAGCACCATCTAGATCCCTCATATTTGAAGAGCAAGTTCTGGCTTCATTGCAAAATTTGGGCCCTTTATTACAAACTGTTAGCTCCCATAGCCAAAGTATTACAAAGATAGAGGACCACCTTGGTCAACTATCTAATTCTTTGACTAGGAGAGAGGAGGGAAGACTGTCTAGTCAGCCCATGAACAACCCAAAAGGGTAGTATATGGTGGGTGAGACTTCTTCACATGAAGAATCTAAATTTGTCACCACTTTGAGGAGTGGAAGGCTGGTTGATAACAAAGTTGGTGTTGAGCGTGGTGTTAAAAGAGCAGGGAATAAAAGAACAACCTATGTTGATATGCAGCAGGAGCAGCATATGAGAAATAAGGGGGGTGTTGATGTGCCCCAATAGAAAATTGAAAATAAAAATAAAGAAAAATCTGATGAGATTGCTAAGGTAGCAAATGAGAGATTAGTCCTCCATTTGCCATTTTCCAATGCATTACAGACACCTCCTTTTGATAAGGGGAATACTAAAGTTGAGGAGATGATGGAAACATTTAAATAAGTAAAGATCAACTTGCCTTTACTTGATGCTATCAAGCAAGTTCTAGCCTATGCAAAATTTTTGAAAGATTTATGCACCCACAAAAGACAATCTAGGATACACCTATCCAAGAAGGCCTTTTGTGTTGAGAAAAGGAACCAAGTATTGTCCATTGCAACTCCAACCAAGCTTCAAGACCCAAGAGTTCCCACATCCCCTGCATCATTGGAGATCACACCATTGAGCAAGCCTTGTTAGATTTGGGAGCTAGTGTAAACCTACTTCCATATTCAGTTTATGAGATGTTAGGTTTGGGAGAATTGAAGCCCACACATATGGTGCTACATCTAGCTGACAGATCTAAAAGGAGGCATGTGGGAATGATAGAAGATGTGTTAGTTGGGGTCGATAAGTTTTTCTACGCAACAGATTTTCTGGTTCTTGACATGGAGCCAAGCAAGTGTACCACCTTCATTCCTGTGACGTTGGGCAGGCATTTCTTGGCCACTGCCAATACTTGTATTCAGTATCGATTAGGAGTAATGGAGGTATCTTTTGGTAACATGAAAGTAAAATTAAATGTGCATGAAGCGGCAAGTCAGCCTCACTTGGATAGTGAGGATTGCTTTTTGATTGATGTGTTGGATGAGCTTGTGGAAGAGACTTTGTCCGAGTTGCTACATTGTGATGATTTGAGTGATATTTTTGAGGATGTGTGGAGTGAAATTGTGGAAGAGAAGGCCCCCACACTTGTGGATCAAGAGGTGAAAGCCTTAATTTTTGAAGTGGAGCCAGCAACACGGTATCCTGCTTGGAAACTTGCTGTGTTGCCTCTTCCACCACCATCAAAGGCACTTTTGTTGCCTTCTCTCATATGTCCACCTGATGTGGAGTTGAAACAACTGCCTAAGACCTTGAAATATGCTTTTTTGGGGGCAAATAAGAAGTTATTAGTGATCATTTCTTCCTCTCTCACTAATGAGTAAGAGGAAGAGCTGTTGAGTATTTTAAAGAAGCATAAGAGAGCAATAGGCTGGACTATTGCTGACCTTGGGGGCATCAGCCCTGCTATGTGCATGCACAAAATCCACTTGAAAGAGAGTTCCAAACCCTCTAGAGAAATGCAGAGAAAATTAAACCCCCACATGTAAGAAGTGGTGATGAAAGAAGTGGTCAAATTGTTAGATGCTGCAGTCATCTACCTATTTCAGATTCTGAATGGGTAGGACCTACTCAGGTGGTCTCTAAGAAATCTGGAATCACTATGATTAAAAATGATTCTGGTGAGCTTATTCCAACTAGGGAAACCACAGGCTGGAGGGTGTGTATAGAATATCGAAAGCTTAATTTGAAAACCAGAAAAGACCACTTCCCTTTGCCCCTCACTGACTAGATTTTGGATAAGTTGGCAGGCAAGGCTTTCTATTGTTTTTTTGATGGATATTCGGGGTATAACTAAATCACTGTTTATCCACAAGATCAAGAAAAGATAACTTTCACATGCCCATTTGGCACCTTTGTTTATAGAAGAATGCCATTTGGATTGTGCAATGCCCCTGCAACTTTCCAAAGGTGCATGTATGCTATATTTTCTGACATGATTGATTAATTTTTAGAGATATTCATGGATGATT
Source organism: Chloranthus sessilifolius (assembly GCA_021018995.1). Classification (NCBI taxonomy): domain Eukaryota; kingdom Viridiplantae; phylum Streptophyta; class Magnoliopsida; order Chloranthales; family Chloranthaceae; genus Chloranthus; species Chloranthus sessilifolius. Next base: position 16,387,400 of record CM037595.1, on the reverse strand, counting down.
TCTCTATCTTTGGGGACAGTTTTAGCCAATGTCTACACCATATTAGCCTTGTGTTGCAGAAATGTGAGGAAACCAACTTAGTTTTGAGTTAGGAAAAGAGCCATTTTATGGTCAATTAAGGCATTGTCCTTGGCCATGTGGTTTCCCACAGAGGCATTGAGGTAGACAAGGCTAAAATTGATCTGATTACGTATTTTCCCATGCCAAAAATTGTGAAATAAGTCAGATCTTTCTTGGGACATGCTGATTTCTATAGGAGATTCATTAAAGATTTTAATAAGATCTCAAAACCTCTTTGTCACCTGTTGTGCCAAGAGGTTCCCTTTGAATTTAATGATGAATGTCTTATTTCTTTTGAGTTTTTGCAAGGCTATTTAACCTTTGCACCTATCCTTCAAGCACCTGATTTTTCTTTACCATTTGAGTTGATGTGTGATGCATTAGATTTGCTATTGGTATAGTCTTGGGACAAAGGAAGGATAAGACACCTTGTGTGATTGCTTATACAAGCAAAACCATGATTGATGCTCAGTTAAATTACACCACAACTGAGAAGGAATTGTTGGCAATTGTCTATGCTTTGGAAAAATTTAGGTCTTATGTGTTGGGATCTAGGATAGTGGTATTCACAAACCACTCAGCCCTAAAGTACCTTTTCTCTAAAAAGGATGCAAAGCCAAGATTAATCAGATGAATCCTCCTATTAAGGATAAGAAAGGGGCTGAAAATGTGGTTGCAGACCACTTATCCAGGATCCTAGCTACTGAGTTTGATAGGCTACCTATCAATGATTCTTTCCCTAATGAACAATTATTTACTATCAGCACTTCTATACCTTGGTTTGCAAACATTGTGAACTACTTGGCAGTAGGTGGAATTCCCCCACATTGAAACGAAATGGACAAGGAGCTGTTCTTTTCACAGATCAGACATTACATGTGGGAGGATCCATACCTGTTCAAGCATTGTGCAGACCAAGTTGTGAGGAGATGTGTCCCTGATGAGGATTTTCACAACATACTAACCATGTGTCATGAACAGGCTTGTGGAGGCTATTTCAATAGGACAAGACTGCTGTCAAGGTGCTCCAAAGTGGATTTTATTGGCCCACTCTCTTCAAGGATGCATGGCAGCATTGTAAAACTTGTGAAAGATGCCAAAAGATGGGAAGTATCTCCAAAAGAAACTTCATGCCTTTACAGCTCATACTGGTTGTCGAACTCTTTGACATTTGGGGAATTGACTTCATGGGCCCTTTCCCTCCTTCTATGGGTTTCAATTTTATCCTTGTGGCAGTGGACTATATGTCTAAATGGGTTGAAGTCAGTGCTACAAGGACAAATGACCACATAGTTGTCCTCAAAATTTTAAAGGATAATATTTTCTCCAGATTTGGCACCCCCAGAGCTATCACTAGTGATGGGGGGAGTCATTTCTGTAACAGGCCTTTTGAGAATTTGCTCAAAAATTACTCTGTTACACACAGGATTGTAACTCTCTACCACCCATAGACCAGTGCGCAAGTTGAAATTTCTAATAGGGAGATCAAGCATATCTTGGAGAAGACTGTGAGGACAGATAGCAAAGACTAGGCATAGAAACTGAATGATGCTTTGTGGGCTTATAGGACTGCCTATAAGACTCATATTGGTATGTCCCCTTTTAGGTTGGTCTATGACAAGGCCTGTCACTTGCCAGTAGAGTTGGAACATAGAGCCTACTGGGCTATTAAAACAATGAATGTTGATCTAACTTCTACTGGCATGCACATGAGGCTCCAACTGTCAGAGCTGGAAGAGCTAAGATTGGAAGCATACTCTAACGCTAGGATCTACAAAGAGAAAGCCAAAGCCTTCTATGACAAGCATTTGCTGAGGAAGGAGTTCACTGCTGGCAACAAGGTATGGTTGTTCAATTCTAAATTGAAAATTTTCTTAGGTAATTTGAGATTCGGATGGGAGGGACCTTACATGGTAGAGCATGTATCCCCATCTGGAGCTGTTGAAATCAAGGATCCAAAAGATGGTAGGATCATGAAAGTGCAGACACCCAAATTTGGCCCAAAGCCTGATCGAAACACATTTCAAGAGAGGTGCATATTCGAGCTCTTGATGGCATGTATGGAACCCTTAGGAATCACCCCAGACCCTTAGGAATCACCCTAGACCCCCTAGGAACCTATACCGAACCTTTAGAAACCAATCCCGACCCTTAGAACCCATTTTGAACCCTAAACCTAACCTTCCCGGGTGATGGATAAAAAGTGGTACATCGGAGCTCGTTACAGCCCTCTACGGTGATTAAATCTCATGCCTTTGAAAAGTAGAGGTCATCAGCTTTCTAACGGTCCAAGAATCTCCCCAATCAGAGGTATATATTAAAAGATATGGCAATCCGAACCTAGAGGGCAGGGAAGTAATTTCATGTGGGCCCCCCTTAGGGATTTGGCGCGACTATTAGTCGCGCCAGGCTATTTCTCCCCAGAAATGGCCTGGCACAACTAATAGTTGCGCCAATTATAACTTTGCCAACTTTAAGCCTGGCGCAACTAATAGTTGCGCCAAGTTTAAAGGTGGCCCCCACCCCCGCGAGCTAACTTCCAGGCACTGTACATTACTGTTTTACTGTACATTTGCCTGGCACAACTAATAGTTGCGCCAGGCATATGAACAGTAACTGTTGGAATTTGCTTTCAAAATCGTGATTGGGATTTGACTTGTTGATCACCTTGACCTTTGGGGTATATTTTGCTAGTTCTGTTGCACCCTTTTGAAGTCTATTTGCACCCCTTTAAGTGGCTTAAGGCCTCACCCCATCATCCACCATTGGAGGACCTTCTCACATATTTCAAGGCTCCAAAAACTATAGGAAACCTTAGATGTTAGATTACCTAATTCTTAACCATGCTTAGCATCTAAACACCCTCCTAATCCACCCATTTCCTATAAATAGAGCCCCCCTCCCCTTGGTTTAAGGGTTGAGAATTTTGCTTAAGAGAGAAAGAGCTCAAAGTGAGAAGTTCTTCCTCCCTTTGGTGCACTAGTTTCACCTAAAATCCAAAATTCAAAAACCCTTCCCATGCTTTCTCTTACACCCAAAAACCTTAGCCTAGGTGTGTGTGATCCCCTAGCCTATCTTCTCCATCTCTTAGCTAGTAGGCCTTGTTGGCGGATTCTGAGTGTGTGCTTGCTTTATTGGTTTGTGGTAAAAGAAATTTAAAAATCAAAATAAAATAGGAGATGAAATCAGCACAACTGAGAAGTCCTAGACTTGCAAGATACAGGGTCCATTGTGGCAAGTTTTGATAAGTAAGAGTTTGTCCCACAGGGAAAGGTGATCTACAGCTCCAAGGGAGCCATCTCTAGTAGTCCCTCCAGATCTGACTATAGATCTGGCAGTCCTAAAAGGAGGGGAGTTTAAGGTCACTTATTCTAGGTATTCTAAGGTAACCTAATGTCTAAACTACAGAAAGGGTTGAAAGGATGGATGGAGGGTGGAAAATAAATATAAAAGGGTGAGAAGTATGTTATTGAGCCTAGATTAGAGGATCTTTGTAACTCAGATTCAGATCTGATGTTATAGAAATCCTGTCCAATGGCTACGTTATCACCACTGAGGAGAAAGGATCCAACCCATCTCTTTGCCATGATTCAATCCCTTAAGGTTATAACCTGTCCACTCAAATGGTCACAGACTATCCCATAGGGGAACCACAATCCAGGGATGCATCAAAACAAGTTAATCATTGTAGGCACTATTTCATCCAAGCTACCAGCTTAAGAATCCATAGGGAACCTCAACCTCTAAAGCTCTATGTGTGGGGCTAAGGCTGTATAGGACCATGATAGTCCAGACACATAGAACCAACAAGAGATTGAGTGCAAACTTCGATCTAGCTGTCCATTGCTTGAGTGAGGCTACAATGGTCCAGTCATAAGCCTACAATCTCTATAACCAGATCAGATCTAACATCTGATAGCGGATCTATACAAATATAGGGGAGTCTGCCTCTATACAATCTCCCACCAGGCTAATACAAGCTCAGGTGTAAAGAAGAAAAATCCATCTTGGATCGGTGGATTAGAATCACCCTAAGGCTATAACCTGTCAACTTGAATGGTCACAGACTATCCTAGAGGCTATCCTCCTCACGGAGCCCAAGACAAAACAAGAATATCGCTGCCACCACCATGGTCACAAGGCTACCAGCTCAAGCTCCCATGGGGATTTCAGATCTAGTGGGTCCTATGGTGGGGCTAAGGCTGTATGGGACCATGATAGCCCAGACACACAGGTCACTTGGATCTGAGTGGCCCTTAGAATCAGTCCTCCATTGCTTTGAATCACAGCCAAAGCAATGGCGGATCACAAGGCAGCAGCCTTGCACAGAGCATCTCACATTCAAACATAAATCCCATAATGTAAAAAAAATCCTATTACAGAACTTCCGTTAAACTAGTTCAAAATGCATACAAGACATAGCCAACAAGTGCTGAACTATGGAGAGAAGGAAAAAGAAAAAGAAAACTACTTACAGCTACAAAAAGAAAAGAAAAATGATCTCAGATCAAGTCTCCAAGAAATGAGACGTGTTCCCAACTATTCCAGGATGTCTAAACCTAAGCTAAGTATGGGTTTATATAGCAGTAGTGTGGCGGCACATTAAGGTTAGGAAACCCTAATTTTAACGATGCCACGTGGCCGAATAGTGATCCTTGGATGCCTCAGGGTGCGTGCACGGAGATTTAAGTGTGGGAGTGCATGCTCTAATCGCTAGAAATTTCCAGAAGGTCCTCTGCTGAAGAGATGGAAGTTGAAGTTTAGAGCTTTTCTAGGTAGCCATTGTTTCCCAGACTTGTTGCGTGGTAGCCCTTGCTCTTCGCGAAGATGATTTGATATTGAAGCTTCAACCGTCGCGAAGTTGACTTGGTTTGCTCTTCAGGCAGTCGCGAGGTTGAGTAGACATCAAAGCCTCAGATGTTGCAGGGTTGGAGTTCAAGCAGTCGTGAGGTAGCTACGCGTTCACTGGGTTGATCTTCGCGAGGACAGATTTGAATAGCGCGAGAACTTCGCGAGCACTTCTCTTCAATGGACTTCGCGAGTTTCCTCGCGAGGCATTAATGAGTTCTGAACTACACGAGGTTTCATGTCTTGATTGATCTTCGCGAGGATGGTTCCATCATTGCAAGGATGCTTTCTTCATGAATGGCGTGAGAACTACGAGAGGAGTTCTCTTCGAATAATTGCATCCTGCGGCCACTGCACGACAGCTGTGCGAGGAGTCTCCTGAAGCTCTCTCTCCTCAGCCGTTCTGAGCGAATTGCGCGAGGTTGAGAGAGGTCTGCTTTGAACTGCACGATGTGTTCTACTCTTGAGCTTCGCTAGAGCTGCGCGAGTTTGTGCTTCTGAAGCTCTTCAGTTACTCAACTGCACGAGAAGTTGTTGTAAAGTCTTGGGAAGCTCAGTTGGACTGCGCAAGGCTCATTTCAGGTCTGGATTCAGGGTTCGTCCTTCTGAGGGACTTCTGGTGCCAAAATAGGCTCCTTAGCAGGATTCCTGGCCTTATTTCACTGCTGATTATTACCTACATAAAACACTTAATAAGAACTTATTAGATGGCTAAGGGTCTAATCAAAGGTTAAGTTAAGGGGTGAAAAGTGGTACTTTTCAGGTCTTAACACACCCCCAAACCTAATCTTTGCTAGTCCCTTAGCAAAGCTACATTAAATTTACTACAAAAATTAAATGCCACTTTCGTAGGGAGCACAGATACATTTAGCATATGTACCAAGCCTTTTAAACCCCTAGGTGATCCCTAGTGGAGGAGTGAAGTCTCCTGAGTGTTTTCAATGAAGACACCCACAAACTTCTCAATGAAACTGTTAACAAAAATGCAATATCATCAAGTGAGCAGTCAAGGAGCAGACTTAGTTTACTCTTGAATCAGTAAACATAAAAGAAATTTAATCCATTGGTTGCACAGTAATTTAAACAGCATAAACTTCTCATGAATGCACAGCATTTCCAATCAATTTACAACCACAGAAAACTGTATAAGTGTGTTCCAGCACTGAGCTCATCATCAAATCAAAAATTAGGTTATATGTCATACATAATGTATTCAAGATCAGACCCAAAAACTTTCCAGGGCATACTCTCATAAGGGTCTTGTTGAGGGGTTCATTTTCTCTCAATCTCAAGAGCAGTTACATCCCCCAAATGGGTCTGTAAGCATGAGCATAGGCAGAGTTCTTAAGTGCTGACATCATTGACAGATCCTCACCATAGATTGGGTCACTCTTTATCTCCACATGATAGCTTACTCAACTTTAGATCACAAGGACTTTTAACTGGGCTGTAATGTGGCTTATGGAGTGGGTTTAAAAAGAATGGAAGGTTGAAAAGGGGTTCAAAATTGAGAAATCAGTAGGTGAAAGAGGTGATTCATGACTTCACCTTCTTGATTTTAGCTCCTTTCCTCTTCTTTGAGATTTTCATATATGAAGTGATCAGTTTCTCTTCTTGATTTTGATTTTCCAAAAGAAAGTTCCTCTTGACTCCTCTCATACTCCTCTTCATTATTATTTTTGCTTCTTTTTGATGGAATTTTCTTCTTTTTATTTTTGTTTTTGCTTTTCTAAAATGCCACCATGTTCTCGCCACTATACCGCCAATTTTGAGATACTTCTTCTCCATTCACCTAATGTTGACCATAGCTAGTCCATCTTCAACTTTTCTCCTTTACCTTCAATTCTCGAGTGAGGGTAGGGTTGAATCAAAGTTCATAGGTTCGGTACAAGTACTGTGTATTTTGAAGAAGTTCAGATTTAAAGCTCAAAGGGGTATGGAAAAGGCGCGTTTTTAGGGTTGGTCTTATTAGGCTCAAACCTGCCCAAGAGAAGGCCTTGATCCTTTCCTAAATCTCATGAGTGTGTCATTGTTTCAACTTGAAGTTGCCTAACTTCTAGTGAGCATGGACTCAAAATCCTTAGAACTAGAAGAAATTGCCTTAGTTACTCCTCAAAGAATAGAAAAAATTTGTATAGGCCCAATTCTCACTGGTTATGGTCTTCCTTTGAACTTCAAGTATGTCCTCACCTTTTTCTCTCTCTAATGATTCACTTAGTGCTGATACAAGTGAGTTTCCTTGGTGATATCATCATGAAAATGTGAAATATTAAAAGTTTATAATGTCTAAGGTTTGCAGAAATTTTAAATTTCTTATTTGTCATGATTCTTAAGTGAACATAGATCCATTTCCATATTACTCAGATGACTCTGCTACACTTAGGTAAACTATTCCATTGGCAGGGTCTACCTGCCACACCCCCAAACCTATGAGGAGCAGTGCCCTCACTGATTCAAAGGTGTCTGTGCAGCAGATTTATTGATGGTAAAAAGAAAAGGAAAGAACAGGGAACAAAACACACAACAGACAAAGAAAAATAGTAATGACAGAAGAAGAAAATCTATTAAAAATGTGAAATGTACAAACTACAAGAAAACAGAAGCAAAAGAGTGCAGAAATAGAAAAAATCCTAGGTACAATCTAATCAGAATCTGGCTCAAAACTTGTCCCAACCCATCTTCTTGGCATGCTCTTGAAGGTAAGCCTCCTCTTTTTTCTTTCATTCCCTCTCTTCCTTTCTTTGGGCCGCAGTTTTGGGTATGGTTGCTGCCCTGACCCTCATTTTTTTGGTCTTTGGTGGAGGAGGGGTCACTGAAGATTTATCTATGGTTGGCTCAGGGGATTTGATAGGACTTTTGCCTTTGGGACTCTTCCCTTTTGGGCCTTTCCCTGGCTGAGGCTGAGGGGGAATGAGAGGGGATTGGGCTTATGCTAGCTCAGGAGGGATAACAGGGGATTTATCTTTTTCTTTCACCTGAGGCAGGAGAGGACTTTTCCCTTTATCACGCTTAGGGGGAGCCACAGAAGACTTTTCTTATTCCTTTGCTCAGGAATGGCAGGGCTCCTCCCCTTCACTGGCTGGCTCATTGGTGTTGCCTCCTCAGACAGGGCAGATGTTTCTTTTCCAGTTTTTAGAGAGGCAGCAGTGTGAGAAGATCGTTTAGCTGTAACTTTCCTTCTCTGAGGATAGGTTTGTTCAGCAGGGCTTGATGAAGGAGCAGCAACAGGAGGCTTGGCACTGGATCCATAGGTGGTGTAGAATCAGAGTCTGAGTCAGAAGGAAAAAGCTCAGTGGGATCCAATCCAAGGGCAGTAGCGCCCTGTCTGCGTTCCTCTTTGGAAAGTAGGCGACCATGGGGATCATCCTGAGCAGAAGCTTTGGTGACCTTTGGAGGTGGGGATGGAGGGGCTGGCCTTTTTCCTTTTTGGGCTGCAGTGGCTCTTTTGAAGGTGGGGGAACAGGTTGTGTAGGTGTAGGGGCAGGGGGAGTGGAAGAAGATGGGCCTGGTTGGGTGGAAGAAGATGGGGCTTCAGGGGGTGTTGTGGCGAGAGGGGTGGCCTGAATTAGTTGGGATAGTAGGAAGGCAACCCTCTGTTCCAAAATCTCAATTTTCTTAGTAGCCCATAGGAGATTGGTATCTGAAAGCTCCTTACTGAGTTTGTTGATCTCCTGAGCATTGTTCAGTTTCCTTTCTAACAACCTGGCTTGCTTTTTTGCCCTTTCTGCATTGGCTTTTTCCATCTTCGTAGTCATTCTATAGTAAGTTGTCGCAGCCTTGTTCGTATTGAGTGTCTCCAAAATTGCCTCCCACCCATTGGAAATATCTCTCAGCTGCTTGCTGTGAGCAAGCTTCAAGTCACTCAGCTTCTGCCGCCAAGGGAATTCAATGGATTGGCGAAGTTGTGCCATGCCCCTCAGGACATCCCTCTTGATATAGGCATTGTCCCTCATGGAATGGAGGAGGGTGAAGTAGGGAGGGGTGTAATAGGAGTGTCTGGGTAAGATTGGTAGAAATAGAGTGGAAGAAGTAGAAGGTGATTGATCCTGGGGGGGTAAAGTGGGGGCTGTAGTGATGAAGTCTAGAGGAGGGGTGGAAGTGGTCAAGGGCTGTGTTGAACGTCAAGGAATTGAGGAGGGGGTAGGATCAGGGGTGGAATGGAAGGCATGGGTGGAAAAGTAAAAGAAGGATGGTCAGTGGAGGTGGATGGTGGTGGGTAAGGGAAAAATGGAATGGTGAAGGGTCGAAATGGAAGTGGTGGGGTTACAAATATGTGGGGTTGAATGGGAAAGGTGGATGGGAAAGGAATGGGGTCTGTTTGGGTAGAAGTGTTGGTAAATTGTGGTGGAGGTAATATGAGTGGGGGAAGGATAGGTAGAGTGGGGAAGGAGTGGTGGGGTATGGTGTCTTGGAGGGTGAAGGGTGTAGTTAAGTCAATTGGGGTGAGGTCTGGTGGCACTGTGGAGTCAGAGGTGGAAGGGGGTTGGATCAGTGAGGTGGGAGGAGGTTGTGTAGAGATGGGTGGGTTTGTCAATGTTTGAAGGGTGGATTGTATGTTGGTGATGTCAGTCTGCATTTGGGCTTGGGTGTGGGTTGTGGTGGATAGCTGGGTCTGGATGTCATGTATTAAGGAAAGGATATGGGTAAGGGTGTCTGAGGTTGGTTGGGGTGGAGTATGAGAAGAGGAGGGAACAGGTTGGAAAGGGGAACTGGGGCATGATGGAAAGTTGTGGGGCGAGAAGATGAAAGGTCTGGTGAATAATGTGGTGAAGGGAGTGGAGAATCTGGGAGAGGGATGTCATGGGTTGGCAAGGTATCAAGCAAGGTAGTCATGAAGGCTTGATACCCTGAAGTGGTGGCTAGGTTAAAGTCAAAGTCTGTGAGTGGAGATGTAGTTGGGAGGGGTTGGACTAAGGGTTGGTCAATATGTGGTGTGTCTATGGGAATGACAGGGGAGGTGGAAGTAGGTAAAGATAAGGCAGGGGTTGTGTGAGAGGTTTTCTTTTTAAGGTAGGTTATCAAGGGAGGGTTGTCAGGGGTTCGTTCAGATGAGGTTGGAGATGCTGGGGCTGTGTATTGAGGTAAGGTGGGTGAAGGGGGAGTGTTGTCATGGGGTTCAACACTTTCCACCCAGGAACGAATCACAGGGGGTGGTGGAATGGAAAAGGGAGATAAGAGAGGGAAAGGGAGAGATGAAAGAGTCAAGAAAACTGATGGAGGGGTAAGTGTGGTGGATGGAGGTATGGGGTCTTGCACCACCTTCTTTGCAGCAAGGGCTTTAGCCTTCTTTGTGGGGGCAGGGGTGGCCTTTGCCACAGCAGTTCCCTCTCCTTGTTCAGAAACAACCTGAGCTTCAGCCTTCTTCTGGGGATCCATCAGACTTCTGCTGATCCCCCATTGTCTTTTGGCAAAAGTGGTGGGAGTGAGGTCAGCAGATAACTCTCCCACTGGTATCTTGTACCCTCCCCTCATAAGTAATTTGGTGATGAGTCTTCCATAGGGGAGAGCGTGGATCTTCTTTTGCAGCCCGAGCTTCACCATCATATCCTTCATGGCCTCAAAAATCAACCATGCAGCATTAAATCCATGGCCCAGAGAGAAGGAATAGAGAGCATCAACAATTGGTGTCCTCCTCTCTTGCTGATGGCCGGAGCAATAAATATTCTTCCTCAGCACTTGATCAATGAACAGTAATTTGGGATCCAAATCTCTTCTTCTGATGGAGTCCCCTGTGGCCTTCAAACCTCTGGTAATGGTCTGTGCAATGGTATCAATGGGGGCACTCACAGGGGAACCATAACCACAGTTGGGATAAAAAATGACCGGGATGCCCATGACTTCAGCAATCAATGCTGGGCTAAGTAGCATCTTAAAATTGTCAACTAACACAAGGAGGCCTGGCTGCCCATGTGTGTCTGGTCTGACCCTAAGGTGCTGGTAAAAGAGTTGCACTAACCTAGGGTAGGCTAGTGCAGGAATCATTTTCATCAAGGGGATCAAACCAGCCTTGCGCAAGAACTCAATGGCAGGTGCTGACAACGGCTCAGTTTCAAAGAAAGATATATCAAAAATGGCTTCAGGCTCTAAGGGAATGGAAATGAGGAGTTCAGAGGGTGTAGAGTAATCAGGTGTTTGTTCAGCCACCTCAGGAACCACCTCCTTCCCTTTTTGTTGTGTCGTAGAGGACTTGGCTTTCTTAGGGGCAGGCTCCACGGGAGCCTGATCCCTGGCTCTTTTCACAGGTGCACTTTTAGGAGCCATTAAGATCCTCCTTGGTGAGTTTGCAGTTGAAATTTTGAAAGAAAAAATTAAGAGCTGAGTCTTACCTTAAAAGTTAGGGTTCTGTTCAATTTGATGCACGGTAAACCGTAGGAGCTCCTAGTAGGGGGCAACTGTTGATGGAAGCTTTAAGAGCAAAAATCCAAAATTTCAAAGTGAACGATGAACTGTAGACAGGATGCTGGAGGAGAGAGATTGAGAGGAGTGGGAGCTAGGGTTTCGCTGGCAGGAGAGGAAAGAGAAAGCAGGAAAGAAAAGCAGCGCGGGGTTGGATTTTAAATATCGCGAGGCTCGACGCGCTTTAAAAATATCTGCTCGTTGGATAGGCTGAATGGGTCGCGAGATTGGATGTTCATTTAAACTGCGCGAGGAAGCCCACACAACTACATCTGAAACTCGCGACAGCAAAGCAAAGTAATTCTTTATGAACTGCGCGAGAGGAAACCAAACCAAATTTTCACAACCTCGCGATGGCTTAATAGAGTCAGAATTCACACACCCACTAGTCAGCCTTTTGACCTTTGTTTTGTGTGTGGATGCTCTCACAGGCTCTCTTTCAGGGACACCCATAAGCATTATAAAACGTTCAAAAATTCCCATACTCTCAAAACATTAAATTCACACATCATGAAAAGCATTCAAATAATACCATCATTATTCAATCACTTGAAATTATCACACAAAGGGAACAGGAATAAAAGTAGGCATAAAGCACTAAACTCAGACTCCAACAAGATCACTACAAATTCCTCTAAACTGTAAAGTAAATATCATACAAAGTGCACAGTTCTTAAAATCAATTCAATGAAAGATCCCCTTCAGGGTTTGAGGATCCTTCACCAATCAAAAATTGGCCCTTGGGATTAACCACTGGTTGATTGGGCAACCTTCCCTCTTCTCTTTTGGCTAAGGTATTCGCTAGTTGGCCAATCTGTTCTTCCATCTTCTTGATGCTCTGACCATGAGAATTCACAGTCTGAGACAAGGAACCCAGGTTTTACAGTGAGGTCAAGACCTGGTCCTCGAAAGAAGTATTTATAGGTTGAGATGGGGGTAAGACCAATTAATTTTGTTGCTGATGGGGCTGCTAATGGTGCTGGAAGTTAGACCTAGGGGCATTCCCTTGATTGAACTGCTGCTGTGGCCTTTGTGGTAAGGCCAACATCTGCTGGCGCTGCATGTAGTTGTCTTGCCTCCACCTCAGATTTGGGTGGTCTCTCCATTGGTAACCAACATTTTGGTGCTGGTATCCATATGCTCACATTGTACCCCCATCTTGTCGGCCATAAGATTGAGCAGCAGCAGCATGTTCCAAAACCAATTCAGGAAATTTCCCTGCAGATGGACATTCCTCCACTGTGTGCTGTGGGGACTGGCATATCAGACATGCCTCCGCCACATGAGCAACCCTTCTGGGTTGCATCACAGTCAGTAATTTGTCAAACTTCATAGAGAGGTTTGCCATCTGTAGCTACAGGTCATTGTTCCCAGACACCTCATAAACTTTTCCTCTTGATCCAGCAGCAGGCCCCACCTTTGACTCAGATTCCTGACTAGTTCTTGCTAGGGATGGCTTTTGAAAACATTCTCACTAATCACCTCAAACAATTCCCATGCCTCCTCAGCAGTCTTGTGCATGTAGGATCCACCACAAGAGGCATCGACCATATCTCTATTTTTCTCATCAATCCCATTGTAGAAGCTTTGTACAAGCTTCCACTCTGGGTTCTTGTGGTGGGGGCATTGTTTGAGCATTTCTTTAAACCTATCCCAGGCTTGGTTAAAATCCTCAGTTGGGGATTGAGCAAAAGCAAGAATCTCTTTTCTCAACTGGCTAGTTTTGGTCTCAGGGAAGAACTTGGTCAGGAACTTGGTCTGCAGGTCTTTCCATGAAGTAATGCTATTGTTGGGAAGAGTGGTCAACCAGGTACTGGCCCTATCCTTCAGAGAGAAGGGAAAGAGTCTGAGCCTAGTAGCCTCAGGTCTGAAACCAGTGATATTAAAAGTGGTGCACAAGGCCAAGAACTGGTCAATGTGCTTGTAAGGGTCCTCCTTGCTAAGCCCATGAAAAGAGAGCAGCATCTGGATGATTGAAGTTTTTATTTCATAATTCCCCTGAACATCAGGGAATTGAATGCTAAAAGGGGAGTTATAGTCATCCGGAGTATTCAACTCTTTGAGGGTTCTGGGTTGTTCTTCACCCATATTTGCTGTCACAGGTTCACTTGGGGGCTCTCCTGTGGTGTGCCTGTCTCTTCTAAGTCTTCTTCCCCTTTCTAACTCAGGGTTAAGAGGCTCTAAAGTAGGGCTGAGAGATCTCCTCCCTAGCATACAAGCACACCAACAACAAGGAGAGCTTCTTGCAGGCACATTGCAAATGAATAACTTCACAATTAACAAATTTATCTAACTAATTTACAGCTATTCAAAGAATACATTTACAACTATCCTAGATACTGCTAGAGAATTTTCAAGAAAGATAGACAGAGTTTTAAAAGTTAGAGAGTTTGCAAACAGAGGTAGCTAAGCTCCAATTGCAGTCCAACTGTCCTTCATTGCTGCTGTCTAGATCTATAAGAAAGGTTCAAAATTATATCAGCAGTATCAATTATTCACATTTTCAAAGAATACTAAGAATACAAAAACTAAGGGTCTACTAATAGATCATCTTTCCCCGGCAACGGCGCCAAAAACTTGTTGGCGGATTCTGAGTGTGTGCTTGCTTTATTGGTTTGTAGTAAAAGAAATTTAAAAATCAAAATAAAATAGCGGATGAAATCAGCACAACTGAGAAGTCCTAGACCTGCAAGATACAGGGTCCATTGTGGTAAGTTTTGATAAGTAAGAGTTTGTCCCACAGGGAAAGGTGATCTACAGCTCCAAGGGAGCCATCTCTAGTAGTTCCTCCAGATCTGACTATAGATCTGGAAGTCCTAAAAGGAGGGGAGTTTAAGGTCACTTATTCTAGGTATTCTAAGGTAACCTAATGTCTAAACTACAGAAAGGGTTGAGAGGATGGATGGAGGGTGGAAAATAAATATAAAAGGGTGAAAAGTATGTTATTGAGCCTAGATTAGAGGAGCTTTGTAACTTAGATTCAGATATGATGTTATAGAAATCCTGTCCAATGGCTATGTTATCACCACTGAGGAGAAAGGATCCAACCCATCTCTCTTCCATGATTCAATCCCTTAAGGTTATAACCTGTCCACTCAAATGGTCACAGACTATCCCATAAGGGAACCACAATCCAGGGATGGGTCAAAACAAGTTAATCATTGTAGGCACTATTTCATCCAGGCTACTAGCTCATGAATCCATAGGGAACCTCAACCTCTAAAGCTCTATGTGTGGGGCTAAGGCTATATAGGACCATGATAGCCCAGACACATAGAACCAACAAGAGATTGAGTACAAAATTCGATCTAGCTGTCCATTGCTTGAGTGAGGCTATAATGGTCCAGTCACAAGCCTACAATCTCTATAACCAGATCAGATCTAACATTTGATAGCAAATCTATACAAATATAGGAGAGTCTGCCTCTGTACAATCTCCCACCAGGCTAATACAAGCTCAGGTGTAAAGAAGAAAGATCCATCTTGGATCGGTGGATTAGAATCACCCTAAGGCTATAACCTGTCCACTTGAATGGTCACAGACTATCCCAGAGGCTATCCTCCTCACGGAGCCCAAGACAAAACAAGAATATCGCTGCCACCACCATGGTCACAAGGCTACCAGCTCAAGCTCCCATGGGGATTTCAGATCTAGTGGGTCCTGTGGTGGAGCTAAGGCTGTATGGGACCATGATAGCCCAGACACACAGGTCACTTGGATCTGAGTAGCCCTTAGAATTAGTCCTCCATTGCTTTGAATCACAGCCAAAGCAATGGCAGATCACAAGGCAGCAGCCTTGCACAGAGCATCTCACATTTAAACATAAATCCCATAATGTAAAAAAAATCCTATTACAGAACTTCCGTTAAACTAGTTCAAAATGCATACAAAGATATAGCCAGCAAGTACTGGACTATGGAGAGAAGGAAAAAGAAAAAGAAAACTACTTACAGCTATAAAAAGAAAAGAAAAATGATCTCATATCAAGTCTCAAAGAAATGAGATGTGTTCCCAGCTATTTCAGGATGTCTAAACCTAAGCTAAGTATGGGTTTATATAGCAGTGGTGTGGCGACGCATTAGTGTTAGGAAACCCTAATTTTAATGATGCCACGTGGCTGAATAGTGATCCTTGGATGCCTCGAGGTGCGTGCACAAAGATTTAAGCGTGGGAGTGCGTGCCCTAATCATTGGAAATTCTCAGAAGGTCCTCTGCTAAAGAGATGGAAGTTGAAGTTCAGAGCTTCGCTAGGTAGCCATTGTTTCCCAGACTTGTCGCATGGTAGCCCTTGCTCTTCGCGAGGATGATTTGATATTGAAGCTTCAACCGTCACAAAGTTGGCTTGGTTTCAGCTTCAGGCAGTCGCGAGGTAGCTGCGCGTTCGCTGGGTTGATCTTCGCGAGGACAGATTTGAATAGCACGAGAACTTCGCGAGCACTTCTCTTCAATGGACTTCATGAGTTTCCTCGCAAGGCTTTAATGAGTTCTGAACTGCGCGAGGTTTCATGTTTTGATTGATCTTTGCGAGGATGGCTCCGTCTTTGCGAGGATGCTTTCTTCTTGAATGGCATGAGAATTGCACGAGGAGTTCTCTTCTAATAATTGCATCCCGCGGCCACTGCGCGACAGCTGCGTGAGGAGTCTCCTGAAGCTCTCTCTCCTCAGCCGTTATGAGCGAACTACGCGAGGTTGAGAGAGGTCTGCTTTGAACTGTGTAATGTGTTCTACTCTTGAGCTTCGCGAGAGCTGGGCGAGTTTGTGCTTCTGAAGCTCTTCAACTACTCAACTGCGCGAGAAGTTGTTGTAAAGTCTTGGGAAGCTCAGTTGGACTGCGCGAGGCTCATTTCAGGTCTGGATTTAGGGTTCCTCCTTCTGAGGGACTTCTGGTGCCAAAACAGGCTCCTTAGTAGGATTCCTGGCCTTATTTCACTGCTGATTATTACCTATATAAAACACTTAACAAGAACTTATTAGATGGCTAAGGGTCTAATCAAAGGTTAAGGGGTGAAAAGTGGTACTTTTCAGGTCTTAACAGACCTTAGTGGTTAGAACCCCTTTTTCCACCATTTAAGCCTCCAAAAGCTCATCAAAAGCAAGCCACGCAAGGCTCCTCTACAGTGCTACAAGGGCCCGAGGGCTCCAGCTCTCCCCTTTCTTCTCCTATCTCCTTTTGCTCTCCCTACCCTCTCATTTTGTGCTGTTACGCTGCCAATTTTTTGGTAGGAATGGAGGGGCACAAATAGGATTGGAGGCCCATTTGGGCAAGAGGGAACCATTTTCTTTTCTTTTACTTCATTTTATTTTTGGCCATTAGTAGAGACCGCGTTAAGCGGGTTGATCGGGTGCCTAACACCTTCCTGATCGATAACCAAAGCCCCTACCCAAGAGCCTTTGGTGTGGACCGGATTCAGAGTCATATTTTTAGCACTTCGGTGCTCATAAAAATGAACTAGGTATCCAGGGACACTGAAAGCTCCGGGTGGCGACTTTATATCTTTTGTTGGAGAGCGCATCGTCGCGACGGGATCGTCCCAATTCCCGCAGTTGCACAGAAAGTTAATGGTCAAAGGCTCAAGCTCTTTGTTGAAAATGTGATAGAGCCTATGGTGACCATTCACCTTCAAGAGCCTCCCAAGTGTGACTGATTTTCAACAATGTAGACTATGTACCATAACTGTTGTTTTTGTCAGTTTTGTTGCTGTTTCTATTTTCAACTCTGTTTGGCATTGTACATAGGTTGCCATTTGTGTTTAGTTCTTCATTTAGAATAATAATTCAGGTCTGTTATAGTAGAAATGGGCTCAAGGTATGAGAAATCCAATGGGAATAGAGTAGGAGTGACAGATCTGTGTGGGGATTGGACTGGGAACTGATGAAAAACCTTTTTAAACTGTAAAACAACCTGTCGAGAGGTTTGAATTGATGTTTGACAGGTTCTAAAGGTTCCTAATGTGCATTTCGACAAGATTTGGGACCTGTCGACATGTTTGAGTTGATTCTCGACAGGTTCTGAAGGTGTAAATATGATATTCGACAGGATCTATTAACATGTCGAGATGTTGAGCAAGGAAGTCGCTAGGTTTTGAAGGTTATTGTGTATATTTTCGACAGGTTTAGAGTAACTGTCGAGAGGTTTGGAGTCCTCTCGAAGCATTAACATAAAAGATTTTCATCCTGTCGAGAGGTTCCATGAACCTCTAGAATTGATTTTTTTCTGAAGCCTTGATCCTGTCGAGAGGTCTGAAAGAGCCTCTCGAGATCTTTAGGCTACCAACACTGCCATCCCAACTGATTTTAACTCCTCGATAGGTTTCACCAACCTGTCGAAACCTTTTCTCCAATCCTGTCGAAGCATGATTTAGGTGTTTTTAAACCTATCAACAACTCATTTCTGCCATTCGACAGCTTCTGTGTGCAAGCTTTGTCTCTTGTGTGCCGATTTTCCATTTCCTTCTTCTTCCTCTACCTCACTGGTTCCTACTCCAATCACCTGGCCATTTTCCAAGTACTTTAATTTTACAAAGGCTACATTTTGCACCTGGTCTGAGTTAATTTGGTGCAGTGCACATTGAGTTCTAAGAAACCCTAGGGTTTCTATGGGTAAGTTCTTTTCTAGCTCCACTTTGTGAATTTTAAGCTTTGCACTTTCATTTCTAATTTGTGTGGTTACTTTGACTGCGCAAAGAAGTCTGTGTGGTTGTTGAGATTGATTTTGGGGGATTGAGTGTCCAATGGCTGATCAAGGGGATACCCTTGCTAACCTTTTCAAAGCCCCTTCTAAATCTGCCACCAAAACCACTAGGAAATCAGTAGGATAGCCACATAGCCCAAGGAGAACCCACCTGCTAAGAGAAAGCTTGTCATGGATAAAGTTGAGAAATCTGACAAATCTAAGATAGCTAAGAAATCCAAGAAAGCCAAAATTAGTGAAGGAGTTGTTGAGGATATCCCTGAACCTAACCCTATGCCTGAGCCTAACCTTGTGCCTGAACCTATCCCTGAGGCAGAAGCTAACCCAGAGGATGAACCTGAAGTCCCTGTGAACCTATCTACTCCTAATGAGTTTGTGGATGCTTTAGGCCTGATTCTAGAGACAACTTTTGACCTCCCCTATTTTTCTAAGGAAGGGGAGTGTAAGGACAAATTGCATTATGTGGTGAAGGCTAGCCTGACACCCATGTTGACCCCATTGCAAGAAAAATCCTACCCTAGGCTGGTCAAATTGTGGTATCAGAATATCAGGAAGAAAATGAAGCCTGGGTTAACTGAGCGTTTCCTTGTGATTTTAATTGATAACTAGGAGATTGTTGTAGACTACAGTGATATAGGGTTGGCATTAGGAGTCCCATCTATTTTTGATATAGCCTATGGTCTAGGAGCACCTGAGAATGTGTCTTTTAGAGCTATTGCCAGACACTGGACTCAAGGCATTCTGGGCTCTAGGGAGTCATTGATGAGGTGAGATTTACACCCTACCATGCTTTTGATTAATTCAATTCTGAGAAAAAATATCTATGTCAGTGGACATTAGCAAGAGAAGAGAACCCCCATAGTGGATGCCCTGTATTTTTTCTCCAAGGGTCAGTTTATGAATGCCTTTAAGCTGGTATTTGAGGCAATGGTAGATGTAAATGAGAAGATCAAAAGAGTACAGGCCTTGCCAGGGCTACCCTACAACATGCTCATCACTGCTTTGCTAAGAAAAGGAAAGTTTGTGATCCACAAGGATGAGCCTGTGAAAAAAGTAACTCCAAAGGTGTTTGGGAAGAGGGCCTGGTTTGCTAGCAGGACCTTGATTGGGAAGAGCAAGAACAAATTAGTTGAGGACCCTGCATTGGAAGCATCTCAGGTAGCCACATCAGTAGCTGCTCCTACTATGCCCACAACCCCCTCAACCAACTCATCAGTTGTAGCTGAGACTTCTACAACAGCTAGATCTGAGCATCTCCATATAGCTGCTACTAGCTCAGAGCCTCCATTGGTACCCTTTGTACCCATACTCATCCCTGCCACTACTGTGCCTCTGCCTTTTATCAGCCCTGATATTGCCAACATCTCCTTTCCATCACCCTCTCTACCATCCATCTCAGCTCCTCTACCTTCCATTTCTGTTTCCATTCCCCACAGGAACTCAGCCACCCTTTCCACCATCACTACCTCCACACCTCTGTCAACTCCTCTTACCACAAACCCCATCCTTACCTTACCTTCATCACCCATATCATCCACCTACTCTAGAAGGTCAGCTACAACCCCTCCAGCCAGCCCATCCATCTCATCTGTTGAACCCTTGAGCCCTGCACCATCTACATCAGCTGATCCATTTACCACTTCTCCATCATCCATACCCTTTGACATTAACCCCACCTTATCCTTATCACCTACCCATACCCAAGAGCTGGACCACCTGACCACTGAGAGATATTCATCCCTAATTGACTCCACTGTGGAGGACATTGGGTATGAATATATCCCCTTACCTGACTCCCCACAACCTACTCCCACTCCATCTTTCCAGCATGCTTCCACATCTCCCTTCCAACCTATTATCCCCATTCCCACTGTTACCCAAGCCCATATCCTACCTGAAGCCTCCACCCAAATCCTCTCCCTTCTCACCACCATCCTAGCCCAGCTCCAAACCAACACAGCCAACCAAGCTGCCATGGCCACCTGTCTCCATGCCATTCAAGCCACTTTAACTCCAACTACCCCTGCACCCACTTCACCTCCATCCCCTCAGCTGTCCCCTATAGGCCTAGTTTCCCCTGCTGAGGTGGAACAACTAATCCCTAAACTCTTTACCAGAGACTCCTCCACCCAAACAAACTTTGAGGAAGCAGCTATGCCTTCTCTACCTTTTACCTATCCTTCCACCCCACCTGAATCTATAGCTGTGGAGGAGGACCTGCCACTTACCCTCATTGTACCATCACCACCACCCCCTGAGCTGCCCATTACCCCTTCCTCCATGGATGACCTCACCATTGGGCCATTGTCCCATATGGCACCAACACTTTTTCCCCTCTGCCATCCCTTGCCAAAGCCATTGAGGCCAACCCATATGTCCAGGAGCATGTGAGGTTTTTAGTAGATGCAGTCATGATGTTGTAACAACAGACCCACCAGCAGGAGATTGACACAGTTTTGGAGGCTCATAGAGCCAAGGAATGGAAGTTGTAGCAGATGGTCGTCAACTCCCTCGACCTGTACAGAACCTATAGGACCAAATCTGACATACTTGCCAGATTGGTAGAGACCCTCTCCCTCTACTCTGCCCTAGGTCCCTCAGGATACAAAGTACTATCCATCAGGGAGCCCACCATGTCCCAAGGTAGTAACAGACCTCAAAAGCCAGCTGCTAAAAGAACTAAGGAAGGTGTTGCCAGCACTGAGAAGCTGAAGAAGAAAGAGAAGCTCAAGGTGGAGTATGACAAGCTTGCTACATAGAAAGGATGGGAGCCAATGACCATATCTAGCTCTGATTCAGATTCAGATTAGGAATAGATTGTGTTTAGGATTTGCTTATAGTCCTTAGCTTGTAGTTAGGATTTGTTTGTAATTAGTCTATTTCTGATTGTGCTATATATATTTTTGTTTAGACTGTACTGCTTCTGTTGATACTTTGTAATTACTTGTCTGCAATAATAGTTTTGTTTTGTCAATTCCATTGTGTCTCTTGCTGTCCTTTGTATTTAGCTTTGCTCTTTATGTTTCTTTTGCTATTATCCTTATATCTCCCTGCTATGTCTTTTTGATATACTTCCAAAGCAGTGAGGACACTTCTCCTCATAGGTTTGGGGGTGTGGCTGTTGTCGCTCCAAGTGTGCCATAATTATGTGCATTATGAATCAAAAATTAAAGAATTAAAGAATGCTAAGTTATATGGATGTTAACTTATGAAAGGGATATCAGCACATTGGGGCTAACACTGGCCTGCAAGATCAGGGCCAATTGTAGCAAGTTTTAAAAGTAAGTATTTCAAGATCGTCCATAGAGAAGTTTGTCTAAACTAAGAGATAAACCTCCAGATCTGTGCTACTAGATCTGGCTCTATAATTATCTATAAAAAAGAATAGATAAAAGAGAGTGTTGGATTGTGTCACATTTAACTATAAGCAAATAAAGAAAAGAATTAACTACATGATCCAGATCCGAGTTGGGGAGATGTTTAAAATAAGACAAATGCAGAAATAATAGCTTCATGTACTTTAGCCTCTGAATTTTAATGGAGAATCTGTAGTTCAACAGAGCAGATTCAATCTTCATCTGGCTACCAGCACAGATGTAAGAGAAATAAATCCGAATTAAGGAATAGGTTTAGACTTATGGCTGTGATCTGTCCACTTAAATGGTCACAGATCGCTACCTAGTTGTGGCCTATTCTTTAGTTCGTAACATGAACATCATCAGAATATCGCTTGAATTAGGTTACCAACGCTTAATTCGCATGGATGATGAATTAAGGGAAGTTGATGCGGATAAGTGAATCTAAAGAAGTCTAATGCACTAAGGTGATCATTCGTAACCCTCGACATGACTCCAATGGAGAAGACACAAATTAAAGAACCTTTTAAAATCCAACGTTACAATTACAGAGCACGGCTTTTAGAGAGCCCTCAGACTTACCCGAGCTTCTCGAGAGCCCTCGATCTGCCTTGAATCCGAACTTGGAAGTACAAATCACTCACAATGGCTCTCAAAGGTAAACTACAAGAAAGGATTACTGGGGTTCGGATAAGCTATCTGACCGAATGAGGGAAACAGAGATGAAAACTCTAAAACTGGATACCCAAATTGGGCAAATGGTTCGTCTATTTATAGTTTTCCTAAGTCCATTTCAGATGTGTATCCAATCGTAATTGGATAGATCTGTATCAACCAATAGGAGTCGAGCACCGTGATCCAGGATCTATTCGCCAATCGAATCGCTTGATCCGGTTCAATCAGAAACAGAGGCATCAATTATTATGCATTTTGAAATTGTTTGAGCTTCTAGAAGTTCCCGCCAAGTAATTTCATCTTTGGGTGTTCACATGGGGTGGAATATGCCTTTGGTTCGTGCTCGTAATCTTCCTAATGTCCTTGGGTTTTAAAACGCATTGGGGCGCGTGCAAAGTTTCTGAAATACCCTTGGACGAATGCAAATCCCCGTAATGCCATTTCGCATAG
Organism: Chloranthus sessilifolius; assembly: GCA_021018995.1. Lineage (NCBI taxonomy): Eukaryota > Viridiplantae > Streptophyta > Magnoliopsida > Chloranthales > Chloranthaceae > Chloranthus > Chloranthus sessilifolius. The sequence goes on along the minus strand of CM037595.1, from coordinate 16,364,923 downwards.
TTTAAGGGCTTTTTCAAGAAGTAGTTTGGCTCCGTAAGCTCTTCGCAAAGCATTTTGGCTTCGTGGAGATCTTTTCGCAAAGCATTTTGGCTTGGAGATCTTTTCGCAAAGCATTTTGTGGAGATCTTTTTCAAAGGACTTCTCTTCTTTTCGCAGAGTGTTTTCTTCTTTTCGCAAAGTTCAAGGTTCTTTGCGAATAGTAGAAGTTCTTTGCGAATTGAGCTTTAGCTTCCATTCTTCTTCTTCAGGTCTTTTCTTGCTCTTTTAGGACCTTTTAGCCATTGCTGAGGCTATTTCTTCACTCCCTCTTTGAGCTTGACATGCGTTGTCAGCTTTTTGATCATTTTAGGATGGTTTTCGGATTTGGACCTGTCTTTTTGGTTAGCTGCAATATGAACACTAAAGCACTTATTTAGTCCTCTCAAGGGTCTTTCAAGGCTCATGTTTAGGGGTGAAAAATGGTATTTTTCACTACTTAACAGTGGCAGGGCGTGCCAATGGGATAGTTAATGTTAATGCAGCAATGTTGAATAAAATTTGTGAAAATAAAGTGAATTCCCGCCCGATTTTTGGAAAAAGAGGAAATTTAAAACTTTTGTAAAACTGAAAGCTGCTGTAGCTCTAACATTGTCATGAAACAAATGTAAAGAACTTTCAAAAAATTGATGCTTAGTGAACTTGAAAATAGAGAAAATTGTGAGGATATACCCCAATAAATCTGATGGAAGACCATACCCAGTGAGATTTGGGCCTGAAAAATTTTCTTTGAAGAGTGTCTTGGCAATTTTTCTGTTCTAAGGACTAATTGGATCTAATCTTGCTCACTAGAAGTAAGGCAAATTCAAGTTGAAACAACTTGACAATATTCATAACATTGAGGACATGAAGTAAGGCCATCCTTTGGACAGTTTGAGCTTAAAATTTCCCACCTTTGAACTGCCTTTGATACACACCATTTGAGCCTTGAAAACCAAGTTGTTCTTTGACAAGAAACCAAAGTAGTTTTTTCCTGAACCTCTTAACCTGTTTAAGTTTACCCTCCATCTGAGAAGTCAGAAAGTAAAGGGAGAAGTAAGGTTGAAGGAGTAAGGTTTCATATTTGGTGGAAGGAGAAGAAAATACATTAAAAGGCAGTGTGTATCAGATGTATAGTTGTGGCATTCCAGCCCATAAAAAAAAATACAAAGGAAAAACATACAAAAAGAAAAAGAGAAGGAAAACAGAAAAGTAAAATAATAGAATGAGAAAGAGAAGTCATTTTATTGAAAGATTGAAAAAAAAGATTAGAAACTGATCACTTCAAATCTAAAAATTCAAGAAGAAGATGAAGATGAGCTAAAATGAAGAAGGTGTTTTCATGACCACCTCCTTATCTTTCTGATTTCTCAAATTTGAATCCCATTCTACCCTTTCATTCTTTATAAACCTCACCCATAATCCACATTACAACCCAATAAAAAGACCCTACTGATCTGAAATGGGTTGAGCTGTCATGTGGAGATGAGGATTTGTGTAATCTATAGTGAAAATAGTTAGAGAATTTCAGAAATTAGAGCAATGCCTCTTCTCATGCTTGCAGTCCTATTTGAGGGTTGCAACTACTCTTGAGCTCTGTGAAATGAATGCACCCTTCATGATTATTCTGAGTGACAGCCTTGGTGAGACTTGGGTTTGACATTAAAGTTGTTGGGGGCATTATCAAAACAAAATTCTTAATTTGATGGTAAGCTCTGCATTAATTTTCATATAAAATATCTTGACAAGTGCTGATTGATTATGAAGGAATTACAGCAAAATTTCAGTTTTAAACTACTAATTTTTTGTTAAGAATCCTCTAAATTGAATGAACCAGGTGTGGAATAAATTTTATTTTGCTTGAATTCTGTTTTTAACATGCTACATTGATATTAACTGAGTCATTGGAGAAGTTTGTGGGTACCTTCACTGAAAACCCTCAGGAGACTTCACTCCATTAGGGATCACCTAGGGGTTTAAAAGGCTTGATACATATGCTAAATGCATCTGTGCTCCCTACAAAAGTGGCATTTTTTTCATTTTCAATACTTGCTTTTAATTTTTCCTTTGCTCAGGGACTAGCAGAGCTTAGGTTTGGGGGTGTGTTAAGCAATGAAAAATATCATTTTTCACCTCCTAACCCGACCTTTGATGGACCTTTGAGTTGTCTAATAATGTATTTTGAGTGTATTTTGTAGATAAGCAATAATTATAGTCTTAGTGCAGACATTCATCTAAAAAGGCCAAAGAAGCAATCTGCTGCTCAACATGTACTCATATAGCCCAAAGGCCAGCCAATCAAACAATCCACAGAGCCTTAGAAGTTCATGAGAATGTCATGGGCTCAACTGGGTATGCTTGAGACCAAGTGTAGTTGCAAGGAATGAAGATTGAACCCACTAAGAGGCGACTGTATGCTGACAATTGAAGAACAACACTCCAAAGGATGTGTGTCAGCTGTGGAATCAAAGGATATAACTTGTCGAGAGGTTAATTCGACTTGTCGATAGGTTTGGATGCTTAGAATGAAGCTGTCGAGAGCTTCCCAGTACCTATCGAGAAGTTTTGGAAGTGCATGCTTATCTGTCGAGAGGTTCTGAAGATTGGTTTATAAGCTGTCGAGAGGTATTAAGGTGAAAGAGTGAAGAGTTCGAGAGGTTCACAGAACCTGTTGAGTTGTATAGTGCATCCTGTCGAGAGTATACCTGTAGATGCATGGGAAATTGAGAGGTTTCAACCACATCTCGAGAGGTCCCTAGAACCTAACGAGTAGTCAACACAATCCTATCGACACCTTACCTGAAGCTGCAATCATTGGTGCAAGGTTGAGAGCAACCTATTGAGCACAATCTCCATCCTATCGAAAGCTCAACTGGAGCCTTATAAGCAGTCGATAGGATCCAGTATAACCTTTTGACAGGATGAATGAAGACTGGACAGAAGTTAAGAATTTCTGTCAACCTATCGAGCATTGTTACCAATCCTATCGAGAAGTCCCCGATCTTGTCGAAAGCCATAAGCAACCTGTCGATTCAAGGGCCAAGTAGAACTCAGAACCTGTCAAGAGGTTCCCTGAACCTCTCAACACTCGAATTAGAAACTTCTCAGTTCCTTTCACAAGCAGTTGCCAACTCCAGTGCTCTGTGCACACATTCCAAGGCATGTCAGTAACCCCTGAGGGTATTTTTGGTACACAACTAGTCACAAATGGAAACTCTAACAACTTCACATGCACTTTCCCAACTTGGACCAATGGATGGAAGGCTTCTAGAAGTAAAATCAGCCACATCAGCAGCTCAGAATAACATAATTATTTCCTTGAGCTCTGATTGGCTAAAATGGATTTGAAGACAGAGAGGAAGAGTATAAAAGCCTAAAGAACTTACAGAGTTGAGTATCCAGAAATTGAGAGAACCAGAGCCAAATTTGAATCCCCAGAATTCCTCCCCTCTCTTCTTTCCCATTCATTTTTTAGACCAACCATGGTTGGCTAAACCTTTTTAGTAGCTAGGGTGAGGTTGAGAACTATAAATTGAGAGGTTCAAAGCTTTGTAGGAGGATTAGATGTTGCACAGATTACAGATCTGAGCACAATTGGACTGTAAGTTGTATTGATTTAGTCATTGTTGAATGTAAAGTTAATTTAGATCCATAAATCTCTTATTTGCCATCTGATTTTCCTAGATCTAATTTCCCTGTGGATGCCTGAGCTTGTAGCCTTGCATCCACAATATTTGTAATAGTTTACCTATTCTAATTATGACCCTTGAAGAAGAGGAATCTCTGGGATGATCTGTGATCATTCAAGTGGACAGATCATAGCCTTAGGATTACTCCAATTCTCTGGTCTAGGTTAGATCCTTTTACCTTGTATATGAGCTTGTAGCTAGATGAAGGATTTTTGCAAATCAATTCTATGCATTTCCTTTGAACCAATTGATTTTCAGTGAAGACCAAAATCCCTAGCTACTACTCTCCACCTTTTGATTTTAATCCTTTTTCTTAAATCTGAGTTCCAATCAGTTCTAGATCACTTGCTGTTATCTTCAATTTCCTATAGTTTTATAAAGTGACAACTCTTGAAGCCTCTACTCTTTCCCGTTTTGGCCTTGTTTTAAACTAGGATAGGCTAGAGTGCCAGATGTATTAGAGATCTGGAGATTTACCCCATTTTAAAGTATATTTCCCTGTGGACCTACCCTCACTTACCCCTTAAAGCTTGCTGCAACAGCCCTGATTCTTGCAGGATTGCTTGCTTATCTTGATCCCATATCTCTATGATTGTGCCTTTTATTTTGATGTTTTAACCCTTTAATAGTTGTAAGGTAAGAAAATACAACAGTATGCTATCTTCTTGGATATGATTGACTAGTTTTTAGAGATATTCATGAATGATTTTTCTATTATTGGAGACAGTTTTAGCCAGTGCCTACATCATCTCAGCCTAGTGCTGCAGAGATGTGAAGAGACCAACTTAGTCTTAAGTTGGGAAAAGAGTCACTTTATGGTCAACCATGGTATTGTCCTTAGACATGTTGTTTCCCACGGAGGCATAAAGGTTGATCAGGTGAAAATTCATTTGATTGCACATCTGCCCCCACTTAAAACTGTCAAGCAAGTCCGATCCTTTTTGGGGCATGCTGGTTTCTATAGGAGATTCATCAAAGATTTTAGTAAAATTTAAAAACCTCTTTGTCACCTACTGTGCCAAGAGGTTCCTTTTATATTCAATGATGAATGTCTCACTGCTTTTGAGTTTTTGAAAAGATGTTTGACCTCTGCACCTGTCCTACAAGCCCCAAATTATTCTTTGCCATTTGAGCTGTGTAGACACCCAAATTTAGCCCAAGGCTCGATCGGAACATATTTCGAGAGAGCTATACTTTCAAGATTTTGATGGCATGTATGAAACCCTTAGGAACCTTTTTGAACCCCTAGGAACCTTTTTGAACCCTTAGGAATCATCCCTAACCTTCCCAAACCCATTAGAACCCTTTCCCGGACCCGTGTCAAATCCTCCCAAGCAGTGGTTGGGAAGAGGAGTGTTAAAATTTATACTGACCTATTCAAGAGCTAAGTTATATACCATTAGAAAGAGGACTTCTCCAGCTTTCTAGCAAGCCAAAAATCACCTCAATCAGAGTCATATATAAAAAATTATGACTATTTAAAAATCAGGCTATTTTAAAGGAATTTTTGCCTGGAGCAACTAATAGTTTTGCGCCAGGCATATGAATAGTAACTGATCTTTTCTGCCTCGAATTTTGAAGCTAGGGTTTGACTTATTGACCACCTCAACCTTTGGGATATGTTTTGATAGCTCTGTTGCACCCATTCACTACCTATTTGCAACCCTTAAGTGGTTTGAAATACCAACCTATCATCCACCATTGGAGGACCTTCTCACATATTTCCAGACTCTAAAAAACTTAAGAAACCTTAGATTTGAGATTACCTAATTGCTAACCGCAATTAGCACTTAAGTGGTCTCCTAACCCACCCATTTCCTATAAATAGAGCCCCCCTCCGTTTGATTTAAGGGTTGAGAATTTTGGTCTAAGAGAGAAAGAGCTTAAAGTGAGAAGATCTTTCTCCCTTTGGTGCACACTTCTTATATAAATTCTAGATTTAAAAAAACTCCATTAGACCTTAGCATTTCACTAAAAGCCTTTAGGTTAGGTGTGTGTAATCCCTTAGCCTTCCCTTCCTACCTCTTAGCTTCAAGCCTTAGGAGTTAGAACCCCATTTCATACCATACAAGCCTTTAAAAGCTCCTCAAAGCAAGCCACGCAAGGCTCTCCTACGGTGCTACAAGGTCCCGAGGGCTCCGGCTCTCCCATTCCTTCTCCTATCTCTTTTTAGCATTTCATATCCTCTCATTTGTGCCGTTACGCCGCCAAAGTTTTGGTAGGAACAGAGGGGCACAAATAGGATTTAATGCCCATTTGGGCAAGAGGAAACTATTTTCTTTTCTTTTACTTCATTTTAGTTTTGGCTATTAGTAGAGACCGCATTAAGCGGGTTGATCGGGTGCCTAACACCCTCCCGATTGATAACCGAAGCCCCTACCCAAGAGCCTTTGGTGTGGACCAGATTCAAAGTCATATTTTTAGCACTTCGGTGCTCATAAAAATGAACTAGGTATCCCAGGACACCAAAAGCTCCAGGTGGCGATTCTATATTTTCGTTAGCGAGCTCGTCGCCGCGACGGGATCGTAAAAAATCCCACGGTTTCACAGATGGTGACTCTGCTAGGGAATAGCTTGTAGAGCTTCCCCTTGAACTTGGCCTCTTTATTTTTGATTTTACTAACCTTTTATTATTATTTTTTATTTTATTTTTACTCACCCCTCTGATTAAGTCATTTTACTTACCCCTACTTTTACGTCATTTACGAGCCTTAGCCGATTGGCGGGCCTACATGTGCATTGTCTTTTAATTTCCTTTACTTTTTAGTCATTTTAGTGCCTTAGTCGATTGGTGGGCCTACTTGAGTATTGTCTTTTAATTTTCTTACTTTTTCGTCATTTAAAGTGTCGTAGCCAATTGGCGGGCCTACTTGTGCAAGCATATTCCAACAGTGGACACCGGCCCGTAGTGGCGGCACGGGATCATCACCCCCGGTCTTTGAACTAAAGAAAACTTCCGTAAAAAAGGGCTTTGAAAAAAATTAAAATTGAACCAAGAAAAGGGGAGTTACTTAATTTGTTTTTGCAGGGTAGATTTTTGAAGGGTTGGGTTTAGGCACACATACAACCACCCGGGTAGTATGGCGGCATCCCCTAGTGGTGATGATCAAGAAAGGTCCCAACCCATCTAGTATCCGACAAAGCGCTTGCACCGGAGGTATATCGGGTGAGTTCTCATTCCTACAAAGCTTAAAATCCTTGGGGAGCATGCTAGCGAGTTATACCAGACTCACATTCCTGAGGTTCAGTGAGGAGAGAATCGATCACTAAAAAATCAGTCAGTTCTCGGAAGCCTAGCTTCTATAAAAACCAAAAAAAGAGACTCAATTCGGGCTGAAGTAGCTGCTGTCAAGGGTTCTAGAAACTCAATTTTGGTTGGTGCAAGTATTAGTTGCGCCAATACAAAGATCCACAAAAATACACTGGCGCAACTAATAGTTATGCCAGCCTTATTTAGGGAATTTTTGCTCTGGCGCATGTATTAGTTGCACCAGCATTGTTTTGAGCAGTTCAGCCCGATTCTATGGCCTTTCTCACATCCCAAGTCCCGCGATTAGTGTCTTAGTGCCTCTGTTTGGGCCCCGCCATCTTCGACACCCAATACGCCCTTGTCGGTCAAAAGAAGGTAACTTCTTTTTAACTAATTTCGGGGGATCGGGTTGTTTATCTCGATTTCCGTACCTTCAATAGATCAAAGGTCTTCCTTTGATTCTTTTAAAGTGCTTCAGAATCATCACCGCGGGCCTTAAATTAGGGTACGAAAGCCACCCGAGAAGGGAATTCCAAGGACTTGAAACCTTTATTTTTATAAAAAAATTTTTTATTCCAAAAGAATTAAAAAAAAAACCTAAAAAATAGAGTTCTTGTGGTGCCGACACAACGACATCATCTTGCCCTCTATCATCCTGTAGGGGAAGAAGGAGAAAATATTTTGGGCCTTATCCAAGGCACCCATACCCAACTCGATACCGAGACATGTCATGGGTAGTGAACCTGGCTTACGCCGATTTTGACTCATCCCTTCTCCAACCCACTCTCATTCGGGAGAAGTCTTTTCCACCATCCCCCTCACCTAATCACCCTTTACCGTTACCAGCCCGTTTGGCGCCCCTATTTTCCCAACCACCACTTCTCAAAATATCCAAAATCAACGCCCCCATTCCCCATCTTTTGCCCAAACCATGCCCATTCTCCCTCCCATATCCATGCCCAATCCAACACATTTCCCATCCACATCCATACAAAACCCAACCCAATTTTTCCCATCCACATCCATGCCCCACTTTCCATCTTCCCCATATAGGCCCGACCCACCCTCATTCACCTATGTCATCTCCACCTTATCCAACCCCCACAAATCTCCCCATCTTTTCAGGTCATGCCAGTTTTTACCGGGGCCATGCCCGGTTTTTCCCAAACACCCACACTTTACCCTTCATCCTTAAACATCCCCAACCCATCCCCCTTTGCCAAGTCCCCACCCCATTCCTTCAATCCATCCCATATCCCATCACTTATCATGACCATGCCTAATTTTCCCTCCACATTCACCCCACCTATACCCAATCATCCCTTAAATCCACCATCTGCATCCGATCCTTCTTCCATGACCATGATGGAGGAGATGTTCCAAGCCTTCTCCTTGTGAAAGGCTTCCCAAAATACCTCCCATCATCGACACCCCACATCCATGAACCCATCCTATACCTTAGCCAACCTCCATGCTTCACTCACCCATGACCCCCATCAACCTCCCATAATTCACACCATCCAAACCCCCATCTCTCATATGCCCTAAGGCCCAATGGCCCAAACCCCCATCTCCCACATACCCTAAGGCCCATTGGCCCAAAACCCCACCACCCATGATCCCCAAGGCCCAATGGCCCAGCACCCCATCACCCATACCCAAGGGCTCATGGCCCAAACCCACCAATGGCCCATGTCCCATACCCCTCAAAACCCAATGGGCCCAACCCAAGTACATCAAGGGTCCATGACCCAAGGCCCATTGGCCTAAAACCCCACTACCTATACTCTCTAAGGTGCAATGGCCCAAAACCCCATCTCCCACATACACCAAGGCCCATTAGCCCAAAACCCCACCACCCATGATCCCCAAGGCCCAATGGCCCAACACCCCATCACCCCATCACCCATACCCAAGGGCCCATGGCCCAAACCCACCAATGGCCCATAGCTCATACCCCTCAAAACCCAATGGGCCCAACCCAAGTACATCAAGGGCCCATGAACTAAGGCTCATTGGCCCAAAACCCCACCACCCATACTCTCCAAGGCCCAATGGCCCAAAACCCCATCTCCTACATACACAAAGGCCCATTAGCCCAAAACCCCACCACCCATGATCCCCAACGCCCAACGCCCAATGGCCTAACACCCCATCACCCATACCCAAGGGCCCATGGCCCAAATCCATCAAGGGCCCATAGACCAAACCTACCAATTGCCCATGGCCCATACCCCTCAAAACCCAATGGGCCTAACCCAAGTACATTAAGGGCCCATGACCTAAGGCCCATTAGCCCAAAACCCCACCACCCATACTCTCCAAGGCCCAATGGCCTAAAACCCCATCTCCCGCATACACCAAGGCCCATTGGCCCAAAACCCCACCACAATGATCTCCAAGGCCCAATGGGCCGGACTCACCAAGGCCCAATGGGCAAGACCCATCAAGGGCCCACGGCCCAAACCCACCAATGGCCCATAGACCAATCCTATCATGACCAAGGCTTCACAACCCAACCCTCTCAAGGATTCATAGCCCAAGCCCAAAACCTTGGAACCTCATACCAATACCCTTCACCATTCCCCCAAAATTTCACCCATTCACAACCCTCATACCCAGCTCAAACCCATGCCCATTTTACCCATACCCCTACATCCCAAAGTCAGCTTCAAACCTTCCCTCATGCCCAATGGCCTCACCAGGCCCCACCCAAAAATCCAACTTTCAGTTATCCCATCATCCAACAAACTCTCCCTCATCCCCAATGGGCTCACCCAACTCCCACTCATGCCATTCCCATCAAACCCATGCAACACTAACAAGAAAATCTCGCCCTCACTGCACATTATGCCGACTAGTAGTATGAAGAGGACGAGATTAGGAACAATGGAGCCTATGGTGGGGTGTTAGCCAGCCTTAACCCACCTCTTACCATTTCCCACCCCTTGGTGGCACAAAGCGATATCCAACCAGCTATCGAGAAAGTGGCCCCTGTATCCAAAGAGTCAGAGCAGCTGAAGAACAGTTGGACAAAATAGAAAAGTAGCTGATGAAAATGGATGGTACTGACATCCACGCCATGGACTTCACAGATTTGTGTTTGTTTGCCGAGGTCCCCTTGCCTCCCAAATTTAAAATGCCGGCCTTCGACAAATACAATGGCACTGACAACCCTATTGCACACCCGAAGTCCTATTGTGGGGACATATACCAATACAGAGGAGACGAAAGACTGCTAATAAAAATCTTTCAGAAGAGTCTGACCGGTACAGTATTGCGATGGTTCACATATTTGGAACCATCCATGATGAAAACATGGAAGGACTTGATGCACCTCTTTCAAGAATAATATGTCTACAATATAGACATTGAGCTGCGAAAGTCAGACTTGGCCAACTTAAGGCATAACGAGAACGAGACCTTCAGCGACTACTTGGGACGTTGGAGAGCACTAGCACCTCAAGTCAGAAATAGATTACCTGATAATGAGCAAATAGAGATAATTTCAAAGAATACTCAGGCAGTGATTTTAGATTTTTTGGTGTACCAACAGCAGTCCAGTTTTGTTTACCTGGTTAGGAATGCCAACCGCTGTGAGGACGCCATCAGGGAAGGGCGGCTCAGCAAGAATGCTTTCGGGGGACCGAACAGGGTTAGGAGATTTATTGAACAGAAGAATGATAGGAGGACAGGGGCAGAGGTACAAAATGTAACAAATGCTCGGCCTAATAACAATGTAGTCCCCTTTCAATTTAAAGCAGCACAACTAGCTCCCGTACCGATACAAAGAGTGGGGAATGGGCAAGAGATGCAAATGACCCCAGAAAGGAGAGCCCATTATGATCGACTTTTTACGCCCTTGGGACAATCTTTGAGTGTACTTTTACATTTATTAATTGAAAAGGGATTAGTAACTGCACTCCAACCATGACCTCCTCCCAGTCCGATTCCATATAATTTTGACCCCAATACACATTGCAATTTCCATCAGGGTCCGGGTCACCCAACTAATCACTTCTTCTCATTGAAGCATGCGATCTAAGATTTAATTGATGCTGGGAAAATCATTCCCCTTGCACCCACCTAAGCAAACCAGCATCGAATATCCACCAGGTGCCTTTGCTAGCACACCCTACCGGAATAGCAAGTCCCAGACCCACCATAGGGATGGTAGAGGAATTGGATGAAGAATACGAGTTTAACCCTCTGATTACATCAGTAATAGAGAAAATTTTGAGGTACCAAGGCAGTGAGATCGAGAAGAAAGAACCATTGGGGTGATTGAACTCCTAAATCTGGCGGATTGCTTTCCCACTCCTACACCAGCAGCTAAGCCCTTAGATCTTAGGGACTATTTTCCATCATCCACCCCCATAAATTACGTACAAATAAATATGTATCAACCATACTCTACCACCCCCTTGAACTATCCCGCGAACCATCAGGCCCCTAGTCCTCCACCCGCACCCATCAATTATCAATGGCCTACACCCACCCCATTACCCCCAGTTCAAACACTTACCAACTCTGCCATTCCCATCAATTACCTCATGGCCCATCAAACCGCGAATCCCTCGCCCATTAGCTACCAATGGCCTATACCTGCTCCGTTAACTCACGTGTAAACATCATTAAGCTTCACAACTCCTACCTGGCCCAGTTTTGCCGCCCACCCATCTATTACTGAGGTAAGCCAAGTCTTACCTACCCCTCCGGAGCCATCAGTACATGCACCCCAAGTGTCGATAGTCGTACCTTTCCAGCTCTCAGGACCAACATACGATCCTCATCAGGTCCCTCTGAGCTACGAGTAAACCAATGCTAATGTCGGCAGCAGGGAGGGGGCCGTGGACTTTGTCACTAGGTCAGGGAGGATCTCAAGATAGCCCGAGATAGTGGCAGTAATAGCAACAACAATGACAACAGTAACAACAGCACAAGCCCAACCATGGGGAAGAAAGAGAGCACTGTGAATCCATTTGAGAAGATGAGTCGAGAACATATATTAGAGACTCAGCTGAGAAGAATGTCGGCCCATATTACTATATGAGATTTATTGATGACGTCCCCACTCCATTTCCAAGCATAATGGAGGTGTTAAAAAATGCTCATGTATCACTTCAAGTCAGCCTGGATGAATTCGGGCAGATAATTGGTCAAGTGATGGCTCCCAATGCCATATCTTTTTCGGATGCGAACCTGCCAGAGGAGGGAAATAGTCATTCTAAATCTCTCAACATCACTATTGAATTCGGGAACATGATAATTCCCTTGGTTTTAATTGACAATGGATCTGCATTGAACGTGTGCCCATTGAGAACTGCCACCAAAATTGGGGTGGACCCTTGCATGTTAAGGCCAATAAGGACGAGTGCTCGGGGTTTCGATAACACGAGGCGAGAGATCATGGGAGAAGTTGAACTTGAGCTCGTAATCGGGCCCATGACCTTTTCCATACCATTCCAAGTGATGGATATCAAATCCTCTTTTAATCTACTGATAGGATGCCCATGGTTGCATGAGGTTGGGGCGATACCTTCTCCCCTCCATCAAAAATTGAAATTCATATCAGGACAGAAGGTGATCACCATCATTAGTGAAGGGCACGATGAGAAAGACAAGGCCACCCACAATATTGAAAATCTTAAGGTAGTGGATGTGTCACATACTGAAAGGCAGAGGGCTAGGGCCCAAATTGCAGGGCAGAAGAGAGCTAGTCGTTGTCAAGGGGTAGAAGGTCTGATTTGGGCTAGGATACAAGCCCATAGAGGAAGAGGTCCGAGAGGCCAAAGAGAGGTCGCTACAGCTGCAAGAGCTTAAGGAATCAACAGAGAAGAGAAACCTCGCCCTAGGATGCACATTAGGGAATCCTTTGTCAGTGCTGGGGTCGTAAAGATCGATCGGAATGGGGTAACCCATTTGACCCCACACAAACCCACAGCCTCAATCCATCCCACCAATCCTCAGATCTCCCTTCCTAGCCTGGAAATAGATTTGGCTGCGTTGTCCCTCTTCAAGGAACAACAGCCAGTACCTGAACAATCTCCCCTTGTGGTGAATCACCACAAAACTGCGTTGGCGTTTGAGGATATCATCTCAGACGAAATGAGGATCAATATGATGGAGGCTGACTCCAATGATCCATATCAGTCAGCACCCTCCATCCAATCAGGTAAAGGAGCCTTAATCAAAATATCCATTCCACGTGAAATCGACCACTTCCCTGTAGAAATACAAGAAGAGGTAGGGATCACGAGTCTGGACGAGGATGTCCCTTTTGAGGAGCTCCCCAATGAGCTCCTTGACCAATTTGCCGACTTTGAGCATGACCCTACTCCCATTGTAGAAGAAACTGAGGACGTCAATTTAGGGACTAAGGAGTTTCCCAGAATAACCAAGATCAGAATGTCGCTCTCTCCCGAGGAAAGAAAAAGCATGATCAATTTCCTTTGGTCATACCAAGATATTTTTGCCTGGTCATACGAGGACATGCCTGGTCTGGATACCGATTTGGTCGAGCATGAGTTACCTCTCTACCCCGATGTGAAGCCGGTTAAGCAGAAGCTAAGATATCTCTGACCCGAGTGGATGTTGAAAGTCGAAGACGAGGTCATCAAGCAGTATAACGCGGGGTTTCTCATGGTATCCAAATACCCGCAGTGACTAGCCAATATTGTGCCTGTGCCAAAGAAGGACGGAAAGGCCCGCATTTGTATCGATTTTCAAAATTTAAACAAGGCGAACCCGAAGGATGATTTCCCACTGCTACACATCGACATCTTGGTCGATAACACTGCTAAGCACGGGATGCTTTCTTTTATGGATAGATTCTTAGGATATAATCAGATTAAAAAAAAAAAGAAAAGAAAAAGAAAAGAAAGGTTTGCACTGATTGAGAAGATTGATGCTTGAGGAGCCCTCTTGGTTACTCTCTTTGATACACTTTTTTCGGTTGGGCTGCTCATGTTAGTTCAAGACAGGTCCCGACTAGAATTGTCTTTGTGAAATTGCTTTGTCAAACGTATGACTCAAGGAAAGGAGAAAGGTTTGACTCAATCCAAAGGGATTAACGTTCCGGCCTTGGTAAAATTCGGAAACTCACTTAGGTTCGACTGCATAAAAGAGTTCGACTATGCTCAAAATGGGACCCGTTACTCCGTCTCACCGGCAAGGCATAAAAAAAAAGGGGGAAGAAGTCAAAAATAAAAAAATAAAAAAATCTAAATACCAAAAAATGTGCATATATTTCTACTCATTTCCATCTACATATTTCCAGCATCATATTTCAATCTAAAAAATGAAGAGAAATAACAAAATCTTCGAAAACAAAAATCCAAAAAATATCTTGAAATAAAAAAAGTGTAGGTAAAAATTTACTTCTCCTTCTATTATTTAGGATGCATTTTCTTTATATATGTATAAACAAAAAAAAGAATGTGCAGGAACATCAAAACGGTCCGAAGCCTCGAAGCAGGCAACCTCTCGGCGATGAACAAATTAGATGAAGCACCTCACCACCGACGCCAGGTCTATTAAAAAAAAAGAAGAGAAAATTATTGTGAAAAAAATAAAATAAATAAAAATAAAATTATAAATTTGTGAACTTTTTACGCACAACTATGCACTCGCATATTTTCGATGCGGTAAAATGCCAATATTTTATTGGCAACGCAGCTGTGTAAAATTAATGTCCTAGGTCTAAGGTTCACCTTGGATCCATGGATCCTATTTCAAAGTAGGAGTGACGGTGTCAATTTTGGTCAAACAGTCAATTCTTGGATTGGATTGATTCCACTGCTATACTTTGCCCTGATCGCTCCATATTTTGATTTTAGGTGAACTTGAGTGCCTTGTACTTCAAGTCCATCACGTGATATTTTTGAAGCTGTAGACTCTTGGTCTACACTATCCGGGCGAGTGCCCTATGGGGTTTGCGGTCCAGATAACTCCATCCACTAAAAGATCCATTGTTGGATTGATTCCAACCTGTTAGATACGAAACTATGTTGGACAACTATGTGCAAACATTCATGTAAAAGGGCTCATTTCTTTTATTTTTCTACAGGCTTAAAACCTATATTGGCAGCGGTATCCCTGTAAAGTATATGTCTTGCGTCTGGGTATTCATATGATGGTCGTTTATTCCTGTAAATTGTACCCGGGTAGGTCCGGGTTGGGCTTCCATCGCCTTTACTGCTTATTGCCTCTAATGGGTGCATGTTTATGCATAGTTGTTTATTTGTAACTTCATTGATGACAAAGGCCAAGATTGAGTATCCTTTGGTGGACACCCAATTCTGACCTGGTCTTTTCGATATCACATGAACTTGAGTATGTTGGCTTTAGTTTCATCGCAAACTATTGCGGAGGCACTGGCTCGTGGTATGTGTCGTTTGGGCGTGCGCCTCTCGGGTTCAAGGTCCAAATAATGCTTGCAAAAAAAAAATGAAAAAAGCAATCTTTGAAAAAAGAAAAAAGAGAAGAAGAATAAATTTGTGTTTCCCCACAAAGCTACGCACAAGCATAAGGCGGTAAAATATTAATATTTTATCAGCAATGCAGCTGTGCCATATTAAAGTCCTGAGTCTAAGGTTCGCCTCGAATCTTTGGATCCTGCTGTAAGGTAGGAGCAATGGTGTCGGTCTCAGTCAAATAGTCAATGTTTCGATCAAGTCAACTCCCTTGCTAAATTTTTGCGATGAGTGCTCTATTTTAGATTCATATGAGCTTAAGTGTCTTAAGCTTTAGATTCTTCGTTGGAAAAGGTCAATTGTTGGTTGAGACCAACCTGTTGAGAATGAGATTATGTATCAATCAAATTATGTGCAACCATGTATTCAGAAGGATTCATTTCCCTTTTATTTTCTATAGGCTTAAAACCTGTATGGGCAGCAATATCCCTGTAAAGTGTACGCCATGCGTCTGGGTATCCATATGATGGTCATTTGTCCCCGTAAATTATACCCGGGCGGGTCCGGGTCGGGGCTTCCATCGCCTTTGTTGTTGCTTATTGCCCCTGATGGGTGCATGATTATGTATAGTTAATTGATGCTTATGATCATTATTAGCAGAGATTAGGATTGGATGTCCCTTTAGGGAGACCACCCCAATGTTTGGTTAGATTTGTTCAAGGTAGTTGGAGTTGGATACTCTAGGTCATATTGATCTAGGGCGTGCTTTCGAAAATGGCACGAACTCCCAAAAAGTGCTGTGACATCTATTCACTTTGCTCGGGCAGTCATGCTAAATAAACTTTGAGATTAATGGGTTCGCCTAAAGACCTCAAACCCTACTTTCAATAGGGGCACTTGTGAATAGTTAGATGAGGCAATCAAATGCCTCGTAAGATTGGACGCAAACTGTAGAGCCTTGCGTATGTTTACTTCGCATCTATCTTTGAACGTGGGTCAATCACCCCTCTTACTTACGAAGCTATTACATTCAGAATGAATCTTAAACATCAAATACCTTCAAAATCATCTCGAGAAGCGAATGTTTGGCTTGGCATACAGGGCTTTCGCAACTCGTTCCACCTCGGTTATGGCCAGTAATGTCGCTAAGCGCTTGGGGACCGATTACCTTGAGAAACGAATGTTTAGCCTGACATCCAGGGCTTTTGTTTTCTCACCATGTTATCCATCTGATGATTGAAGTTTGTTCTGAATACAGCAGACCGTCAGTAATGCCTTGGGCCTCTTCGGATGTCTCTTTTCTTTGGCATTAGATCATTAGTGATTGGATACCAAAGAGGGGCATCTGTAGACACCCAAATTCGGCCTAAGGCCAGATCAGAACACATTTCGAGAGAGGTGCACTTTCGAGCTTTTGATGGCATATATTAGGAACCTTTCCGAACCTCTAGGAACCTTTCCGAACCCTTAGGAATCATCCCTAACCTTCTTAAACCATTAGAACCCTTTCCCAGACTCGTGTCAAACCCTCTCGAGCAGTGGTTGGAAAGAGGAGTGCTAAAATTTTTACTAACCTCTTTAGGAGCTATGTTATATACCATTAGAAAGAGGACTTTTCTAGCTTTCTAACAAGCCAAAAATCACCTCAATTAGAGTTATATATAAAAAATTATGACTATTTAAAAATCAGGCTATTTTGAAGGAATTTTTGCCTGGCGCAACTAATAGTTTTGCGCCAGGCATATGAATAGTAACTGATCTTTTTTGCCTCAAATTTTGAAGCTAGGGTTTGACTTATTGACCACCTCAACCTTTGGGATATGTTTTGATAGCTCTGTTGCACCCATTCACTACCTATTTGCAACCCTTAAGTGGTTTGAAATACCAACCTATCATCCACCTTGGAGGACCTTCTCACATATTTCAAGACTCTAAAAAACCTAGGAAACCTTAGATTTGAGATTACCTAATTGTGAACCCCAATTAGCACTTAAGTGGTCTCCTAACCCACCCATTTCCTATAAATAGAGCCCCCCCTCCCTTTGATTTAAGGGTTGAGAATTTTGGTCTAAGAGAGAAAGAGCTTAAAGTGAGAAGATCTTTCTCCCTTTGGTGCACACTTCCTATATAAATTTCAGATTTCAAAAAACTCCATTAGACCTTAGCATTTCACTAAAAGCCTTTAGGTTAGGTGTGTGTAATCCCTTAGCCTTCCCTTTCTACCTCTTAGCTTCAAGCCTTAGGAGTTAGAACCCCATTCCATACCATACAAGCCTTCAAAAGCTCCTCAAAGCAAGCCACGCAAGGCTTTCCTACGGTGCTACAAGGGCCCGAGGGCACCGGCTCTCCCTCTCCTTCTATCTCTTTTTAGCATTTCTTATCCCCTCATTTGTGCCGTTACGCCGCCAAATTTTTGGTAGGAACGAAGGGGCACAAATAGGATTTAAGGCCCATTTGGACAAGAGGAAACTATTTTCTTTTCTTTTACTTAATTTTAGTTTTAGCCATTAGTAAAGACCGCGTTAAGCAGGTTGATCGGGTGCCTAACACCTTCCCAATCGATAACCGAAGCCCCTACCTAAGAGCCTTTGATGTGGACCGAATTTAGAGTCATATTTTAAGCACTTCGGTGCTCATAAAAATGAACTAGGTATCCCAGGATACCAAAAGTTCTGGGTGGCGACTCTATATTTTCATTAGAGAGCACATCGTCGCGACGGGATCGCCAAAAAATCCTACAGTTGCACAAGCTGATGTATGATGCATCAGATTTTGCAATTAGTATAGTTTTGGGACATAGAAAGGATATGTTACCTTGTGTGGTTGCTTATACAAGCAAGACAATGATTGATGGCCAGTTAAATTATACCACAACTAAGAAAGAATTGTTAGCTGTTTTCTTTGCTTTGGAGAAGTTTAGGTCCTATGTGCTAGGATCTAAGATTGTGGTGTTCACAGACCACTTGTCAAGGATCCTAGCTGCTGAGTTTAATGGACAGCCTGTTAATGATTCATTTCTAGATGAGCAACTTTTTACTGTCAACATGAGTGTACCTTGGTTTGCAAATATAGTTAATTGTCTGGCAGTTGATAGGATTCCCCCACAGTGGAATAAAATGGATAAAGATCTATTTTTCTCTCAGATCAGATATTATATGTGGGAGGATCCATACCTCTTCAAGAACTATGCAGACCAGGTTAAGAGAAGGTGTGTACCTGAAAATAAATTCCACAACATACTAACAATGTATCATGATCAGGCTTGTGGAGGACATTTCAGTGGAAACAAGACTGCTATAAAAGTACTTCAATGTGGATTCTATTGGCCTACCCTATTCAAGGATGCATTTCAACACTGCAAGGCTTGTGAAAAATGCCTGAAAGTGGGAAGTATTTCTAAAAGAAATTTCATGCCTTTACAGCCCATTCATGTAGTTGAATTGTTTGACATTTGGGGGATTGACTTCATAGGTCCTTTCCCTCCTTCTTATGGGTATAATTTTATTCTTGTGACTGTGGACTATGTGTCCAAGTGGGTTGAAGCCATAGCCACAAAACCAATGATCATAGAGTTGTCATCAAGTTCTTGAAAGATAATATTTTCTCTAGGTTTGGTAACCCCAGAGCTATCATTAGTGATGGGGGAAGCCATTTCTGCAATAGGCATTTTGAAAATCTGTTCAGAAAATACTTTGTTATATACAGAGTTCCCACTCCATACCACCCACAGACCAGTGGGCAGGTAGAAATTTCTAACAGAGAAATTAAGCACATTCTATAGAAAACTGTGAGAGCTGATAGGAAGGACTGGTCCTTGAAGTTGCAAGATACTCTTTGGGCTTATAGGACTTCCTGTAAGACTCTCATAGGGATGTACCCTTTTAGGTTAGTGTGTGGCAAGGCATGCCATTTACCAGTGGAGTTAGAACATAAAGCTTACTGGGCCATCAAGACATTGAATTTTGATCTAACTGCTGCTGGTATGCACAGGAGGTTGTAACTGTCAGAACTTGAAGAGTTGAGATTGGATGCCTACTCCAATGCAAGGATTTACAAAGAGAAGGCCAAAGCCTTTTATGACAAACATCTGCTGAGAAAGGAGTTTGCTGTAGGTAACAAGGTATGACTATTTAATTCAAAGTTGAAAATTTTTCCAGGCAAGTTGAAATCCAGATGGGATGGGCCTTACATTGTGATGCATGTTTTCCCATCTGAAGTTATTGAAATCATGGATCCCAAGGATGGAAGGATCAGAAAGTCAATGGTCAAAGGCTAAAAATCTGTGTTGAAAATGTAATTGAGCTCGTGGTGACCATTAACCTTCAAGAACCTCCAAAGTTTGAATGATTTTCAACATTGTATAATATGTACCATAGCTGTCATAGTGTTGCCATTTTTACTATGTATAGATCTGTAATTTTTGCTTAGTTTTTCACCTCGAATAATAACTCAGTTGTGTTGAGGTCAGGAAGGTCTATAATGTTGAGAAATAAATGAGAACTGAGGAGGATTGATGAATCTGTGTTGAATGTGGATAGTGCACTGAGGTGAAGTAAGTTTGGATTACAAACTAAAACTTGTCAAGAGGTTGGAAGAGTAATTTGACAGGTTTTGAAGGTAATTGAGGTGAATTCGACAGTTACTGAGACCTGTCGATGGGATGAACCAGGTTTTCGTTAGGTACTGAAGGTATTTGCTGAGGTTTTGACAGGTTCTGTGTACCTGTCGAGAGGTTGAGAAACCTCTCGGAACCTTAATTGCTAAATTTTTTTAACCTGTCGAGAGGTTGGATGAACCTTTCGAATTGCAATTTCTGAAGCTTGTGTACCTGTCGAGAGGTTTGAACAACCTCTCAAAACCTTCAGTCTGAGAGTACTGCATATTCAAGTGGTTTTAACTATTTGAGAGGTTGATTCAACCTATCAAAATCCTCTTGCCAACCTGTCGAAGTCATATTTTGCTTGTTTAAAACCTATCGACAGGTTCA
Source organism: Chloranthus sessilifolius (assembly GCA_021018995.1). Lineage (NCBI taxonomy): Eukaryota > Viridiplantae > Streptophyta > Magnoliopsida > Chloranthales > Chloranthaceae > Chloranthus > Chloranthus sessilifolius. The sequence goes on along the minus strand of CM037595.1, from coordinate 16,344,568 downwards.
TTCTGTCCATTTGACACCTTGAGCTGAATTCTTGCTTTTCCTCTGCACAATTTTCCATCTTCTTCTTTCTTCTCCATCTCCCTGGTTCCAGTTCCAATTTCAATTTCGTTGCCCTTGTCCCAGTTGCACCAGCTTCGAAAGGCCGATATTTTTCACTTGGTTTTCGTGGATTTGGTCCTATGTACTGCAATTTCTGAGAAGCCCTAGGTTTTTGATTAAGTTCCCCTTCAACATTATTCTTGTGAATTCTTAGCATTTTGATTCTCTATTTTTGAAGGATTTTCTGTGTCTGGAAAATTAATTAAGGAGAAGGACAATTGAGCTGTGGTTTTTGAGAAGTGTTATGAGGATTTTGAGTCACAATGGTCGAATTGGAGGAATCCCTGACCAATTTGCTCCAATCCCCTTCCCAATCCACTCCAAAATCCACTAGGAAGTCTAGTAGGATAGCCTCACAGCCTAAGGCAGACCCACCTGCTAAGAGGAAGCTAGCTATGGACAAACCCAAGAAGGCCCAGAAAGCTAAGAAAGCTAAAATCATTGAGGAGGTTACTGAGGAAATGCCTGGACCTAACCCTGAGCCTGAGACTAAGCTAGCTGGTGGCCCTGACAACTCCTCATGAGTTTGTGGATTCTTTAGGTCTGATTCTCGAAACAGTCTTTGACCTACCTTATTTTTCTATGGTAGATGAGTGCAATGAGACCTTGGCCTGCTTGGAAAATCATCCCTGAAACCTCTTTTAACCCCATTAAACGAGAAGGTATACCCTAGATTGGTCAAATTATGCTATCAGAATATCAGCGAAAAGAAGATGCCAGGGTTAATTGATCCTGTACTTGTGGTGCTGGTTGATGACTGGGAGTTAGTAGTGGATTACAAAGACATTGGTTTGGTGTTGGGAGTCCCATTTTTATATGATTCAGCCAGTAGTTTGGGAACCCCTGATAGTGTGTCATTTAGGAACATGGCTAGACATTTGACTCAGGGCATAGTTGGATCTGGGGAGTATTTGATGAGGAGAGACTTAGACCCCAACCTATTTTTCATTAATATAATTTTGAGGAAGAATGTGTATGTCAGTGGGCATTAGCAAGAGAGAAGAACCCCCATAGTGGATGTCCTCTATTTCTTCTCCAAGGGCTAGTACTTCAGTGCCCCTAAGCTAATATTTGATGCCATGGTTGATGTGCATAACAAGATTAAGAAGAGGCAACTTGTGCCAGGGTTGCCTTATGGTAGACTCATAACTGCTCTGCTGAAACAAGGGAAGTATGTGGTGAAGAAAGATGAGCCAACTGAAAGGGTGAGTCCAAAGGAGTTTGGGGGAAAAGCTTGGTCCACTAGCATGACTCTGATTGGGAAGAGGAAGAAGAAGCTTGAGAGTCCAGAGAAAGAAGCACCTCAAGTGCCCAGCTTAACATCTACTCCAGTGATCTCTACAGTTTCAGCAACTAGCTCAATGTCTTTGCCTACCTCTGCTGGTTGTTTTGTTTCACTTGTGACCTCTACATCTATATCAGTCATCCCTACTGTTGTTACCTCTTCTATTGTCAGGTCTGCCAGTATCAGCCCATCCACCACCATACCATCCATATCTGTCCCCATACCTTCCAGTTCCACACCAATCCCTTCTACACTCATCACTACTACCATTATGTCAGCTCCTCCTCCTGCCACTGGCCCACTACCTTTGCCCTCACCTATCATCTAAATCACTTACCAAAGAAAATCCAAACAAGCCTCCATAACAATACCCATCACAGCTAGCTCACCTATTCTAAGCCTAGAACCATTAGCCCTCAGCCAGTAGCACCACTTACATCTGAACCAATTACTTCTATTTCCCCTATTCTTTATAATCAAGATTTAGAGCATTTCACCACTGAGGGGTATTCATCCCTAATAGATTCCATTGTGGAAGATATTAGACATGCATACTCACCCTTGCTAGATTCTCCACACCCTATACCTTTCCATCATGCTTCCACATCACCTTTCCAAACTCTTCAAACCACTCAACCTATTACCCATACCCTACTTGACTCTTTTGCACAATTCCTTTCCATTCTTCAATCTATCCAATCCCAGCTGCTTACGAACATAGAAAACCAATCTTTCATGGCCACCTGTCTGCAAGCCATTCAGTCCACATTAATCCCATCAACCTCAGCCACCCAACCTCCTACTACTCCTACTACTCCTACTACTCCTACTACTCCTACTATCATACCCAGTCCAGAATCACCACCTCATCTTTCTCCTCCACTTTCCCCTGTGGTGATTACTGCCTCTGCTGCTACTCAAACTGAGTTTGAGGAAGCAGACCTAGCCTTACCCATCCCTACACCTACTCCACCTCCATCACCTCAGCCAGTTGCTTACGTGTTCTGACCTCTGCTTTGTACCTTCCACACCACCTTCCATGGCCTCCACTTCTACATAGTTTGATCCCATGGAGGAGGATCTACCACCACCATCCCTTGCACTCACTTCCACTTCCATGCAGATAGAGCCTGAAACAGAAACCTTACCCATCCTTCCTAGTACCCTTACATCTTCCACCTAGACTGACCCAATGGAAGAGGACTTACCCATAGCATCAGTCTCTGTCACCCTTCTATCTACCTTTACCCAAACAGACTTAACCTTCACCTCATCTTCATATACCCAAACAGACCCCATACCCATAGAGGAGGAGCTGATACCTACCATCCCACCTTCCCTTTCCATACCATCATCGTCATCCACTCCCTATCATTTCTTTGATGACCCAACTGAGAGGGCCATTGTCCTTGTCTCTGCAAATCCCATGCCCTCATTCTCCACCCTTAGGAGAGCTATGGATGAAAATCTATACATCAGAAGGGATGCCATTAGAGGGATGGCAGACATCAACACCACGATCAAGCAGCCATTTCTCCATCAGATAAAGAGGATAAAATTAGATCACAAAATGGAAAGAAAGTAGATGAATAAGGTTATGGTGTATGCCTTGAATTTATACCAACAGGAGAAGTATCGAGCAGAGGGCCTGGAAGAAAATGTGAAGAACCTTACTGTGGCCCTCAGAAAGCTGATGATTATGCCATGATGGTTGAATAACTTCGGAAGACCCTAGCCTCTATGGCAGACCAAGACCTAGACACTGCTGAAGTCCCTCCCTACACAGTAGCAGCTCCTCCTCCTTCCACAGACACACCACCTTCACACACTGCAGCAGATCCTATCCCCCTTGTAACTGCTCCTCCCACCTCAACAGCCCCTAAAATCAAGATAAATGAGACTTCTCCAATGACTGAACTCACCCCAAAGAAGAGAAGCAACACTAAGCACATGAAGACCACTGCTAAAAGATCACAAAGTGCTACCACAGCTGCAAGGCTCAAGAAGGAAAAAGGAAAAGCCCAGGAGCCCATAAATTTAGATTCAGGAGATGACCATTTATAAATTTTTCTTGATTAGGTTTCTTGTACTCAAATTAGGTTGCATTGTATATATATATTTTTTAATCATGAAATTTTGTCTTTCTGGTTTCCATTATTTGCATTACTTTTACTTTTTAGTGTGGTGTCTATAATGTTTATGTACTCAAATTAGGTTTCTTGTACTCAAATTAGGTTGCATTGTATAAATATTTTTTTTAATCATGAAATTTTGTCTTTCTGGTTTCCATTATTTGCATTACTTTTACTTTTCAGTGTGGTGTCTATAATGTTTTTGTTTCTTTGTTATGATTGTACCCTACTGTTTCCTATTTGTTATATCTCTGAAATAGTGAAGGCACTGTTCCTCAAAGGTTTGGGGGTATAGCAGGGGTAATTTTGCAAAATTATGAGATAGTTAAGCCAAGTGCAATGGTGTGAGTAGGATCAAAATAAATTTAGCAGAATTTCAACTGAGTTATTTTGACAAAAGGAAGATGTAAAAATGTATGGTAGATTGTTTAATACTAGGGTCTTTTGAAAATTCAGCATTTCCATGAAAGATCATCAAGAAATTTTTGTCATAATCAGTATATAGTGAACCATTAAGGAGAGAAAAAGTAAGAACATGTCTTGTGAATCCAAAGGAAGACCAAACCCAGTGAGACTTGGGCTTGTAAAATTCTATTTGAATAGTGTTTAGCATTTTATTCTGCTCTAAGGACTGTTTGAATCTAGTTCTTCTCGCTAGAAGTTAGGCACTCTAAATTGAAGCAAGTTGACAGAACTCATGACATTAACGATATAATGTAAGGCCATCCCTTGGATAGTTTGAGCTAAAAAAATCCATACCCTTTAAACTGCCTTTGTTTACACTCTTTGAGCCAGAAAAATCCATTCTTCTTTGACAAAAATGAGAAAATTTAAACTTGAACCTCTTGACTTGTTTTAGCTCACCCTCAATCTGAGAATTCAGGAGGAGGAAGGAGAAGAAGTGAAGATAGAGGAGCAAGATTTGATATTTGGTGGAAGAAGGGAGAAAATCTAAGTAAAACAGTGTATCAGTTGTGTAGCTGTGGCATTCTAGCCCATATAAAAAAAATGAGAAAAATATAAAAGAAAAGCATACAAAAAGGAGAAAAATAAAAAAAACAAAAGAAAAGAAAATGAAAGAGAAGTCACTTCATTTGGAAATTGGAAGAAGATGAGAAGCTGATCATTTCAAATCTAAAATATCAAAGCAGATGAAGATGTGCTGAAATGAAGGTGTGTTACCACCTCCTTACCTTACTGATTTCTCAATTTTGAATCTTTGTTCTCATCCATAAGCCACATTACAACTCAATAAAAATACCTTATTGATCTGAAGTTGATTGAGCTGCCATGTAGAGATGAGGAACTGTCTAATCTATGGTAAAATTTCTAGAGGATTTCAGGAATTAGTAGCAACTGCCTATGCTCATGCTTGTAGTCCTATTTGAGGTTTGTAACTACTCTTGAGCTTGAGTGAAATTGGAAACCTTTGAAACCATTTGTGAGAGTATGCCTGTGAGATAATTGGGTTTGAGATTAGACTTATTTAGGCATTGTTTGAACCTAATTCTCAAATTAATGGTGAATTATATACTGTTTTGCACATATTATTCTCTTGATGATTTTAGATTGGTTGTGATAAGTTTGAAAAAGGATTTAGGTATTGTAGACATCCAAATTTGGCCCAAGGCCTAATCAAGACACATTTCGAGAGAGGCGCATCTCCGAGCTTTTGATGGCACATATGAAACCCTTAGGAACCTTTCCAAAACCTTAGGAGCCATTCCAAACCCTTAGGAATCCTCCTAGATCCCTTAGGAACCTTCCCGAACCCATAGAAATCCCCCTAGATCCCTTAGGAACCTTTTCAAAACCTTAAGGGCCACTCCAAACCCTTAGGAATCCCCTTAGATCCCTTAGGAACCTTCCCGAACCCTCAGAAACCTATCCTGACCCTTAGAAATCATTCTGAACCTAAACCTAGATTTCTCGAGCAATGGATGAAGAGTGGTGCATCGAGACTAGCTGTAACCTTCTACTATGATCAAATCTTATACCATTGAAAAGTAAAAGTCCTCAGCTTTCCAACGATCTAAGAATCACCCCAATCGGGGCTGTAGGCAAGAAGTTACGACATTCCAAAGCTCATGGGCAAAATAGTAAATTTGCTATGAACCCCCTAAGAATTTGGCGCAAGTATTATTTGCGCCAAGCCATTTCTCCCCAGAAATGGCTTGGTGTAACTAATACTTGTGCTAGCTATAAGGTAGGCCCCACCACGGGGAGCCAACTTTCAGACCACTGTTTTACTGTACCTTTGCCTGGCACATCTATTAGTTACGCTAGGCTTAGGAACAGTGACTGTAGGTTTTTGCCTCAAAATTTGAGATTAGGGTTTGGCTTGTTGACCATCTTGACCTTTGGGGTGTGTTTTGCTAGTTCTGTTACACCCATTTACTATTTATGTGTAACCCCTTAAGTGGTTTAAAGCTCCACCCTATCATCCACCATTGGAGCATCACTTCACACATTTCAAGGCTCCAAAAACCCTAGGAAACCTTAGATGGCTAGATTATCTAATTGCTAATCCAATTTAGCCTCTAAACACCCTCCTACCCTCTCTTTTTCCTATTAATAGAGAGGCATCCCTCCCTTTACAAAGGTTTGAAAAAACTTGTAAATTAGGGATTAAGGAATCCCTTCTCTCTCTCCCCTAGTGCACCATTTTACATACAAATTCCAGAACTTTAAAACCTTCTTAAAACCTTAGCCTTTCATAAAAAAGCGTTAGTTCAGGTGTGTGTTACCCCCCTAGCCTCCCTTCTCTACCTCTTGCTATCCACCCTAGGTGTTAGGATCCACCATCAAACTATACAAGCCATCAAAAGCTCACCGAAGTAAGCCAACGCAAGGCTCCACTGTGGTGCAACAAGGGCTTGAGAGCTTTGGCTCTCCCCTCTACTCCTCTACCTTCTTGGTTCTTCCTCCATCCTCTCATTTATGCCGTTACGCCGTCGAATTTTCAGTAGGAACGGAGGGGCACAAATAGGATTTTAAGGCCCTTTGGGCAAGAGGAAGGGATTTTTATTTCTTTTATATCATTTTTGTTTTGGCCATAAGTAGAAACTACATTAAGCAGGTTGATTGGGTGCCTAACACCTTCCCAATCGATAACCGAAACCCCTACCCAAGAGCCTTTGGCGTAGACTGGATTCAGAGTCAATTTTTGGCACTTCGGTACTCTTTAAATTTGATTTGGGTTTTTTCAGGACACCAAAAGCTCTGGGTGACGACTCTAAATTTTTATTGCGAGAGCGCGTCGTGTGGCAGGATCGTCAAAAATCCACCATTGCACAAATGGCGACTCTGCTGGGGACTAGCTAGTAGAGCTTTTCCTTGAATTTGACCTCTTTATTTTTGATTTACTAACTATTTTTGCTATTTTTACAGTTTTTTTACTCACCCCTCCGATTACGTCGCTTTACTTACCCCTACTTTTACGTCGTTTACGAGCCTTAGCCGATTGGCGGGCTTACTTGCGCACCGCCTTAAAATTCTTTATATTTCCGTCATTTCAAGCACCTTAGCCGATTGGCGGGTCTACTCATGTATTATCATTTAATTTCTTTACATTTTCATTATTTTAAGTGCCTTAGCCATTTGGCCGGCCTACTTGCGCCTTTTAATTTCCGCAATCATATTCTGCCAGTGGACGCCGACCCGTAGAGGCAGCACGAGATCATCACCTCCGGTCTTTGAACTTAAGAAAACTCCCTTAAAAGTGAAAAGTAAAATTAAACCAACAAAGGAGACTTAAATTGATTTTTACAGGGTAGATTTTTACGGGTTGGGTTATTTAGGCACACATACAATCTCCCAGGTCTTAGTACGGTGGTAGCCCTTAGTGGTGATGATCTAGAAAAGTCCCAGCCCACCTAGTACCTAAGAAAGTGCTTGCACTTGAGGTATATCGGGTGGGTAACCTTTTTGTTACCAAGCTTAAAACCTGGGAAAAAAGAGTGTTAGCGAACCTGCACCAGCCTTGTAACCCTTAGGTTCGGTAAGGAAGAGAGCCGATTCATTAGAACAATCAATCCCCGGAAGCCCAACTTCCAGAAAAAACCAATTAGAAGACTCATTTTGGGCTAGAACTTCTGCTGTCAAACTATCTAACAACCCATCTTTGTCTGGCGCCACTATTACATTACCAATGCAAAATTCCCCAAAAATACACTGGCGCATGTATTAGTTGCGCCAGCTTTATTCTGGGCAATTTTGTTCTGGCGCACCTAATAGTTGCGCCGGCTTTGGGTTAGACAGTAGCAGCCCGAATAAGTGGCCTGCTTCACATCTCAGACTCCCCGATTAGTATTTTTAGTGCCTCTGTTTGGACCCCGCAATCTCTGACACCCAATACGTCCTCGTCGGTCAAGAGAAGGTGACTTCTTTTTGACTCGTTTCGGGGGATCGGGTTATTTACATTGGTTTCCATGCCTTCAATAGATCAAGGGGTTTCCCTTTGATTCTTCTGAAGCGCTTCAGAGTCGTTGCCGCGAGACCTATTTAGGGTACAAAGGGCACCTGAGAAGGGAATTCAAAAGGGCTCTGGAATCCTTAAATCTTTTCACTTATAAAAATTCAAAAAAATCGAATAAATCAAAAACCAAAAAATAGAGTCTTGTTGGTGCCGGCACAAAGGCATCATCGTACCCTCCGTCATCCCGTAGGAGAAGGAGGAAGCTTTACGAGCCCTACCCAAGGAACCTGTACACAACCCGATACCAAGCCATGTCGTGGGTTGTGGATCCGGCTTATACCGATCCCGAATCATCCCCACCGCATTTCCCAACCGATTCCCATACCAAAGAGGCTTTCACATCCATCCCCCTCACTCAATCCCCATTCGCAGTCACCGGCCCATTCAGTGCCCCTATTTTTCCTTCCACCACTTCCCAAAATATCCAAAATCCAACCCCCCATTCCCCCTTTTTACAAGCCATGCCTTCATCCATGGCCATTCCCAACCCATCTCACCTCCCATCCACACCCATTTAAAAATCGGCCCCATCCTCCACCTTTACCAATATACCCTATTTTTCATCCGCCTGATGCATACCCAATCCACCCACATCTATCCATGCCGCATCCGATCCCCCATACATCCCTCCATCTACCTAGGTCATGACCAGCTTTCCTCTCTCATCATCCACATCCATGCCCCATACATCCTCCCCACACATGCCCAATCCATCCTCATTCACCAATGATCCATCTCATTTTTCTAACCCACCCCATATCCCCCCACTTACTCAAGTCATGCCCGATTTTACCGGGGCCAGGCCCAATTTTCCCTCTTCATCCACCCCATCCATGCCCCTAATCCTTAAATACCCCATCTCCATCCAATCCCCCTTCCATGGCCATGATAGAGGAGATGTTCCAAGCCTACAATAGGTGGGAGGCTTCCCAACACATTCCCCCTCATCCACACCACACTTCCATGGATCCATCCCATACCCTATCAAGCCTTCATGCCTCATTCCCCCATGACCCCCATCAACCCCCCATCATCCACACCATCCAAACCCCCATTACCCACATACCCTAAGGCCCAATGGTCCAAAACCCCATCTCCCACATACCTCAAGGCCCAATGGCCCAAAACTCCATGGACTAGACCCACCAACATGGCTCAGACCACCAAGGGCCCATGGCCTAGACCCATCAATGGCCCATGGGCTAGACCTTTATAGCCCAACCCTCCCAAGGCTTCATGGCCCAAACCCAAGCCCAGCAAGGCCCTAACCTTGGAGCCTCACACCCATACCCTTCACAATTCCTCCAAAATTTCACTCACCCACAACCCTCATACCCATCTCAAACCCATGCCTTACATCAACCCCAATTCATCCATATCCCAACATCCCAAAGTCAGTTCCAAACCTTTTCCCATGCTTAATGGCCTCATCAAACCCCACCCCAAAATCTAACTTCCACTCATCCCATCACCCAACAAACCTTCCCTCACATGCAATGGACTCTCCCACCCCCCATACAGACCATTCCCATCCAGTCCATACAGTACCAACAAGAGAATCCTTCCCTCACTGCACCTTATGAAGATCAGCTATATGAAGAGGACGAGATTAGGAATAGTGGTGCTTATGCCGAGCGTTGACCAGCATTAATCCCCCTCCTTTAATTACCCACCCATTGGTAGCATAGAGCGAGTTCTGACCGACTGCTGAGAAAGTGGCCCCCATGTCCAAGGAATCAGAGTAGTTGAAAGAGCAGTTAGACAAAATTCAGAAATAGTTGTTGAAGATGGGTGGTGCTGAAATTCATGCCACAGACTTCTCAGATTTATGTTTATTCGCTGAGGTCCCCTTGCCTACAAAGTTTAAAATACCGGCTTTTGACAAATATAATGGCACCGACAATCTCATAGCACACCTCAAGTCTTATTATGGAGATATGTGCCAGTATGGGGGGGACGAAAGACTATTAATAAAGGTCTTTCAGAAGAGTCTGACTGGTTTGACCTTGAGGTGGTTCACATCCTTGGAACCATCTATGATAAAAATTTGGAAGGACTTGACGCATTTATTTCAAGAACAATGTGTCTACAACATAGACATTGAACCGTTGAAGTCAGATTTGGCCCGTTTGAAGCAGAACTTGAATGAAATTTTTAGCGATTATTTGGGACATTGGAGAGCATTGGCATCTCAGGTTAGAAACAAGATACCTGACGACGAAACAAATAGAAATGATTTTTAAAAATACTTTGCCAGTGATCTTAGACTTTCTAGTGTACCAATAGTAGTCTAGCTTCGCTGATCTGGTAAGAAATGCAAATCGTTGTGAAGATGCTATCAGGGAGGGTCGCCTGAGCTAGAATATACCCAGTGGAACCAGTGGAGTTAGGAGGTTCTCAGAGCAGAGAAACGAGAAGAGAGCGAGGGCCGATGTCCAGAACATTGCCAATACCAAATCCAATAATAATATAAATTCGTTCCAATTCAAGACAGCCCAACCAGCACCAGTCAGAACTTAGCTGATGCAGAGAACAAGGGATGGAGAGGGGATGCAGATGACCCTGGAGCAGAGGAGAGCCTGCTATGATCGATTTTTTACGACCCTAGGGCAATCTTTGAATATACTTCTGCCTTTGCTAATAGAAAAGGGATTCGTTATTGCTTGTCAACTGTAACCTCCTCCTAACCCAATCCCGAAGAATTATGACCCTAATATTCACTATAATTTTTATTAGGGTCCAGGTCACCCGACTGATCACTGCTTCCCATTGAAGCAAGCGATCCAAGATTTAATTGATACCAGGAAAATCATTCCACCTGCACCTTCTCAAGTGAACCAGCACGCAAATATTCATCAAGTGCCATTGCCCCCACATCCTATCGGAGGAGCAGGTCCCAGACCCACCATCGGGATGATAAAAGAATGTGAGGAGGAATTTAAATTTGATCTGTTAGACTACATCAGCGATCGGGAGAGCTATGTGGCACCGTTGCCAAGAAATTATGAAGAAAAGAATATTGGGGTGATTGAACCCTTGAATTTGTTGGATTATTTCCCCAACCCAGCACCACGAGTTGAACCCTTAGACCTTAGGGCTTATTTCCCATCATCCACACCTATCAATTATATGCACATAAATGCATATCAACCATATAGGACCACCCCCATCAATTACCCGATAGCCCATCAGGTCCTCCATTCCCCACCATCACCTAACAACTATTAATGGCTCACTCCTACCCCATTATCCCTGGTGTATCCACCCGCAAACCTCGTCACCCCAACCTGGCCCAATTTTACCATCCAACCATCTATCACTGAGGTGAACCAAGAATTACCCACCCTTTCAGAGCCATCAGTACAAGTGGATCAGTTATCGGTAGCCACTCCATTTCAGATTTCAGGACCAACCTACAATCCTTATCAGGTCCCGCTTAGTTATGAGCAGACGGATTCCAACACTGGCAGCAACAGAGAAGGGGTAGTGGACTTTGTCACAAGATCTGAGAAGATTTCTAAATAGCTGAAAGCACCAACAGTAGCACAAGCCCAACCAGAGGGAAAGAAAGATAGTGCCGTGAATCCTTTTAAGAAAATGAGTCGAGAACATATACTGGAGACTCAATTAATAAGAATGCCAACTCACATCACTATATGGGATCTATTAATGATGTTCCCACTCCATTTTCAAGCTTTAATGGGGGCATTAAAGAATATGCATGTATCACTTCAGGTGAGCCTGGATGAAGTTGGACAAATAATTGGTCAAGTTATGGCTCCAAATGTAATTTCATTTTCGGATGCCGATTTACCAGATGAAAGGAGTAGTCACTCCAAATCCCTTAACATTATTGTGGAATCTAAAAATATGATAATCCCACTAGTTTTGACGGACAATGGGTCTGCTCTAAACATATGTCCACTGAGAACCGCCACCAAGATTGGGGTAGATCCATGCATGCTAAGACTCACGAGAACCAGTGCCCGAAGTTTTGATAACACGAGGAGAGAGATAATAGGGAAGTTGACCTTGAGCTATTGATTGGGCTAATGACCTTCTCCATATTATTTCAAGTGATGGACATTAAGTCCTCGTTCAATCTATTGTTAGGGCACCCATGGCTGCATGAAGTTGGAGCGATCCTATCCACGCTGCATCAAAAGCTCAAGTTTGCATCCAGGCATAAGATTATCACTATCATTGGGGAAGGGCACAGTGAGAAGGAAAAAGCCACCAACAGCGTTGAAAAGCCCAAAGTGCTGGATGTGTCACACACCGCTAAGGATGTCGACGTCCACAACTTCGAGTACAAAGTATCGACGGTACTCCTAGAGTCCATCGAGGACATCATTCCAAGAACTGAAGGTGGAATGGTAGCGGTGGTGGCCATGCTCCTAAAGTGGGGCTACAAAAAAGGGAGAGGACTTGGGCCTAGACTGCAAGGTAGAAGAGAGCCCGTCACAGCCAAGGGTCAGAAAGTTCTATTCGGGTTAGGTTACAATCCCATAGAAGAAGAGGTTAGGGAGGCTAAGGAGAAAGCCCGTACAATGGCAACTGCGAGAGCTAAGGGGATACACAGAGGAAAAACCCCATCCCAGGCCTCACATCAGAGACTCATTCGTGAGTACCGGGGTTGTAAAGATTGACCCGAATGGGGTAACCCAATTAACCCCATATAAGCCTGCAACACCGGTTCACCCCACCAATCCCCATATCACCCTTCCTAGCCTGGAAATAGACCTGGTCGTGTTATCCCTCTTTGAGGAATGACGGTCCATACCTGAACAAACTCTCCCTGTGGTGAATCATCATAGAGCTGTATTAACAATTGAGGACATAATCTCAGACGAATTTGGGATCAACATGATGGAGGCTGACTCCGAAGAGTCATATCAGTCAGGACCCTCCATCCAAATAGGTAAAGATGCGGCCTCTCAGGAATGCAACTGGGCGTCTTTGCCCCAAACCCTAGAAGTGGAGAGTGGCCTAAAATTCAACACCCATTTCCCAAAAAAAACAACCTATAAAAAGTGAGATAAACCCTTGGCAGGCAATACCTTATATATATACAGACTCGAGCTGCCAAGGGTTCGTCTCCGAAGAAAAGAAAAATCCTAAAAACATTGAAAATATACAAAGTCAAAAAATATTGTCATTTAAAATTCTAAATAAAATCTCACAAAAAGATGCTTTAATTGAAATACCTGTCCCACGTAAGATCGACCCCTTTTTTGTAGAAATACAAGAAGAGGTAGGAGTTACGAGTCTGGATGAGGATATCCCTTTGGAGGAGCTCCCCAATGAGCTCTTTAACCGGTTTGCCGACTTTGAGCATGACCCTACCCTTATTGTCGAAGAAACAGAGGACGCTAATCTAGGGACTAAGGAGATTCCCTGAGTTACCAAAATTGGAACATCACTGTCTCATGAGGAAAGAAAAAGCATGATCGATTTACTTCGGTCATACCAAGACATTTTGCTTGGTCGTACGAGGACATGCCTGGTCTAGACACTAATTTGGTCGAGCATGAGTTACCGCTCTACCTTGATAAGAAGCCGATTAAGCAGAAGCTGAGATGTCTCCGACCCGAGTGGATGTTGAAAGTCAAGGACGAGGTCATTAAGCAGTATGATCCAGGGTTTCTTATGGTATCCACATACCTACAGTGGCAAGCCAATATTATGCCTGTGCCGAAGAAGGATGGAAAGGTTTGCATGTGTATCGATTTCTGTAATTTAAATAAGGCGAGCCCGAAGGACGATTTCTTGCCGCACATCGACATCTTGGTCGATAACACCGCTAAGCACAAGATGCTTTCTTTCATGGACGGATTCTCAGGATACAATCAGATTAAGATGGTAGAGGCAGACCGAGAGAAGGTAGAGTTCATCACTCCTTGGGGAACCTTTTGCTACAGAGTCATGCCTGTTGGTATGCGCTTTTTCTAGGTTCCTTTCGATCCCCAAAATCAGTGGCCCAATTCGGTATAAGTGGACTCTGGCGAAGGTGATGATGGAGTAATAAATTAGGAAATGTTAAATATTGAAATTAAAGAGGCAAATTCTAAATAAAGAATACCTGAGAAGATGCGATTGCCAGCTGCAAATATTTATCGATGCTGTAACACATCACTGATCACGCTTTAAGGGGGAGCGGGGGCTTGCAAGTTGAACTCCTTTACTGAATCATCCACCGACGAATGTCAGTAGCTATGCCTTTAGTCTAACTAGTTTAGTTTTCTTATTCCTGATGGGATTCTGATTTAACTTGGCCTCCTAATCTTACTGGGTGTGTAATTAATTTAAATATCTTAATCTTACTAGGAATTAATTAATTAAGTCTCATAATCCTACTAGAAGTTTGATTACTTTAAATATCCTAATTTTAATTAGAAATTAAATTAATTAAGAAAAAGGGTTTTGGGCTTGCTATGCTAAGGAGGATTGGCTCTATTCCCAGGTACCCTCCGTAAGCTCCCTTGGGCAAATCGGGTGGCTAAAATTGAGAGAGACTGAATTTGAATTATAAAATAGTATTTTTTGTGAAAGATTGATGATTGATATTTAAGGGTTAAAATTTTAGGGCTAAAAAAGAATTAAGAACTGAAACTATAAAGAAAATTTTAGGATTTAGAATTATGAGAAATTAAGACTAAAGCTAAAATCTAGGGACCAAAATCAGGATCGAAATTAAGAAAATTTGAACCGTGAGATTAAGGACCGATTCTAGAACCTAAGAACTAGGGCCTAAAATTTAGAAGATGGTTCTAGAACCTACGGACTAGAATTAGAAAATTAGGAATTTAGATTAAAACCTAAGATCTAGAATTTAAGAACTAGAGGGCTAGAACCTAAATCTAGAACTAGAATATAAAAAAGGGGAACTGGTTCTAGAACCTAAGAATTAGAACTAGAAAATTAAGGACTAAGGAATTACCTGAAGAATCATCTAAATCATGCAAAGGGAGATTGTATAGAGGAAAATTGTGTAAAGGGAAATTGTGTAGAGGTAAATATGTATAGAGGAAAATTGTGTAGGGGGAATTGTGTAGAGGAAATTTTGTAGAGGAGAATTGTGTGGAGGAAAATTGTGTATATGGATGGCTAGGGGGGGGGGGGGGTAAAGGTATTATTTATAGGCTTTTACCATAAATCCTATTTTCTAAAATAATATAATAAAGATACTAATCCTAATTCAACTAGGAGTTTTGAAAAATGTCACTTTTTGCGCAGCAGTCGAAAACTGACCATAACGTCTTTGATACTTGTTAGAATTGTACGTTTTTGGCTTGTTGGAAAGCTACTTTGATAAGCTTTCCAACATGACCAATTTCACCTCAATCCGACTTCGTTTGGTACTTTAAAATAAGCCAAACATAAAAATGATGAGATTAACAATTGAGAAAAGGTTAGGGAGACCTAGTTGTCTCTAGACTAAGGATTTGGGCAGAGATTTTCTAAGGGCTGAATTCTAAAATATAAGAATTAAGAATTAGAATCTAAAGGTTAGAACTATAAGAAATTAGAAATTAAAATTAAAGGCTAAAAAAAATCTAAGGACTGAATTCGGGACCGAAATAAGAAAATCAGACCGTATGATTAAGGATTGGTTCTAGAAACTAAGAACTAGAACCAAAGATGAATAATAGGACTGGAGATTGAGATTTCAGAATAAAATTAAGGTTTAGAGTTAGGGATTAGGCAGTCTGATTAAGGACTAGTGCCAGATTATGAGAATTGGAACAAGATATTAAATGTTATGGTCTAACAAAAAGGTGCTACGGTCTAAGACTGAAAATCGAAACTAGTAATTAAAACCTAAGTTTTATATCTAAGAAATAAAGACTAGGACTAGAGATTAGAAACTAAAACCTAGGACTAGAAATCAGAGCCTAAGATCTAAAGCTAGAAATAAAAATTGGAAAGGAAATTATACCTACGGCCTGGGCTACAGAGAGAAATTTCAGAATCCTAAGCTTGGAGATGAAGAACTCGAAGCTCGAATCTCAAAGTTGTGGGGGCTAGGGTTTGGGTCATAATGGAGAGGTCTTTTTATAGGTTGTAGACACCCAAATTCGGCCCAAGGCCCGATCAATCTGTACTTCGGGAGAGATGTACCCCTGTGCTTTCGATGGCACCCCCCTGAACCCTTAGGAACCTACCTAGGCCAGTAGGAATCACCCTAAGACCTTTAGAGCCATTCCCCCAATCCTTAGAAGTCACCCTAGAATCCCTTCCCAGACCTAACTTAAACCCTTCTGGCGGTTGATGGGAGGAGAGCTACAGAATTTCACACAGACTAGTACCATAGATAAGACATATACCATTGGAAAGAGGACTTCTTCAGCTTTCCAACGAGCTAAAGATCACCCAATTTGGAGCTACGGTTCAAACGTTATGGCCGTTTTAAGTTTCACATAAAATCATAGGACTTTTACTCAGGCGTAGATATTACATACGCCCAGCCATTTTTGCCCCAGATTAGTCAGGCGTATATATTATATATGCCTGCCTATTTTGGGGGAAATTTGGTCGGGCGTATATAATATATACGCCCAGCATAGGTGGGACCCACCACGGGCTTCATCTTCTCAAAACTCCCTTGATTTTGGTGAAATTTACTGTTCCTAAACTGAGCGTATATAATATATACGCACTTAGCTCTGAATCGCCATCGAGAGTTCGAATTTCCTCCATCTAGTTTGACCCTTTGACCATCCCTTTGGTTGAGGTGGGTGTCTTGAGATTGGTTGCATCCCCTTTGAGCTTATTGGCAACCCTTAAGTCACCCATGGTCTCACCCCATCATCCGCCATTGAAACCAGTTTCCCAAAACCCTATGACCTTGAAAACCCAAAAAACCTTAGATGGGGGATTACCTAATTGCTAAACCATCCCTTCTCTATAAATAGAGAGGCCCCCCTCTTCCCAAAGGGTTGAAGTTTTGTTGAAGGATTAGAGAGTGCTTAAGAGAGAACCCTAGTGAGAGAAAATGCCAATATTTTCTCAGAATTCCAGCATGCATACCTCACCTATTTCAGTCCATTTCCACCATAGGATCACTCCTTTTTAGCTAAAACCTAGCCTCTAGCTTCACTCTACACCCCCTACTTTATTGAATCCTAGCATTAGAACCCATTTTCACACCATTTAAGCCATCGGAAGCACGCCAAAGCGAAGATCTTCCACGGTGCAACAAGGGCCTGTGAGCTCCGGCTCACCCCTCTCTTCCTCTACCTTCTTGGTGACTCCTCCGTCCAAGGATTCAAGCCGTTACGCCGCCGAAATTTCAGTTTGGCTCAAAGCTTGATAGGACCGTATTGCCTTAGGGCATGGGGAAACTCCGCCCTTTTTATTTTTATTTTTGGCCATAGATAGAGACCGTTACGTGCGGGTTGATCGGGTGCCTAAACCCTTCTTGATCGATAACCGAAGCCCCTACCCTAGAGCCTTTGGCAAAGACCGGTAAATCAGAGTCATATTTAGCACTTCGGTGCTCAAAATATCGATTTGAAGGTTTCCCGGGTCACCAAAAGTTCCGGGTGGCGACTCTACATTTTATTCAAGGCGAGCGCATCGCCGTGACGGGTTCGAGAGGATCCACGGTCGCACAGATGGCAACTCTGCTGGGGATATCACCCTAGCGATTCCCCTCTTGTTGGCCTTTCTTTTAATTTTATTATTTTACTGACCATGGCTATTTTTTTGTTCTAATTTGCTGCTGTTTTTTGCTATTTTTTGTTGTTTTTACTAACGTACTCACTCCTACGATTCAGTCCTTTAAGTGCCTTAGCCGTTTGGCTGGCCTACTTGCGCCTTAAATTTCAGCTTTTACGATTCTAGTCATTTAAGCCGCCTTAGCCGTTTGGCGGGCCCGCTCGCATTTATTTTCACGTCATTTAAATTTCGATCATTTACAAGCCTTAGCCATTTGGCGGGCTTACTTGCGCACTTTATTTCGGTCATCATATTTCATCTTTGAACGTCGGCCCATTGAGGCGGCACGGGTTTGTCATCCCCGACCCGATTTTGGACTTAATTTCACTTCCCTATAAAAATTTGTAATTAAAAGTGAACCAACAGTATGGGGACATAATTGAATTTATTCTTACGTTTTTGGGTAGTTTTCGGGGGGTTTAGGCACAGATACAATTTACCCGGCTCCTAGTAAGGCGGCAGCCCTAGTGGTGATGATCCTGAAAAGAACCACCCCTTCCAGTACCTGAGAAGGCGCTTGCGCCGGAGGTATATCGGTTGGGTTGCCAATTCCGATCAAGCCATAAA
The DNA here is from genome assembly GCA_021018995.1 of Chloranthus sessilifolius. Lineage (NCBI taxonomy): Eukaryota > Viridiplantae > Streptophyta > Magnoliopsida > Chloranthales > Chloranthaceae > Chloranthus > Chloranthus sessilifolius. The sequence continues at coordinate 16,326,288 of CM037595.1, read as the reverse complement.
ACCCACATTGGTGAGAGCGTAGAAAACCCAAAATTCAATTTACCCGGTTCCCAGTAAGGCGGCAGCCCTAGTGGTGATGATCCTGAAAAGAACCACCCCTTCCAGTACCTGAGAAGGCGCTTGCGCCGGAGGTATATCGGTTGGGTTGCCAATTCCGATCAAGCCGTAAAACCCACATTGGTGAGAGCGTAGAAAACCCAAAATTCAGCCGTGTATCCCTAGGAAACGGAAAGGAGGGACCCGATAACAAACACAGCAGTCCCCGGGAGCATTTCTCCCAAGAAACCAGTTCAAAGACCCACATTGACTTCTTGTCCCATCCAGTCAGAACCTTTTGCCGTATATAATATATCGAAAAGCCCAGATTTACGGTATATAATATATACCCAGTTAAAATCGATTTAAGCGGTATATAATATATCGCCTACCAAATCTTACTTTTTGGTAAGTGCATAATATATCGCCCAGATATATCCGCAAGAACTCGACTTGAGGCCCAACCCACCACCCCAATTCCCGATTAGCGGTATTAGTGTCATGATAGCCTCCCACATTCTCTAACACCCAATATGCCTTGATCAAAAAGAAGGCGACTTCTTATTGATTTGCTCCGGGGGATCGGGTCATTTGCGTGGATTCCCTCGCCTTCAATAGAACGAAAGGGTTCCCTTTCGCTTCTTCCGAAGTGTGTCGGATCCCGCCGTGGGACCTACTAAAGGTACATATATTGCCCGAAACGGGAGTTGACCCTGGGCACCAGGTCATCATTCATCTAAGTAGAGGGGAGTTAATTGCAATTTGAAAAAAAAGAGAAAGAAAATCCTCATCTTCAAAAAAAAAAAATCCACCTTCAAAAAAAAAAAAAAAAAGAAAAAATCAATCAAAATCAAAAATCAAAAATCACAAAATTCACTTTTCAAAACCAAAAATAAAATCATCATCATTTTCCAAAACCCAAAAAAAAAAAAAACACACAAAGAAAAATAATAAAAAATATACCTTGGTGTGACCGGCACTACAGCGACCTCAAACCCGGCCCGTAGGAGAAGAACCAGGAAGGTATTCGGCCCTTATCCGCGACATCAATACAACACTCGTCAGCGGATCATGTCAAGAGCCGATACATCCCCACCGTCATCCCCTTCCCATTCCCGTATAGGAGAAGACCCGGTCTCCGACACCTTCACCCAAGCCAGGTTCGATATCACGGGCCCATTTGGGCACCCGTGTTCACCTCCACCTCATCCCCTTCCCTTACATTCCCCCAACATACCCCTTTTTCATCCCCTACTGAAACCCCTCATTTCCCAACCGATCCTTACATCCCCATCTCCCATCCAAACACCATTACCGCATCCCCATACTTCCAAAGACCCCCTAGGGAGTCCCATCCCCCGCCTACTTCCCACATTCCGTCCCTCTCATCACCCATGCCCCCAACATCCTACATCCCATCCACCCCATCTCACATACCATTCCCACCACATGGCCCATCCACATCCCAACATACCCCCCCATTTACCCAGGCCATGCCCAATTTCTCCCAACCACCTCCATCCTTAAGTGATCCATCACCCCCCAATCTCACACCTGAGTCCATGCCCTTGATAGAGGACATGAGAACGATGTATGCCCTATGGGCTGCTTCTCGCAACCCTACCTCTCAAACCCCGCATCCAAATTTCCAAAACCTCCATACCCCATTCCCTCCTAACCATGCCCAACCACCCATTGTCCATACCTCCCAAAATCCCCCACCTCAATTTCAGACCCAAACCCACACAAATCCATGGGCCCCAGCCCAAACACCTCTAGAGACATGGGCCCAGGCCCAAAACCCTCAAAACCCATGGGCCCAAGCCCAAGCTTATCAAGCCCAGGCCCTAGCCCAAACACCTCCAAACCCATGAGCCCAAGCCCACCAAACCCAGGCCCAGACCCAAGACCCTCAAAACCCATGGGCCCAAGCCCAAGCCCACCAGACCCAGACCCAAGTTCAAGCCCCCCAGGGCCCATGGACCCAAACCTACCAAACTCAAACCCAGGGCCCATGGACCCAAACCCAGCCCCCCTCATGGCCTAGTAGCCCAAACTCAACAAGGCCCATTGGCCCAAAGTCATATTAATCCCCACACCCAGGCCCAGGGCCCGTCTACTCGAGCCTTCCAAAACCATCAAACCCAAATTCCTCAAACCCAAGGCCCATCCGCCCACGCTCATCAAGGCCCATTCACTAACCCCATACCCCCCCACCAATACCCTTCATTCACCTATACCCCTTACGCCCCCATCCCACCTCCAACAGGAAATCCAATCCATCCCATTCCTCAAAACCACAACATCCCACCATCTCAATCACACCCCCATCACCCCCAGAACATGCACCCAACTCAGCACATCACTTACCCACAAAAAGCTCACCCATTTATCCCTTCCCATCCCCTACAAACCATATGGCCTCACCAAGTCATCCAACCCATCACCCCCATGTCCAAATAGCAGAGCTCACCCCTCACCAATACCACGATCAACAGTACGAGGAGGATGAGATTCGCAATAGTGGAGGAACTGCCAGTTTTAACCCTCCCGGGCCCACCATCATCACACCTAGGGTCGAACCAAATCAGGGGGAAGCGGTCCCCGCCATAGCCTCAAAGGAACCAGAGCAACTGAAAGAACAGATAGACAGAATACAGAAGCAGCTGATGAAGATGGGAGGAATGGAACTACACTCGATGGACTTTTCAGACTTATGTCTATTCTCTGACGTCCCCCTGCCACAGAAATTTAAGATGCCATCATTTGATAAGTATAATGGCACTGGCAACCCCATCGCCCACTTGAAATCTTACTGCGGGGATATGTGCCAATATGGCGGAGATGAATGACTCCTCATCAAAGTGTTCCAGAAGAGTTTGACGGGCTCAGCACTGAGATGGTTCACATCCCTGGAACCATCCATGATAAAAAATTAGAAAGATCTGACACGCTTATTTCAAGAACAATATGTCTATAACATGGACATAGAACCAAGGAAGTCGGACTTGGCCCAATTAAAGCAAAGACATGATGAAACATTTAGTGCTTACTTAGGGAGGTGGAGGGCCTTAGCCGCTCAGGTAACTCATCGGATTCCCGATGATGAGCAGATTGAATTGATAACCAAGGGAGCCCTCCCAGTCATCGCAGATTTTTTAGTATATCAGCAGCAGTCAAGTTTTGCTGATCTGGTCCGAAATGCCAATCGTTGCGAAGACGCCATTAGAGAGGGCAGGTTAGGAAGGAATGTAAGCAGGGCCACCGGTTCAAAAGTTAGCCGAACCAAGAATTGAAAGAAGACCAGAGGTGCAGAACATTGTTTACCCCCAGGCCAATACCAACGCCCCCCCGATACAACTACAGGTTACACAACCACCGACGCTTTTGAACCAAGATTAAGGCCAAGCAATGACCAAGAGCCCTGTTTAACCTAATGATGAAAGCACATTTTGAACGAGTATTCACCTCTGCTAGCAATCCTTGAGTGTCTTACTGCGGTGTTACTACAGAAAGGCCTGGTCAATTTACTCCAACCTCGCCAGCCACCCCACCCAATACCAAGGAATTATGATCCGAATCTGCATTGCAATTTCCACCAGGGACCGGGTCACCCTACGGACCGGTGCTTCCCGTTAAAGCACACAGTCCAAGATCTGATAGAGGCGGGAAAGATCATACCCCCGCCACTTCCCCAAGGGCAGAACCAGAATATCCATCAAGCCCCTCTACCACCGCACCCAGGAGGCCCCAGGCCCAACATACATTGGATAGAGGAAGAAGAAGAAGAGTTTGACCCTTCAGATTATATTAGCAATCAGGAGGAATTTTCACTCCCTAGGCCGAACGAAGATGAACTATTTGTTGGGATGATCAAGCCACTGTATCTTGCCGATTATTTTCCCACACCGGCTTACCAAGAGGAGCCCTTAGATTTAGCGCGGTATTTTTCTACCCCTGCTCCCGCCTATCAAATCCAAACGGGCACTGCCCCGCCGCAATCATACGCATACCCACCCCACGCCCAATTTACCCCATACACCCCACCGTCACACCCAAATCAACCCATACCATACGCAACTCCGCCATCCCCGTATTATCCTACCCCATACACACCCTCAAATCTCTCCACCTAATACATTACTCCGCCATCCCCAAGTTACTCCATTCCATACACACCCTCAAATCCCACCACCCAATTTACCCCATACACCCCTCCATCGCCCCCGAATTACCCCACTCCATGCACAACTCCATCATCCCCAATCTATCCCATTTCATCTACTAACCCCTCATCATCCCACCGTGCCACAAACCCTTTATACCCCCCCATTTCACCCACTACTCCGCCATATCCAAACCATCCCGCTCAATGCACAACTCCATCGTCCTCAATTTACCCCACTTCATCCACAAACCTGCCACCATCCCATCATACCTCCCCATATACAAATCCTTCATATCCCTATCACCCTGTGCCCCACCACACCTCAAACGTCTCCCCATCCATCCAGCCTAGTCACACTCCCGCCATCCCTTTGCTATTTTGGCCCTAACTCAACTCCACTGCCACTCGGACAAGCAACCCCTCACCCAATCCCCTCATCACCCAATCATCACTGGTCCTACCATGCCCAGGTAACACCAGTACAAGCCCCCTCTGTGCCCATAACTCCAATTCTGTCAAGTCCCCCCACTACCATTCCACCCCCCATTGGAGTTAACCTGGTTGGACCCGAGAAACCAGTATATCCGGCCCAATCCTCCCTGGAATCCTCACGCACTCCATTTCTCATCCCAAAACCTGCTTATGACCTGCATCAAGTACCATTGAGCTATGAACAAATGGACATGAATGCCGGGTGCAACCAAGAAGAGGCTGTTGAATTCGTTACCCGATCGGGCCAGATTTCTGCCCAACTAGAAGCATCAGGGGCAGTCAGAGGAGAGGAAAAGAAGAAAGAACAGGCCACAGGAAATCCCTTTAAAAAAATGACCAGGGAGCATATACTGGAGACACAGCTCAAGAGAACACCCACGCATATTACTGTGTGGGATTTGTTAATCACGTCTCCACTCCACTTTCAAGCCCTAATGGGAGCGCTCAAGGACGCGCATGTCTCCACCCATGTAACTCTGGATGAAGTAGGGGAAATAATAGGGCAAGTGTTGGCCCCAAACGCCATCTCTTTCACCGATGCAGACCTACCGATCGAGGGGAATGACCATTCTAAACCCCTGAATATAACAGTGGAAGTAGGGAACTTGGTGGTACCGTTGGTCCTGATCGACAATGGGTCGGCGTTGAACGTATGCCCTCTAAGGACGGCAATCAAAATTGGGGCGAACCCCGACACCTTTCGGCCATCCATATCAAGCGCACGGGGATTCGACAACACTAGAAGGGAAATCATAGGAGAAGTAGACCTTGACCTGATCCTCGGACCGTAAACCTTCACCACCCCTTCCAAGTAATGGACATCAAGTCTACCTTCAATCTGCTGTTGGGCCGGCCGTGGATACATAAGCTCGGAGCAATACCATCTACCCTGCACCAAAAGCTCCGATTTATCTCAGAAGGAAAAATTGTCACCATCATAGGTGAAAGCAAAGAGGACATGGGGAAGAGCGCTCTGCACATTGAGAATCCGAAAGTGCTGAACATACCGCACACAACTGAGGACGCCGATCTCCATCGGTTTGAGTATGACTTCTCAAATGTTACCCTCGAATCAACTGAAAAGACCTCGGATAAAACTGGAGGAGGAATGGACGCAGCTGTGTTCATGCTCCACAGATGGGGCCATAAAAAAGGGAAAGGACTGGGCCCACGCCTTCAAGGAAGAAGAGACCCCGTCAAGTCCAAGGGGCAACAAACTAAATTCGGCTTAGGCTACAGGCTCAGAGAAGAGGAAGTCAGAGAAGCCAAGGAAAAGATGAGAGCCGCAGCAGCCGCCAAGGCCAGAGGAATCATCTTGGAAGAGGAACCTCACACTCGCCCCCACATCCGTGAAACCTTTGTGAGCGCCGGGGTAGTAAAAATTGATCTGAATGGGGAGACGAGGGTAACCCCACATAGGCCTACTTCAATCCACCCAACCAATCCCTACATCATCCCCCCAGACTTCGAAATGGACTTAGCCGCCCTTTCCTTGTTTGAGGAAGAAGTTCCCTGATCCACCCCTCACTCCAGCACCAACCACTCTGGGCCCCTCCTAACAGTAGAAGACAAGGTCCCGGAGGATCCCTCTGTAAATATGTTGAGGGAAGAAATACAAGAGCCTACCGATGCCGCTCCCGATCAAAGAGGTAAAGGCCAAGCCTCGTAGGTGAGTAACTGGGCATCCTTGCCCCAACTCTTGAGAGCTTCCGTGAAAACGGCACCGACTCTCCAAAAAAAAAACAACCTGTAAAAAGTGAGGTTAGCCTCTGGACCACTCTACCTTGTATATATAGAGATCCACATCGCCAGGGGCTGACCTCCGAAAAAATACAAAAGATCATAAAAATAGAAAAAATACCAATTCCAAAAATATTGTCCTTTAAAATTCCCAATGAAATTAAAATCAATGTCGTGATACCCGTCCCATGTGAAGCCAACCCCTTCCCTGTAGAAATACAAGAAGAGGTAGGAGTCACGAGTCTGGACGAGGAAGGCCAAACCGACGAGCTCCCCAATGAGCTCCTCAAACAATTTGCCGATTTTGAGCATGGCCCTACCCCGATCGTCGAAGAGACAGAGGACGTAAATTTGGGCACCACAGAGGCCCCCAGAATCACTAAAATCGGAACGTCGCTGTCCCCTGCGAAGAGGGAAGGAATGATAGACTTCCTTCGGTCATACCAAGATGTCTTCGCATGGTCGTATGAGGACATGCCTGGTTTGGATACCGATCTGGTTGAGCATGAGTTGCCACTCTACCCCGATGTTAAGCCGGTGAAACAGAGTTTGAGACGACCACCGAATGGATGTTAAAGGTGAAGGATGAGAGTTTCCTCATGGTATCCAAGTACCCACAGTGGCTAGCCAATATCGTCCCCGTACTAAAGAAGGATGGAAAGGTTCGAATGTGTATCGACTTCTGAAATCTCAACAAGGCGAGCCCTAAGGACGACTTCCCACTACCACACATCGATATCTTGGTCGATAACACTGCAAAGCATGGAATGCTCTCATTTATGGATGGATTCTCAGGATACAATCAGATAAGGATGGCAGAGGTTGATCGCGAGAAGACAATGTTCATTACCCCCTGGGGAACCTTTTGCTACAAAGTGATGCCATTTGGGCTGAAGAATGCTGGGGCAACCTATCAAAGAGCAATGACGGCCCTGTTCCATGACATGATGCACCGAGAGATCGAAGTATACGTCGACGACATGATTGCCAAATCACCAGAAAGGGAGGACCACTTGCTAAACCTTCAGAAGCTATTCGAGAGGTTGAGAAAATACAGATTGCGGTTGAATCCCCAGAAATGCGCGTTTGGCGCTATGTTCGGAAAGCTATTGGGCTTTATTGTCAGTAGGAGAGGGATCGAGGTCGATCCGACCAAGATCAAGGCTATCACTGAAATGCCACCACCATCTACAGAGAAGGAAGTCAGAGGCTTTTTAGGCAGGATCCAGTACATCAGTCGATTCATCGCACAGTTAACTCCGATATGGGCACCAATCTTCAAGTTGCTGAGAAAGGACTCATCGGTTGAATGGAATGACGACTGCCAGGCTGCATTCAACAAGATTAAAGGTTATCTCCTGAAACCTCTGGTATTAGTACCGCCCGTACTTGATAGACCCCTGATAATGTACTTGTCCACGACTGAGTTTTCCATGGGCTGTGTATTAGGACAGCATGATGAGACGGGAAGAAGAGAGCAGGTCATCTATTACCTAAGCAAGAAATTCACTGATTACGAGACGCGCTATTCTCATCTGGAGAAAGCATGCCTGGCGCTCATTTGGGCTACTCAGAGGCTTTGACACTACCTGTTATCCCAGGCCGTTCTACTTCTAGCACGGATAGATCCGTTGAAGTACCTATTTAAGAAACCTACTCTCACTGGCCGAACCGCATGATGGCAACTACTCCTATCCAAGTTTGACATTACTTATGTCACCCAGAAGTCGATTAAGGGGCAAGCACTCGCCGATCATCTTGCTGAGAACCCTCTGTCGAACTATGAGCCTCTAAGGACCGAATTCCCCGATGAAGACATTTTGTTCATGAGACAAGATCTGAGAAGCGGAGCACTGGGTAATGCACTTCGATGGGGCATCTCATGTTGAGGGCCAAGGAGTTGGCGCCATTCTTATCTCGCTGAAAGGATCCCATATACCCATCTCAATCAAATTGAACTTCCCATGCACCAATAATATGGCTGAGTATGAGGCCTGTACAGCTGGTTTACAGGCGGCTCTTGATCTAAATATAACTCACCTTAGGGTCTTTGGATATTCACAGTTAATTATATGCCAAACCAACTGGGATTGGAAGACCAAGGATGAGAAACTGATCCCATACCATGAACATCTGGAGGATCTGATAACTTTCTTTGAGGAAGTCACCTTCTCTTATGTGCCACGAGCAAGAAATCCGTTTGTTGACGCCCTGGCTACCCTGGCCTCTATGGTTGAGATTCCATATGGAGTGGTGATGAAGCTGATCATGATAGAGCAGAGGAGCGAACCGGCTTTCTGTCACCTGATCGAAGGACCTACGGAGATAGAGGATGAACCACCCTGGTTCTCAGACATCAAGAATTTCCTCGAGACTCGAACTGTCCTGGAAGGAACATCAAAGGTAGACAAACGCACCATCCAGCGATTGGCAATAAACTACGTCATCTGCGGCGATCTCCTGTATAGACGGTCTCGCGACAATATTCTGCTCCGATGCCTAACCTAGAAAGAAGCGATTGAGATCATGAAGGAGATTCATGAAGGGATCTGCGGAGCCCACGTCAGCGGTCACATGGTTGCTAAGAAAATTCTAAGGCAAGGATACTTTTGGACCACTTTGGAGACTGATTGCTGCAAGCACGTACAGAAGTGCTACAAATGCCAAGAGCACTCCAGCCTAATACACGCTCCGACCATTGACTTACACAGCATGGCCACCCCTTGGCCGTTCACCACCTGGGGTCTCGACGTCATCGGCAAGATCAATCCTAAGGCTTCCAATGGACATCAATTCATCCTCGTCGCTGTGAAATACTTTACAAAATGGGTAGAGGCGGCCTCCTATACGAGCTTTAAGGCTAGCCATGTTGAGAAGTTCATCAAGAATAACATCATTTTCAGATTCTGCGTACCCAAAGATATCATCACTGATAATGGCACTAATTTCGCTAATAGGCGCATCCGGGCCTTGTGTGAGCGGTTTAAGATCAAGCATCATTGTTCATCCCTGTACAGGCCTCAGACGAATGGAGCAGTAGAGGCAGCCAACAAAACTTTGATCCGCATCCTGGAGAAGTTGGTAGTTACTTACAGAGATTGGAGTGAGCAGTTACCCTTCGCACTTTGGGCCTATAGAACGTCTATCTGCACCACAACAGGGGCAACACCATTCTCCCTTGTGTATGGGACCGAGGCCGTGCTACCCGTTGAGGTCGAGGTACCGTCACTCCGTATCCTTTTAGAATCCCATCTACCTGAAGCTGAGAGGGAAAGAGCCCGTTTTGAACAGCTAGACTTGATTGACGAGAAAAGACTCCTAGCCTTGTGCCACACTCAGGTCTATCAGAGGAGAATTGCATGTGCTTACAATAAGCGCGTCCGCGGCCGAGATCTGAAGGTAGGAGACACTGTACTGAAGAAAATTTTTTCGTCTCTCCATGCCGATCCGAGAGGGAAGTTTAGGCCAAATTGGGAAGGACCCTACGTCGTCCGAGAGGTTCTGCCAGGATACGCCGTTCGCCTCGCCACCATGGACGGAGACCACTTTCCTGAGCCCATCAACGCTGGATACCTCCGTAAGTTCTACTCATAGGTCTTGGGACAAGGTAAGTTTTGATAAAAGTAGATGCGTGACCGCTTAAGGGCTCCATAAAAGAGGCCATCATTTCAAAGTCAAGTGGCCCAAAAGAATATCCTCTAAAAATCTTCACCCCTTTTTGCTACACACCACGAGCCAACAACCATTTCTTTCATATACCCCACCCAAAATTCCAAAAAAAAGAAGAAAGGAGGGAGGAAAAATCCAAACAACAAAGAAAAGGAGGGGTACCCAAAAAAAAAAAAAAAACAAAAAAAAAAAAAATGATGAATGATGACTGGGGCATAAAAAGCCTTTGGAAAGGAAAAGGAGTCCCCGAATCTAGAAATCACTCCAAACTTAGATCCAAATGCCCATAAAAACCCAACCTGTTTGAACCCCAACCACATTACAACCTGGAAGAAAGCCCTCTTTAAGGTCCACAAGCGGTTATAACATCTACTGCATCAGAACAAGCCGAGCACTACGTCAAAAACCTTAAAAAAAGATGAAAAATAAGACTATTTTTTTTTGTCTTAAAATAAGACTAAATTTAACCGTCTTAAATTTAATAATAGGACGGTCTATTGCTAACGATGATGTGAAAATTAAGGACGGTATATAAGACCTTATAAGCCGTCTTATTATCACGATCGCTATACCCATCGAAATAAACACCCACTCACGCTATTATAAACTAACGCCCAAAGTGGTCTTTATATTAGCTTATTCTCAACAAAAATTGAGGAATTAGCTCGGGAGGTGCGACCTGGATAGCTTCAACAGAAATTCGTGCCTTTTCAGCCACGTCGGCACACACGCGTGACAAAAAGGGATCATCCAGGCGCTTGAAGGTCCCCTGGACCTCGACGAGCGAGCTACCAGAAGCACCGGCACCAGAAGGGTCAGAGGGTCCAGCACCTGAAGCCACGCCAGAAACACCAGCCCCGAAAGGATCGGAAGGTCCAGCACCTGCTGCATCATAGGGAACGGCCTCCTCTTCCCCCTCATCTGAGTCGCCGCCTTGCTCAAACTGTTGAGAGAAACATTTTATCATTAAGGGCAACAGGTCAATCAAAGTAACCACATGAAAGCTGCTGAATGGAAGAAAAAAAGGGGCATTACCTAAGATTGTGGCCCGCCAAAAGCTAAAAAGTTAGCACTGGGCACGAAGCGAGGCAACAAGAAATGATAGGGCAGGGAGTCATACCACGACTGATACCCCCCCGGGCAGGAGAAGGTCATCAATAGGAACCCCATGATGAAGAAAGTGAGCAGTGAGCTCATCAATGGAGCCCTCTGGGGCCAACACATCGACAGGAGGAGCTTGGGGCATGACAAAGAGAGGGCGATACTGATGAACCGCTCTCTCCCCTAAATAGTAGGCCCTAGTCCAGGACCCGTAGAGAAAGATGATACGACGGTCCAGCAAAAGACGAGAGGGACCCACCAAGGCCAAATTCCAGAAGGGAGATCCTATGTAAGGGTCGAGGATGACCTACAAAAGAAGAGAAAATCGAAAGGGGATGCACACATTTGATCAGAACCCCTAGCACACAGAAGCTGAGCTGTCAAATTTATAGACAGGGAATCGCTTTACCTACTCTGGTATCAACAGGTCGAACTGAGAGCGCAGTCCTAACTCCAAATGCTTCATACCTACGTCCCGACGGTGACCCACGTGCCAGTTACTCATGAGGGGGAACATAGCAATGTCGATCAAGCGTAGAGGACACAGTTGAAAGTGAAGGTACCCAGACACGCAGAAAGCAGATGAGGACAGGTATGCTATAAAAGAAAATTGAATAAACTAAAACCAAAAGATAAAATACCTCAATGGCAGGCCAGAAACCCATAATGGAGCTAGACTCCGGCCCGCTTTAGAATTTGGACATGAGTGCATAGCAGCAAGCGCCCCAATCAAATCGATGCACGGTCTCCCAGTTCACCATCAGGCTGAGCAGGGACAAGGAGACTCACCCTCCACTGGTGTTGGAGAGGAGAGAAGGAGAGATGCGGGCCAACATAAGTGCGCGCGCGGGCTCGATGTAAATGTCCATGTCAGGCTGCCCCTGGTCCACCAACTCATTAGGCCTGAACCGATCAATCAACCAAGATAGCTTGACCTCCGAGCCCCGAACGTTCCCTGAGGACGGGTAGGCCCCTAGCAGTTGAATCACCTCCTCCCTACCCGGTGTGCAGGTAGGTACCACGGGCACCCCTCCGATACGGACCCCAGTGATCATAGACCAGTCCGCCGGTGTGAAGGCCATCTCTGCCACGACCATGTGGAATGTCATCGTCTCGCGAAAAACGCCTATCGGTGCCTTTTAAATAGGTCAGGCTCTTACAGCGGGGCACGAAATGGAGTCCCCAAAATCGGCAGTAGTGAGTAGGTCCTTCACCACTGGGGGAAGGTAAAGCACGAGACACTGGAGGTCAAACCAATTGCCTCGGAACATAGCAAGCGTAAGGCATCAATCAGATAGGGGCAGGGAGATATAATGAGGGCATCAAACGAAAACAAAAGCGGAAAGGAGGGGGCCCATCTGTTTACCTGACCAACGATCCCGAAGTTGGACATATGGGTGTCTTTGGCGAGAGAGGCGGTCAGCGGCCTTGCCTTGCATCTCATACCAAGGCTGGGAGGAGCGCTGAGACACAATGAACTGTTCCCCACGGGGGCCATAGGCCATCTCCGGCCCTTCTTGCCGATCATGCCCTTCGTCACCAGACATCCTGAAAATATGAGATGCATCGGCATATGAGAAGGTTGCCAACAAAAAAGGGAAGAAAGAAAAAATGTATATATACACTAATCCCAAAAGAAATAACAAAAAAAAACAACCATGTGTATATACTGATCCGAACAAAAAAAAAAAAGGTGTGTGTGTGTACTAAAAACAAAAAAAACCCATGTATATATACTGATCCGAACAAAAAAAGGTGTGTGTGTACTAAAAACAAAAAAAACCCATGTGTATATACTGATCCGAACCAAAAAAGGTGTGTGTGTGTACTAAAAACAAAAAAAAACCCATGTGTATATACCAATCCGAACCCAAAAAAGATGTGTGTGTACTAAAAAACAAAAAAAACAACCATGTGTATATACCGATCCGAACCAAAAAAGGTGTGTGTGTGTACTAAAAAAAAAAACAAAAAAAAACCATGTGTATATACCAATCCGAACCAAAAAAGGTGTGTGTGCGTACTAAAAAACCAAACAAAAAACCCCATGTATATATATCAATCCAAAAAAAAAAAAAGAGATGCGTGTGTGTACTAAAAATAAGAAAAAAAAAAAAAAAAACAAACCATGTGTGTGTAGGCACCAATCCGAACCAAAAAAGGTGTGTGTGCGTACTAAAAAACCAAACAAAAAACCCCATGTATATATATCAATCCAAAAAAAAAAAAAGAGATGCGTGTGTGTACTAAAAATAAGAATAAAAAAAAAAAAACAAACCATGTGTGTGTAGGCACCAATCCATCAAATAAGATGCACTAATCCATCAAAAACAAAAAAGAAAGAGAAAATAGGATGAGATGAATAAATGATAGATGAAAAAAAATATAGGCCTAAGGAAAACAACAAAAATAAAACCAAGAGAAAAGGAACATAGGCATCACACATGTTTAAATGAAAATGAAAAAAAAAACATTTCACCATAAAAAAAAAAGAGAGAGAGAAAAAGAAAAGCATCAAACAATAATATTATCAAAATGCAAAGGGAAGGTAAGGGAAGGTAATGGCTACCTTCAATGGGGGAGAAAAAAACGAATAACGGCGGAGGAGAAGCGCCTTTCGATCCACACCCGCGACCGCCGGTAATAGAACTCAAGCCAAATCAAATGAAAAAACCCTAAGGGGTTGTCCCGGACTCAAGAAGAAAGGAGGGAGGAAGAGAGAATTTGAAAAGGGGGGCCCCTTTTGCGCTCGGGCTCGGGCAGTTTCGTAACTGCCAGATTTTAGACGGGCGTATATAATATACACGCCTGACCATTTTTCGCCAGATTTTGGTCAAGCGTATATATTATATACGCCCGACCAAAAATGGTAGTTTTTAAACTGCCCGACCTCCCTTTTTCGATTTTAAGGCCCAACGGCCCCCCCTTGTATGCTATGGACCTCGACCCGGACCCCCCTTCGAGGCCCACGTGTCGTTGGCCATGGTGCATGCATCCCCAAATGACCCTTCGAGTTTCCTTCGATTGGCCCAAAGGGACCATGCTACAACAAACGGATCCAGGTCCGTAGGCGCCCACCTAATGAGCCCACAAAATCAAAAAAGAGAGCAAAAAATAATGAAAAGAACAAAATATAATATATACAATGCTGGTTCTCAAAAGAGCGTCGCAACGCTTGTTTGCCCCACTCCGAGAGCCGTGTTAAATCAATTCGGAATGATCGGGTTCACCCGAAAGCTCTCGAACCCCGTTTCAGGCAGGGACATTTTGTACCTGACCCGGCAGGCAGGTAATTTTGCCCATCTCCGGTCACTGTTCCCTACAGAGTCCCCCAGTAAGAGTCAAGGCCTGATCCGGCAGGCAAACCAAGAACCCATCACCGGAATGCACACGTCCCTAAGGTATATCAACATGGCAAGTTGATTCGCCTAAGGATACGTGCAAAAATAAAGGCAGTTTGAGCATGCCCAGGGTCTCCATCTGACATGAAAGAAAAAAGAAAGAGAAAAGAGAAAAAGAAAAGAAAAAAAAGAAGAAGAAAGAAAAGGAGAAGAAATAACAACTTGTTGCTGCTTAGTGAAAACCCTGAGGAGGTTGACCCCACCTTCCGGCATTCACTCTTGGTCATCCACCTTCGGATCTCTGTTGACCAGGAGTGCCCCCGACTTCAGACCATTCGAAAAGTCCATTGTCAAAATGAAATTACAACCAACCAAACTATGTGCAAACATACAGACCAAAGGGCCCTTTTCCCTTTTTATTTCCTTTTACACAGGCTTAAAACCTGTATAGGCACGGTGTCCCTGTTGAATGTACGCACTTGCGTCTGGGTATCCGCAGGATGGTCGTTTGTCCTCGTAAATTGTACCTTAGGGTCGAGGCTTTTGTTCGCACCTATTTGCTGCTTATCGCCCCTGATGGGTGTCTGTCTGTGCATAGTTAGTAGGATGTGATTTCATTAGGGACGGAGGCTAGAAATTAGCCATCTCTTTCGAGGGATGTTTGGTTCTAGCCCGATCTTTTCAGCTTTGTCTCGAGTTAAGGCATTTCGGTTCATGTGAATCAGGGGCACCTCACCACTGGAACGAGCACATCCCCCAGGTGCACCTATCCTTAAAGCGTATCAATTGACATTTGATCCACTTAAAGAGTTGTGCAAAAATAAAGTTGTCAGAGGTCATCGAGCTCTGCTTAGAGGCCTTGAAACAAAAGGAAATCCAGAAAATGACAAAAAAATTACTCCGGAAATGAGCATGCATTCCCAAGAGGTGTTGCGACATCAATATTCGCTCCACTCGGGTCAATTATGCTAAAGCAACCTCGAGGTTGATGGGTTCACCCAGAAACTTTGAGCCTTACCTAGGTAAGGGCACCCGTGCTCAATCCAATGGAGTTGTCGATATTCCATAGGATTGGACACAGTTTGAAGGCCTTCGCTTTGTATGCTTCGCATCAATTTCGAAGCATAGATCGATCATCCTGTTTCATGGAGCTGTCTGGTTCAGATTAATACTCAACATCACAAATCTATAATTTCCCTCAGGAAGTGGATGATATCCCGGCTAGCGGGCTTACACTTTTTGTGATCATCGCAGTTATGCCCAGTAATGTCACAATGCGCTTGGGGACTGTTAGCTCTGAGGTACGGACGATATCCCGAAATGAGAGGGCTTACGTACACTCACCATCACCATGAATGTTTGAGAATTGAGTTGAACCAGGCGGACCCATCAAACGTTCCTTGGACCTCTTCGAATGTCTCTTGTCTTTGGCATTCGATCATTAGTGATCGAATACCAAAGAGGGGCATCTATAGACACCCAAATTCGGCCCAAGGCCTGATCAATCTATACTTCGGGAGAGATGTACCCCTGTGCTTCCGATGGCACCCCCCTGAACCCTTAGGAACCTACCTAGGCCAGTAGGAATCACCCTAAGACCTTTAGAGCCATTCCCCCAATCCTTAGAAGTCACCCCTGCACCCTAGAATCCCTTCCCAGACCTAACTTAAACCCTTCTGGCGGTTGATGGGAGGAGAGCTATAGCATTTCACACAGACCTGCACCATGGGTGAGCCATATACCATTGGAAAGAGGACTTCTTCAGCTTTCCAACGAGCTAAAGATCACCCAATTTGGAGCTACTGTTCAAAAGTTATGGCCGTTTTAAGTTTCACATAAAATCATAGGACTTTTACTCAGGCGTAGATATTACATACGCCCAGCCATTTTTGCCCCAGATTAGTCAGGCGTATATATTATATACGCCTGCCTATTTTGGGGGAAATTTGGCCGGGCGTATATAATATATACGCCCAGCATAGGTGGGACCCACCACGGGCTTCATCTTCTCAAAACTCCCCTGATTTTGGTGAAATTTACTGTTCCTAAACTGGGCGTATATAATATATACGCCCAGCTTAGCTACAGTAACTGTCATCAGTAGCTCGAATTTCCTCCATCTAGTTTGACCCTTTGACCATCCCCTTGGTTGAGGTGGGTGTCTTGAGATTGGTTGCACCCCCTTTGAGCTTATTGGCAACCCTTAAGTCACCCATGGTCTCACCCCATCATCCGCCATTGAAACTAGTTTCCCAAAACCCTAGGACCTTGAAAACCCAAAAAACCTTAGATGGGGGATTACCTAATTGCTAAACCATCCCTTCTCTATAAATAGAGAGGCCCCCCTCTTCCCAAAGGGTTGAAGTTTTGTTGAAGGATTAGAGAGTGCTTAAGAGAGAACCCTAGTGAGAGAAAATGCCAATATTTTCTCAGAATTCCAGCATGCATACCTCACCTATTTCAGTCCATTTCCACCATAGGATCACTCCTTTTTAGCTAAAACCTAGCCTCTAGCTTCACTCTACAACCCCTACTTTATTGAATCCTAGCATTAGAACCCATTTTCACACCATTTAAGCCATCGGAAGCACGCCAAAGCAAAGATCTTCCACGATGCAACAAGGGCCCATGAGCTCCGGCTCACCCCTCTCTTCCTCTACCTTCTTGGTGACTCCTCCGTCCAAGGATTCAAGCCGTTATGCCGCCGAAATTTTGGTTTGGCTCAAAGCTTGATAGGACCGTATTGCCTTCGGGCAAGGGAAAACTCCGCCCTTTTTATTTTTATTTTTGGCCATAGATAGAGACCGCTACGTGCGGGTTGATCGGGTGCCTAAATCCTTCCCGATCGATAACTGAAGCCCCTACCCTAGAGCCTTTGGCAAAGACCGGTAAATCAGAGTCATATTTAGCACTTTGGTGCTCAAAATATCGATCTGAAGGTTTCCCGGGTCACCAAAAGCTCCGGGTGGCGACTCTACATTTTATTCAAGGCGAGTGCATCACCGCGACGGGTTCGAGAGGATCCACGGTCGCACATAGGTATTTTACTAATTGCGCGCCCTGTGGGGTGTGCTTAATTTTCAATTACATGCCCTGTTTCAGGCATTTAATCGAATTACGTGCCGGTTTCTCAGTGCTTAATTGCTTTGAGTCGGTCACCGACTCAGTGAGCGACCGGCTGACTTGCTCAACAAGTTTCTTAGTTCTAACAGAGTTAGGGCTAATTGCGCGCTTGTTAATACATGCACAATCTGATTAAGCATTTCTTCAGAAGCGCTCAATTGAGGAAACTTATGGATTAAGGACAGTAAGACTAGGTCGGGCATAGGCCAATTGTGCACTAGTGGTGGGGTGCTCAATTCGATCGTGCGCCTAGTTTCAGGCACGTGATCGAGTCTCGAGATGGTCTGGGAAAGGAAATTTGGTTTGAAAGGTGGATTAATTGCGCGTTTGTCATCTGGCGTGCAATCGAATTACGCATGGGATTTCAGGAGCAGAATTCGGGGTTGTCCGAGTCTGGTCTGTAGTCTGAAATGCGAAACTATTGTTTTAGTTTGCATTCCAACTATATACTATTATTTCAGTATATAGTCTCCCTACGTTAGAATCTGAGCCATAGAGTTGTTTCTTCAGCCTGTATTCAACCATGTACTATTGTTTCAGTGCATGGTCCCACATTGAGGGTTGATCTGAGAGGGCGAAATGAGAGTGTCTATAATGCTGTTTAGGCTAAAGAATGTCGGGGCAACATACTAGAGGGGTATGACTGTGTTGTTTCATGACATGATGCACCAAGAAATTAAAGTGTATGTCGATGATATGATAGCTAAGTCACCGGAGCGAAGTGATCACTTGGTAAACCTCTAAAATCTATTTGAGAGGCTGAGAAAATATAGGTTACGTCTGAATCCACAAAAGTGCGCATTTAGTGCTATGTTCGAAAAACTATTAGGATTCATCGTTAGCAGGAGAGGGATTGAGGTCAACCCAGTCAAAGTTAAAGCTATCATAGAAATGCCACCACCATCTACTGAGAAAGAGGTTAGAGGGTTCTTGGGTAGAATATAATATATCAGTCGATTCATTATGCAACTAACTCCAATCTGCATGTCGGTCTTCAAGCTACTTCGAAAAAACTCGCCTATTAAATGGAATGAGGATTGGCAGGCATCGTTTGATAAAATCAAAAGCTACCTCCTTAACCCACCTATTTTGGTACCACCTGAGCTAGGGAGACCACTCTTGATGTATCTCTCCACGACGGTCTGAATGGGATGTGTCTTAGGGCAACATGATGAGACGGAAAGAAGAGAGCATGCCATTACTGATTATTAGACGCGTTATTCTCATCTAGAGAAAGCATGCCCGACTCTTGTATGGGCTACTCAGAGGCTCTGCCATTACTTGCTATCCCAAGCAATTCTACTCATGGCCCGAATGGACCCATTGAAATACCTGT
Organism: Chloranthus sessilifolius; assembly: GCA_021018995.1. NCBI lineage: Eukaryota > Viridiplantae > Streptophyta > Magnoliopsida > Chloranthales > Chloranthaceae > Chloranthus > Chloranthus sessilifolius. The sequence goes on along the minus strand of CM037595.1, from coordinate 16,307,282 downwards.
TCGAGAAGCTGACTCTCACTGGGCTAACCGCACGATGGCAACTTTTATTTTCTGAGTATGACATCATGTACGTCACTCAGAAGTCGATTAAGAGGCAGGCACTCGCCGATCATCTTGCCGATAATCCTTTACCAGATTATGAACCTTTGAGAACTGAGTTCCCCAATGAGGACTTCTGGTTCATGACGGAAGACGATACTGAGGAAGCAGAAGAACCATGGGTAATGCACTTTGACGAGGCAGCCAATGCCGAGGGTCAGGGAGTTGGCGCCATTCTGATTTCACCGAAAGGATCCCACGTACCAGTTTCCATCAAGCTCAACTTCCCTTGCACTAATAACATGGCCGAGTACGAAGCTTGTGCCGTTGGTTTGCAGGCGGCTCTTGATCTGAATGTAACTCACTTCTGAGTATTTACGATTTGAAGTTGATCATATGCCAGACGAATGGTGACTGGAAGATGAAGGATGAGAAACTGATCCCTTACCATGAGCACCTCAAGGATCTGATAGCTTGCTTCAAAGACGTGACATTCTCATATGCCCCCTGGATAAGGAATCACTTTACTGACACATTAGCCACTTTGGCATCAATGATAGAAATCTCGTATGGCACTGAGATGAAGCCGATCATGTTCGAGCAAAGGAATGAGCTGACCTTCTACCTTCAAATTGAAGAATCCCTAAAACCTAATGATGAGCCACCTTCGTTTTCAGATATCAAGAATTTTCTTGAAACACTAACTTTTCCTTAGGGTACGTCCAAGACAGACCGGCAGACCATTCAATGCCTAGCGGTAGGCTACATCATTTGCTGGGAATGCCTTTACAAGCAGTTGTATAATAACATCTTGCTCAGGTGCCTTACAAAAAATAAAGCGATCAACATCGTGAAAGAGATCCACGAGGGAGTATGCGGAGCCCACATCAGCAGTCACATGCTCGCTAGGAAAATTCTACTGCAAGGATACTTTTGGACCACTATGGAATCGGATTACTGCAAACATGTTTAGAAATGCTATAAGTGTCAGGAACACTCCAGTCTGATCCACGCTCCTGCCATCGATCTTCACAGTATGACCAATCCTTAGCCATTTGTTACCTGGGGCCCTGACGTTGTCAGAATGACTAATCCAAAAGCATCAAATGGATATTAGTTCATCCTCGTGGCCATTGAATACTTTACCAAGTGGATAGAGGCAACGTCGTATGCCAACATCACTGCCAGTCATGTTGAGAAGTTTCTCCAGAATAATATTGTGTGCTGGTTTAGAGTACCCAAGGATATCATCATGGATAATGGCACCAACTTTGTGAATAAGCACATCCGAGCCTTTTGCAAGCAATACAAGATCAAGCACCATCGCTTGTCACCTTATCGGCCTCAAACTAATGGAGCCGTGGAGGCTACGAACAAGACAGTCGTCCCCATCCTCGAGAAAATGATCGTCACTTATCGAGATTGGAGCAAAATGCTACCATTTGCTTTGTGAGCCTACAGAATGTCAATCTGTACCGCTCCAGGGGCTACACTATTCTCCCATGTGTATGGAACCGAGGCCGTCCTACTAGTAGAGGTTGAAGTACCCTCGCTCCGAATCCTCATGGAATCGGGCTTACCCAAAGCAGAGAGAGAGAGATCCCGCTTTGAACAATTGGACTTATTGGACAAGAAAAGGCTCCTACCCTTGTGTCATACTCAAGTTTACCAGGGGCGAATCACACGTGCTTACAATAAACGTGTCTACAGTCGTGATTTGAAGGTGGGAGACACAGTGCTGAAGAAGATCTTCCCATCGCTCCACACCAATCGGAGAGGTAATTCAAGCCAAACTAAGAGGGGCCTTAGTCGTTCGAGAAGTGCTGCTGAGATATGCCATCCGCCTTGCCACCATGGACGGAGATCATCTTCCTAAACCCATCAATGTTGGATAAGCCTGATGGTTCTACTCTTAGTCTATCACAATAAGGCAAGTATTGGTAAAACAGATACATGACTGTTTAAGAACCACCCAAAAGAGGCCATCATTCTAAGCACAGTAGCCAAAAAGCATCCCTAAAAATGATAATATCATTTGCTACCCCATTTGAGCATGGGCCTTTCTTTCAATAAACTCCTGAAAAAGAAAAAGTGTGTACATATACAAAAATAAGAGATGAAGTAGAATCGCTATCGAAAAATAAAAAAGAGAAGAAAAAAAAATCAGAAAAGCAAAATCTCAAAAAAAAAGATTGCCTGAAATAAAATAAAGGAAAAAGAAAAAAATATAGAAGAATCATGGGTCATGCACAGTAAAATCCCCCAAGGAAGAAAGTATGTTGTGAAAAATTGAAACCGTATTAAGGAAACCTTTATAGCCCAGCATGCCTTCAAATCCTAACCTAACCCATGGCCAAGCTACACCGTGAAGAAAGCCCTCTTTGTAGGTTCACGAGCAGTCATAGTATCTATTAAGTCAATACGTACCAAGTTGAGAGACGACACCAGAACCCTATCTAGCCGGTTATGACGGAATCAACGTCTATGTCATGACTTTTGATAAAAGAAATAAAAAGAAAAAGAAAAATAAATAAATATACAAGCTCAAAGCAAGATGGACGTAGTGAAAACCTGAAAGGATGCTACGGGTAAAAACAGTGAGTTTGTGTGGACTAGGTGAAAACCTGAAAGGGTGCTTGGGGTAAGAGAGCTAAACCCATGGACGTGGTGAAAACCCGAAAGGGCGCTACAGGTAAAAAGAGGGCAAAAACGGGCATGACGAACCCACCTTGGGCATTGTGAGTAAAAGGATTAAAAAGAAGTTGAAAAAGAAAAGTTTGAATTGATTGATGAGATTGATGTTTGAGGAGCCCTTTTGGTTGCTCTCCCTGTTACCCTTTTTCTGAATGGGCCACTCCTGTTAGTTCAAATCGGGATGGGATTAGCTAGCAAATGCTGGGCTAAGAGGGAAGAAAGATAAGAAAAAGAGATGATCAAACCCTAACCCTAGCCTGCTGGAGCTCTCAGTCGACAGAGGATGAAGGAAAGATGAAAATAATAAACTTTAAGTACAGCTTATATACTCTGTCCATAAGGCTTTGGCTCTGAAGAGATTAACCCTAATTTTTCTAGCAGATGTGGCACTGTTTCAACCCTTAGATGCCAGGAGATATGTGCCTTGAAATCTATGCCTCGAGAAGTGTGCCCTAGCCTTGGGAAATTCCTAAAAAGTCCTTCAGTTAAAACTGAGAAGTGGAGAACCCGAGCTTCGCGGGGCTGGCATCTACGTTCGTTCATTCACGCAATTGCAGAGCCTTCGTGGAGTAACGTTTAGCTGGTGAGAAGTGCTTACTCGCGCAGTCAATCTTCAGTTCATCGCGCAGTTCCTTTGTGCTACAATGCTATCACAGAGATGATCTAGAGCGCCAGGACTCTTCGCCCAGATAGAGCTTCAAAAGCTCTCTTTGTGCGAGAGAAATTTTGGGCGTCTCTCTCTTCTTTGGCTAATCGAGAACTTCGCGAGGTGACAGATTGTTCTTTCTGCATATGAACTCACTATGTTCTGTGCGCAACTGCTTTGGGGCTCGATCTTTGCGAGAGCTTCACGAGGATAAATTCTGAGAGTTTTAAATCGTGAGATCTTTATGATGTATTTTCTATTCTCCTCTTGACTGCGCGATCGATCTGTGCGAGGGAAACTTTCACTACATCTTTAGCTTCACGAGGGGGGTCCTCAACTCTGCGAGATGATTCTTTTGACACTCTGATGCATTGCACTTATTGTTGTTGCAGCTTCCTCCATTCGTAGCTAACTTCTACCATCTGTTAGGCTTTTGGTCAATGATGTCCAGCAAATGAGTCACCATAGTGAGCACTTCCAGGGAGTTCCATTAGGCCCTGGCTCAGCTGCCATCTTTGCATGTATTCTCTCTCTTCTTTGGACCAACAAGCAGGGATTTTATACTAAGCTGCACAGATTATTGCTAACTACCAAACACACTTAACAACAAATTATTAGTGAGCTTCAGGGTCCATCAAAGGCTAAGTTAAGAGGTGAAAAGTGGTACTTTTTAGTGCTCAACACACCCCCAAACCTAAGCTTTGCTAGTCCCTGAGAAAAGGAAAAATTAAAACAACTCTTCTAGGAATTTAAATGCCACTTTCGTAGGGAGCACGAATACATTTAGCATATGTACCAAACCTTTTAAACCCCTAGGTGATCCCTAGTGGAGGAGTGAAGTCTCCTGAGGATTTCCAATGAAGGTACCCACAAACTTCTCAATGAAACAATTAGCAAAAGTGCAAGAACATCAAGTTAGCTGTCAAGAAACAGAGCATCAGTTTACCTTTGAATCAATAAAAAAAAATGTGAGGAATTTAAATGCATGGTATGCACAGACATTTAATTATTACAAACTTCACATGAATGCATATAATTTCCAATTAGTTCATAACAAGGGAGACAACACCTGCATGTCAACACTGAGCTCATCATTAATTCAAAAATTAGGTTCTAGGTCATGCCCAATACATTCACTATCAGACCCAATGCTCTCCAGGGCATACTCTCACAAGGAACCTTGAGGGTTTTCATTTTCTCTCAAGCTTAAGAGTACAGCACCCAAATGGGTCTGTAAGCATGAGCGTAGGCAAAGCATCTAAGTGCTAAAATCATTGGCTAGTCCTCACCATAGATTGGGGAACTCCTCATCTCTGCATGACAACTCATTCAACTATAGATCACAAGGTCTTTTGATTAGGTTGTGATGTGGCTTATGGGATGTGTTATAAAGAATGGAAGGTTGAAGGGGGTTCAAAATTGAGAAATCAGTAGGTGAAGGAGGTGATTCATGACTTCACCTTCTTTAGTTCAACTCCTTTCATCTTCTTTGAGATTTTCAGATTAGAAGTGACCAGCTTCTCCTCTTATTTTTGATTTTTCTAATGAACATTTCCTCTTAACTCCTCTCTTATTCCTCTTCATTATTATTTTTCTTTCTTTTTGATGCATTTATCTTCTTTTTGTTTTTATTTTTCTGAATTGCCACCTCTTTCCTCAGTTGCTACACTGCTAAACTTTAGGTATTTCTTCTCCACTCACCCAATGTTGACCCTAGCTAGTCCATCTTTAGCTCTTTCTCATTTTCCTTCTGCATTCTCAGAGTGAGGGTAAGTTTGAATCAGGTCCATAGGTTCAGGTACAAGTACTCAAGTGTGTTTTGAAGAAAAATTGGAATTTAAGGCTCAAAGGGTGTATGCACCAAGGTAGTTGCTCAGGGTTTGGTCTGTTTAGGCTCAAACTGTCTAAGAGAAGGCCTTGATCCTTTCCTAAGTGTCATGAGTGCTGTCAGTTGTTTCAACTTGGAGATGCCTAACTTCTAGTGAGGGTATTGACTCAGCCAGTCCTTAGAGCTAAAAGAAATTGCCTCAGTCACTCCTCAAAGAAGGAAATTTTTTTTTTGAGGCCTAAAACTCACTAGTTATGGTCTTCTATTGAGTTCTTAGGCATGTCTTTACCTTTTTCTCTCTTTAATGATTCACTAAGTGCTGATACAAGTGAGTTTTCCTAGTGTTCACCTAATGGAAAGGTGAAAATTTAAGAGTTTGTAATGCCTAAGGGTCTGCAAAATTTTTAGATTTCTTAATTTTCATGATTCTTAGGTGAACATGGCTCCATTCCTATCTTTACTTGACTCTGCTGCACTTGGGTTAACTACTTCATTGGAAGATCCTGCCACACTCCCAAACCTATGACAGTGTCCTCACTGATTCAAAGTTAAGAGTGGATGTGCAGCAGGGTCAATACAAAAAAAAAAGAAAAGAAAACAGACAACACACAAGAAACATACATAAAAGCAGACAAACAGAAATAAGAAAAGACAGTGAATTAAGTAGAATAGAATGAAAGGAAAATTCATTAGAAGTATAAAAAGATTATAAAAAGATTTACAAAAGGTTAAAATCCTAAGAACAGACTAGACACAGAGCACCAAAACATTCTGCAAAAACAAAATAGTTCTTCTTCCTAGCTTAGGGATATCCTCAACCTGCTGCATGTGGAAGAGGAACTGCAAGCCCGGAGAAGGGGGAAAGAACAGGGATCAAGGGGGAGTAGGAGGTGGAGGGTTTGAGGAGGATGGGGGAGATGACGGGGGTGATTCGATCTTCTGCTTCTTCTTTTTCTTACTCTCTTTCTTCTCCTCCTTGGCCAGGATCTTCTGCACCTCCTCATATTCATCCCAGAGGAATTATAGTGGGTCTGGTTCTTTAGGTGGTGGCGGGTCTAACGACATCGGGCATAATTTATTTGGCAGCTCAGTGGGTTTTTTATCCGCCATGGTTATGAGTAGGGAAGGACTACTAAGGTTATAGGAGAAAGAATGAGATGAAGACGAACTACCCGTGTATTTAAAGTACTAGGACGGTGGAATATGAATCGGCATATTAAATTTCGTCCCCATCCAAGTCTTAGCAATAAATTGTGATTCTCCTGGAGAATGACAAATTGCACAACTTATTATGGGGAAGGAAAGTGCAGAGTAAATGTTTGTCTATTTTTATCTCTGGGAGTTAAAGCAATATAGTGCTTCGCGCAGCTGTCCCAAGTATTCGCGAAGTATAATACTCGCACAGAAGACATAGCTCCGCGAGGACAGTTTCAAAAGGTGTGTGTGCCTCGAGAAGTTACTTTGCAGAGTTGACGTTTGGACTAAGCACGCAAAGTAGTTTCACATTTCTTGTGCAGCATAACTGGTGATCTTCGCGAAGAACACCCATTTGGAGTTTCAGAGGTCTCGCGCACTAGAGTGTTGTGAATTCTGCTTTTCGTGCACTCATGACTTCGCGAGAAAGCTTTGAAATGGCTAGCGATTGTGAAAATTAGGCTATTCAACCCCGTGAGAAAGTAACACTAAATCCATTTCTCAAATTGTGCCATGGCCTGTGCATATATAATGTCATGCACCCATCCGGTAGTCATCAACATCGACCCAATTACATGTATTCCATTCCCAAATGATAACGATCTCCCCCATGTCAGCACATGCAAATCAAAGATATAAAATGATAAAAGATCTCCATGAAAGCAAATTTTTTAAATAGTTATAGTGCTAGCAATTCAATTTCACAGCAGCAATAAACAAGCATCTCCCATGTTGATGACAGAGATGAATTAGTACTTAAAATAGAACAAATAAAGCAAATGAAAATAAACACACACAGAACAAAACAGAACAAGCACACAAAACAGATATGATATATATAATACAAAGCTGTGGATCACTGAGTATTGGGAGGTTCATGTGAGTGAATGGTTTGAGGAAGTTTCCTTGGTTGTTTTACACAGATCTTGAGCCTCTTACCATTTACTTCCTGATCTGCCCAGACATTAGATCCAGGATCTCCACAGCACTAGATGGGGAGGCTTTGATGACAGTGTAAGGTCCATCCCATTTTGATTTCAACTTCCCCGAAAAAAATTTAAGTCTGGAGTTGAAAAGCCAAAACTTAGTACTAGCATTGAAGTCCTTCCTTAATAGCTTCTTGTCAAAGAATGCTTTTGAACTCTCCTTGTATAGTCTGGCATTTGCATAGGCTTCCAGCCTCAGTTCATCAAGTTCTGCCATCTACAATTTCCTGTGAGCACTAGCAGTAGTTAGGTCAACATTTAGCTTTTTGATAGCCTAATAGGCTCTGTGCTCTAACTCTAATGGTAGGTGGCAGCCCTTGACATACACCAACCTAAATGGGGACATGCCAATCGGGGTCTTATAGGTAGTCCTATAAGCTCATAAGGCATCATTCAATTTTTATGCCCAATCCTTCCTATCAGTCTTCACAGTCTTGTCCAGAATATGCTTAATCTCCCTATTAGAAATTTCAACTTGCCCACTGGTCTGTGGGTGATAGGGAGTTGCAATCCTGTGTGTAACAAAATACTTTTTGAGCAGGTTCTCAAAAGGTCTGTTACAAAAGTGGCTCCCCCCATCACTGATGATAGCTTTGGGGATGCCAAATTGTGAGAAGATATTATCCTTTAAGAATCTAAGGATAACTGTGTGGTCATTGGTCTTTGTGGCAATGGCTTCCACCCATTTGGACACAGTCCACTACCATAGTATGAAGTTACATCCCATAGATGAAGAAAAGGGGCCCATAAAATCAATGACCCAGATGTCGAAAAGTTTCACAACTAGGATGGGCTACAATGGCATGGAGTCTCTTTTGGAAATGCCTCCCATCCTTTGACATCTCTCACAGGCCTTACAATGTGATTAAGCATCCCTGAACAAAGAAGGCCAATAAAAACCACATTACAACACTTTTGCTGTAGTCTTTTTCTCATTGAAGTGACTCCACAGGCCTGCTCATGGCACATTGAAAGAATACTGTGGAAGTCACTTTCAAGTACACATCTTCTAATCACCTGGTCTGCATAATACTTGTAAAGGTAAGGGTCCTCCCACAGAAAATGTCTTACCTAAGAGAAAAACAGGTTTTTGTCCATTTGGGACCAGTGTGGGGGAATCCTACCAGCAACAAGGAAATTAACAATGTGTGCAAACTAGGGCATTCTAGACTATAAGTCAAAAAGCTGTTCATTGGGGAAAAACTCATTAACAGGTGTTGCTGCACATTCTTCCAAAATAATCCTAGAGGGGTGGTTAGCCACCACATTCTCAACTCCCTTCTTATCTTTGATCACAAGATCGAACTCCTACAGGAGGAGAATCCATCTGATCAATCTAGGCTTTGCATCCTTCTTAGCCAATAGGTATTTCAGGGCTGAGTGATCTGTAAAAACTATAATCTTAGACCCTAATAGGTAGGGTCTAAACTTGTCTAGCTAGTGTTCTGCTGGCATAAAAGATCACTACAGGAAGCTTATCCTTCCTTTGTCCTAAGACAACACTTATGGCCAAATCTGATGCATCACACATCAGCTAAACGGGGAGTGAGTAATCTGGGGCCTGGATTACTGGGGCAGTTGTAAGGCACTTTTTCAAAGCCTCAAAGGCTTCAAGGCATTCAGCAGAAAATAAAAATGGCACATCCTAGCAGAGCAGGTGGCACAATGGTTTGGCCATCTTGCTGAAGTCCTTGATGAACCTCCTGTAGAATCCAGCATGTCCTAAAAATGATCTGATTTATTTGACAGTCTTGGGTGGGGGCAAATGTGAAATCAGGTCCACCTTAGCCTTGTCAACCTCTATTCCCTTATGAGAAACCACATGGCCTAATACAATACCTTGTGTCACCATAAAGTGACTCTTTTCCCAGCTTAGGGCCAAGTTGGTTTCTTCACATCTTTGTAAAAATTTTTCGAGGTGACTAAGATACTGGCTAAAGCTATCCCCAAATACTGAGAAATTGTCTATGAAGATTTCCAGGAACTTGTCAATCATTTCAGAGAAAATTACATACATGCACCTTTGGAAAGTGGCTGAGGCATTGCACAGTCCAAAAGGCATCCTTCTGTAAGCAAAGGTACCAAAGGGGCATATGAAAGTAGTTTTCTCTTGGTCTTGAGGATCCACAGGGATTTGGTTATACCCTGAGTATCCATCAAGGAAACAGCAATATGCCTTCCCAGCCAACTTGTCTAGAATTTGGTCAATAGAAGGGAGAGAAAAGTGGTCTTTTCTAGTTTTGGAGTTGAACTTTCTATAATCAATGCACACTCTCCAGCTAGTGGTCTCTCTGGCTGGCATCAACTCTCCAGAATCAGAGGTAACAACTATGATACCAGACTTTTTAGGTACCACCTAGAAGGTGATACCCATTTCGAATCTGAAATAGGGTAAATTACCCCTGCATCCAACAGTTTTACTATTTCCTTAAGGATCACCTTTTGCATATGAGGATTTAATTTCCTTTACATCTCCCTTGAGGGTTTTGCACCCTCATCCAGATGAATCCTGTGCATGCAAACTGAGGCATCGATGTCTCTAAGGTCAGCTATGGTCCACCCGATTGCTTTCTTATGCTTCTTAAGAATATTCAGTAATTCCTCCTACTCACTAGTGAGAGAGGAGGAGATAATCATGAGAAGCTTGCTATCTTGCCCCAAGAAGGCATATTTCAATGTGGCTGGGAGCTGTTTCAGCTCCAGCTCAGGGGGACTTTCCATTGAAGGCAATAAAGGTGCCTTAGTGGTTTGAGGAAGGGGCAACAAGATGTTTGGCCGATTAAACTGCTGCACTAGGCCCTCATAAGACTCAGTTTTGATGTTGTCTTTTGTAATGGGAACTTGGGCCTCCTTCACAACCAAACTCCAAACACATGCGAGGTTTTCAGTCACATTATCCCAATCCAACAAATTGAATAATTCTCCCTCTACAAGGCCATCTAGTACATCAATTGCAAAGCAGTCCTCAATGTCCAACTGAGGGTACTTTACAGCACTGTCCATATTTAAGTGGGCTTTCATGTTCCCAAAGGTTACCTCCATCACCCTTGACCTACATTGAATGCAAGCATTTGCAGTAGCCAAGAAGGGCTTGCCAAGGATAACAGGAATTGGGGTTTTACTCTTACAAGGGTCCATGTCCAAAACGAGAAAATCAGCTGGATAAAAGAATTTGTCCACCCCTACCAAGACATCCTCTACCACCCCCATAGGTCTCCTCTCAGACCTGCCAGCTAGTTGGAGCACAACTGATGTAGGTTTAAGCTCCCCCAAACCTAGCTCCTCATATACTGAATAAGGAAGTAAGTTGACACTGGCCCTTAAGTCCAAGAGGGCTTTTCCAATGGTGTGGTTTCCTATTATACAGGGGATAGTAGGTACCCCTGGGTCTTAAAATTTTTCTAGTGTGGCAATGGACATAATTGACTCAACATGCTCGACAACAAAAATTCTTTTAGACAAATGCACCCTTGCTTTCCTCTTTTGAGTACAGAAGTCCTTTAAAAACTTAGCATAGGCAGGGACCTATTTTATGGCATCAAGCAAGGGCAAGTTGATCCTGATCTGCTTAAAGGTCTCCAACATTTCCTTCATCTGAGCATTCCCTTTATTACGAGGGGATGGGCCAACAAGTGCTTGAGGAAATAATAGTTGTGGCACTGCTGGTGCCACAGCTGCATGCCTATCATCAACATGATCAAATTTTTATCTTTTTCTTTTTTCTTCATTTATTGTTTGATGTTGGGGCTAAACATCAGCCCCATTATTATGCCCTAGCTGATCCTCAGCAGGGGGTACAACTATTGGCTCTTCCACACTAACAATTCCTTCATTTTCATTATCCTTTTTCGTGATCTCTTCAGTTACCTTGCCCACCAAATTGTCAACCACCTTGCCACTCCTTAGGGTAGTGATTGCATCAGCTTCCTCAAGGGCAGAGGATGCCTCTCCAATCATGTAAGGCCCTTTTGGTATGGCCGGGGGCTGACTAGGCAATTTTCCTTCCTCCCTTTTATTCAGAGCATTACAAATCTGACCCAGCTAGTCCTCAATCTTATTGATGCTCTGTCCATGAGAATTGACAGTTTGCATCAAGCTCTCCAAATTCTGCATTAAAACCAACATTTGCTCTTCAAATGAAGAGGATCTGGGTTGTTGAGGGGGCAGGACCAATTGGTTAGACTGTGGGGTAGGTAACAAGAAATTTTGCCTTGGTGGGTAACCTTGATTGAACTGGTGCTGGGGTCTGTAAGGAGCTACCATCTGCTGCTGCTGGGGTTGAGGATATGAATCTTGTCTCCATCTCAGATTTGGGTGGTTCCTCTAAGAGTACCCAACAGGCTGTTGCCTAGAAGTTTGAGCAGCATTAGCATGCTCCATAACAAACTCAAGAACTTGGTTGGTAGATGGACAATCATGAATAGAATGTGTGGGGGATTGGCATATCAGACATGCTTCCTCCACCTGTGCAACCATCCGGGGTTGCATCACATTCATTAATTTGTCAAACTTCAAGCTCAGGTTGTCCACCTTCCTCTCCAGATCACCTTGCACCTTTACTTCATATATTCCATCTCTATGGGTGGCTTCTTTCACCATCTTAGCTGAAATCTGGCTGTCATTGTGTGACAGAGATTCCTGCTGCATGAAAATTTTCCCTATTATGTCAAATAGCTCCCATGCTTCCTCAGCTATCTTGTGGAGATAGCTACCACCACAGGAAGCATCCACCATATCCCTGCTTTTGGGATTAATTTCTAGGTAAAATACTTGGACAAGTTGCCACATTAAAATTTGGTGGTGGGGGCATTGTTTTAACATCTCCTGGAATCTTTCCCAAGCTTCATAAAAATCCTCAGTTGAGGACTAAGTAAATGGCAGAATATTAGTCCTTATCTGGCTGGTTTTGTTCATGGGGAAGAATTTTGCCAGGAATTTGATTTGAAGGTCACTCCATGATTGTATGCTGTTGGCTGGGAGCTTTGTTAGCCATATGATGCCTTTTTCCTTTAGTAAAAAAGGAAAAAGCCTCAATTTAGTGGCCTCAGGCCAGCAATATTGAAAGTAGTGCAAAGTGCCAAAAATTGATAAATGTGCTTAACGAAGGTAGCATATTGATGGTGGAGGATTTTATTTCATAATTTCCCTCAACAGAGGAAAATTGAATGCAGAAGGGAGAGGTGTACTCCCCAGGTGCATTATATTCCTTTAATGTCCTCTGTCTCTTAGCCATACTAGTTGGTTTAGTCTCAATAGCAGGGTCTTATGTGGTTTGTCTAGGTCTAAGGAGCCTTTCAACTTCTAAATTTGGAGGTTCTAACTCAGGGTTTAAGAACCTTCGACTATGCATAAACTCACCCCCACAGTAAGTACAGAAAATACTCACAAGCACACACAAAGAATCTCAAACAAAAATTAACAACTACATAGTTTTACACTAAACAAATAACAGGGAATTAAACATAAATGGATTGAGATTTAGGGGGAAGGAATTGCAAACAGAGCTAGCTATATTCCAGCTGCAACTTTCACTTTTCCCTTCTTCTGCTATCCATTTATGCAAAATCCACAAAGAATCAGTAGTACTTTTTATTCTAGGTTAGGCACAGCTACAAAGAATTTGTTAGTCTAAATTATAATACAACTCAGGTCTACTAAAAAGATCAATATACTCGGCAGCGGCGCCAAAAACTTGTTGGAGTTATTCTTGATTCTTGCTGTTATTTTATTAAAAATAGTGGAGAGAATAAATTAAGAGTGGGGGGATATGGAGATGGGTTAACACAGTAAGTCTGAAATACACACAGTCCTACAAGATACAGGGTCCATTGTAGCAAGTTTTGATAAGTAAGAGTTTGTCCCATAGAGAAATTGATCTAGAACTCAGAATGGGCTATAATAGTAGGCCTCCAAATCTGACAATTCTAAAGAAAGGGAGTTGGGTGTGGTGTCACGACTACACTAAATTAACCCTAATAATAGAGAAATAAAATATATAACTATCCTAAAGAAAGTGTTAAGAAGAAGATGATGGTAGTGTGTGCCAAAATAAAATTCAAAAATTATGAGAAGTAAGCAGGTTAAGCTAGAGTTAAAGTAGTGATGTAACTCAGATTTAGTCTGTCTCTGCAGTGGTCCTTATTGAGACGCTATCAAAAGCCTCATCAAGGTAAAAATATTCGATTTAACCCATGCCATTTGGGGTGCTCTTAGGGCTATACCCTGGCCACTGCAATGGTCACAGGATATTCGATAGAGTTGGTCAGATCTCATTAGTTAAAGCAGAAATTGCTAATCTGATCCAGAGGAGAGGACTGATCATTCCCCCAACCAATGGACTAGATCTGGCCATGAATACTATTACAACACTATGTAATGCCAGGCACCAAGCTCCCCAGATCTGCGCATAGATCTGGCTGACATTCCATAGGCATTCCAACCCATAAATCCTAACTGCTTTGCCAAGGTCGACGGCTCACTGTGCCCACAAAAAGGACCATGTACAAGTTGGGTAAGGCTTTAGATTCAGCTGGTCGTTGCTACAAAGGCCTGTAATGACCCAGCCTCAAGCTGCAAGTACTACAGAGAAATCAGATCTAACCTCTGATGTCGGCTAAGTAAAACAGAGGGGAGCCAGTTCCTGTACAAACCTCCTCACAAGGCTCTAGAAGCTCATGTGCAGGGGAAAAGAATCCTTCTCAAACATGTGGCTGGATACAACCTTAGGGCTATCCTCTGTCCACTACAATGGTCACAGGGTATCCCATTGGTCTGTCCATACCACAGAGGCTTGAGAAAGAACATATAAACTGCTGCAATCACCATGGTCCACAGGCCTCCAAGCTCCCCAGATCTCTCTATAGATCCAGCATTACTTTCCATGGGTCTTTCAATAAGCTCAAATCCTAAATGTATGCTATAGCCCATTCAGAACTACGGACAGATAGAAAAATAATAGATTGAGTAAGCATTAAAACAACAATCCATTAATGAAAATGAAACTTATAATGAACTGCCCTCCAGGTTGCAGCTGGTACACAACTGCTCATCCAAAATCCCAATGTCTACTAAGCCTATTACAAGACTAAAATAAAAATCTAAACCTAGCTGCTTATAGGGGGATTAGCCAGTAAATGCTGGGCTAAGAGAGAAGAAAACTAAGAAAAAGAGATGATCAAACCCTAACCCTAGCCTGCTAGAGCTCTCAGTCGACAAAGGATGAAGGAAAGATGAAAATAATAAACTCTAAGTACAACTTATATACTCTGTCTATAAGGCTTTGGCTTTGAAGAGATTAACCCTAATTTTTCCAACAGATGTGGCACTATTTCAACCCTTGGATGCTTGGAGATATGCGCCTCGAAATCCACACCCCAGGAAGTGTGCCCTAACCTTGAGAAATTCCTAAAAAGTCCTTCAATTAAAACTGAGAAGTGGAGAGCCCGAGCTTTGCGGGGATGGCATTTGTGTTAGTTTATTCATGTAGTTGTAGAGCCTTTGCAGAGTAGCCTTTAGCTGGTGAGAAGTTCTTACTCGCGCAGTCAATCTTCAGTTCATCGCATAGTTCCTTTATGCTGAAATGCTTATGCGGAGATGATTTAGAGCGCCAGGACTCTTCGGGCAGATAGAGCTTCAGAAGCTCTCTCTCACTGAGTACTCACACAGTAAGGTGCCTGCGCTCGCGTAGTAACTGATTAGGTTCCAGGGTGTGCGAGAGCTGCGTGAGAGAAATTTTGGGCATCTCTCTCTTCTTTGGCTACGCGAGAACTCTGCGAGGTGACAGATTATTCTTTGTGCATATGAACTCACTATGTTCTGAGTGTAGCTGGTTTGGGGCTAGAACTTTGCGAGGACAAATTTTGAGAGTTTTAAATTGTGAGATCTTCACGATGTCTTTTTTGTTCTCCTCTTGACTACGCGATCGATCTGCACGAGGGCAACTTTCACTGCATCTTTAGCTTCGTGAGGGGGGTCCTCAACTCTGCGCGATGATTCTTTTGACACTCTGATGCATTGCACTTGCTGCTATTACAGCTTCCTCCATTCGCAACTAACTTCTTCCATCTGCTAGGCTTTTGGTCAATGATGACTAGCAAATGAGTCACCATAGTGAACACTACCAGGGTGTTCCATTAGGCTCTGGCTCAGTTGTTATCTTTGCATGTATTCTCTCTCTTCTTTGGATCAACAAGCAGGGATTTTGTACTAAGCTGCACAGATTATTGCTAACTACAAAATACACTTAACAATAGATTATTAGTGAGCTTCAGGGTCCACCAAAGGCTAAGTTAAGAGGTGAAAAGTGGTACTTTTCAGTGCTCAATAGGTACTTTCATTGAAAACCCTCAGGAGACTCCACTCCTCCACTAGGGATCACCTAGGGGGTTCAAAAGGCTTGGTGCATGTGCCAAATTCACCCGTGTTCCCTATGAAAGTGGCATTTAATTTCATAGGTTAGTTGTTTTAAAATTCACTTTGCTCAAGGACTAGCAAAGGATAGGTTTGGGGGTGTGTCAGTCATTGTTTTATGCCACATTTTACTCTTTAAACCTGGCTTTTGCTAAGCCTCCGAGTAGTTAATAATTACTTTTTAGTGTTGTTTTGCAGTAAGGAAACCAAGGAATAACCTGCAGTCTCCTTGACTCATTTAGGTTTTAGTTTAGTTTAGTTGGAGCAAGGAATCCATAGAATAGCTGTGGTTTTCCTTAGCTCATTTAGGGTTAGTTTTAGGAGGTATTTTTCTCTTTTCTCTTCCCCCTTCTCTCCCTAATCTAGCATGTTGGATTAGATCTAGATAGCAGTTCAGATCTAGTTTTTGATTGTAATTTGGCATGAAAGTCTTGTAGATTGATGCACAGACTACAGATCTGAGAACAACTTCATTTACCGCCATTTTAATTGAATGAATTGTTGATTTTATTGGTTAGTTAGATCTATAGATCATTTTGTTTCACTAGATTCTCGATCAGATTTGTGTAGATGGGACCAGCCCACCCACTTAACTGGTAGATCTCTTGAAGGCCATTTGATCTTTCTAG
The DNA here is from genome assembly GCA_021018995.1 of Chloranthus sessilifolius. NCBI lineage: Eukaryota > Viridiplantae > Streptophyta > Magnoliopsida > Chloranthales > Chloranthaceae > Chloranthus > Chloranthus sessilifolius. The sequence continues at coordinate 16,290,857 of CM037595.1, read as the reverse complement.
ATTTGATACTCCTGTGGGTGCTTGTGCCTGTGGCCTGACATTCACAACATTTGTAGTGGTTATAATGTTCTGAGGGAGGCCTTAGAATGGAGGGACTCTATTGGATGGTCTGTGGCCATTAAAGTGGATAGGTCATAGCCTTAAGAGCAATCTAATTCTCTAGTTGAAATCATATTCTTCTACCTTGCAGCTATGCTTTTAGCCAGATGGGGGATTGCTGCACATTCACATGCCTTGATCTGATTTGCAATGAAAAGCAGGCCCTAGCTGTCGATTTTCCATCATTTTCTATTTTACTTTACCATCCATCTTCCTCCATCTATTAAACTTAGTTTTATATTTTTGTTTTGTAGATTAATTAGATCTAGTGACACTCGAAAAGATCTCTTTCTCCTTCGAATTACCAGGCTAATAGGTTTAGATCACTACTCCCAGTGGGACAAACTCTTACTTATCAAAACTTGCTACAAATGGACCCTATATCTTGCAGGTCTAGGATATTTTAGTTGTGTTGAATCCATCTCTATTTTACTTTGTTTTTATCATTACACAATAATTAACACACTAGAAATCCCCCAACAAGTTTTTGGCACCCTTGCCAGGGAGTTTTGATCTAGATAGTAGATCTAAAATTTTCATTTTTGTAGATCTGATTGTTATTTTATAGATCTGAGTTTTTTTAGTTTTTATTTCTATTTTATTTTAGATTTTGTTTATTGCATTCCACCTGTTTGATTAAATGTTTGCTGCAATTTTTGTATAGAAAACCTGTTTTACTGCAGCAGAATTTCTTATTTTACTAAGTTTTATTCTTTGCCTTCTAGCTATTTGAATAAATGCTGCTGTAGACTTTTTGTATTTTTGCAAAAATGAGGCAGTGGCCTGAGTTTTTCTTTGTGTTTTGTTTATTATATTTAATATGTTTGAATAAGGTACTGTTGCAGTTTCTGAATTTTTACAGATCTGAAAGCAGTGGCCATAGGAGGAGTTAATGGCTTGCAGCTGGAGCAGATCTGCATGAGTTTGCATCCCCTGCTCCTTTTCATTTATTTTTTAATTTTTAAATTCTTGAGAACAAGCAATTTTGCTGCGTTTGATGTTTGTTTTGATTTTAATTTCTGCTGTCACTTAGGCATTTTTTTATATATAACAAAACCAAATACAAAAACAAAAGAAAATGTAAACACAAATAGAAATTTTTTGATTTGTTTCTTATTTTTCAGCAATAGTACATAAGGGCTCGTGTGGAGCCCAAGCTGATCAAAACCACATAAAAATTCTTCAGATGGGATGTTTTTCTTTACTTTCATTCGTGAATCTCCATCAGACCCTGCTGAGATCATGGCCCTTCATTTTGAGGAATCATGATGGTTAATGAGCAGTGGATCATATGTTGTTTTGCTAATTTAATGGAGCTATTGATTTTATTTTCTGTCATGATTTTCCACCATTAAATAGATCTCAGCTGTGTATGAATCCTGTTTTTAACTGTGTATATCCATGCTTCATCAATTTAAAATTCATATTGACTCATACACTTCTACACCACAGAACAACACAGGGGTACTTACAACACACATAGGGGTTTCTTTTGGCACAGGTGGCATGGAGTTTTCTTTTAGGATTTTCTGTTTCAGGAATTTTAGTTTCAATTCTATTTTTTTTAGATTACTAATTTTTCTTTCTGAGGTCAATATGTGTCCTAGTTTTACTGTTTTTCTTCATTTTTTTTTAGTTTGTATTCAGTTTTTTATCATTGCTTTGCTATTTTTTTTTCTGTTATTGCAGTTATTTTTCTGCACTTGTATACCATTCTTTTCCATTTTTCTGCTTACATACTCAGTTTTTCTGATTTTCTTGTTTGGATGCCCTAGTTTAACTGATTTTTTGCATTTTGGCAGTTTGGTATTCAATTTTTAACTTTGTTTTCCTATTTTTATATATGAAATTCTATTTTTTATCTACACTTTTTTATTTTTGAAGTTTTGTATTTAGTTCCTTACTTTGTTTTTTCTATTTTTCGGTTATGAGCATTAGTTTCCTTTTATTTGCATAGCAATTCTTTTATTTTTCTGCTCCTATATTCGGTCTTTCGACTTTATTTTATAGCAGTTCTAGGTTTGTTTTGATATATTTTTTGTTTTACCAGTAATTTCCTGCATTTGTATATCATATTTTTTTTCCATTTTCCAGTTCATTTATTCAGTTTGGCATTTTTATTTTTCTGATGCATATAGTTTTGATCTCTTTTTCTTATTTTTCTTTCTCATTTTATCTTGCTACCCCTAGTTACTCATTGTCTAGAACATTGAGGACAATGTCTTAGGTTTGGGGGTATGATAGGTGTGCCAATGAAATAAGTTAATGCTAGTGCAGCTATGGTGAAAAGGTTTTTGAAAATAAAGTGATTTCCCACCTGATTTTTGGAAAAAAGGGGAAATTAGAAACTTTTTGAAATTGAAATGAGTTGTAGGTTTAACATTTTTCATGAAGCAAATGTCAAGAATTTTTAAAAAATTGATGTTTAGTGAATTTGAAATGAGAGAAAATTGTGAGGATACCCCCCAGAAAATTTAAGGGAAGGCCATACCCAGTGAGATTTGGGCCTGAAAAAAAATAAATAAATAAAAAATTTTGAAGTGTCTTGACCATTTTTCGGCTCTAAGGACTGATTGGATCTAGTTTGCCCACTAGAAGTTAGGCAAATCTAAATTGAAACAGTTTGACAACACTCATGACATGAAGGACATGAAGTAAGGCCATCCCTAGGACAGTTTGAGCTTAAAATTTCCCACCTTTGAACTGCCCTTGATACACACCAATTGAGCCTTAAAAATCCTAATTTTCTTTGATGAAAATCAGAAAATTTGAACCCAAAACCTCAGTGACTTGATGCAGCTTGACCCTCACTCTGAGATTTCAGAAGGTAAAGGTGAAGGAATGGAAGAAAGAGGAGCAAGGTTCGATGATTGGTTGAAAGAGAAGAAGGCACATTTGGTGGCAATTGTGGCATTCCAGCCCATAAAAAGAAAAATAAAGAAAAATACAAAAGCAAAAGCATAAAAAAGAAAAGAAAAATAGAAAAGCAAAACCAAAGAGTGAGAAAGTGAAGTCATTTCATTGAAAGATTGAAATGAGGATTAGAAACTGATTACTTCAAATATGAAAATTCAAGAAGTAAATGGAATTGTGCTGAAATGAAGAAGGTGTCATGACCACCTCCTTACTTTACCGATTTCTCAATTTTGAATCCATTTATTCCCCTCTTATTCTTTGTAAACTTCACCCATAAGCCACATTATAATTGAATAAAAAGTCCTTACTGATCTGAAATTAATTGAGCTGCCATGTGGAGATGAGGATTTGTTTGATCTATGATGAAAGGAGTTAGAAAATTTTAAAAATTAGAGCAATGCCTATGCTCATACTTGCAGTCCTATTTGAGGGCTGTAACTGCTCTTGAGCTATGTGAATTGATACACCCTTCTATTCTTTGTTGAGAGTGGCAGCCCTGGTAAGAGTTGGGTCTGAAATCCAATTTGTTTGGAGTATTATCAAAACAGAATTCTTAAATTAAAGGTAAACTTTGTATTAATTTTCAAGCATAATGCCTTGACATGGGCTGATTGAGAATGAAGGAATTTAGCAGAATTTCAGTTTTAAAACTGATGTTTTTCTGCTGAGGATCCTCTAGAAAATGAATGAACATGGTGTTGAATTTATTATATTTGATTTAAACTCTGTTTAGCATTTTGAATAAGTATTAACTAATTTTATTGGAGAAGTTTGGGGATACCTTCACTGAAAACCCTCAGGAGACTCCACTCCTCCACTAGGGATCACCTAGGGGTTTAAAAGGCTTGGTGCATGTGCCAAATGCACCTGTGCTCCCTACGAAAGTGACATTTAATTTCATAGGTTAGATGTTTTAAAATTCACTTTGCTCAAGGACTAGCAAAGGTTAGGTTTGGGGGTGTGTTAGTCACTGTTTTATGCCATATTTTACCCTTTAAACTTGACTTTTGCTAAGCCTCTGAGTAGTTAATAATTACTTTTTAGTGTTGTTTTGCAGCAAGGAAACCAAGGAATAACCTGAAGTCTCCTTGACTCATTTAGGTTTTAGTTTAGTTTAGTTGGAGCAAGGAATCCATAGAATAGCTGTGGTTTTCCTTAGCTCATTTAGGGTTAGTTTTAGGAGGTATTTTTCTTTTTTCTCTTCCCCCTTCTCTCCCTAATCTAGCATGTTGGATTAGATCTAGATAGCAGTTCAAATATGATTTTTGATTATAATTTGGCATGAAGGTCTTGTAGATTGATGCACAGACTACAGATCTGAGAACAACTTCATTTACCACCATTTTAATTGAATGAATTATTGATTTTATTTCTTAGTTAGATCTATAGATCATTTTGTTTCACTAGATTCTCGATTGGATTAGTATAGATGGGACCAGCCCACCCACTTAACTGGTAGATCTCTTGAAGGCCATTTGATCTTTCTAGATCTGATACTCTTGTGGGTGCTTTTGCTTGTAGCCTAACATTCATAGCATTTGTAGTGGTTATCATGTTCTGAGGGAGGCCTTAGAATGGAGGGATTCTATTGGATGGTCTATGGCCATTAAAGTGGACAGGTCATAGTCTTAAGAGCGATCTAATTCTCTGGTCGAAATCAGATTGTTCTACCTTGCAGCTGTGCTTATAGCCAGATGGGGGATTGATGCACATTCACATGCCTTGATCTGATTTGCAATGAAAATCAAGCCCTAGCTGTCAATTTCCCATCATTTTCTATTTTATTTTACCATCCATCTTCCTCCATCTATTAGACTTAGTTTTATATTTCTGTTTTATAGATTAATTAGATCGAGTGACACCTGAAAAGCTCTCTTTCTCCTTAGAATGACCAGATCTGTAGCCAGATTTGGAGGTCTACTATACACCTAATAGGTTTAGATCACTACTCCCTGTGGGACAAACTCTTACTTATCAAAACTTACTACAAATGGACCTTGTATCTTGTAGATCTAGGATATTTTAGTTGTGCTGAATCCATCTCTATTTTACTTTATTTTTATTTTTCTTTTTATCATTACACAATAATTAACACACTAGAAATCCCCAACATTACCCCATGTGTGCTTGCCCAATTCTAACCAATTCGTGGGAGCTTCTAGAAGAGAAATTAGCCACATCAGCAAGCATAACAGAATTATTCCCTCTTGTTCTGATTGGCTACAACAGAATTGAGAACAGAGAGGGAAGAGTATAAATAGAGGAGAAGCACAACAGAAGAGGATACAGAGAGATCCAGAGATCAATTTCAAATTCTCTTTCCCTTTAAAATTCCAGCCTTCTTCCCTCTTCTCCACTCTCTCTTTAGCCCGACTATGGTTGACTAAATCCTTGTAGCAGCTAGGGTGAGGTAGATCTGTAAAATTGAGAGGTTTGAGAGCTTTGTTTGAGGATCGGATGATGTAAAGACTGTAGATCTGAGGATAATTTATTATAGATGTATTTGAATCAATGAATTGTTAGTTTTAATGATCAGTTAAATCTATAGATCTTTAGGTTCCATTAGATTTTCCATAGGATTTATGTATTTGGGAATGTCCATTCATTTAACCTATAGATCTTTTGATTTCCATTAGATTTTCCTAAATGTAATGCTCCTGTGGATGCTTGAGCTTGTAGCCTTGCATCCACAACATCTGTAGTGGTTTTCTTGTTTGAAATGAAGCCTTTGGATTGAAGGAAATCCCTAGGATGATCTATGACCATTGAAGTGGATAGATCATAGCCTTAAGATCAATTTAACCCCCTGGTTTAGATTGGATTATTCTATCTTGCATCTGTGCTTATAGCCAGATGGAGGATAGCTACAGATCCATCCCTTGCATTGCTATTTAACCAATTAATTTTCAGTGAGACCAAATCTCAAGCTACTATTCTCCATATCTGATTTTAATTTCACAAAACCTTTTCTCTTTTCTTCAAACCTATTTTCTGCTCATCTTTGGATCAATTTACATTTAGATTTAATTTTCTTTAGTTTGTAGTTTAAAGTGATAACCCCAAAAAAAAGCTCTCCTCTTTCTCTTTCTTTCTTTGTTTTAAGTTAGAATAGAATACAGTGCTAGATCTGTAGTAGATATGGAGATTTGCCAAATTCTTTGACACATTTCCCTTTGGACAACCCTTACATATCTTTTAAAACTTGCTACAACAACCCTGGATCTTGCAGGACTGAGTTTAGAATGTTGTTTGTTTCATTCCATTCCACTTCCACTTTTCATTTATTTTTACCACATTTTCTAATAAAATAATAGCACAATATTTTGATACAACAATTTTTTGGCACCGTTGCCGGAGATCGAACATGGGTCACCTGCGTGACAGGCGGGAATAGTCACCACTATACTACATCGATTATCCAAAGCAAGGAAGATTAAACTTAGGACTTAGAGTTATAATAGGATACTTTTATTTTAGTAGTTTCTTTTATTAGAAGTAGGAGTTTTGTAAACCGACCCCTTATGTTCTATAAATAAGAGGGCCTGGTATAGGAATTAGCCATCGAAGAAATTCTCAGCATCAATTGGAAACTGAGGTTGTGTTTTGTTTCGATCATTAGAGTAGTTTAGTTTAGATATCCAAGGTTCCTCGATCACAATTGATGACTGGGATTGAGAGCTGAAAGATTAGAGTAGATATCTATAGTTTCTCAGAAGCAATTGACGACTGCGGCTGAGGGGTGAAAGATATAATTTTATTGCTTGTTAGTTTAGATTTATTTTATTGTAATTTCCTTCTTTGTAAACATCTTCAGATTTTAATTTGAATTCACGACTCAGGTTAAGGTTTGCAGATTAGTGTAATGGTTTTAATTTTTAATCTTTGATTTTCTAGAGTTTGATTGACGCCCAAATTTTTGGTAGATTAAAGATTAGTATAAATCTATATTGAATGATGCTAGTTTTGATTGACGCTCAAAACCTAGAAGACTAAAATATAGTGTAACGGTATTTTAAATTTATAAACATCCGATAGCTAAAGATTGTGATTGACGACCACAATCTGAAGAAGGAGGATTTAGAATTTATTTTCTGCAATTTAGTTTAAGAAACCATTCTTTATTCATATTTCCTAAGTAATTTAGGATCTTAAAAGATAAATATAAGTTTTCAGAAAATTAATGTAGATAGTATAAATCATATCCACGTGGGAACGATCCTATGGTAGTATGAAGAGCATACCAAGTTTTTTGGCGCCGTTGCCAGGGATAGAAGATTTTATATTATGTTTATATTAGTTTAGGAAAATAATTATTTACCTTTCTCTTTTTATATTTCTTTATATGTTTAAATTTTTTTTTTAACACTTCTTAAAACTTTTACAGGTTTATTCGGAGTGACGAATCAAGGTTTCAACTTCCCCCTGATCAGAAAAGCTAGAGGCTTAGATTTTTTTCTCTCCCTGCTTTCTAGAATAAAAATTAAATAAAGTTAAAAACACAAAAATATAGTTTTTCTTTTTTGTGTGCATCACACTCGATCTCGAAATCTAGATTTCTTCGAGTGTGATTGAGAAATTGAAAGGACTCTCTTGTGTAATTTAACAATGAACCGAATTCCCATAGGAGAATCCTTAACTATGGTTGACGATCATTCAATCCAAGAACAATTCAGCCCTGTTGCTCTAACTGCACCCTCATGTATAGTTTTACCAGAGATTGCTGCCAGACAGAAGTGTGAAATCAAGCTTAATACACTTAAAGCTGTACCTACTTTTCATGGGCTTGATAGAGAGGATCCTTATCAACATTTAAGGGAATTTATAGCACTCTGCACGATGTTACAACTGTCAGCATCTAATGAGGAATCAATTTAGTTAAGGTTATTCCCTTTTTGTCTCAAGGATAGAGTGAAAGCATGGCTAACTTCACTACCTGCCAGGAATATAACAACTTGGGAAGAACTGCAATCCAAATTCTTAAATGAATACTTCCCAATTGGTAGAACTAATAAGATTCGTCAAGCAATTCAAGAATGAATACTTATCTTAAGATGCTTGCTACTAACTTTATTTGAAAACAATGATAAGAATGTGTTAGTAAAAGTAAATCAAAGGAGGATTGGAAAACCCAAAACAGCAAGTCTAAAAATACACACAGACCTACAAGATACAGGGCCTATTGTAGCAAGTTTTGATAAGTAAGAGTTTGTCCCACAGGGAATATTGATCTGAACGACAAGGGCATACAGTAATCTCAAGATCTGGCAGTCCTAAAGGAAAGGTGTTTAGGTGTCACTAAGCTATATTAAAAACATAAATGCAGAAATAAAACTACAACTAAAGAGAGGGGTGAAGAAGGATGATGACATGTGTGATAAAATAAAGATAAAATATGGAGAAGTAAACAACTAGGGAGAAATCAATAATGTAACTCAGATTTAGTCTGTCTCTGCAGTGGTCCTTGCCGAAATGCTATTAATAGCCTCAACAAGGTATAAGCTCCCAGTTTAACCCATGCCATTTGGGGCACTCTTAGGGCTATACTCTATCCACTATAATGGTCACAGGGTATCCGATAGAGTATGTCAAATCTCATTAGTTAAACCAGAAATTCGCTAGTCTAATCTAGAAGAGTGGACTGATAATTTCCACAGCCATTAGACCAGCTCTAGCCATGAATACTATTACAACACTATGTAATGCCAGTGCTACAAGCTCCCCAGATCTGCACACAGACCTGGCTGACATTTAGAGGTATTCTAACCCATAAGATTCTAAGTGCTTTGCTAAGGCTTACTGCTCACTAGTGCCCACAAAAAGGACCATTTAACAGATTAAATAAGGCCTTTAGCTCACCTGGTCATTGCTACAAATAGCCTGCAATGACTCAGCCTCAAGTTGCAATTACTACAAGAGATCAGATCTAACATCTGATATCGATTAGGTAGAATAGAGGGGAGCCAGTTACTGTATAAACCTCCTCACAAGGCTCTAAAAGCTCATGTGCAAGGGAGAAGAATCCTTCTCAAACATGTGGATGGACACAACCTTAGGGCTATACTGTGTCCACTCGAATGGTCACAGGGTATCCCATTGGTCTGTCCATCCCACAGAGGCCCGAGAAAGAACATGAAAACTACTGCAACCACCATGGTCTGTAGGCCTCCGAGCTCCCTGGATCTCACTACAGATCCAACATTGCTTTCCATGTGTCTAGTAAACCAAGGGAAATCAGATGGCAAACAATAGATCTACTAGAAATTGAATGGGCTAGTCCCAAATACATGGATCCTATAGACATCTAAAGAAGCCATAAGATCTATAGATTTGATTAAGCATTAAAACAACAGTTCATTAAAAAAAAGTAAAACTTACAATGAACTGTCTCCTGGCTGCAGCCTATACACAACTGCTCATCCAAAATCCCAATATTTACAAAACCTATTATAAAACTAAAATAAAATTAGCTATTACATTGAACTTAGACCAGCATTGCTGTTGTGCTAAGGAATTAGAAAATGGAAAAAGAAAAAGGAAAAGGAACCTAAACCCTAAATGAGCACAGGAAACCCTGGCTCCGATCTCAGGCTATTCCTGGATTTAAAACCCTAAGTGAACTAGGCTAATCCTGGCTCGAAACCCTAGATGAACACAAGCTATCCTTGGTTAGTTTACAAATGTAGATAACAGTCCTTTATATAAGCAACCCTCGAAACCCTAATAGGTATTAGCCAATCAGATTTGAGAAGGTTTGGAGTTGATTTCATGGCCCATCTGTGGCCCTTGGATTCTTTGGGAAGTGTGGGACACTGGAATGCGTGCCCTAGAATGTGTGAAATACCCAAAATATCCGTGGGTGCTGAAATAGGCTGCTGGAATTCGTGCCTCACATAGATGACAGCTTCAGGTATGCATCTCGCTTAAATCTTGCTGAGTTCTCGCTTAGTTGAAGCTTCAGAAGTTTGATCTCATTGAGCTGAAATGCTTCAGAAGTTAAATCTCATTGAGTTCTCGCTGAGTTGAAGCTTCAGAAATTAAATCTCGCTGAGTTGCAATACTTCAGAAGTTGAATCTCGCTGAGTTCTCGCTGAGTTGAAGCTTCAAAAATTAAATCTTACTGAGTTGCAATACTTCAGAAGTTAAATCTTGCTGAGTTGAAGCTTCATAAATTAAATCTCACTGAGTTGCAATACAGCAGGACCTTAAATCTCGCTGAGTTGCAATACAGCAGGAGCTTAAATCTCGTTGAGTTGAAATACAACATATTTCAACAACTTAAATCTCGCTTGGCTGAAATACAACATTTTTCAGCACTGCAGCTGTTCGACAGAATGCCTCAACAGCAGAACAACGCAAATGCCTATATTTTTCAGCTCTACACCACTCGCCTTCGAGTCCGCAGCCCGTGGGGGTTTAGTTGATCTACTCGAGAGGTGCACCATAGCTGCTCGAGTGCGCACAATAGCTGTTCGACAAAATGCTTTCAGCCTATATGCTACTCCAATGTGCTAAATTTGCAGGTTTTCAGCTCATGTTCTTCAATGCAACTTTTTTGTGGATTGAATGTAGGCTATAGTGCTGCTGCTATCATGTGTCTCATACCCTCAACAGGCCTTCTAGGGCCCCAAAGCATGACAAAATTGTCCCAATGGTGTGAACCACCATGGTGCATTCTCAATAAATTCTTCAGCTCCATAACCTAGCATAAAAATCATCCTTCTTGGCTTGAAATAGCATGGATTGCATCATTAAGCTCTTATTTCCTGTTATCACAAAACTTACTAAAAACGCATTATTTTATGTGCTCAAAGGTCCATCAAAGGCTAGGTTAACGGGTGAAAAGTGGTGCTTTTCAGAGCTTAACATACCCCGAAACCTAATCTTTGCTAGTCCTCGAGCAAAGCACAAATTAAAAACAACTATTAAAAATAGAAAATACCACTTTCGTAGGGAGCACAGATGCATTTAGCATATGCACCAAGCCTTTTAAACTCCTAGGTGATCCCTAGTGGAGGAGTGAAGTCTCCTAAGGGTTTTCAGTGAAGACACCCACAAACTTCACCAATAAAATAATTAAAAATAGTGTAGTCAATGATAAAATGAATTTAAATAAATAAAGCTTCATTCCACACCCATTCTTTAAAATTAAGAGGAAATTGAAGCAGTAATGCAGACCATTTAAAACTCAATTAGCATGTGTTTGCATCACCACCAATCATTTTACATCAGAAATTAAATGTGCAAAAATCAATACCAAGCTTGCCTTAAATTCAAAAATTAGGTTGGATACAACCCCAATGAGGTTTAAATTCAAACCCAATTCTCACCAGGGCTATCTCTCAACATTGACAATCTGAGGGTGTTCATATTCAAAGCAGCTCAAGAGCAATTTCAGGCCCCAAATGGGCCTACAAACATGAGCATTGGAAAAGCTTCTAATTTCTGACATCCTCATGACTTTTCACCATAGATTGGACAACTCCTAATCTCCACATGACAGCTCATTTCACTTTGGATCTACAAGGTCTTTTTGAATGGGTTATAATGTGGCTTATGGGTGAGGGATATAGAGAATGAAGGGGTAAAAAGGGAATCAAAAATAAGAAATCAGCAAGGTAAGGAGTGATTCATGACTTCAAAACCTTCATTTCAGCAAAACTTCATCTTACTTGATATATTCCAGAATCAAAGTGGCCAGCTTCTCCTCTTCTTTTCAATTTTCAGATGATGTTCTTCTCTAGACTTCTCTTTCTTTTTCTCTTTTTATTTTTATTCAATATTTTTATGATTTTTATGATGAACTGCCACACAAATACCATTGATACACTGCTATTCATAAGTTGGTTTTCTTCACCTTCCATCAAATGTTGGACCACTCTCACTATCTTTAACTCCTTATCCTTTACCTTTTGAATTCTTAGAGTGAGGGTACAGTTGAATCAGGATAAGCAGTTATGGTGCAAGTACTCTGGTGTTTGCCAAAGAAAAGTAAGATTTTTAAGGCTCAATGAGTGTATGCGAAAGGGTAGCTTTAAAAGGTTGGATTTTCAGGCTCAAACTGTCCAAATGAAGGCCTTGGATTATTTCCTTACTGTCATGAGTGCTGTCAATCAGTTTTGATTTGGAGGTGCCTAACTTCTAGTGAAAAGGTCTTGACTCAATTAGTCCTTAGAGCATAAATAATGCCAAAAATACTCTTCAAAAGAAAATGATAGGCCCAAATCTCACTAGGTATGGTCCTCAAATTAACCCATGGGGTGTATTTTTACCTTTTTCTCTCCTCTTAGGTTCACTAAGTACTAACTGAAATTTTTTTCGATGTTAGCTTCATGGTGGTGCTAAGATTTTAAAATTTTTAGTCTCAAAATGTCTGCAAATTTTTTTAATTTTCCACAAAGTTCCTCCTTCTAACAAATTAGGTGGGAATTGACTTTATTCATCCTAATTAAACCAACATTGCTACACTAAATTTAACTGTTCTATTGGCAGGACTACCCTGCCACACCCCCAAACCTAAGGTAAACAGTGTCCTCACTGTTTCATGCAAAATGTAGAGGGGCAGCAAAGTGCAGGACATACACACACTAAACTACAACAAAAAATAAAGAGAAAAATGAACTAAAATAATGCAAAAAAGTAAACCATGAAGGAGAAAAGAGAAGAGACAGAACATGACTACTAAGAAAATAAAACAGCTACACAAACTCCTAAAAATAACAACTATACGTTGTAGAAGTGACAGGAAAAAAAAAAGAAGCATGTATATAAAAACATAAACTAAACTAAACAATTAAAATCCTAAACACAAAATTTTAGAACATGATTTGAGTATGAATCAGAATTGATGACACATAATTTTTGAAAATTAAAAGCACACATTGTAAAGCAGGATTCATACAAAAATCAGATCACACTACACTATATAGACAAAAATTTTTAAACACTAAAAAGAACTATGTTACATATGGTACACAGTGTTGGAGCAACAATCAGTGGAAGGACTTGAAAGTAAATGATTTTAGAGGGCTCAACTAAATTTCCAACATAGATTAATAACCTCTGATCATTAACCCTCATGACTCTTCCTACATTAAGACTCATGATCTCAATAGTTCAGACGGGGGTATATAAATGACCAAAAATTAAGACAACCCATCTGGAACTCAGCTAAATCCGAAAGAACTATAATTCAGAAGGTAAAAAGCCATACCTTTGCAGATGCAGAGGTATCAAACCTCAGTCCTCCAGCCTAGAAATTTTAGTTGCTTGAGAGATATATGGAGTAACTCCAGCTCCACATTTGGTAGAGAAACAATCACAGGCAGCAAAGGTGTCTAAAATGGCTGAGGGCAGTTGTCCAAGTGAAGTGGTGCACACACCCCACTGAGAAGCCCAAAATGAGTACTTTTCAGCACATAGGTGGGGGCCTCCTCAGTCCATACTTCAAAAATTTTAGCAAATACCTCAGCCCAAGTCCAGCAGGTTGGGCAAGGTCTCATCCACTATCTCACCAATGACTGCAACTGTTTAACAAATTTCATTTCCTCCATCATATCCTTCCCCTTATCAGAAGGAGAAGGACCTTTAAAAATCTGAGAAAATGGCAGATGAGGTACTACTGGTCCTCATCTGCTGATACCTCATTTTTTTTGTATTTTTTTTAATTTTTTATTATTTTATTATTTTTCTTATTTTTGATTACAGTTGTACTTATTCAAACATTACAAAGACACAAAATTTTTAAAACAAAAAATGAAGAAAAACTTTAAAAATCACACAAAAACCAAAGCCGACATTTATTCAAACACTACATTTACAAAGAATATAGCTCAACAAAAACATAGATTACTATACTAGATCAAAACTCCCCGGCAACGGTGCCAAAAACTCGTTGGATTTATTTTAAGATGTTTGCTGCTAACTTTATTGGAAAACAGTGATAAGAATGTGTTAGTAAAAGTAAATCAAAGGTGGATTGGAAAACACAAAACAGTAAGTCTAAAAATATACACAGACCAACAAGATACAGGGCCTGTTGTAGCAAGTTTTGATAAGTAAGAGTTTGTCCCACAGGGAGTATTGATCTGAACCACAAGGGCATATAGTAATCTCCAGATCTGGCTACAAATCTGGTAGTCCTAAAGGAAAGGTGTTTAGGTGTCACTAAGCTATATTAAAAACATAAATGCAGAAATAAAACTACGACTAAAGAGAGGGGTGAAGAAGGATGATGACGTGTGATAAAATAAAGATAAAATATGGAGAAGTAAACAACTAGGGAGAAATCAATAATGTAACTCAGATTTAGTCTGTCTCTGCAGTGGACCTTGTTGAGACGCCATTAATAGCCTCAACAAGGTATAAGCTCTCAGTTTAACCGATGCCATTTGGGGCGCTCTTAGGGCTATACTCTGTCCACTATAATCGTCACAGGTTATCCGATAGAGTCTATCAAATCTCATTAGTTAAACCAGAAATTCGCTAGTCTAATCCAGAAGAGTGGACTGATCATTTTCACAGCCACTAGACCAGCTCTAGCCATGAATACTATTGTAGCACTATGTAATGCCAATGCTACAAGCTCCCCAGATCTGCACACAGACCTGGCTGACATCCATAGGTATTCCAACCCATAAGATCCTAAGTGCTTTGCTAAGGCTTACTGCTCACTAGTGCCCATAAAAAGGACCATGCAACAAGTTGAATAAGGCCTTTAGCTCAGCTGGTCATTGCTACAAACAGCCTGCAATGACTCAGCCTCAAGCTATAATTACTACAAGAGATCAAATTTAACATCTGATATCGATTAGGTAGAATAGAGGGGAGCCAGTTACTGTATAAACCTCCCCACAAGGCTCCAGAAGCTCATGTGTAGGAGAGAAGAATCCTTCTCAAACATGTGGATGGACACAACCTTAGGGCTATACTCTGTCCACTCGAATGGTCACAGGGTATCCCATTGGACTGTCCATCCCACAGAGGCCTGAGAAAGAATATGAAAACTGCTGCAACCACCATGGTCTATAGGTCTCCGAGCTCCCTGAATTTCACTAAAGATCCAACATTACTTTCCATGTGTCTAGTAAACCAAGAGAAATCAGATGGCTACAATAGATCTACTAGAAATTGAATGGGCTAGTCCCAAATACATGGATCCTATAAACATCTAAAGAAGCCATAAGATCTATAGATTTGATTAAGCATTAAAACAATAGTTCATTAAAAAAAAGCAAAATTTATAATGAACTGTCTCCTAACTGCAGCCTATACACAGCTGCTCATCCAAAATCCCAATATTTATAAAACCTATTACAAAACCAAAATAAAACTAGCTATTACATAGAACTTAGCCCAACATTGCTGCTGCGCTAAGGAATTAGAAAATGGAAAAGGAACCTAAACCCTAAATGAGCACATGAAACCCTGGCTCCGATCTCAGGCTATTCCTGGATTTAAAACCCTAAGTGAACAAGGCTAATCCTGGCTCGAAACCCTAGATGAACACAAGCTATCCCTGGTTAGTTTACAAATGTAGATAACAGTCCTTTATATAAGCAACCCTCCCTAATAGGTATTAGCCAATCAGATTTGAGAAGGTTTGGAGTTGATTTCGTGGCCCATCTGTGGCCCTTGGATTCTTTGGGAAGTGTGGGACGTTGGAATGCATGCCCTAGAATGTGTGAAATACCCAAAATATCCTTGGGTGCTAAAATAGGCTGCTGGAATTCGTGCCTCACATAGATGACAACTTCAGGTATGCATCTCGCTTAAATCTTGTTGAGTTCTCGCTTAGTTGAAGCTTCAGAAGTTTGATCTCATTGAGCTGAAATGCTTCAGAAGTTAAATCTCATTGAGTTCTCGCTGAGTTGAAGCTTCAGAAATTAAATCTCGCTGAGTTGCAATACTTCAGAAGTTGAATCTCGCTGAGTTGAAGCTTCAAAAAATAAATCTTGCTGAGTTGCAATACTTTAGAAGTTAAATCTTGCTGAGTTGAAGCTTCATAAATTAAATCTCACTGAGTTGCAATACAGCAGGAGCTTAAATCTCGTTGAGTTGAAATACAACATATTTCAGCAACTTAGATCTCGCTTGGCTGAAATATAACATTTTTCAGCACTGCAGCTGTTCGACAGAATGCCTCAACAGCAGAACAACTCAAATGCCTATATTTTTCAGCTCTACACCACTCGCCTTCGTGTTCGCAGCCCGTGGGGGTTTAGTTGATGTACGCGAGAGGTGCACCACAGCTGCTCGAGTGTGCACAATAGCTGTTCGACAAAATGCTTTTAGCCTATATGCTACTCCAATGTGCTAAATTTGCAGGTTTTCAGCTCATGTTCTTCAATGCAACTTTTTTATGGATTGAATGTAGGCTGTAGTGCAGCAGCTATCATGTGTCTCATACCCTCAAAAGGCCTTCTAGGTCCCCGAAGCATGACAAAATTATCCCAATGGTGTGAACCACCATGGTGCATTCTCAATAAGTTCTTCAGCTCCACAACCTAGCATAAAAATCCTCCTTCTTGGCTTGAAATAGCATGGATTGCATCATTAAGCTCTTATTTCTTGTTATCATAAAACTTACTAAAAACACTTTATTTTATGTGCTCAAAGGTCCATTAAATGCTAGGTTAAGGGGTGAAAAGTGGTACTTTTAAGAACTTAACACCTAGAGAATTTTTTCATGAAAGTTGCCAGTGCATGAAAGACCTACTGAGGAAGTACCCTCTTCATGATGTGCCGAACTGGTCGATAGCACAAAGTTTCTATCAAGGATTGACTGAGACTAACTAGTCTGCAATTGATGTAGTAAGTGGAGGAGCCTTTATGGCTCAAAATGGCCAACAATCCTGAAACTTATTCGAGAAACTGGCTGATAACTCAAAGCATAAATAGGCTCTGCTTATATCTGATCCTGATATCACTCGTTACACCCCACTTGTGAGGGGTGGACTTTACGATATCAGTAAAGATAAAGTAAAGAAAGAGGATGATGTGAGTGCGAAGGTTTTAGCTCTTGAACAAAAGATCGCAACACTATTGGCTGCCAAATCGAGCACTCCGGACAGACCTTTGGCAAACTGTTCTAATTGCCAGACTCAGACTTATAACGAAAACCCAGCGGCACTATCATACTAGGAGATAGTGGAAAATGAGCAAGTATGGCTTTTCAGAGGGGAGATTATGGATACACATATAATCCAGCATGGAAGAACCACCCCAGATTTAACTGTAGTTCCAACAGAAGGAGCACAACTAGCACCATCGGTTGTGCAACCCCAATTTCCCTATACCCAAGTTTTCCACCAAAGACCTCAAATGCCTATTGTAATTTGGACCACAAAGCAATGCACTTGATGCCACAGTTATTCAAATCCTCTGAGATTTACAACAACAGTCACATCAGCACTCGAAAGATTTACATCAGCTTGCTCAATTCTCTCAAGTGATCAATTCACACACGCAGTCAGTTATGAAGCTGAAAAGCTAGATAGGCCAGCTAGCTTCCCAAGTGGCGAAAAGAGAGAGTGGCCAATTGTCGACGCAACCAGTCATCAATGCTAGAGGACAAGTATTCTTGGGCGATACATCGGCTCTCCAAAATCAAATATAAAAGCCTTATGGATTGTTGAGGTACCGACTCATCCGTAGCACCCATTGTAAAATATGTAGAATTATTTCATTTTCTTTTAGATAATACACTACGGCCCAAATCCTTGGAAAACGATGGATCATAATATAACTCCTATTGTATATTATATCGAACAATCGTATGAATTTATGATTGATCGTCATGTCTATTCTATCAGTGGGAGCGTAGTGACTATGATTTGACTGATACGAGGGTTTGAACCCTCCATTTTTGCTATTATTTTTTTCCCTCTATTTTTCAAATTCCTCCACTAAGACTCAACCATTTTTGTTTCTTAAATTTTCCTTGTATCTCTTATTTGATTCCGAAAACTCTATTTAAGTTCTAAGCAAAATCTTAAAACTCGGGTTTATTGATTGCTCAAGATCAAGGTACCAATCTTCATTCTTAAATGGATGAATCTCTACAAATCTTTATGAAAGTTTATATGCAAGTTGTGATTTACTAAATAATATTCTCTACATCGTACAGATAAAGAAATTGCAGTATGTCGAAAGAAACGGGCAAGCGACAAAGGGACGAAGAAGAAGCGGGAGGTAACAGTTCTGATAACTCCCTAATTATTGACCATATCACACGGTTTGCTGCCCTCAAAGCTAAATTAAAAGCAACAGACTCACCCAAAAAGAAATCCAAATCTTCTAGGGTAGTTATCAGAGAACTACCTAAAGAAACACATGAGACTGACTCTGTATCTGCCCCTGAAAAGGGTATGAAGGTAGATAAAGGCAAAAAGTCAGCGTCCTCTGCCACGACATTAGACCGGCTCCCTACCTCAATGAAACACCATATTGTGGGAGCCGAAATCGTGGTAGACGTTGAGTCTTTAGAAAAATTGGAAATGAGTGGGGAAGCCATCAAATATTTTAAGGATGCCGGGCTGAAATATTTTAAGGATGCCGGGCTGAAATATTGGTGAGGTTGTTTTATAAAAACATGACCAAAAATAGCCAGGAACCATCCACAGTTCTCTCCACCAGTATCTATGGACTACCTATCCAAATTACAAAGGAAATGGTCGCTAGGGTAATGCAAGCACCCTTGGTGATACCACAAGTATCCCAAGACAACCCAGAGGCCAACATTTTGAGGATGCCACCCAATACCCTTCCTGATTTTATCCCAATGGCAACAAAGCTGTTAGGAAAACCTCCTCGAGAAATGTCCTTTTTCCTTCAAAAAGATTTAGAAGCAAGGAGTTTATCACTTCACTTCTTGGACGTTTTAATTCATAAGACTATTCACCCCACGGGTCATAGAACACCGAGAAGGGCACTTTTGGCCAGAGCATTGTACTTAATGGTGAATCGCTATTGGTTCGATGTGCCCTCTTACCTTTTTGAAGTAATCACCACCGTGAGGGAGAAATCGAGTCAAGAAAAATATCAGACGAAGAAGTTGACTTTTCCCTTTAGAGGTCTTATTACAAACTTACTGATGAATGTGGGGTATAGCAGAGATCCTAAAGAAAAGGCTTTGCCGAGAGTAGAGGAAAGTTTAATAGTAACAACCTATATGAGAACTTTAGGTGCCGAAAATAAAAAGAAAATATCTCTCACTTCTCGCAACAAAAGTACCTCCTTTACACTAAGAGTCCCACAAATTCCTAAGACCTAGAAAGAATCTGCCATAAAGCAGTTCACAGAAATAATAGTACCAAAAGCAGTAGCCACAGAAGAGGGAGTGAGTACTTCTACTCAACCCCAAGAGAGAGCAGAGGTTGGCTCTTCAATTCACGAGAGAGTAGCTGAGTTAGAACTCCCAATTACAGACGAAGCTAGTCTATATGACTTGCCTCTGGACTCACCTATAGGGCCTGCTATGCCCCCTTCAATTGTGGCAGTCACACTGCCAATTATTATAGAAGCAGAGCCTTGAGCCCAATGATCAAAGTAGCAGAAGAAATTCCTTTACTAGTGGCCCAACAGATTACTAAAATGGCTACTTCTAGCCATGTTCCTATACTGATAGAGGCTGGTGTTCAACCTATAATTTCAACCGTTACAGAGCAGACTCTCATAGTTCAAGCAGCAGAAGCTAGGCCAAGTGCTGAATTACCAAGAGGGGGTTTCACAGAGTTATTAAATGGAGAAGAAGTACTCCTGTTGATCCTCCAGTCACCACCACATCAATCCCCGAACTAGAAAGGAGATTGAAGGCAGTAGAATAATGGCAACGTATAAATGAACCAAACCTAATGCCATTACCAGACGTAGAAAGAAGGGTGAGAAGAGAACTAGAATAATGAAACTCTACAAATGCCCCAAATTTGATACCACTACCAGGTGTGGTGAGAAAATGGATGGATGAGTTCCATAGACTGAAGAATAGAGTTGTTGAAACTACACTCACTATGCAAGAGCGAGCAGTGATAGTACAAGGCTTGCGACGGAAAGCTGCAAAAGATCACTATGCGCACTGAACGACATAAACAGAAAAAGAAGTCTAGGAAGCCACTTTAACCCTTCAAACACAAGTCACCCAAATGCAAAGAGAAAATAGATTGATCAGTGAAATCAGCTAGCATGGGAAGAAGAAAAGAAGGCGCATGAAGAAAAAATTGCAACTCTAATTGAACAATTTGGAGGATTAATGGAAATTCCAGATGATAGAGAAACTACAAAGGAAAAAGTTCTTAAAGATTACCAGCAAGAACTCTATAAACAACTGGGTGAGAAGAATCATTTACTGACTGTAGCTAAAGGGAAAATTCTAAAACTACAAGAAGACAACAATTTCCTTAGTTTAACCAATGCTGAACAGAAGCAGATTATTGAGTCTCTCACAAAGAAGTGCTGGGTCGCAGTTACGAAAGAACAAGCCAAAGCAGAAAAGCTGAGAATAGAGATACAACTGAAATCTGTCATAATTAGAAAGTTGACTGTGGATTTGAAAAACAAAGAAAAGGAGCAACAGAGTTTGGAAGGAAACTCTCACAGAATGATTCATGAGAAGGAAAGCATGGATGAGGATGAGCTTGTAACACAAAGCGACCCACTCTCAGAAGACAAAGAATAAGATTGCTCTATAGATGTGGCGTCTGACTCAAAAGAAGACCTTACTACTTCCATTCTTCTGCCATACCCTTCATCACCAAGTGAGTAAAAATTACAGAACACTACAAACCTCTCAAGTATGATCTCTAAGGTAAATAAATTAGCACTCTAGATTTTTCCTAGGATTATTTATTATGTAATTAGTTTTTTACTTTTATTTATAGTTTTCTTTTTATGTTCATTATAAATTTTCTGATAATATATGACATTAACTTTCTAACTGTGTAATTGTGCTTAACTTTCTTTTCCAATTTTTGTTATTGATATCTTTGAGAATAAAACGGATGTATTTTTCTCAAGTTTGGGGAACATTCATTAAAGATTTTTTTTCACATCCAGTATACAATCGGTAATATCAGTAATTCAAAGGTAAATATATTTTTAGTGTCCCTTGTTTTTGTGCCAATGAGGGCATTGCCCAGATTAAGTTTGGGGGGATACACAACTTCTTGTGTACAATAGTAGTTAATTAGTAATTAATTTGTTAGTTAGTTTTATTTTATTTTTGCATAATTATTTTTCTTTTCTTTGTTTTTAACAAAGTTTTATAGTTAATCATTATATGTGAATTATGATAGAAAAAATTACGAATCTTGAAAACTTGCATCCATCATAGTAGAAGTTCAATAATCAAGAATACAGAACAGTTACAATTTATGTTTTAGTTCGTTGAACAATGTATTAGATTGAATGTTTGAAACAATAGATTGATCTGAACTGTAATATTTAGACTATAGTTTCAAAATTATAAACTAGTGAGCATTAGAAACTAATTTTTTCTTTCCTTGAGAGAGAAATTGCTTCTACTCAAGTCAAAAATTTCTTTGAACTTCTCTACTGATTTTTCTAATAAATCTCATATTACTAAATTTATAATCAAAATATTCTATGACTATGATAACCTATTATTTTTATCTAGAACTATCTATTAGAAATATCAAAATAATAAGACATTTATGCTAGTAAATCGTAAAGATGATTAAAGGCCATCTTTTGTTAAATTAGAGCTAAAAAGCTAAAATCCCAGAGAATAACTTATCCTTTGAACCCATATTAGAAGCCTAAACTAAATTTCTTTGTCCCAAAAATCTTGAAATCTCTTAACCATATGTACTACTAAAAGCTTTCAACCATTAACCCTTACATTTTCTGAGACTTAAGAATACAAAAGAAGGGAAGAAGAGAGAGTGAAAGGAGTAAAAAATAAAACAAATAAGGGGAATGCTGAAAAAAGGGTACAACTAAAGAAATACATAGAAGAAAAGAATATGGGAGAAGAGATGAAAAATCGCAAAAGACGATTTAGAAAGAAAAGAAAGAAAAATCATGAAACACAATTCTACAAATCAATTAAAGAAATGAGGTTTTACAGAAAAATAAAAATGGGAAGAAGTTATCCAAATTCGTGGATGCTTACTGAAATAAAAATAAAGAGAAGGGAAAAAGCTGAGAGAAAGAAGAACTAAATTCTCAGAAAAATTTTGAATCATTGTCTACCTTTCTTTGACACCTTCTGAAACCTAAAGCCCCATTACAAGCCGAAGAAAAGTCTTTTTTGATTTATGATTTGCAAAATCATAAGCCTAGTAGAGATATGAATAGATACCGTGGATTGCACAGAGAATCATATGAATAGAATAGATTATCTTTTCCATGAGATTTGCTATTTTTTTTGCAATTATCTTTGAATGAATTCTTCTACATTGAGAGACCCCAAAAGTTTTGATATTTTTTTAGAGTGTCAATAGTGAGTTTTTGAATGAAAATATTTTCTAAAACTGCAATTTAGAAAAATCTATGAAGAATAAACTGTTCATTGATGCATACACTCTATTCTTACTATCAATTGAAATTGTTGGAGTTCTAATGAAGGATAACTGTTATAATGGAAAGTTAAGGATAAAATATTGATAATTTTAGAAAATCATAACAACCATGTGATGATCAACTTATTAAAATTAGTTAGTGTACAAAATTAGTTTAGACTACTTTAATTTTATTTTATTTATAAATTTTAAAAAATATTTTGAAAAATCTAAAAATATTTAAAGTTTGTAGGTAACTTCAATGAAAACCTTTAAGAGACTACAACTCCTCCACTAGGGATCACCTAGGGGTTTTAAAGGCTTGTTGTATCTGTTAAATGTAATCGTGCTCCCTATGAAAGTGGCATTTAAATTTTTAGTTTAAATATACCATATTATCACTCTTAACTTAGTGATGCTAGAACTTAGTTAGCTACTAATAAGTTACTGATGTGCAGATATTAAGAAAAACAATAAAAGAGACCCAAAATATTAATATTCGACAAAATAAACTCTTAAAGTAATAAAAAGACGATTGAACGAAAAAGATGAATCATCGCCTACTAAAAGATGAAAAATTATACTTTACGATTTTGTGATACAATGCAAAGCAAGAAGTAGAAAATCCTAATTTATGATTCTTCAGAGGAAAGCCGTTCAAAGCTAAAGTGAAGTGTAATAGAAAGCGATTGATTGTAAAGTAATAAAGAATCATTCTATAGGAAGCTATGAAGAATAGAAAATTGTGATTTACGATTTTATAGAATGAAAGCTTATTGCTGCTATTGATTACGTGTGAACTTACACTGTCATAAACCAAATTAGAAGATCTCTTAAAGAAGAAGTTTGGTGAATCACAGAAAATAAGGAAAACAATCTAGAAGTACATCAACTATCCAAAGTAAGGAAGATTAAACTTAGGAATTAGAGTTATAATAGGATACTTTTATTTTAGTAGTTTTTTTTATTAGAATTAGGAGTTTTGTAAATCGACCCTTTATGTTCTTTAAATAAGAGGGCCTGGTATAGCAATGAGCCATTGAAAAAATTTCTAGCATCAATTAACAACTAAGGTTGTGTTTTCTTCCGATCATTAGAGTAGTTTAGTTTAGATATCCAAGGTTCCTCGATCACAATTGATGACTGAGATTGAGAGCTGAAAGATTAGAGTAGATATCTGTAGTTTCTCCGAAGTAATTGACAACTGCGGCTGAGGGGTGAAAGATATAAATTTACTACTTTCTAGTTTAGATTTATTTTATTGCAATTTCCTGCTTTGTAAATATCTTCAGATTTTAATTTGAATTGACGACTTGGGTTAAGGTTTGTAGATTAGTGTAATGGTTTTTATTTTTTATCTTTGATTTTTTAGAGTTTGATTGACGCCCAATGTGACAGCACAAATTTTCCCAACCGAAAATTTGAGATATTTTTTTTTTCACCAAAACCAAATGGGAAAATTCGGACCACTAGATCGTAGATCACAATCTGATACATAAAATCTTGGTACAACAAAGCGGCAACATAAACTCTAGTTCTACAACGAAGGAACAGTAATCAAAATAAATATATGCAAGTATAATAAAAGAATTATAAACTAAATATACCAAAGCTCAAATACAGATCCACGATCCCGAAATCTTACTGCTTCAGCAGTCCTCAACCACGCAGCCCATATCCTGATAAATGCCAAACCTATGACGAATAGTCGAAGGTGAGCTACATCTAAGCTCAGCAGAGGAAAGACAACATAAAATCATATTTTAACCTCGAAAACATAGAATTTATACCAAGAGTAAAATCATCAAAATCAAAGTTTCACAGCCTTAATCATTTCCTTCCATTCAAAGCAGATTTACAAAACATTCTTCACAACCACTATTTCAGAACTTAATCTTAAACATTTAACTTTATCACGAATTTTCATCCAACAGTATGCATATCGAAAAATATCATAAACGATCAACCTTAATCAAGTGTATCTAAGATTTCATACATATTTGTAAACAATGTCGAATTTGCCAATACACACAGCACAAGAGATGCAAAGATGTTCCAAGGGTTCTAAAGGTGTTCACGGTTTCCAAAATGTCCAAAAGGTGCAATGATGTCCAAGGGTTCCAAAGGTGTTCATAGTTTCGAAAGTATCCAAAGGATGCAATGATGTCCAATGGTTGAAAAGGTGTTCACAGTTTCCAAAGTGTCCAAAGGATGCAATGCGAGTACGGATAGGCCGCCGTACCAGCTCAAGGGATGCAATGCGATGTATGTATGAATGCGTCCACGGATAGGCTGCCGAATCGGCCCAAGGAATGTAATGCAACGTATGAATGCGAGTACAGATAGGCCGCTGTACCGGCCCAAAGGATGCAATGCACATATGCAAATTCTAAGCAACGCCATATTAATCACATTTCCAAGAGTCACGAGTTCACATTCCAAAGTGTCAAAACGAAACACAAGCATCACAACTATCTCAAGATCTTACTTTCAAAACATGAATCAACTTGCACAATATCAAAGGTTATCTAAATTCGGACATTATCACATGCATAATCACACTTCATGATCTCACGAGTTTATTCTAAATCATAATATTACAAATCTAATAATTTAACCATGATTAACTCATTTACTAATCCAACCACGATTAACTCATCACATGTATTCAACACATCTAATTAAGACTATGAATCAAGTCAAACATATAAATTTAGGTTGAATTTCCCCTACCTTAAGCTCGAAGCTACGTGAAGCCAAGCGAAACCCTATCTATGGCCTTTACCCTCAATCTATATCACAAATATATAATGCATCAAAGACCAACTCTAGTTACTAGAAACTTAGACATCTTTAAATGTTTCTCAACACGAGGCGGAAACGGAGAAGTTCATGCTAATAAAAAATTTGATGTAACTTCCCATAAACTTATGACCTTTAAAACTTTGGATTCAAGAGTTGGCCAAAACATAAAAGTTGTAGATCTCGATGTCTTCTTTCTAACGCAACAAGAATCACATCAATCGAAGTTCTGGATAAAACGTTACGGCCAACATACCGAAGCCATGTTGGCATGCACAGTCAAATTTGATCAGTTGAAATCTAATTTCGATTGATCAAATTTGAAACTCGATCGATCAAAATCCATTTCAATCGATCAAATTCTAACAAAAATCCACAACACATCCTATTCTAAACTTTTCGATTGATCGAGTTTGAAACTTGATAGATTGAATCCATTTCGATCGATCAAATTTTCAACTCAATTGGTCGAACACATTTCGATCAATCGAATTTAATTTTGATTGATCGAAATCCTTTAGAAATCAAAATCCCCAGCCTCAAGTCAATTTTGATCGATCGAAATCCACAGATTTTGCCCAATATTGGTTTTCTCAATCCAAATCTGATTTTTTTCCCAAATCTATCATCTTCACATCCTTTAATTCATCATTTTCACATCAAATCCAAACTAAAACTTCATACACAAGATAGATTTATAAAACTTTACCTCAAATCGGTCCGTAAGATTGATTCCATGGCTCGGATCCAAAGCTAGGGTTCTTAGTTTAGGAAATCCCCAAATCACCCGCACCTTCCACAGAGTTAACCCATTCGCATTGTTTCCTCGTGCAAACCATGCATTAAGCCACAAGCAGCTTCACCCTCTCTTCCTCTTCCTCTTTCTCTCACAAGAAACCCAAGCCCTAAAATTTCCAAGAGAAGCCTCTCCCTCTCTTACTTAAAACCCCGTCTCGCGTATGAAACACATACACGCTTGACAGGTGTACAAGACCCACAAAACGATCTAACACCGCACGAGTGTGCCCCTTTCACACCAAAACTAATCCAATCCCAAGTCATCAAGTTGACTTTCACCTGAGAAGATCAGTGACCAGACAACACGTATCTCGAGGCACACTAGTCAAAGTCCAAATTTTTGAGATGTTACACCCAAAATTTTGATAGATTAAAGATTAGTATAAATCTATATTGAATGATGCTAGTTTTAATTGATACTCAAAATCTAGAAGACTGAGATATAGTGTAACGGTATTTTAAATTTGTAAACATCCGATAGTTGAAGATTGTGATTGACGACCACAATCCGAAGAAGGAGGATTTAGAATTTATTTTCTACAATTTAGTTTAAGAAATAATTCTTTATTCATATTTCTCAAGTAATTTAGGATCTTAAAAAATAAATATAAGTTTTCAAAAAATTAATATAGATAATATAAACCATATGGGAACGATCTTATGCTAGTATTATAATTTCCATTGTGCGCTTGCAATAGGTTAAGACTTAATTAGATACACATATAAAAAGCATACCAGTAATAATATGCATCCTAATTAACAGAAGGAGAAGCAAACCTTTACCTACTTATTTTCAATTTTTTAGATTTATATATTTTTTAGATTTTTATTTTTAGAGAATTTTTATTCTTTTTCTTCATTTTTGAGATGGAAGTATGATATTGTACATATGTACATGGAAGGAGTATATATATATATTTTGGATTTTTCTAGATTTCTTATTTTTATTATTTTTTCTTTCTTTTCTACTCTTTTATTTTTTTTTGGTTTGATGCCTTATCTACGAGGCAAAGTAACGGGTCCTATTTTGAGCATAGTCAAACCCGTTCATGCGGTTGGACTCGAGTGAGGTTCAAAATTTTTACCAAGGTCAGAATATCCATCCCTTTAGATCGAATCAACCTTTTCTCCTTACCTTGGGTCATACGTTTGACGGTGCAGTCTGAAGATATACCTGATTAGGATTTGATTTCAGCAAACATGGGCAGCCCAATTGGCGAGAAGATAATCGAGACTGTAACTAAGGGAGTAATCGATGACTTTCTCTTGTTCTTTTTTTCTTAACCATTTTTTACTCAGCGCTGCCCAAGATGGGTTTTTGCCGTGCCCATTATTGCCCTCTTTTTTACTCATAGCGCCCTTGCGGGTTTTCACTACGTCCATGGGTATGTATTTTTACCTCAAGCGCCTTTTCAGGTTTTCACCTGGTCCGCACAAGCTTGCTGGTTTTACCTGTAGCACCCTTTCGGGTTTTCACTATGTCCATTTTGCTTTTGAGATTGTATATTCTTTTTCTTTTATATTTTTATTTTATTTACTTTCTCAAAGACCATGATATGGATGTCGATTCCGTCATAGCCGGCTGGGTGAAATTTTTTATTGTCTCTCAACTTGGCTCGTGTTGACTCAACCGATACTTTGACTGCTCATAGACCTTACAGAGGACTTTTTTCAAGGATGTATCATGGCCACGGGTGAGGTTAGGAATTTTTGAAGGTATTTTAGGGTTAAAAGGTTTCCTCGATAGGGTCCCAGTTGTCATAATACACTTCTTCCTTGGGGATTTTAACTGTACATGCCCCACTTTTTCTTTTCTATATTTTTTATTCTTTTTGCTTTGACATCCTCTTTTTGGGATTTTTCTTTTCTGATTTTTTTTAGGTTATGAGGGTAACTCTTTCTCTCTTTTTTTGTTGGTATATATACACACATATTCTTCTCATGGGAGGGGTTTATTGAAAGAAAGGCCAATGGCTCAACGGGTGTAGCAAGGGTATAAGAGTTTAGGGACACTTTTTGGCTACTTGGCTTTGAAATGATGGCCTCTTTTATGGGGTTTTTAAGTAGTCACATATCTATCTTATCAATACTTACCTTGTCATAGAAAATAAGAGTAGAATCGACGTACGTATCCAATGTTGATGGGCTCAGGAAAGTGATCTCCGTCCATGGAGGCGAGGCGGAGTGCGTATCCAGGGAGTACTTCTCTGATGACGTAAGGTCCTCCCCAGCTGGGCTTGAATTTCCCTCTCGGATCAGCGTGGAGAGAAGGAAAGATTTTCATGAGTACTGTGTTACCCACTTTTAAATATCGGATGTGAACACGCTTGTTGTAAGTACGTGCTTACAACAAGCCAGGAGCCTTTACTCTTCTAGCAGGTTCAGTTGCTCAAAATTGGACCTCTCTTTCTCAGTTTCAGGTAGATCAGATTTGATGAGGATACGGAGTGAAGGTGCTTCAACCTCAACCGGCAGTACTGCCTTAGTTCTATACACTAGGGAGAATGGTGTTGCCCCTACCACGGTATGGATTGACGTTCGATAGGCCCATAATGCGAATGGTAACATTTCACTCCAGTCGTGGTATGTGACAACCATCTTCTCAATGATTTGGATCAGTGCCTTGTTGGCTGCTTCTACGGCTCCATTGGTTTACGGCCTATATGGTGACGAGCGGTGATATTTTATTTTGTATTGCTCGCAGAAGGCTCATGTGCGCTTGTTCGCAAAGTTGGTGCCATTGTCCATGATGATGTCCTTGGGTACATCGAATCGACACACAAAATTATTGATGAACTTCTTGACATGACTGACATTGATGTTCATATATGATGCCTCCTCTACCCATTTGGTGAAGTATTCAATGGCGACGAGGATGAACTGATGCCCATTAGATGCTTTTTGGTTGACCCTCCTGACAACGTCGAGGCCCCAACTGGCGAATGGCCAAGGAGTGGTCATGCTGTGTAGATCAATGGCAGGAGCATGTATTAGACTGGAGTGTTCTTAGCATTTGTAGAACTTCCGCACGTGCTTGCAATTGTTAGTTTCCATGGTGGTCCAAAAATACCCCTGCCGTAGGATTTTCTTGGCGAGCATGTGCCCATTGATGTGGGCCCCACATACTCCCTTGTGGATCTCTTTCATGATGTTCGCTGCTTCGCTCTCAGTAAGGCATCTGAGTAGGATACTATTTTATGACCGCCTGTAGAGGCACTCACCACAAATGATGTAGTTTGCTGGTAAATGTTGGATGGTCTGCCTGTCCGTCTTGGATGTCTCGTCAGGGAAAGCTTGAGTTTCAAGGAAATTCTTGATATCTGAGAACCATGGAAGCTCATCATCTAACTTTGGGGGCTCCTCAACCTGGAGATAAAAAGCAGACTCATTCCTTTGTTCAATCATGATCGACTTCATCTCAACAACATAGGGGATTTCTACCATTGATGCCAATGCTGCTTGTGCGTCGACAAAGCGATTTCTTGCTCGTGGGACATAGGAGAACGTAACATCACCGAAGCATGCTATTAGATCTTCGATGTGCTCATGGTATGGGATCAACTTCTCATCCTTTGTCTTCCAGTCTCCATTTGTCTAACATACGATTAACTGTGAGTCGCCAAATACCCTGAGATGAGTTATGTTTAGGTCAAGAGCTGCTTGTAAGCCAGCTACGCAGACTTCATATTCGGCCATATTGTTAGTGCAAGGGAAATTAAGCTTAATGGAGACTGGTACGTGTGACCCTTTTGGTGAGATTAAAATAGCACCGATCCCTTATCCCTCGGCATTTGTTGACCCGTCAAAGTGCATTACCCAGGACTCTTCTGTCTCTACAGTATCATCCTCTGTCATGAATAAGATATCTTCATCAGGGAATTCAATTCTCAGAGGTTCATAGTCTGATAAAGGATTCTCGACAAGATGATCGGTGAGTGCTTGACCTTTGATTGACTTTTGAGTGACATATGTGATGTCAAATTCAGATAATAGAAGCTACTAGCATGCAGTTCGTCCAGTGAGGGCCAGCTTCTCGAACAAGTATTTTAGTGGATCCATTCTCGGTAGGAGTATAACAGCTTAAGGTAGCAAGTAGTGGTTGAGCCTCTATGTAGCCCATACGAGAGTCAGACATACTTTCTCTAAATGAAAATAGCATGTCTCGTAATTAGTGAATTTCTTGCTTAGGTAGTAGATGGCCTGCTCTCTTCTTCCTGTCTCATCATGCTGGCCTAAGATGCATCTCATTGAAACTTTAGTTATAGAGAGGTACATTATGAGCGGTCTCCCGAGTACTGGCGGTACTAATATCGGCGGGCTGAGAAGGTAGCCCTTGATCTTATCGAATGTCACTTTACAGTCGTTGTTTCATTGAATGGGAGAGTCTTTTCTTAGTAGCTTGAAGATCGGCGTATAGATTAGAGTGAGCCATGAAATGAACCGGCTGATGTACAGTATCTTGCCCAAGAATCCTTTGACTTCTTTCTCGGTAGATGGCGGTAGCTTTTACTTTCACCGGGTCAACCTCTATGCCTCTGCTACTGACGATGAAGCCTAGTAGTTTTCCTGACATGGTGTTGAATGCACATTTCTGAGGGTTCAGATGCAACTTGTATTTCCTAAGTCTTTCGAATAGTTTTTAGAGGTTTATTAGATGGTCACCTCTCTTTGGTGACTTGGCGATCATGTCATTGACGTATACCTCAATTTCTCGGTGCATCATGTCATGGAACAGTGCTGTCATGGCCCTTTGGTATGTTGTCCCTGAATTCTTCAATCCGAATGGCATGACTTGGTAACAGAATGTCCCCCATGTAGTAATGAATGCTATCTTTTCTCGGTCTGCTTCTGCCATCTTAATCTATTTGTATACGGAGAATCCATCTATGAACGAAAGCATCCCATGCCTAGCAGGGTTATCGACCAAGATGTCGATGTGTGACAATGAGAAGTCATCTTTCAAGCTCGCGTTGTTTAGGTTTCTGAAGTCGATGCACATGCGAACCTTTCCATCTTTCTTTGATATCGGGAAGATGTTGGCTAGCCATGTGGGTATTTAGAGACCATGAGAAATGAAATATCTCAAAAACTCGAACCTAAAAGACACCAATTTCGATAAGCAT
Organism: Chloranthus sessilifolius; assembly: GCA_021018995.1. Lineage (NCBI taxonomy): Eukaryota > Viridiplantae > Streptophyta > Magnoliopsida > Chloranthales > Chloranthaceae > Chloranthus > Chloranthus sessilifolius. The sequence goes on along the minus strand of CM037595.1, from coordinate 16,259,605 downwards.
GCCCGACACGAAAACTGACGACCATTTGAAGGTTTCGATACTATACGAGTGGTGTTGTGCTTTAAGGGTGTTTAGATAAACACCCAATGTAGGTGCGTGTGAGTTTTAGTGAAGCTTACCCAACTTAGCCAACACTTGTGTTGAGTGTACGTGCTTAGCACGGGAGTGTGACTTGAGTAAAGAGAGGATCAAAGACCCATGTTAGAAATCAATTGCAATTACTCTTGCATTTATTTCTTGAGAGTTTTAGAGAGAGAGAAGAGGAGGTGAGGATTTGGCAAAAACTCCCAAATTTAATGCACCAAAAGGGATGTGTGAAGAAAAGTTGTATACATATAACGGAGTGTGATCGAGAGCTACGAGTCATTTAGTTGCGGTTGCCGAAGGGTTTGGTGAATTCGCTTGAAACCCTCTTTGACAAATTACTTCAAAAGTTGCTATCGATCACGACAAGGTAAGATATATATGACTGTGTTAGTTTTGTGGATTTGGATTTAAATGTAGAAAGTAAGAAAATGATTTGAGAGAAAAGTTGGTTTAGAATGATGAAAATTGAAGGATTTAAGAAATCTATCAAATTCGATCGGTTGAAATTGAATTCGATCGATCGATTTTGACTTGAGAAGTGAAATAGGATTTCTAAAGAAATTCATTCGATTGAAATGAAATTTGACCGAACGAAATGTGTTTCGATCGATCGAAAGGTATAGAATAGGAAATCCTCAAATGTTTCTAACATAATTCGACTGATCGAAATGTATTTCGATCGATCGAATTTGAAATCCAATTGATCGAATTAGAAATCAATCGATCAAAGTGGCAGTGTCAAAAGTTTGGGAAAATAGTTTCGATCGGTCGAATTTGGAAATCAATCGATCAAATTTGGGAATCGATCGATCGAAATTGCCAGATTCGGGAATTTGTTGTATTTTGTTTGAGGGATTTTGAGAGATCTTATAATTGTTCGTTTTGCGTCATTTCTGACGCATGAGTTATGAATTATGTGTTAGGTTCAACTTATGCGTATGTGAGAGAAAGGCTAATTTAGGTTGAAGGACTTCACTTGTGACTTTGTGGTTGAGGTAGGGAAAACTCCATACCATGTACATTTGAAACGACTAACATGTGAATTATGATCTGATGTGTTTGCTTTCATCACTTTGAGTTTTATGAATTAATAAGCATGTGTGGGTGTGTGCGTGTGTTAGAAAAATTATGCTAAAATATGTGCATTACCCATGTAAGGATCTTTTACGATTTATGTCAATCATGTGATAAGCATGTGGAATCTTTCAAGATTCATTCAGAATATGGAATAAGCTTGTTTGAGTTCATGTGTTTTAAGTTTTGGAACCTAGTTATAATTACCACATTACACGGTGATAAACTATAAGTTATGCACTATGATTTAAGGTTACGTGTGAATACTCGGCCGACACGGCGGTATATCCGTGACCGATGTGGCAGGATATCCACGACCGGCACGGCGGGATATCCGTACAACCCTTGTGAATTTGTGAATCCTACTGGCCAACGGTAATTTAAATTCAGCACAAGCGTCCATCTTTGTTTGGACCTTGCGCACCTTGTGTAATTGGTTCATATGAACGACAATGGTGGGTATTCCATCGGGGGCTCGATGCTATATTTGCTCGAGGGATAATTTAAGTGAACACTTCAAGTTTCCTTTTCTTGTTATGAAATTCAGTAGAAGAACATGTGTTAAGCTTCCCAATTTCAGTAAATGCTTTCTTTATTTCGTCATCTTAGAAATTGTGCATTTGTATGAGAAAAATCATGTTTAGCTCATGTCATAAAATATATGTGAAATGTAAGAATATGCATGCTATTTGTTTTTATCTACTGAGCTTAGATGAAGCTCATCCCTTAACTATACGTCACAGGTGCAGGTGAGGATCCTAGCACGGAGGACCACTTTAAGGAGGACTCCGAATACACACCTACGGAGGAGATAGAACCTCATCCTGACAATTATTTTCTGTGTGCAAAGCATGGGTAGGCATGGTTTTGGAGATATGGTTTAGTTTATGAGTTTGTAATGTGAATAATATATTTCTTTTAGATAATAGTTGTATTAATTTTTGGTGAACTATGTTTCGGTGATGGTCGACCATCACCTGTGGTCCTTCTCAGTTCTTCTGCCCATGAGTTTGACATGGGATTAGAAGTTATTTTGAGCTTTTGAGATATAGAATTGGAGATTTCATTTCAACTTATGATGTTTATCTCTGCTTAGGTACGGTTTCTGTTTTATTTTTTCTTTGCGTGTGGATGTGCTAAGTGTTCAATTCGCCGATTGGCCTTAGCGTCGATTCGACGGTCTGAGTTTCGCGATTAGGAAATCCGGGCTGTGACAGTTGGTATCAGAGCGATGGCTTTAGAAATTCTGAATTTATCTTAGACATGTGTTATGTGTTTGAGATATCGTCAGAATGTAGGGACCTTTTGCTAATGGAACTTTGGTTTAATGTCTACAGAAATTATGTCTAGTAGAAGTAGAGGACGACTGAGAAGCGGTCGGGATAGGAATCTGAGGAGTGGGAGCAAAATCCTCTAGGTTCTAGTAGAGATTGAAGAAACCCTTATGAGGAGGGAGATCTGAGAGAGGAAGCAACTAATAGGATGGCTCAAGCCATGGAGGCAGTGGCCGCTGCCATGGCCCAACAGACTCAGTAGACTGCACTGTTGGCTAAGCAGACGACACTACTGGCTACCAATAACATGAACCATCAGCAGCCACCACCACCACCTCCTCTAGCGCTACTACCCTCATCATTTATGGACATTAGGAGATTGAGGCCTCCTAGTTTCTATGGGCAGACTGATCCGCTAGAAGCAGAAAAATTGTTAAACCAAATGGAGAAGCTCCTACAGAGGTTATAGAGTACTGAAAATGAGAAGGTTGGTTGGTCTTCCTTCCAACTTGAGGGTGATGCCGATCCGTGGTGGAAATCGGTATTGAGAAAGAGAGAGGTTGAAAATCCGCACAGCCTATGGACTTGGGAGGAGTTTGTTCAAGTGTTTAACTAAGAATATTTCCCTAAGCAACTGAGGAATCAGCTGAAAAAAGATTTTTTAAATTTGGAGCAAGGAAGCATGACCGTACGGAAGTATGGTAATGAGTTTACAAGGTTATCGAGGTTCGCACCGAAATTAGTAGCCACGAAAGAGATGAAGGCTAGTAAATTTGAAGAGGGCCTAAGGCCGAATGTAAGAGATAGGACTTCGGTGTTGGAACTCGAGACCTATGCTGAAGTGATAGGCAAGGCAATTGTGGAAGAGAGGGATATAAACAATATATATAAGAGGTGGATCAACAAAACAAGAACAAGACGGGTCAAGGGAGAGCAAGTGACTATGACTCGGGGAATAAAAAGGCGAGGTTGACACCACCAACTCTAGTTTCAAGACAACCTGCCTATCCAAGTTATCCCAGGCCCACAATATCTACACCTATTAGGCCTTTCCGTATTGAGGGCCCTACTCAGACTCAAACGTCGGGAGCATCAGTTACTCAAGGGTTCTCGAGAGTAGCATCCTCAACACCCCAGGTTTCATGTGCGCATTGTGGTAAATCACATAAGACTTTGGGATTGTACACGGGGCACCGAGGGGTATTTTAAATGCAGAAAAATGGGCCATATGATTCGGGATTGCCCAAAATTGAGGAAAGAGGGTACTATTTCAATCGCGACTGGATAAAGGCCTATGCGATCTACGAGACCTACCATACCTGGTCGTGCATTTGCATTAATCGTCGAGGATGCTTGGGCAAGTAATGATGTGATCCATGGTATGAGTGTTTAGATATGCTTAATTTAGTTTGATGGTTTTTTTGATAATGAAGGTGCATAGATAAACTTGACCTATTAGGGTTGTAATGCATGAATGTTTAATATTGCCAAGCATGCTTAATTACCTAGGATGGGTATTATTATTTTACCTTACAATTATATCAAGAAAAAGATGGCAATTATTGTGATGCATGAGTTCTGATAGACCCAGGGTCTACTCACTCGTTTGTGACTCCAAAATTTGCGGGAAGATTGAAGGTCGTTCCTGAAGCATTGGAGTTTATTTCAGATGTGTCAGTTCCTACGGGAAGCTCAGTGACCATTAACACATGTTGTCAATCTATTATTGTACGAGTTGAGGATCGCGAGACGATGACGGATCTCATTTTGTTGAATATACAAGGATTCGATGTACTCCTTGACATGAATTGGCTATTCACTTTTCATGCGAGCATTGACGGCCTACGAAAAGTTGTCACTTTTCATCCACCGAAGCAGAAATCATTCTAATTTTTCAGTGACAAGGGTAAGATTATACCGATCATCTCCGTAATATGAGCTGAACGGATGATAAAGAATGGGTGCAGTGGATACCTAGCATTTTTGCAAGAGCAACGAGAAGTGAAGAATGTCATCAATGATATCCCGATTGCGTGTGAGTTTTCGGACGTGTTCCCAGATGAATTGCCGGGATTGCCACTTGATCTTGAAGTAGAGTTCGTGATTGACGTAGCACTAGGCACTGAGCCAATATCTAAAGCACCTTATCGAATGGCTCCTGCCGAGTTGAAAGAGTTAAAAGAGTAGTTACAAGAGTTATTGAACAAGGGCTTTATAAGACCTAGTGTGTCGTCGTGGGGAGCACCGGTCGTGTTTGTTAAGAAGGATGGGTCGATGAGACTGTGCATCGACTATTGTCAATTGAACAAGCTGACGATAAAGAACAAATGCCCCTTACCCAGGATTGATGATCTCTTTGATCAGTTGCAAGGGGTGAGGTTCTTTACAAAGATTGACTTGAGATTGGGTTATCATCAGCTGAGAGTGAAAGCCAAAGACATTTAGCAGACTGCATTTAGAACTAGGTACGGGCATTATGAGTTTTTGGTGATGCCTTTTGGCTTGACTAATGCACTAGCTTCGTTTATGAATCTTATGAACAGGGTGTTTAAACCACATCTTGATACATGCGTGGTTGTATTTGTGGATGATACTCTAATTTACTTAAAGTCCAGAGAAAAACATGAGCAACACTTATGCATTACTCTATAGACGCTATGTGAGCATCAGTTATACGCCAAACTCAGCAAGTGCGAGTTCTGGTTATAGCAGGAGAGTTTCCTAGGCCACGTCGTCTCAAAAACGGGTGTAACTGTTGATCCAGCAAAGATTGAGACAGTAGTAGATTGGGAACAACCAAAGACTGTGACTGAGATTCGTAGTTTCCTCAGTTTGGCAGGGTATTACCAACGATTTGTAGAGGGATTCTCGAATATTTCAGGACCACTCACGTGACTTACAAGGAATGATGTTAAATTTGAGTGGACTAGTGCATGTGAAGAGAGCTTCTAAGAACTTAAGAAATGGCATATCTCCACGCCAGTGTTAGCTATTTAATCGGGCAGTGGGGGATTCGCTATTTAAAGTGCAGTGGGGGATTTGCTATTTAAAGTGATGCTTTGGATAGTGGTTTGGGCTATGTGCTAAATCAGAACAAGAAGGTCATCCCTTACGAATTGAGATAGTTAAAAGAGTATGAGAAGAACTATATGACGCACGATCTCCAGTTAGCCGCAATGATCTTTGCATTAAAGATTTGGAGACATTATTTGTACGGTGAAACTTTCGAGATCTTCACAGACCATAAGAGCCTCAAGTACTTGTTTACACAGAAAGAGTTGAACATGAGGCAATGGAGATGGATTAAATTTGTCAAGGACTATGACTGCTCAATTCAGTATCATCCAGGTAAAGCAAACGTCGTGGTAGATGCTTTGAGTCAGAAGAATACGGCTCAGTTAGCTAGTCTTATTACGGGGCTCCATCGATGGAAATTGTTGAAAGACCTTTCCTTGTATGATAAGAATATTGAGTTCAAGGTTTCAGGTGCATTGTTGGCTAATATTACAATCAGACCAACAATCTTTGACCACATTTATGAGCTTTAGATGAAAATTGCAAAGCTCTTGAAAATAAGACAGGGTGTGACTGACGGCTACAGAAGAGATTTTTCTATTAAAAAAGATGGATTGTTACTATTCAGAGTACGCCTATGCATACCGATTGACGCCAACCTATGACAAACTATATTGGACGAAGCTCACAAGTCCAAGTATGCTATACATCCTGGTGGTACCAAGATGTACCAGGATTTGAGGAAGAACTATTGGTGGAGAGGATTGAAGAAAGATATTGCTGAGTACGTGTCTAAATATTTGGTGTGTCAGCAAGTAAGGTAGATCATAGACACCCAGCAGGTCTATTGCAACCTCTACCAATTCTCGAATGGAAATGGGAGCCAATCTCCATGGATTTCATTGTAGGATTGCCAAGGACGGCGAAGCACCACAATGCCATATGGGTAGTTGTTGATCGACTAACAAAATCAGTGCACTTCCTGCCCTACAACACAACATATACAACAAACAAACTGGCAGATTTGTATATGAAAGAGATCGTTCGATTACACGGTATTCAGATGAGCATCATTTTGGATCGTGACCCATTATATACATCAATATTTTGGCAAAGATTCCAAGAAGGAATGGGCCCGAGTTTGGATTTTAGTTCGGCATTCCATCCGCAAATCGATGGTCAGGCTGAGAGAGTCAATCAAATCATTGAAGATATGCTTAGAGCTTGTATGATCAACTTTTAGGGATCATGGGATCAGCATTTGCCAATGATTGAATTTGCGTACAATAATAGTTTCCAGTAGAGCATTGGGATGGCTCTGTATGAAGCACTTTACGGATGGAGATGTAGATCTCCGATCAATTGGGAAGAATCAGGTGAAAAATTTATATTAGGCCTTAAAGTGATAAATAGAAATGTGAAGCTGTTCATATTATTTGAGAAAGAATTAAGAATACTCAGAGTCGGCAGAAGAGTTATGCCGATATCAAGAGAACCAGCGTAAATTTTCAAGTCAGAGATCACGTGTTTATGAAGATTTTACCGATGAAGGGCATGATGCATTTTGGAAAGCGTGGGAAGCTAAGTTCCCGCTACATTGGACTGTTCGAAGTGTTGGGAAGAGTTGGCGAAGTTACATAAAGGGTCGCTTTACCCCCGCAACTTGATAGAGTGAACGACGTATTTCACATCTCAATGCTACGAAAGTATGTGAGGGATCAGACTCATATACTCGATGCGCCACCAATTGAAGTTTACAAGGATTTGATCGTGGTGGAGGAACCGATGTAAATTTTAGACCGAACGGAACAGGTGTTGCGTATAAAATAGATTCCCTTAGTGTTAGTCAAATGGAAAAACCATTCTAAAGAGGAAGCTACGTGGGAGCACGAAGCCGATATTCACGTTGAATACCCTTTGTTGTTTCAATGAATGAGGAGATAAGTGAATTGTAAAAAGTCCTTATGCAACTCTTATTACATGTATGATAATGCTATGATTTAGTGAAAATAAAATTGTTGGAAAGTTTAAGCCTTAAAATCAAGGGGGAAATCGGATAATACAAAATTTAAGTGTTTTTGTCAATTTCGACCGATCAAAATTAAACTCGATTGATCAAATTATAAATCCGATCGATCGAAGTGCAAATCGATCGATCGAAACCACCAAACAGGGACTGTTTTGACACTAAAATAGAAAATACACAATTCAATTGATCAAAAAAGAAATTCGTTCGATCGAATTTGAAATTTGACCGATCGAAATCGAAATTGTTCGATCGAAAATATTAAGTACTATTGTGAATCTGAGAAATTCGATCGATCAAAAATTAATTTGTTTGATCAAATTTGATATTTTGACCGATCAAAATAAAATTCGATCGATCGAAATCGTGAACCAGATCAGTTTAAGTCAATTTCGATCGATCAAAATTGAATTCGATAGATCAAATCGCGTAGTATATAAGTGATTCGACCATTTTAAAAATAAAAAAGAAGATAATTTTTGGGGCTTTTCTTGGGATTTCTTTTGTGCTTGTTCTTGGAGATCAGAGGATCGATCTTTCAAGCATGGATTCTTCACGAGATTGAATCCAAACCTTGTCAACAAGGTAAAACCTTAAAATCTTGAGAACTTTGCATTTAATTCAACCATTTTGTTTAGATTATAGAAACCCTAGATCCTAATTAGAGACCTATGGCTCCCAAGATGAGACAATCGTCTAAGACCCTACATCGAAGAATCCTAAGTCTCAAGCGGGTTCTTCGCAACCACCAAGTTCTTCGCAACAACCCCCACAACAATCAACACCAATGCCACCACCACCTACTTCACAACCACCACCAATAGAACAACCAAAGGAATGGTGGGCAGAAAAGGGGTTTGCGTACGAATATACGATCGATCCGACCATTTTTGAAATGCCCAATGTGCCAAGTATAGACGGCTGGGCACTTGATTACTTAGGGAAGGCCGGATTGGATAATCTTTTAAAACCCCTTCATCAATACTATTACCCTCGCCTCGTGCAATTGTTTTACCAAAATATATACGACGGTAAGAACCTAGTATCGTTTGCACTAAGATCGACCGAAGAGACTATGTTTTCACCCATGGCATGGCATGTAAATCTTTAGAGTGCTATGATAGTTACGGCCCCGGTATCGACTTGTTACCCCCAAACCCCCAACCAATACCTCGTCTGGTGATAGCTGAGGAAATGACTCGTGTTCGACTTGGATCTGGTCGCGCAATTAATCGGGCTGATTTACCTAGCTATATGTGGATGCTAGACACCATTTTCAAATGCAACTTGTACCCCTTACACCATAAAACTAAGAGACGAGGAGTAATAATGTAGGCATTGTTTTCAGCATTTAAGGGGCAGTAGTTCAACACTACTGAAGTGGTTTTTGAGGGCATGAAACATGCCAGGGGAAAAATGTTGGAGGGGGCTGATAGGCCGAAAGAGTAAATACCCTACGTAGGCCTCATCTCTAGCTTGCTTGAGGAGTATTCGAGAAGCGTTGCATACAAGGTTTCTCCTTGTGAGCTCAAATCATCTGATAACGTGGAACTATACACTTTTAAGCACTGGAAGAAGACCTATAATTGTTTGAAGCCAAATCTATAGCCGGATGAGCAAGGACCTCCTACTCCTATTGCTCCCCAAGCCAAAGAACAGCCTGCCCAGGACGTCTCAGAGCAAGAACAACCAGCCCATGATGAACCTTTTGAAGAATAGCCTGAAGTCATACCTCCCGCTCCACAGTATGCTCACATTCCCATGCCTCCACCACATCAGTAAGCTGCCAGCATGACCAATGAGGAACTAGCAGCCCTCATTACAAAGAGCAATCGCTAGCTGAATCGTCACCTTGACTACCATGAGTTGATATTGGAGGATACTATGCACTACATGTATCTGACGGACTACCTCCAACAGATGGTGGTGCTACGGACTCGTGCATTTGACGCTCCTACTTTGGGAGTGGATGCCGAGGACCTACAAGCTGGTGGAGTGGATGACACTGGTGGAGCTGAGGGAGCGACAGATGATTAAATTGTTTGCTTGGAGGAAACTTTGTGTTTTGGTGAATTTTGATGGATAATTGTATAAGTCCTTATAACTATTGTGGCATGGTTGCCACGTTCACTTATTTAATGTGTTGGGTTGTATATTTGACTGATGATTTTGCGATGGCAAATGATTTTATATTGGTATTTTCTAGTAGGTTGTGGATCGTAGGTGTGGAAATTTAATTAACTAACTTGTTTGTTTAGCCATGTGTGGTACCATGCGAGGTAACCAATTGTGTCTTAAGCTCTGTTGGTTACACCATTTTCGAGGATGAAAATTTCTAAGGAGGGGAGAATGTAATATCCCAAAAACTCAAACTCAAAAGAGACCAATTTTGGTAAGCATGCCCGACATGGAAACTGCTGACCATTTGAAGGTTTCGGTACTATACGAGTGGTGTTGTGCGTTAAGGGTGTAGACAAACACCCAATGTAGGTGCGTGTGAGTTATAGGTAGGCCAACCCAACTTAGCCAAAACTTGTGTTGAGTGTACGTGCTTAACACGGGAGCGTGACTTGAGTAAAGAGAGGATCAAAGACCCACGCTTGAAATCAATTACAATTACTCCTCTTGCATTTGTTTTTTGAGAGTTTTAGAGAGAGAGAGAGAGAAGAGGAGATGAGGATTTGGCAATAACTCCCAAATTTAATGTGCCAAATGGGATGCGTGAAGAAAAGTTGTATACATAAGAACAAAGCGTGATCAAGAGCTACGAGTCGTTTCGTTGTGGTTGCCGAAGGATTCGACGAATTCGCCTAAATCCCTCTTCGACAAATTACTTCAAAAGTTGCTATCGATCACGACAAGGTAAGATATGTATGACTGTGTTAGTTTTGTTGATTTGGGTTTAAATGTACAAAGTAAGAAAAATATTCGAGAGAAAAGTTGGTTTAGAATGATGAAAATCGAAGGATTTAAGAAATTTGTCAAATTCAATCGATTGAAATTGGATTCAATCGATCGATTTTGACTTGAGAAGTGAATATATTTTTGAAGAAATTCGTTTGATTGAAATGAAATTCGATTGAACAAAATGTGTTTTGATCGAACGAGTTGGACACTCGATTGATCGAAAGGTATAGAACAGGAAATCCTTAAATGTTTCTAACATAATTCGATCGATCGAAATGTATTTCAATTGATCGAATTTGAAATCTAATCGATCGAATTAGAAATCAATCGATAAGTGGTAGTGTCAAATGTTTGGGTTCTGAAGGATTCGTCTGATTGAAATAGTTTCGATCGATCGAAATTGCTAGATTCAAGAATTTGTTGTATTTTGTCTGAGGGATTTTGAGAGATCTTATAATGTCCATTTTGCGTCATTTCTAACGTATGAGTTATGAATTATGTGTTAGGTTGAACTTAGGCATATGTGAGAGAAAGGCTAATTCAGGTTGAAGGACTTCACTTGTGACTTTGTGGTTGAGGTAGGGAAAACTCCATACCATGTACATTTGAAATGACTAACATGTGAATTATGATCTGACGTGTTTGCTTTCATCACTTTGAGTTTTATGGATTAATAAGCATGTGTGGGTGTGTGTGTGTGTGTTCAAAAAAATCATGCTAAAATATGTGCATTACCCATGTAAGGATCTTTTACGATTTATGTCAATAATGTGATAAGCATGTGGAATCTTTCAAGATTCATTCAGAATGTGTAATAAGCTTGTGTGAGTTCATGTTTTTTAAGTTTTGGAACCTAGTTATAATTACCACATTACACAGTGATAAACTATAAGTTATGCACTATGATTTAAGGTTTCGTGTGAATACCCGACCGACACGGCGGTATATCCGTGATCGATGCGGCGGGATATCCGCGACTGGTACGGCGGGATATCCGTACAACCCTTGTGAATTTGTGAATCCTATCAGCCAACAGTAAATTGTGTTCGGCATAAGCTTCCATCTTTGTTGAACCTTGCGCACCTTGTGTAAATGGTTCATATGAATGACGATGGTGGGTATTCCATCGGGGGCTCGATGCTATATTTGCTCGAGGGATAATTTAAGTGAATCACTTCTAGTTTCCTTTTCTTGTTATGAAATTCAGTAGAAGAATATGTGTTAAGCTTCCCAATTTCAGTAAATGCTTTCTTTATTCTGTCATCTTAGAAATTGTGCATTTGTATGAGAAAAATCATGTTTAGCTCATGTCATAAAATATATGTGAGATGTAAGAATATGCATGCTATTTATTTTTCCCTACTGAGCTTAGATAAAGCTCATCCCTTGACTATACGTCACAGGTGCAGGTGAGGATCTTAGCACGGAGGACCACTTTAAGGAGGACTTCGAATACACACCTACGGAGGAGGAGATAGAACCTCATCCTGAAAATGTTTTTCTATGTGCAAAGCACGGGTAGGCCCGGCTTTGGAGATATAATTTATTTTACGGGTTTGTAATGTGAATAATATATTTCTTTTGGATAATAATTGTATTAATTTTTGGTGAACCATGTTTCGATGATGGTCGGCCATCACCGGTGGTTCTTCTCGGTTCTTCTGCCCATGAGTTTGACATGGGATTAGAACCATTATTTTGAGCTTTTGAGATATAGAATTGGAGATTTCATTTCAGCTTATGATATTTATCTCTGCTTAGCTATGGTTTTCGCTTTATTTCTGCTTTGCGTGTGGATGTGCCAAATGTTCAGCTCGGGGATCAGCCTTAGCGTCGATCCGATGGTTCGGGTTTCACAATTAGGAATTCTGAGTTGTCATAAGAAATCCTGCATCATCTTTTACTTTTAGCATCTAAAGGTGTCTCAACTCTTGCTTGACTGGCTTAACATCCGGATATAGTGACAACTCATGCTCGACCAAATCGGTATCCAGACCAGGCATATCCTCATATGACCATCCAAAGACGTCTTGGTATGACCGAAGGAAATTTATCATGCTTTTTCTTTCCTCGCGAGATAGTGAAGTTTCGATCTTGGTGATCTTAGGAATCTCCTCGGTCCCATGTTTGACGTCCTCTATTTCTTCAACAATCGGCGTAGGGCCATGCTAAAAATCGGCAAATTGGTCAAGGAGCTCATTGGGGAGCTCCTCGATAGGGATTTCCTCATCCAGACTCGTGACTCCCACCTCTTCTTGTATTTCTAAAGGAAAGAGGTCGATTTCACGTGGGACGGGTTTTTCTATTAATGCATTATTTTCTTTGATTTTCTTGAGAATTTTGAAAGCTAATTTTTTTTGGATTATTTTATATTTCTTTTATTTTTTTAGAATTTTCTTTTTCTTCGAAAATGGGCCCTTGGAAAAGCGAGTCTTTATATACACATGGTATTGCCCGCCAAGGGCTTATCTCACTTTTTATAGGTTATTTTTTATTTTTGTTTTCTTCTTTTTCTTAATTTTTTTTTGAAATACTTTAAACCATTTTGTTTTGCTCAGCCCTTGGCAGGATTTAAGACATTTGTACAATTACGCCTGCCAAGGGCTCCTCAAAATATTAACCGACTCGACACAATTCGAACATGGTGATGTGTCGCTTGGCTAATGAATGAGACAAATTTTCCAAATGACACTGTACCTTTGCTGCTTACCTGTGGGGGATTCGGCATTACAGAGGCATGGCTATTTATTCAGACATGCCGGGCTTGGCAAACTGAGTGGTGCTTATGAGTGTTGAACCCTCGCATAGGATTCCCAATACGGTCTATTGGCTCTCCTGGAAAAAGGGGGTACGACATGGAGAGCTTGGTCCATGTGTTTTTAAAGAGAGATTAAGCGAGTTTGGCTTTAAAATAACCAAGAATGATGGGGATGACGTTAGTGGTCCCAGGCTCATGAAGGCAAATGGGGATGATTTGCATGGCTTTGAGTGGATGGATGTGGATGACTCTAGGCTGTTGAGTGCAAATGATTTTATCTCTAGGGGAATGAACAACCTTGGCTTTATTGAACTGATTGATTCTGGATTAGCAAGAGCGAGGGATTTTGGACTATAGGGAATGAATGACTTTGGAGGTCGAGAAATGGAGGGATGAGGGGATGATCCCTGATGATCATGGATGACAAAATTAAGATGTTTGGGGGCGAATTCCTTCTCCCGAACTATTGGTAGGACGCCAAAAATTTCTTTTGATGAAACCACTTGGCCATTAGGAGCAATGGTATTCTTCTGCTCCTTGGCTGCCAAAGTTAGGCCTTTGATTGGAAAATTTCCTTTGACCAATATCTTTGGCATTTTCAAAGGCATTATTGGTAGATTCTCAATGGTCGCCTCGACTTGCATCTCTTTTGACTTTAGTTCCTCTCGGCTTTTGAGTAGATTTTCTAAAGTGGTTGTGAGAGGTTCATGGGCCTTCTCCTTCATCATCAATTTTTTATGAGGGTAGAGGTGTGCCTCTCCTTGGGGATGTCTCTGCCTTGGTCCTTTATCCTCATCCTGATCCATTGCCTCCACGGGTTCGTCCGACGATTGCGGATCATTAAAGAAATTGACATTTTCATGGGCCTTTGGATTAGATGAAGGCAAAGGATCTTTGAATTGGTGTCTCCAAGTTTTCTTGGGTCGCCCAATAGTTGGCATAGATGAGAGACATTTGTGTAGGTCCAGGGTTGAACCTTCATATTGCACCAATTTTGAGAAGTGAGGACTCGAATATGTTATCTTACAATCCTCACTTTCAAATGTCTCGTCCTCATCCTCTTGGTCATCAAAGAACCACTTACCATCAGTGATGCCTCCATAGTTTGGCAATCCAATAGCTTGTCCTTTTGGGGGTGAGGGATTGAAACTAACGACCGCCCCATGTAGGCTTCATTGTTTCGGACCTCATCCTCCTTATACTAATGACTTGCTTCGGCAAATGGTGGGGGATTGAAATTGGCAAATGCCCCTATGTAGGCCCCACTATTTCTGGCTTCCTCCTCCTCATATTGGTTATCCACATCAACAAATGGGTGAGGGATGAGGTCATGTTGCTGATTCTGAGTGGGCTGTATGGGGGTTTGATGGGGCCATTGCAGATAGGGAAGGCTTTGATGAGTGGCTTGTGGGGTAAGGGGATGGATGAATGGCGGGTTTTGGTGGATTGAGTGGGTGCTGGATGGGACCATTGTGCATTTTGGGAGTTTTAAGGAATGAGTGAATGGGTGAATTGGGGATCGTTGATGGTATGGGATGGATTCCCATACTGGATTGGGTGTGAGGGATGTGGATGAGTCAAGTCCATGCCATGTTGAGAGGTGGGATGAGATGGGTGCAGTATTTGAGGAGTGATGGCGGCCTGTTGGGCGAATGTGGGATATTGTTGGAATTGTGGAGGGTGAAAATGGGGCTCCTGGATTTGGGCCTTGATGGGCTTGGGTATTGGGCATGAGGCCTTGATGGGCTTGGGCCATTGGGCCTTGGTGGGCATGGGGTATTGGGCCTTGGTGGGCTTGGGGTGTTGGGCCTTGATAAGCTTGAGGTATTGGGCCTTGGTGGGTTTGGGGTATTGGGCCTTGGCGGGCTTGAGGTATTGGGCCTTAGTGGGCTTGGGCCTGAGGTATTGGGCCTTGGTGTGCTTTAGGCATTGGGCCTTGGGGCATTAGGCTTTGATGGGCTTGGGGCATTGGCCTTTGATGGGCTTGGGGCATTGAGCCTTGGTGGGCTAGGTGTTATCACTACTTTTATGTATCTTTAATTAAGTCTTAACCTATTGCAAGCGCACAATGGAAATTGTAGAGAGAGTATATGATCGTTCCCACGATGATAGATTTCTCTATATTAACTTAATTTTTCTGAAAACTTATATTTATCTTTTAAGTTCTTAAACTACTAGAGAAATATGAATAAAATAATTGTTTCTTAATCTAAGTTACGAAAAATAAATCCTAATCCTCCTTCAGATTATGGTCGTCAATCATAATCTTCAGCTATATGATATTTATGAATTTAAACAGTACCGTTACACTATATATCAAGTTTCCTAGCATTGGTCGTCAATCAATACTAAAATCCTATCAATACAGATTTAATCTAATCAACAATCTCCTAAAACTTGGGCGTCAATCAAATTCTAGAAAACTGAAGATGGAAAAGTAAAAATCGTTACAATAATCTGTAAATTTCAACCTGAGTCGTCAATTCAAATTAAAATTCGAAGATGTTTACAAAGCAGGAAATTACAATAAAATAAACCTAAACTAAAAAGCAATAAAATTATATCTTTCACCCCTCAGCCGCAGTTGTCAATTGCTTCTGAGAAACTACAGATATCTACTCTAATCTTCAGCTCCCAATTGTAGTCGTCAATTGCCCTTGATAAACTTTGGATATCTAATCTATAAAGCAATAAAAACCTACTCTAAATTTGGTCGAAAGAAAACCCAATCACAGTTGTCAATTTATGTTGGAAATTCTTCGATGCTTTATTCCTACACTGGACTCTCTTATTTATAGATCATAAGGAGTCGGTTACAAAACTTCTAAAGAAATTACTAAAGCAAAACTATCCTAGTATAACTCTACTTCTAACTTTATCTTTCCTTGCTTTCCTTTTTATTCAGTAGTAGAGATCTTCAGGAGTCTGTCTTCATCAATCTTTTCAGATCTGTGATATTCCAAACTTTTAATTCAAGAGTTCTTCTAATCGGTACATGGCGGTGTAGATCTTCACGTGAACCACAGTAGCAGTAGCAACAGAAAAACTTCTATTAATTCAATCGTAACTCACGATTATCTCTTTTCTTCTCTTTTTGAAAAATCGTAAATCATGATTTTTTATCTTTCATAGCTTTCTCTCTGAACGATTCTCTGAATTACGATTGTTCGCTTTTTTTTCTTTTGTATCACTTTAGCTTCTTGAATATCTTCTGAAGAATCGTAAATTATAATTTCTTATTTTCTTCTTTAGTAATAGCGCTCAATGGTCTTTCACGATTTTTTAGCTTTCAGTATACAGCGAATCGTCTTTTTACGCTCAATTGTCTTTTTACTGCTCTTTTGAGTTCATTTTGACGAATATTAATATTTTGTCTCTCTTTTACTGATTTTTCTTAATATTTACACATCATTAACTTATTAGTAGCAAACTAAGTCCTAGCATCACTAAGTTAAGGGTAATAAATTGAAATATTATGTGACTGATCACACCCCCAAACTTATGTTTTGCAGTCCTTAGCAAACAAGGAAACATAAAACTTCTTATACTAAAAATTAAATTGCCACTTTCGTAGGGAGCACGATTGCATTTAGTAGATGCAACTAGCCTTTAAACCCCTAGGTAATCTCTGGTGGAGGAGTTGTAGTCTCTTGAAGGTTTTCAGTGAAGTTACCTATAAACTTCAAATCTTTTTGGAATTTTCAAAATATTTTTTAAAAGAAAAATTTAAACTAATTTTGTACACGATCAAAATTAACTAAGTTAGTGAAGGTGGTCATCACACAGTCGTTATGATTTTCTAAAATTACCAACATTTTTTCCTTAGTTTCCATCATAACAGTTATCCTTGATTAGAACTCCTACAATTTCAATTCATAATAAGTAGGAGATGCATGCATTAGTGAAAAGTTTATTCTTCATAAATTTTTTCTAAACTGCAGATTTAGAAAATACTTTCATTCAAAAATTCACTGTTGACATACTCTCAAAATGATATCGATTTTTTTTTTTTTTTTTGGGTTCTCACAATGTTATTTCAAAAAAATTTAGTCAAAGATAAAATTGTCAATCTCATAGAAAAGGATAATCTATTATATTCATATGAATCCAATCCATAATATCTATTTTTTCATATCTCTACTCGGCTTATACTTCTGCAAATTGTAAATCAAAAAGGTCTTTCCTTCGGCTTGTAATGGGGCTTTAGGTTTCAAAAGGTCTCAATGAAAGGTAGAAAATGATTCAAAATTTTTCTGAGAATTTAGCTCTTGTTTCTCCTATCTTTTTAGCTTCTTCTTTTCTTCAGTAAGAATCCATGAATTGGATAACTTCTTCCCATTTTATTTTTTTATATATTTTTTTGTAAATCCTATTTTAATCTTTTCTAAAATCGTCTTTTTACAATTTTTCATCTTCAAAAGCTTTTTACTTTAAAATAGTTCTTTTTTTAGAAATTTTTTTTCACGATTTTTCATTCCTTTCCCATACTCTTCCATTGATTTCTTCAATTGTACCTTTTTTTGGCATTTCCCTTATCTATTTTTTCTTTTTACTCCTTCCACTCTCTCTTCTTCCCTTCCTTTGTATTCTAAAATCTCAGAAAATATAAGGGTTAAAGTTTGAAAGCTTTGGGTAGTACATATAAGAAAAAGTATTTAAAATCAGTTCTGTTTGATAAGAAAAGTGCCTTGGAAGTTAGTTTTAGTTTTAATATAAAAACGTTTGATTTTGACATTTAATCTATGTTTTCTCATGATAAGATGTGAAGTAGTATTGAATTTTCCTCTATTGAGCTAGGATGGAGCTCACCCTTCGACAATACATCACAGGTATAGCTTTTATTTGGACACCAAACTTGCAGATTGAGGAATTAAGGAGTGCTATGATGTTCGGGGTCATAGATTGAGCACTTTGTGGAGGTTGGTGAGTTCGGACTTGGTACCCTTTGTACTTGTATATAATTTTGTACACCACAGTTTGGTGATGGTGGCCATTACCGGTGGTTTGTTTAAATTATGTAATATTGGATATTAGAATTGGAGATTTATTTATGCCATGCTTTTGTACCAAGTAATTCTATATCGGATAGTGATCTATGATTTGGCGGACTGGGTTTTCCCATTTGGTTGAGAAAAAAAAAATTCAGGTTGGGAAAATCTGGACTGAAAGAAAATTGAGGTTGGAAATTTTCACAAAAATGGTATCATAGTCGAGGACGGCTCTTCTATAAGGTGGGGGGATTGTAATAGTCCCACATCGGATAAGGAAAAGTCCTAACCCTGAGCTATATGTGATTGCAGATGCTACATGTCATGACGCATTTTGGGTGGGGACTTAAGCCCATGCTAGAAATAAAATCAGGGCAGGGACCTAAGCCCAGAACCGGACAATATTGTGGCATGTGGGTCTAGGTCTTCACAGCTTACTGGCTGTGTAGTTAAGCTAGTTATCACTTGGGAAGCTAGTTGTCTAATTTGACTTTCCATCTTCGCTATCGACTGTGTATGAGAATGAAGGGTCTGAGAGAATTGAGCAAGTTGGTGAAAATATCGTGAATGCTAGTGCGACTATTGTTGCAAATCCTGAAGGATTTGAACAATTGTAGCATCAGGTATACTGCTCCATGGTCCAATCTGGGGTTATGCTGCCTGTAATTGAGGTCTTTGGGGGGAAACTTGGGTCTGGGGAAATCGGGGTAGCACAGCTGTTGGCGCTGGTTGCGCTCCAGTGGTGGAACCATAATTAAATCCCGAGTGATTCCTCCATGTTGGGTTGTATGTAGTCCCATACTCTCTCCTCTGAAAAGCCATTGCTTGCTCTCTTTCCACCAGTTCTTGGTATTATGGCGCAGCAGGGTTCTCCGTATATGTGTGAGCCTGGCAAATTTGAGGGTTTATCGTAGGCCTATCCAGAGTATTTGGGTTGGAATTCATGAGTGCGATAATTTTCTGCTCAAGAGCTAAAACTTTTGCACTCATGTCGTCTTCAGTTTTCACTTTTTCTTTATTGATTTCATAGATCCCACCTCTTGCGAGCGGGGAATGACGAGCAATCTCTAGGTCAAACTGCAACATAGCCTATTTTTACTTTGAAGTTTTGGCCAGTTTCTCAAATAAATTCCAGGTCAGCTGGCCATGTTGAGCCATGAAGGCTCCTCCGCTTACGGCATCGACTATAGACTGGTTGGTCTTAGTCAATCCCTGATAGAAACTCTGTGCTATAGACCAAATTCAGTACCTTATGATGAGGGCATTTTGGTAGCAAATCCTTCATCCGTTGCCAACTCTCATGAAATAATTCTCCAGGTCTCTGCCTAAAGCCTTGAATCGCTTGGCGAATTTGATTGGTTCTACTAATTGGAAAGTATTCACCCAAGAATTTGGACTGTAAGTCTTCCCATGTGGTTATACTTCTGACAGGTAGTGAGACTAACCATGCCTTTGCCCTATCTTTAAGAGAGATAGGAAACAGACGCAGTCTTATAGCTTCTTTACTGGTCGTAGTCTGTAGCATTGTGCAGATTTCTATGAAGTCCCTCAGGTGTTAGTAGGGATCTTCTCTATCAAGCCCATGAAAAGTTGGTAGAGTTTGGAGTGTGTGGGGCTTGATGTCATAGTTTTGACTTTCAGATGCTTCTCGTATAACTATACAAGAAGGCTTGGTCAAAGCTATTGGGCTGAAATGTGCTTCAATTGAAAGTTCATCAGCCATGAGTTGAGAGTCTCTTGCAGAGGATTGGTTTAATGCGAGTCTGTGCAAGAGAGTCCGCTCAATTTCTAGGTCGTATTCGAAAGAGTCTAGTTTTCTAGACCGGGTATGATGCATACACAAGAAAAATCTCCTCTTTTTTTTTATAAAATATTTATATGATTTTTATTTTAGAAGAGCAGGGAGAGAAAACAAATCTAAGCCTCTGGCTTCTGTGATCAGGAGAAGTTAGAAACTTTTAATTCACAGCTCCGAATGAACCTGCAAAAGATTGAAGTGATCAAAGAAAAAATAAAAATATAAAGAAATATAAAAAAAGAAAGATAAATATTAGTTTCTAAAGGATAAAAATATTAGATAAAAAATTGAAAGAATTAGATAAATTTCGCTTCCCCGACAACGGTGCTAAAAACATGATTGGTTGCTTATTATGTATATTATTATATTAAATTAAGTCTTAACCTATTGCAACCACACAATGAAAATTGTAGAGCTAGTATAGGATCAATCCCATGAGGAAGTTCATTATCTAATTAATTCCTAGTTTATATCTTTTATCTAAATCCCTATCTTAAAAACTTTCATTTATCTTTACAATCTAATCTACTGGAGAAATATGAATAAAAGAATGGGTTATTAAACTAAAGTGCATAAAAATAAATCATAATCCTCCTTCTTCAGATTAAGGTCGTCAATCTTAATCTTCAGCTTTTAGATATTTATGAAAATAAACAGTACCGTTACACCATATTTCTAGTCTCCTAGCATTGGTCATCAATCAAGTCTAAGATCCTATCAATACGTATTTAATCTAATCAACAATCAACCAAAAATTTGAGTGTTAATCAAACTCTAGAAAACTGAAGATGAAAAATTAAAAATCGTTATACTAATCTATAAATTCTAACCTGAGTCGTCAATTCAAATTAAAACTTGGAGATGTTTACAAAGAAAATAAAATCTAAACTAGAAAGCAAAGTAAAATATATCCTTCACCCCTCAGCTGCAGTCGTCAATTGCTCATGAGAAATTACAAATATCTATACTAATCTTTAGCAGTCAATTACAGCCGTCAATTGCTCTTGAGAAATCTCTGATATCTAATCTATTCTAGCTATGCTATACTACTTTGATCGGAAGAAAATCCAACCTCAGGCATCAATTGATGCCGAAATTCTTCGATGCTTATTCCTATGCCGAACCCTCTTATTTATAGATCATAAGGGGTTGGTTTATAAAAATCTAGTTCTAATAAAAGAAACTACTAAAAATAAAAGATTCCTATTATAACTCTAATTCCTAATTTTATCTTTCTTTGCTTTCTTTAGTTGATGCGCTTCTGGATTGTTCTTCATTGAGCAGCAGCAAAGTCCTTCGGATTAGATCTTTATCAATCTTCTTAAATCTATGGTTCACCAGACTTCTAATTGCAGGAGTCTTCTAATTTTGGATATGGCAGTGTTAAATTCTAACGTGATCCGCAGCAGCAGTGTGCAGTAGAAAGCTTCTATTTTTAGGAAATCTTAAATCACGATTTCTTTCTTATTCTTTCTGGAAAATCGTAATTCATGATTATCTATTTTCAGTAAGCTTTCAGCTAACAATTTCTTATTTTGGATTGATCGCTTTCTTCTTTTGTCACTTTCTGAAGAGTCGTCTTTTGAAGAATTACAATTTTTCAGCCTTCCTGTTATTGGCGAATCGTCTTTAACACTTGATCATCTTTTTACTGCTTTTTGAGTTCATTTTGACAAGGATTAACACTTAGGCTCTAATTTACTGCTTATCTTTAATATCTGTACATCAATAACTCGTTAGTAGCAAACTAAGTCCTAGCATCACTAATCTAAGGGTGATAAAATAATAAATTATGTGACTGATCAACAACCTGCTTCCCCTCATTGTTAAAGCATAAAAAAAATAAAAATAAAAAGTGTAATATTCCAAACATTTTAAAACCTTGAATTGCATGCCTTGGTACGTGTGCCCGACGGTACGCACGTCGCGGACGGTATCGATAGTCGATGCAATGTCTATAGATCAAATCCAACTGATGGGATTTGACATTTGTAGGGTAGGTTGTGGGTTAGTGCACTCTCGTATACCCAACGTTGGTGCAGCTGCTTTATGCCTAAACCTAGGACTCAAGTATAAGAGAGGAATTAAATGCCTCATTTCAGATTGTATTCAACACCTTAGTTATTATGGATCATAGGGAGTTAAGAGGAAAGAGAGAGATTCAACATTAAACGCTGATTGCATGCGAGAACAATCCGTTCTCGAAGCTTGTGGTGACGTAATTAGAGCGACGAACGAGCTGCTATTCTTTTGGTGAACCCGAGTTAGATCTAGAGGCTAGGATTAGAGATTCAGAGGAAATTGAGGTATGAAAATTTGATCAAGATCTTGAAATTAAGTCGTTAACTGTTTTTACGTAAACTTAGATCACGGGAGTGTAAGAAATCGAGTTTAACTTCATATAGAGGGGGAAAACCCTTAAACGGGTGATTTCTGTTCATTTCGACCGATCGAAATTGAGTTCGATCAATCGAAATGGACTTAAATTGTGACAACTTTGAAGTATGAGGAAATTTGTTCAATCGAAGTCAAATTTAATCGAATGAAATGGGTTCGATTGATCGAAACGTATATAAATAGGAACGTGGAGAAAACCCTCTGTGAGAATTCGATCGATCGAAATATATTCGATCGATCGAATTATGAATTTTTGATCGATCAAAGTAAGATTTGTTCGATCGAAAGGTGTGATAGCTAAATTTCTTTTGAAAGATTCGATCAATCAAAATACTTTCGATTGATCGAATTATAAGTTTTCGATCGACCGAAAGGGGATTCGTTCGATCGAAGTAGGTTTGATTTTTGGCTTCAATGAGAGCTCGGCCGATCGAATTTAGCTCGATCAATCGAAGCGTGATTTTGATCGATCAAAATTGGGACTCGATCGATCGAAATTCCCAGATTCGAAATTTTGGTAAGTTTTGACTACGAGATTTTGAAGGGAGTTATCCTAACATGTTTTGCACTGTTCTAATGAGTGAACATTGGATCTTATATTTTAGGTGACTTGGTATGGTATGTTGAGAGGGCTAACCCAAACGGCGGTGTAAGCTAGTGCGGGTTAAGATCTCGAGGTAAGGAACACTTGACACCATGTGTTTTGTTACGTTAACATGTGTGTGTTATGACGTGATTGTTTTTTTGAATTGATTATATGTGTGGTTACGAATAAAATTTGAAAGGACATGGACATCCATACGTTCTCGATTCATGCATGAGTTGTGTAATCTTTCGAGATTCAATCTATTGTGTTGTGCAAGTATCTTCACACTTCTTTCCGACCTTTGATCTAAATTATAATTATCACTTTACATGGCGATGAGCTATATGCATGCACTTCTATGTGAATACCCGACCGGTACGGCGGCTAATCCGTACACCTTTGTGCTATTTGTTTTGTTACTCCTACCACATGACGGTAAATATGTTTGGTCAAGTGTCCAACTTTATGGGACCATGGATATATGTGAAAATGGTTCATATGAGCGACGATGGTGGGTATTCCATCGGGGCTTGAGGCTATAGTTCCTCATTCAATTATTTAAAGCATACCACTTTAAGTTTTTCCTTGTGTTGGGAGGAGATGTGGACCTGTCTTGTTGAAATTTCGAATAAGCTTTGTACCTATGTTTCAAGCCATGATCATACACTGTGCATACGTTATGATTATTCTGTTTCATTATGCCATAAGATTTATGTTGTCGTTACAATATGCATGCTATGAGTTTTTCCATACTGAGCTTGGATGAAGCTCATTCCTCAACTATATGTCACAGGTTTAGGTGAAGATGTTGACACCAGGATTTTCGAGAGGGAGGTTTCTGAGCTAGCTTCGGGGGAGGACTTGGAGGAGATTCACCCTGAGAGCTGCTTTCTTCGTACTAGGCCAGAGTAGGTCCTACCCTTGGATTCAGGACGTGTGGTTTAACGTTGGTTATAAAGGCTGTAAATTTTTTAAATGATTACACTTCGTTTTGGTGAACCATGTTTCGGTAAGGTACGACCCTTACCGCTAGTTCTTGTCGGTTCTTTTTCCATAAGGAATCATATAGAATTAGAACCGTCATTTTGAGCTTTTGAATGATAGTCCTAGTTTTCTTTTTTTACTATGATGATTCATTGAACTTGGTTTTGCTTTGTTTTTCGCTGTGCAACTATACGATACGTGCTTCGTTCAGGGGCTTGGCCTTGGTGCCAGCCCACTGATGGCACAAGCTTCGGGGTGCCGAAACTCGGGCTGTCACAGTTGGTATCAGAGCATGGTTTTAGAGGCGTCTAACAAGTCTTAAACTATTTTGAGATTGAGATTTTGTTGGATACTAGGGACTGTCTGTTAATGAGAATTTGGTTTCATTGTAACAGATTCCAATGGATCAGCGAGGAAGAGGTAGACCTAGGGGAAGCCGCCAAAGCGGTGAAAGGCGTATGGAGGATATTCCTTCGGGTTCCGGAGGAGAGCAGAGACCACCTCTTGAGGCGGAGAGAGATCACAGAGATGAGTCTTCTGATAGGATGGCCAGGGCTATGGAGGCTATAGCCGTTGCTATGGCTCAAGGACCCATCGACGCTCGTTCGAGCAGGTTGTTAGCCGCAGCAACGTCACCATCGTGAAAGAATCGCCACCACCACCACCTCCTGCTTTGTTGCCATCCTCGTTTGTGGATTTAAGGAGATTGAGACCTCCTGTGTTCCATGGGCTGACTGATCCGCTTGAAGCGGAGAAGTGGTTGAAACAGATGGAGAAATTGTTGGAGAGACTGCAAAGCCCTGAGCATGAGAAAGTTGGTTGGGCTTCTTTCCAACTAGAAGGCGACGCTGATGCTTGGTGGAAGTCGGTATTGAGGAAAAGGGAAGCTGAGGGTCCGTACAACCCATGGACGTGGGCAGACTTTGTAATGGCATTTAATAAGGAGTACTTTCCTAAGCAAGTTCGGAATCAGTTGAAGAAGGACTTTGCGAATCTTGTACAGGGGAGCATGACCGTACGGGAGTACGGCAACGAGTTTGTGAGGTTATCTTGATTTGCACTTGAATTAGTAGCTACTGAAGAAATGAAGGCTAGCAAATTCCAAGATGGACTGAGACCGAATATACAGGAGAGAGTGTCCATATTTGAATTGGAAGCATATGCCGATGTGATGGGAAAGGCCATCATTGCTGAAATGGACATCAACAAAAGACGTGAGTGGAAGAACAAGCCAAGTCCAGGGGGGGTGAGTGACTATGACTCGGGAAATAAAAAGCCGAGGTTGTCAGCACCTGCTCCAATTTCAAGACCAGCCTATGCAAATTATCCAAAGTCAAATACTTTCACTTCTTCGAGACCATTTTGCAGAGAAGGCCCTACTCAGACTCAGACGTCTGGGGCATCTGTCACACAAGGACCTTCTAGAGCAGTATCTACAAGTCCACAACTAAAATGTGACCGTTGTGGCAAACCGCATAAAACTTCAGACTGTAGATGGGACATGGGTGGATGTTTTAAATGTGGGAAAGTAGGCCATATGATACGAGACTGCCCCGAGATGAGAAAGGAGGGCACTATCTCAACTACTACCACATCGAGACCTACACAATCCACGAGACCTGTTGTTCAAGGTCGTGCCTTTGCCGTGACAGCAAAAGACGCCCGAACAATCAACGATGTAATCCAAGGTATAACCTTCTTGTTAAGTTTGAACTTATTTATTTATCTTCTAGATGAGGAAAGTGCATTGATAGAAAAACTTCTAGGTGCATTTTGTGTGGTCATGACATGCATATCTGAACATAGTGTATATATTAAATGATATATAGGTACGCTACAACTTTACCGAGAAAACGACGACGATCGTTGTGTTGCACGAGTTCTGATAGACCCAGGGTCTACCCACTTGTATATAACTCCAGAATTCACGGGGAAATTAAGGATTGTTCCCGAGGAGTTGGATTTTATTTTGAATGTTTTCGTTCCTACGGGAAGTACTGTGACTGCAGACAAGTGTTGCCGATCAGTCATCGTGCAAGTGGAGGATCAAGAGACTATCGCGGATCTTATCTTGTTGAACATGCAAGGACTTGATGTACTACTTGGCATGAATTGGCTATGTGCATATCATGCCAACGTAGATTATCTATGGAAAGTAGTCACTTTCCGTCCACCCAGACAAAAATCTTTTCGGTTCATTGGTGAGAAAGGGAAGGTAGCGCCGATCATCTCCGCAGTACGAGCTGAGCAGATGATGAAGAATGGATGCGAGGGATATCTAGCATTCCTGCAAGAGAAAAAGGAAGCAAAGAATGTTATTTTCAATATTCATATTGCCTGTGAGTTTAAGGACGTATTTCTTGATGAGTTGCCAGGCTTGCCACCTGATCGGGAGATCGAATTTGCTATTGACTTAGCTCGAACCTTGAACCGGTTTCCAAAAGCTCCATACCGAATGGCTCTAGCTGAAGGCAGAAGGAGTTGAAGGAGCAATTCAGAGGCTGATTAGATAAAGGGCTTTATAAGGCCAAGTGTCCCCTTAGAAGCACGGTCTTGTTCGTTAAGAAGAAGAACTGTCGATGAGACTTTGCATCGACTACCGTCAGTTGAACAAGCTCACGATCAAGAACAAGTACCCTTTGCCTAGGATCGACGATCTATTTGACCAAAGGCAAGGGCAAAGTTTTTTACAAAGATCGACTTGAGATCCAGGTATCATCAACTAAAAGTGAAGGCCGATGATGTGTAGAAGGTGACATTCAGGACTAGGTACGGGCATTACTAATTCCTAGTGATTCCATTCAGCTTGACGAATGCACCAGCCTTGTTTATGGACCTCATCCACAGACACCTTGATACATGCATAGTGGTGTTTGTGGATGACATTCTTATTTATTCAAAGACCAGAGAAGAACACGAACATCATTTGCGCATTATCTTACAGACCCTCCGTGAACATCAGCTGTATGCTAAACTCAGCAAATGTGAATTTTGGCTAGAACAAGTGAGTTTTCTCGGTCACGTAGCACACAAGCAGGCATGACTATTGATCCAGCAAAGATTGAGGCAGTGTTAGATTGGGAACAACCTAAGACCGTGACGGAGATTCGTAGTTTCCTCGGTCTAGCTGGATATTACCGACGCTTTGTGGAAGGTTTCTCCAAGATTTCAGGATCACTCACCCGACTTACAAGGAAGAACACAAAATTTAAGTAGACCAAGGAATGTGAGGAGAGCTTCCAAGAACTCAAGAAATGGCTTACCTCTGCTCCAGTGTTGGCTATTCCGTCAAGCAGTGGGGGATTTGCTATTTACAGTGATGCGTCATATGGTGGTTTGGGTTGTGTACTGAATCAAAGAAATAAGGTCATAGCCTATGGGTCAAGATAGTTGAAAGAGAACAAGAAGAACTACTCGACGCATGATCTAGAGTTAGCCGCAGTGATATTAGCACTTAAAATTTGGAGGCATTACCTGTATGGTGAGACCTTTGAGATCTTCACTGCCCACAAAAGCCTCAAGTATTCGTTTACGCAGAAAGAATTGAATATGAGGCAACGGTGGTGGATTGAGTTTCTCAAGGGCTATGACTACACTATACAATATCACCTAGGAAAAGCTAACATCGTGGCTGACGCGTTGACTAGGAAGAATACAGCTCAGTTGGCTAGTCTCATTGTGGGACTTCGACGATGGAAATTATTGGAAGACATTTTGTTGTATGATAAGAACATTAAAGTCAAGGATATCGGGGTACTGTTGGCAAATCTCACGATCAGACCAAATATCTTTGATCGCATTTATGAACTCCAGATGAAAGACCCAGAGCTGGTGAGGATACATTAAAAGGTGACTGCAGATGAAATGGGGGGTTTTTTTGTCAAAGAAGATGGATCATTACTATTCCGTGGCCGCTTATGCATACCTGTGGATGTTGAGCTGAGGCAGACCATATTGGATGAAGCTCATAAGTTCAAGTATGCCATTCATCCGGGTAGTACTAAGATGTACCAGGATTTGCGAAAATGTTATTGGTGGAGAGGATTGAAGAAAGATGTCGTGGAATATGTGTCAAAGTGTCTGGTGTGTCAACCAGTGAAGGTGGATCATCGACACCCAGCAGGTCTATTACAACCTCGACCAATACCGGAGTGGAAGTGGGAATCCATTTCTATGGACTTCATTGTGGGATTACCAAGGACGATGAGATGCCAAAATGCAATATGGGTGGTAGTGGATCGATTGACGAAGTTGGCTCACTTCCTACCCTACAATACAACATACACTGCAAGCAAGTTGGCAGAGTTATATATGAATGAAATTGTGTGACTCCACGGTATTCCTACGAGCATTGTGTCCGATCATGATCCACTATACACATCAATGTTCTGGCAAAGATTCCAAGAAGGTATGGGTACGAGATTGGACTTTAGTTTCGCATTTCATCCACAGACTGATGGTCAGACAAAAAGAGTCAATCAGATTATTGAAGATATGTTGCGTGCATGCATGATTAATTTTCAGGAATCATGGGATCAACACCTTCTGATGATAGAATTCATGTATAACAATAGCTTTCAGAAAAGCATTGGGATGGCTCCTTATGAGGCTCTATATGGACGGAGATGCAGGTCTCCGATCAATTGGGAGGAAACGGGTGACAGATTTGTGTTGGGACCGGAGGTCATCAGGAAAAATGCTGAGACCGTCCATATTATACGAGAAAGAATCAGGACGGCGCAGAGTCGCTAGAAGAGCTACGCAGATATTAAGCGCTCAAGCATGGACTTTCAAGTGGGAGATCACGTGTTTGTAAAGATATCTCCAATGAAGGGTGTGATGCGCTTTGGAAAGCGTAAAAAGTTAAGTCCTCTCTTTATTGGACCATTCAAGGTATTGGGGAGAGTGGGTGAAGTTGCATATAGGGTCGCATTACCCCCGCAACTTGATAGAGTGCACGATGTATTTCACGTTTTAATGTTGCCGAAATACGTGTGAGACCCAACTCATATCCTCGATGCACCACCTGTGGAAGTTTATAGGGATCTGACGGTCATTGAAGGACCAGTGCAAATTTTAGACCGAACCGAGCAAGTGTTGCGCACAAAACGGATTCCTTTGGTGTTATTCCAATAGAAAAATCACTCTAGAGAGGAAGCAATGTGGGAACGCGAAGTCGAGATTCGCGCCCAACATCCTTCATTGTTTGAGTAATCATGAGAAGAAGAAAATTTTGGTAATGGTCCTTTGTGATCAAATTATATGTAAATACTTTGAATGATCAATGACAGGGACGAATTGGATGATGAAGCATGAGAACGACAAAGAGAATTCAAAAACATAAAAAAATTATGTTGTTCTGCTGATTTGATCGATCGAAGTTCATTTTCATTCGATCAAATACGATTTCGATCGATCGAGGTGTAAATCGACCGATCGAAATCACCTTGGCAGAAAGTCAATTTTTCCTGTATTTTAAAGTTTATTGAATTCGTTCAATCAAATGTAATTTCGATCGATCGAATTTCTTCTCGACCGGATGAAAAATATTTTGTTCGATCAGACATTGCTGTAGGCCTGACGAGCTTGATCGATCGAAAAATATTTGCTCGATCGAATTTTGGCATTTCGACCGATTGAATTGAAGTTCGTTCGATCAAAATGTGCGACCCAATTTTCCCTTGCACTATTTTCGACCGATCGAAATGAGATTCGATCAATCAAATTTCGCGTATATATATATAAACCGCATTTTTAAGTTCATTTTTTTTTTCAAAATTTTGGGGTTTCTGTTCGGGTTTTCGAGGGTTTTTGCATTGGAGGATCAAACGAACGATCAATTGCACTAGATCCTTTAAGGAATCAAATCCAAATCACCTCAAAGCGGTAAACCTTTAAATTTTGCTTCTTAATTTCTTGCCTTGGGTTGAAAATTTTCTTCTTTGATTAAAAACCCTTGTTTTGCTTTTCTTAGACCATGACACCTAAGAAGAAGGCTGCCACCTCTAAAACCCCTACATCGAAGTGACCCAAGATCACTCCGGGTCCTACGCAACCACCAAAGCCTCCACCACAGCCACCTGTTCCACCACCGCAACCACCGGTCGAGCAACCCTTTGCTCCGCGAACTCCCCAGCGTGACCAACCAAGCGAATGGTGGACCAACAAGGGTTTTGCCCATGAGTACACCATCGATCCAGCCTTATTCGAGACGCCCAATCTACCCGGCGTTGACGCTTGGGCACTTGACTATTTGGGCAAGGCAGGATTGGATAATCTTCTCAAACCCCTTCATCAATATTATTACCCGTGCCTCGTGCGCTTGTTTTACCAAAAGATGTTTGATGGCCCTGGCCCTAATACCATTTGCACCAAAGTCAATGGGAAGACGTATGTTTTTACCCATGCAATGGCCTGCCGAGCGTTGGAATGTTTTGACGGGTATGGCGAGGGGATTGACTTGTTACCCCCAAATCCCCCAAATTTGACCCATACTTTGTCATGCATGAGCGGATGACTGGGGACGAAGCCAGCACCGCGAGCATTAGATGCTCGACACAATCTTCAAGTGCAATCTCTACTCGATCTGCCACAAGACTGAGAGCTAGGGGTGTTGATGGAAGCCCTATTTGTGGCTTTTCAGGATAAAAGGTTTGATGCCGCCGCTATGGTTTTTGAGGGAATCAAGCATGAGAGGAAGAAGCTATTGGCAGGGGAGGAAAAGCCTGAGGAGTATATACCGTATGCCAGTTTGGTCTCGGCTATGTTCGATGAGTATGCCGCGACCTCCGTCCACAAGATCTCCTCCAGGGAGCCTAAGTCCTCCGACAATGTGGTGTTCTACACCTTTAAGCATTGGAGGAAGACTTATAACCGGCTGAAACCACATCTACAGCTAGCCCCTCAAGCGCCTCCTATCCCTCCTCAACCACATGATGCACCTGCTCAGGATGCACCACTACCTTACCAACCGGCTCCTGAGGCTCCTAAGGTTATCCCTCTAGTTCACCAACCTGCCGACCTACCGATACCGCCAGTCCATCAAGCAGCTCCAATAAGCAATGAGACTTTGGTTGCTCTCATCCAAGAGAGCAATTGCCAACTCAATCAACGCCTGGACTACTACGAGCTGCTTGTGGAGGATGTGTTGCACGCCATGTACCCTACTGACTACGCCCAGAGGATGGCGGCCATGCGTACACGGGTATTCGGCGCTTCTACGGCAGACGCTGCTATTGAGGATCCATGGCTTGATGAGACGGCCAGTGGGGATCACGCCGACGAGGAGCCGGAGGATGTAGCGGATCCTACTAGTCCGACGGATCCTGCTGGAGCGGCTGGAGCATCTGGAGGAGCGACTGTTGAGGGATCTTGAGCTTGAGAGTGTTTCTTTTTAAAAATTTCAATTTTTGGGCAATGTGCATAAATTTTTTTAACTATTGTGGCATGGTTGCCACTTTTGTTTTTACTTGTTAGAACTATGGTGGCATGGCTGCCATGATATTTTTTTCATAATCATGCTAACCTTTCATTGATGATGTGCCTGAATTTAATCTATTAGAATTTATTGTGTGGAGCCTGTGCGTCTGTGTGTGTGTGATGCGATCTTATAGCGACATGGACTGTTTAACCATGTGTGGTACCTTATGAGGTAACCCTTCCTGTGTCGTGCCGCGCACTAGTACAATTTTCGAGGATGAAAATTCCTAAGGTGGGGAGGAAGTAACGTCCCAAACATTTTAAAACTTTGATCTGCATACCTCAGTACGTGTGCCTGATGGTCCTAGTTCTCTTTTTTTGCTATGATGATTCATTGGACTTGATTCTGCTTTGTTTTTCGCTGTGCAACTGTATGATATGTGCTTCGTTCGGGGGCTCGACCTTGGCGCCAGCCCATTGACGGTGTGGGCTTCGGGGTGCTAAAACTCGGACTGTCACAAAAAGAGGGCATAAAAGAAAGAAAAAAATAATAAAAAATAAGAAATCCAAAAAAATCCAAAAAATATATACTCCTTCCATGTACATATTTACAGTGTCGTATTTCCATCTCAAAATAAATAAAAACAGCAAAAAGTCTAAAAAACAAAAGTCCAAAAAAATATATATACATAAACCTCGAAAAATGAAAAAGTGTAGGTTACTCCTTCTGTTAATTAGGATGCATATTGTTATCTATATAAAACAAAAATGGGATTGGCGTTTTCTCAAGAGTGTATAGGAACATCAAATGGCCTAAAGCCTCGAGGCAGGCAACCTCTTTGCGATGGGCAGAGCAAAGAACTCACCACCGACGTCTAGTCTATTCAAAAAAAAAAAAAAAAAAAGAAAGAGAATCATTTTGAAAAAGAAAAAATCACTATTTTATCATGCACATACTCACAGCTATACACAGGCGTGCTCCAATGTGGTAAAATGTCAATATTTTACTAGCTATGCAGCTGTGCTATATTAATTTTCTAAGTCTAAGGTTTGCCTTGGATCTTTGGATCCTACTTTAAAGTAGGAGCAACGGTGTCAATCCCGATCAAACGGTTAATGTTCAATCGAATTGATCCCACTGCTAAATCTTTACACTGAGCACTCTGTTTTTGGATTCATGTGAACGTAAGTGTCTTAAGCTTCAGATTCCTTAGAAAAGGGTTAATCATTGGTTAAAGCCAACCTGTCAAAAAGGAAATTACCTATCGAAAGAATACGTTCAAATATGCATTCAGAAGGGCTCATTCTAGGGTGTAAGCTATGAAACCTGCATTTACACGGTATCCTTATAAAGTGTATGCTATGTGTATGGGTATCTATTGGATGATCGTTATTCTTGTAAATGGTCCCCAGACGGGTTCTGGGTCGGGACTTCCATTCCCCTTTGTTTTTATTTCCCCTGATGTAAGCATGTTTCTGCATTATTGTTCATTAGTAAAATCATCGTTGACGGATGATCAGTCACATAATTTACCATTTTATCATCCTTAACTTAGTGATGCTAGGCCATAGTTTGCTACTAATAAGATACTGATGTGCAGATATTAGAGATAAGTAGTAAAAGAGAGCCTAAGTGTTAATCTTTATCAAAATGAACTCAAAAGGCAATAAGAAAGATGATCGAGCAAAAAAAACGTTTTCCACCTACTGAAAGCCAAAGAATTGTAATCTATAATTTTTCAAAAGAGACAGAAAGAGAAAAGCGATAAAGTGTAATTCAGATAATCGTCAACTATAAAGAAGCTTTGAGAAATAGAAAATCGTGATTAACAATTTTCCAAAAGAAGTTATGAAAGACAGAAAATCATGATTTATGATTTTTTAAAGAAAAGAGGCTTTTAACTACTAGCTGCTACTGCTGATCATGTGAGAGTTTAACACCGCCATATCTAGAATTAGAAGACTCCTACAATTAGAAGTTTGATCAATTACGGATTTGAAAAGATTGATAAAGATCTAATCCGAAAGACTCTGTTGCTGCTCAATAAAGAACAATCCAGAAGCACATCAACTAAAGAAAGCAAGGAAAGATAAAATTAGGAATTAAAGTTATATTAGAAATCTTTTATTTTTAGTAGTTTCTTTTATTAGAACTAGATCTTTGTAAACCAACCCCTTATAATCTATAAATAAGAGGGCTCAGCATAGGAATGAGCATCAAAGAATTTCAGCATCCATTGATGCTTGAGGTTGGATTTTCTTCTGATTGTAGTGTATACTAGTTAGAGTAGATTAGATATCAGAGGTTTCTCAAGAGCAATTGACGACTACAATTGAGTGTTGAAGATTAGTGTAGATATCTGTAATTTCTCAGGAGCAATTAACGACTGCGGCTGAGGGGTGAAGGATATATTTTACTTTGCTTTCTAATTTAGATTTTCTTTTCTTTGTAAACATCTCTAAGTTTTAATTTGAATTGACCAATCAGGTTAGAATTTGCAGATTAGTAAAATGATTTTTACTTTTCCATCTTCAGTTTTCTAAAGTTTGATTGACGCCCAAATTTCTGGTTGATTGTTGATTAGATTAAATCTGTATTGATAGGATCTTATACTTGATTGACGACCAATGTTAAGAGACTAGAAATATGGTGTAACGGTGCTATGTATTTTCATAAATATCCAAAAGCTGAAGATTAAGATTGATGACCTTAATTTGGAGAAGGAGGATTAGGATTTATTTTTATGTACTTTAGATTAATAAATCATTCTTTTATTCATATTTCTCCAGTAGATTAGATTTTAAAGATAAATAAAAGTTTTTAAGATAGGGATTTAGATAAAAGATATAAACTAGGAATTAATTATATAATGAACTTCCTCGTGGGATCGATCCTATACTAGCTCTACAATTTCCATTATGCACTTACAGTAGGTTAAGACTTGAATTTAATATAACTATAATACATCATAAGCAATCGAGTCAAGTTTTTGGCGCCACTACCGGAGAAGCAAAATTTATCTAATTTTTTTAAGTTTCTATCTATTATTTTTATCCTTTTAAAAACTAATATTTATCTCTCTTTTTATATTTCTTTATATTTTTATTTTCTTTGATCACTTCTGAATCTTCTGCAAGTTTATTCGGAGCAACAGATCAGACTTTCAACACTTTTGCGAGCCCTAGAAATTAGATATTTAGATTTATTTCTCTCCCTAGTTTCTAAAATAAAAAATAATAATAATCTAAAATAAAAATAGAAAAATTCAGTTTTCGATAGTATATGACTAAAACGATGGGAAAATATTATGCTTTAACACTTCATACACCTCCCCCATGTATACATATAACCTCTATGACCGGTAATAAGACTTTTAAAATTACGCCCAAAATATTTCAAATACTTCCAATATTCAGTGGGCTAAGGGATGATGTAACGATCCCCAGATTTATACATTGCAGTGGTGAGTGTCCGGTCAGACCTCACTAGGATAGCCCTTAAAATCTTAAGAATTTGACTTTCAGCAAAATACATATAAGTGTATTAAAATAAAAAGGTTTAAACTATCTTATATAAAGAATTAAATTCTGGTATATACCAGAAGTGGTATATAGACCTTATACTCAAGCCTAAGCCATTTGGCTTTATTCTAACAAGTATTAATATAACCAAGGAAAAAGGGAGGGGTTATTAGAGAAACCTTTTATGGTTTTTCCCTATTTTATTTCATGTTAGTGTTAAACTACAGACAAGAAGTTCTTTTGTTTTGTTTTATATGTAATACCCTTACATAGTTATACTGGCTGTATAAGAATGTTTTACCTTATGTAGGTTATAAGCTACTTGCATGGCAGAAGTAGAGAACGACTCCAATGAGTCACTTCGTAGGTTCATGCACGCAAAGTACATCAACCCCTTATAAAATTTCTAAATAGACCTGGCATCTTCCTCCTTTACATTTCATGGCAAGGTGCTTGCCGCGGCAAGCCTTATGTGTTGCTGCGGCAACCCTATGCTCAAACTACTGTGTGGTATTTTGGTCATATCATTTGAACCCGAACTTCAAATGGCACGATTCTTAATACGTTGGAAAGTAGACAACGAGAACTACAACATTTATGAAGTAACCAAGCTCTAAATCAGACATTTAAATGGTCAAAAATTAGTGATAAGATATGGAAAGATACTCAGTCTTGTCGCGGCAACAGTATACTCAGACCACTGTATGGTATTGTGATCATATCTTTTGATCCCGAACTTTGATTGACACGATTCTTGATGCATTGGAAAGGAAACAACAAGCCCTACAACGTTTATGAAGGAATAAATTTCTGAATCCAATATATAAGGGGTCAAAACGTAGTGACAAGTTGCGGAAACATGCAATTGCAAAGCTTGCCGCGGCAACCTATGTTGCTTCCCGCGGCAATCCTGCATCTGACACACTTGGCGACACCTCTGTCAGGGGTTTATGCTGGGATGACTTGCTGAGTTTGACCATGAGACTTGGGACCATAAATGGTCCATATTTGGGGTCTATGTTGACCCAATAAACCATTAAAAATACTAAACTTATGAATGACATTTCTAGGTGCCACTTGGTACACATGATGTGTTTGCTTGATGACGAGCGTGCACAGGAAACTAGTTACACGTAAACCTGGTGTAAGGTAGGGAGTTTATATTGTTAATATATATTTTATTTTCGAATTCATTCCTGATTAGCAAATCATAATTATGCCTATGTTAGTTTAATCCATATGCTAGTTGTGCTAGTTCTGCTAAGGAATACTAAGGTATGATGATAGTAAGATCAAAGCCATATATGTTTATACCATAAATTTCGATGCTCGAACCATGCTAGTTCAGCTCGACATAGGATTATTCTATGAATATGTCAGCATGATAATCTTTGAATATAAAGGCAATTTTAAATGATAATTAGAGATTTATAAGGATGCCAATCAATTTTGTTGATGACAAACACATGTGATAATGTCAGTTTGTATAATGAACTCCTGTCAGTTGGGATGGATATGATACTAATGAATTCAGTGTTGATTTATGGTTAAAGGATGATACTCAAATATATAGGGATAACGGGATAATACTATATCAGTTCAGAGGAATGGTTCTGATTAATAATGATCATGTATTGCTCATGTATAATTGTCATGGATAGAGATAGATGAATTTATGAATCATGATGAAAATATAGGTCAGATTTGACGTATGATTAATGAATGAATATGCTAGTCCAATTTTGATGAATAGTTAGCTCAGCTCAATAGATGAATTTTAATGATTATGCTAATTTCAGTTTAAATGAATGCCTTTGCATGACTATGCTCGTGTTAAGTTTTGATGAATAAATATGCATGATAAGGATTCAAGCAGTGTGCCGTAGGACTATTAGGCTAATTCAGTTAGATGTGTGATTATAAATGATGATACGATCAGTTATGTACGAATGATGATAAGCTTAGTTTTAACGCATGAATATGAATAGTTATGCTAACTCAGTGATACTAGTCCAGTTTTGCTTTATCATATCTGTTCATGATGTTCTTGCATATATGTTAGCATGCATTGTTCATGTTCTGTTATCCTTGATATCATGTACACATCTTTAATTCATCTTGAAACAAGTGATCCCACTAACTCGGGAGCTTGATATCTCGTCCAAGTGATCCCGTTAACTCGGGAGCTTGATATCCCGTCCAAGTGATTCCGCTAACTCGGGAGCTTGATATCTCGTCCAAGTGATCCCGCTAACTCGGGAGCTTGATTTTCTTGTTTCTTGTTCTTGTACATATCTTGTTTCAGCATGATTCATTGATCTCGCCTGATTCCTTGTCAGCATGAATATGTCAGCATTGTCAGCATGATACAATAATTGCATGATTTAGTGCTTGTTCTGTTATATACTGCTAGGATATATGGATGCT
Organism: Chloranthus sessilifolius; assembly: GCA_021018995.1. Classification (NCBI taxonomy): domain Eukaryota; kingdom Viridiplantae; phylum Streptophyta; class Magnoliopsida; order Chloranthales; family Chloranthaceae; genus Chloranthus; species Chloranthus sessilifolius. The sequence goes on along the minus strand of CM037595.1, from coordinate 16,222,343 downwards.
AGAATAAACCTAATATAAGATGACGTGTGTTTCGTTTTATTTTTCACCTAGACATGAATGAATAATCTACCATATAAATTAGCATTTTAATTTTTCCTGCTGAGCTTTGATGATAGCTCATCCTACGACTTTATGTCTTAGCTGCAGATATTGCTCAAAACCCTGAGCACGAAGCTGATCCTACCTATTAGTCTGAGGAGGAGGGCGAGGAGGAAGGTTCTACTGAGGATTTCTTTCCTTGAGAGGTTTGGAAGAGATAGAGATTTATTTTTAAACATTAAATATGTATAAACAGCAGTGTGATTTAAGATAGTTTATTACTTCAAGTATAGGTTTCTATTTATATTTCCTGTTCAATTTACTGCTTTAGATAAAGGAGTGGATATCAGTTGTTGCCATATTTCTTCGTATCAGAGTTAATTAAATTCACTTCCGCATATGTAACACTTTGTACACGATGCCCTTGTATGACAGGATCATGTTAGGTGATCCAACGACGCGACCTTTCCCATTTACGAGAAGGGAAAAAGTCGGGCTGTCACAGGTGGTATCAGAGCTCGGCGTTAAGTCTTTGGAGACTTAACTCTGGCACGGATATATGGCAATACTTCTGATGTTCGTTCAGTGTTAGAGCCTAGGCTTTAGGTCTTTAGGTTGGACTCAAGGCTATGGTAGTAGCTTCTATTAGAGCGTAGGTTGTGGATCTATACGACCACGTTTGACTGAACTAATCGGTCACTATTGTGGATCTGTATGACCATGTTTGACTGGAGCGATCGGTCAATAGTGATCGAAGTATGCCTTTAGGATCCGAGGTAGGATGTAAATGTTTTCAAGTCATGGGATCATGAGGATCACGATCATTGTTAATTGGAACATTTATTTCATTTTGACAGATCAATATGGCAAATCACAAAAGAGCTAGGACCATGTATGCTGGGAAGAATGATCATGAACAAACTAGGCAACTACTGGAGACAATGGTCGGAACAATGGCCCGACAGAATGAGTTACTTACGACACTAGTGCAGTCCACTGTACACACTTCTTCGCCCGCACTCAATGGGTCATGCTCACAGTGCAGAATACAGCACAAGACGGGGAAATGTAGGTGGGCTACAGGTGAGTGTTTCAGATGTGGCAAACTAGGATATCTGATAAAAGATTGCCCTACGACGAAAATGAAAAATACAACACCCGAATTTCAGCAACCTGCTCAAGGTGTTTATCCGAAACCGACCATATCTACACCTTCGGGGTCATTCCGTCACTCGAACCCTACTATAACGGGAGCGTTTGGAGTTCCACAAACTTCACGCACCTCTTCATCCATTCCGTTAGCATTTTGTGAAAAATGTGGGAAGACACATCACATAGATGAATGCCGTAGAGCGTTTGGGGTGTGTTTTCGTTGTGGTATGATGGGACATTGGATTAAGGATTGCCCAGAGATGGTGGGAACGACATCAAGGACAACACAAGATGCCCAAACCAGCAACGATATTGTCTAAGACATGTGAACTATTTAGTTATAAGTTATTTAAATTGTTTATGTGAAAGGTGCATCTAAGTAAATAATTTATATATGTGTGCATCTACTATATTGTTACCTTTTCATTAGTTTTAGAAATGATAAATTTATAATTTGTGAAGTAGACACAATTTAGCTAACAATAGTAAGTCTATATCTTAGGTATCTTGTAATTGTATCCAGAGGATGCCTACTTATTGTATGAAGCACGAGTTTTGGTAGATCCTGGATTGACACATTCCTTTATTATACCTAATTTGTTGAAAAGTTAGGGAAGTTGGGAGCCACCCCAGAACCTCTCGACTTTATTGTGACGTGTTAGTCTCGACTAAATAGTCTGTCACTACTAACATGATATGTCGATCAATCATCGTCGTAATCCAAGGTCACGACGACTGTGAAGCAGTAGCCGATTAATCTTACTCGATTTACTCAATATGTAAGGAGTTGACGTAATCCTTGGCATGAATTGGCTATCCAATCATCATGCGAGCATTGATTGTAGAAGCAGATTGCCAATAGCCTGTGAATTCCCTAATATCTTTCCTGCTAAGTTGCCAGGATTTTTGCCTGGCAGGAAAGTGGAATTCGCTAGTGATTTAGCCCCGGGCATAGAGAAGGTATCAAAGGCACCTTATCGAATGAAACCAACAGAGTTGAAAGAACTGAAGGAGCAGTTGCAAGAGCTTGTTAGCAAAGGGTTTATTAGACCCAGTGTGTCTCCATGGGACGCACCAGTATTGTTCGTAAAGAAGAATGATGGGTCAATGCATATTTGCATTGACTACCGTCAACTCAATAAATTGACGATCAAGAATCGATATCCGCTCCCACGAATCGAAGATCTCTTTGATCAAGGAGCGCGATTCTTTTCAAAAATTGACCTATGATCAAGTTATCACCAGATGAAGGTGAAAGCTGAGGATATTTCGAAGACAACTTTTCGAACATGCTACGGTCACTACGAGTTTCTCGTCATGCCCTTTGGGTTGACCAACACACCTGCTGCATTGATGGACTTGATGAACCGAGTCTTCAAGCCCTATCTAGATCAGTGTATCGTAGTCTTTATCGACGATATACTCATCTACTTAAAGACAAAAGCAAAGCACTGTTTTGCTTTACAGACATTAAGAGATTCTTAGTTGTATGTGAAATGCAGTAATTGCGACTTCTGGTTGAATCAAGTTAGTTTTCTTGGTCATATCATTTCCGAAGCCGGTATTACCATAGATCCTGTAAAAAAAAAAATAATAATAAATATATATATATATATATATATATATATATTTAAGCTGTAGTGCAATGGAAGCAGCCACAAACAGTAATCGAGATCAGAACCTTTCTAGGTCTTGTAGGATATTACCGACAATTTGTTGAAGGGTTTTTGAAGCTTGTTGGACCACTCACGTAGCTCACTCGAAAGACTGTCAAATTCGAGTGGACTAAGGCATGTGAACAGGATTTCCAAGAGTTGAATTAGAGGCAGAGAAGGTGAATGGAGTTCTTAAAAGACTATGATTGTTCTATTTCAATACCATCCCGACAAAGCCAATGTAGTAGCTGATGCGCTTAGTCAAAAGTCATCCGCTCAGTTATCCCATTTTGTGACACGGCTACAAAGATGGAACTTACTCAACGACATTGTATCATTGAGTGCCACTCTTCGAGCAACGTCAACTGGAGGTTTACTTGCTACAGTAATGATCCGATCTACACTCTTCGATAGGATCTGAGAACTCCAGATGCATGATGCAGAGCTTATTTCCATCAGACAGGGAATACTCTGTGGGCTCCAACCAGCCTTTTCGATTGAGGACGATGGGTCCTTATTATTTCGAGGCCGAGTATGTGTACCGAATGATAGTGCTTTGCGTCATGAAATTTTTGACGAAGCTCATAAGTCAGCCTATGTCATTCATTCTAGTAGCATAAAGAAGTATCAAGATTTAAAGAAGGCTTTTTTGTGGAGTAGCTTGAAGCGTCGAAATTGGCCGACGTCTATCTAAGAAAGATAGTCAGACGACATGGGATACCAGTGAGTATCGTGTCAGATCATGATCCGTTATATACCTCCCACGTCTGGCAGAGTTTCCACGAAGGAATGAGTTCCAAGTTGGAATTCAGTTCTGCATTTCATCCTCAAAACAACGGATAGACGGAAAAAGGTAGTTAAAGGCCTGTATGCTGAATTTTCAGGGATCATGGGATAAGCACTTACCCCTGATCAACTTTGCATACAGTAACAACTTCCAATAGAGCATCGGTATGGCACCATTCGAGGCACTGTATGGACGCCGATGTAAATATCCGATTAACTAGAAAGACACTGGTAAACATCTTCTTTTGAGCCCTGACTTGATCGAAAATACCAATGCGGTTGTATACGCCATTCGTAAGCAACTGAATAGGGCCTAGAGTCGGCAGAAGAGTTATGCTGATCTCAAACAAGGCAAGTTAAGTCCTCATTATGTTGGACCATTCCAAGTTTTGGGCAAAGTTGGTGAGGTAGCATACCGAGTTTGCGTTACCTCCACATTTATCCAGTGTACACGATGTGGAACGATGTATTCCACATGTCTATGCTAAGGAAGTACGGTCGTGCTCCAACCCACGTGTTGAATTATCAGCCACTGGATATTTAGAAAGAGTTAACAGTGATTGAAGAGTCAGCTCAGATATTGGATCACAGAGACCAAATCTTGAGAACAAAACGTATTTCACTCGTTTTGATCCAATGGAAGAATCATGGGTTGCATGAAGCTACCTGAGAGCACGAAGCTGATATCCGTACTCAGTAACCTCGATTATTTACATAAGGTACGTACTTCAAATCCATGTACATTATAGTTATACTAGTCAAATAAATTTCCATTGCTTAGATTATAATGTTATATAAATGCACCTGCACCAGTAGATAAGAAATTAGGGCAAATTGAATATATTAATTAAGTACTATGGACCATGATCGAAATAACTTGAAATAACATGCTGGTATTTAGCATTAAAATATAATATTAGTATAAAATTTTATAACATTAAATATTGAGAATATTCAAGATAATTTGAATACTAAATAGTAATATTGCAAAAATGTTATTAGTAAACACCACATGTTGTGTAGGCCTTACCCCATTTATATACATGATTGTGACATTCATCTGTTACCCAGATAGTCCCGATTGATTTTTGAGGACGAAAATTCCTAAAATAGGGGAGAATGTAACGATCCCCAGATTTATATATTGCAGTGGTGAGTGTCCGGTCAGACCTCACTAGGATAGCCCTTAAAATCTTATGAATTTGACTTTTAGCAAAATACATATAAGTGTATTAAAATAAAAAGGTTTAAACTATCTTATATAAAGAATTAAATTCTGGTATATACCAGAAGTGGTATATAGACCTTATACTCAAGCCTAAGCCATTTGGCTTTATTCTAACAGTATTAATATAACCAAGGAAAAAGGGAGGGGTTATTAGAGAAACCTTTTATGGTTTTTCCCTATTTTATTTCATGTTAGTGTTAAACTACAGACAAGAAGTTCTTTTGTTTTGTTTTATATGTAATACCCTTACATAGTTATACTAGCTGTATAAGAATGTTTTACCTTATGTAGCTTATAAGCTACTTGCATGGCAGAAGTAGAGAACGACTCCAATGAGTCACTTCGCAGGTTCATGCACACAAAGTACATCAACCCCTTATAAAATTTCTACACAAAGCTGGCATCTTCCTCCTTTACATTTCATGGCAAGGTGCTTGCCGCGGCAAGCTTTATGTGTTGCCGCGGCAACCCTATGCTCAAACTACTGTGTGGTATTTTGGTCATATCTTTTGGCCCCGAACTTCAAATGGCACGATTCTTAATGCGTTGGAAAGTAGACAGCGAGAACTACAACATTTATGAAGTAACCAAGCTTTAAATCTGACGTTTAAATGGCCACAAAGTAGTGACAAGATACGGCAAGATACTCAGGCTTGCCGCGGCAACAGTATACTCAAACCACTGTGTGGTATTTTAATCATATCGTTTGATCCCGAAATCTGATTGACACGATTCTTAATGCGTTGGAAAGGGAACAACAAGCCCTACAACTTTCATGAAGGAACACATTTTTAATCCAACATATAAGGGGTCAAAACGTAGTGACAAGTTGCGGCAACATGCAATTGCAAAGCTTGCCGCGGCAACCCTGCATCCGACATACTTGGTGACACCTCTGTCAGGGGTTTATGCTGGGATGACTTGCTGAGTTTGACCATGAGACTTGGGACCATAAATGGTCCATATTTGGGGTCTATGTTGACCCAATAAACCATTAAAAATACTAAACTTATGAACGACATTTCTAGGTGCCACTTGGTACACATGATGTGTTTGCTTGATGACGAGCGTGCACAGGAAACTAGTTACACGTAAACCTGGTGTAAGGTAGGGAGTTTATATTGTTAATATATATTTTATTTTCGAATTCATTCCTGATTAGCAAATTATAATTATGCCTATGTTAGTTTAATCCATATGCTAGTTGTGCTAGTTCTGCTAAGGAATACTAAGTTATGATGATAGTAAGATCAAAGCCATATATGTTTATACCATAAATTTCGATGCTCGAACCATGCTAGTTCAGCTCGACATAGGATTATTCTATGAATATGTCAGCATGATAATCTTTGAATATAAAGGCAATTTTAAATGATAATTAGAGATTTATAAGGATGCCAATCAATTTTGTTGATGACAAACGCATGTGATAATGTCAGTTTATATAATGAACTCCTGTCAGTTGGGATGGATATGATACTAATGAATTCAGTGTTGATTTATGGTTAAAGGATGATACTCAAATATATAGGGATAACGGGATAATACTATATCAGTTCAGAGGAATGGTTCTGATTAATAATGATCATGTATTGCTCATGTATAATTGTCATGGATAGAGATAGATGAATTTATGAATCATGATGAAAATATAGGTCAGATTTGACGTATGATTAATGAATGAATATGCTAGTCCAATTTTGATGAATAGTTAGCTCAGCTCAATAGATGAATTTTAATGATTATGCTAATTTCAGTTTAAATGAATGCCTTTGCATGACTATGCTCGTGTTAAGTTTTGATGAATAAATATGCATGATAAGGATTCAAGCAGTGTGCCGTAGGACTATTAGGCTAATTCAGTTAGATGTGTGATTATAAATGATGATATGATTAGTTATGTACGAATGATGATAAGCTCAGTTTTAACGCATGAATATGAATAGTTATGCTAACTCAGTGATACTAGTTCAGTTTTGCTATATCATATCTGTTCATGATGTTCTTGCATATATGTTAGCATGCATTGTTCATGTTCTGTTATCCTTGATATCATGTACACGTTTTTAATTCATCTTGAAACAAGTGATCCTGCTAACTCGGGAGCTTGATCTCTCGTCCAAGTGATCCCGCTAACTCGGGAGCTTGATATCCCGTCCAAGTGATCCCACTAACTCGGAAGCTTGATATCTTGTCCAAGTGATCCCGCTAACTCGGGAGCTTGATTTTCTCGGTCCAAGTGATCCCGCTAACTCAGGAGCTTAATTTTCTTGTTTCTTGTTCATGTACATGTCTTGTTTCAGCATGATTCATTGATCTCGCCTGATTCCTTGTCAGCATGAATATGTCAGCATGATATAATAATTGCATGATTTAGTGCTTGTTCTGTTATATACTTCTAGGATATATGGATGCTAGAATAGACCTAATATAAGATGACGTGTGTTTCGTTTTATTTTTCATCTAGACATGAATGGATAATCTAACATATAAATTAGCATTTTAATTTTTCCTGCTGAGCTTTGATGATAGCTCATCCTACGACTTTATATCTTAGCTGCAGATATTGCTCAAGACCCTGAGCATGAAGCTGATCCTACTTATCAGTCTGAGGAGGAGGGCGAGGAGGAAGGTTCTACTGAGGACTTCTTTCCCTGAGAGGTTTGAAAGAGATAGAGATTTATTTTTAAACATTAAATATGTATAAACAGTAGTGTGATTTAAGATAGTTTACTACTTCAGGTATAGGTTTCTATTTATATTTCTTGTTCAATTTACTGTTTTAGATAAAGGAATGGATATCAGTTGTTATCATATTTCTTCGTATCAGAGTTAATTAAATTCGCTTTTGCATATGTAACACTTTGTACACGATGCCCTTGTATGACAGGATTATGTTAGGTGATCTTTGATGACAGCTCATCCTACGACTTTATATCTTAGCTGCAGATATTGCTCAAGACCCTGAGCATGAAGCTGATCCTACTTATCAGTCTGAGGAGGAGGGCGAGGAGGAAGCTTCTACTGAGGAATTCTTTCCTTGAGAGGTTTGAAAGAGATAGAGATTTATTTTAAAACATTAAATATGTATAAACAGCAGTGTGATTTAAGATAGTTTACTACTTCAGGTATAGGTTTCTATTTATATTTCCTGTTCAATTTACTGTTTTAGATAAAGGAATGGATATCAGTTGTTGTCATATTTCTTCGTATCAGAGTTAATTAAATTCGCTTCCGCATATGTAACACTTTGTACACGATGCCCTTGTATGACAGGGTAATGTTAGGTGATCCGACGGCGCGACCTTTCCCATTTACGAGAAGGGGAAAAGTCGGGCTATCACAGATGAAAACCCTTATTTACATTTAAGACAGTTCATAGAAGTGTACAATCTTATCCAAATCCAAAATTTGCGAGAAACATCTCTTTGTCTAAGGCTGTTTTCATATTCTCTCAGAGATGAAGCATGACAGTGGATACACTCCTTACCTCATAATTTATTCACCAATCGGAAGGACTTGTTAAGAGGATTTCTCATGAAATACTTCCCAATACATAGAACGAATCAAATCTGGTATCTTATTACAACTTTCAAATAATCTCCGGATGAATCTCTACAAGAGGGGTGGATGTGCCTCAATGATCTTTTTTATGGGTGTCCTCATCATAAAGTCCCCTGTTGGCAGATAGTCCTCATTTTCTATGAAGGTTTGAATGACCAAAACTGGCACATAGTTGATATTGCCTATGGGGGGATGTTCCACAGCATGTCTGTTGAGGCTGCTTAAGAATTTTTTGGGAACTTTAACAAGGAATCAATGCAATGCCAAGCACCCGGTGAGATTGAATTTTAGACTTCTAGGAGTATACCTCTTAGATAGAGAGGTTTATATAAATTAAAGTCAATGATGAATTGCCTTCCAAAGTTAAAACTATAGAAGACAAAAATTCAATCTCTGATGGGTGTAAAATCGCACCTAACATCTCAACAAGGAGAAGCCATTGGATCTAACTGCGGCCTAAATAAGGAAATTCCTCAGCACTCTCCTAAAATTTACCCCATACAGACCCAAGACCACACTGACATTGAGGAAGCCTTGTCGCAATTGGCCGAAAGATGGCTACAACATGGCCATATCGAAACGGAGCTACTCAGTAATCTATTGGAATCCATTACATGGTTAGAAACTCAAGTTGAACAATTAACCATTCTGGTTAACTAGAGAGAGTAACTACTCTTCCTCATGGCCAGTTGGCACCCCAGGAGGAAATACTTTATGGGAGAGACATAAACTTCCGTTGATCGCCATTGAATTCCTCTTGAATTTGTCGAGCTACCGACTCACCCATAGCAAACACATATAACATATGTAAATAAATACTTTTGAAATGACCCCTCCATGATTTATAAGATATTACTAATCGTAAAGACTCTTTTCTTTGTTTTTAATCATTTGAAACCTATGGATTTACGATTTATGGTGACACTTAGAGTCAATTCATAGTGAGTACGATTTGAAATGTCAATAGGTCTCACATTCGTTCTATAGAATTGCAAATGAAAATTCTAGGGAACAAGCAACTCTAGTGACCGATCTTATCGGTTACGTAGGAGTTCAAACCCATTAAACTCATAAGGGAAACAAATAAATTTTGCATTCAATTTCGCCACTTCCCAACCACCCTAGCCTAGGAACCTACATAAAGACATTTACTCGAAGTGACGGTTCAATACCTTTCCCTATAAATCCATACCCATCCATAAACTAACTCATCTCTTCCATCTTCCACCTTTCATACCTAAAATCCTATGACAGAAGAACATAGCCAAAGTGATTATAGTATGTAACTTGATAGAATCCTCGAGTTACACAAGACTAAGCTGCTAGCTTCACAATAGAAAGTAGAAGATTTGAGGTACCAACGACTCACTCGAGATGTTGAATTGTCCACTAAAACTACCCTTGACCCTAGACCTGACCCAAATTCGAAACCATATACTAGGAACCCATTTTCCCTCACTTTCTAACCTTTACACCATCACAACCCACCCCGAATGCAAACTCCTATATGATGATGGTGGGTTGAGCCGTCCCTTGCCACCCTTCTCCATTGCTTATCTTCTCTCTTCGCTTACGCTACATTCCCTTCACATAGTTTTTGTAAGGGAGCTGTATAGGCAAAAGATGAATCAGAGAGGTGCTCCCTTCCCACTCTTCAAAGGAATTCTATAGTGAGATTGCATTTCTTCCTAGGAAAGAATGATAGGTGCCCTATCTCATTGTGGAGGGATGAAGAGGTGTCGACTTCCATCTCCTCAAACTTCTTCACTCAACTACACCGAGGGTGCAGTTGATGAATCAGAAGGGATGTGAGATGCTCCTTTTTGGGGATGTAAGATAAACAAGGGCACAGAGGAAGTGTTCTGTAGCTTTTGGGAAGTGACCCTGCAAAGGCAAGGATATGCCTTTGGTAGAAGGAATGAGAGACTTTAATTAAAGCATAGTTAGAAGCCAAGGACTGATCTTTATGAAAGATTTATTTTGGGATGTTGTTGCTAGTGTCTTAGTCTAGTATGTGTTTAGATGTAACATCTCAAAAATTTCAAACTTTGAATAGTGTGCCTCGGGAAGTGTGCCCGACTAGTCACTAGTCGAACCGGGTTAATGTTGACTAGGTGGACTTAAATTGGTTAACTTAAGTTGGAAAGGTCATATGGGAAATGTGGAGTGTGTGTGTAGTGAGAGTGAGATTAATTGGGCCATATATACCTAGTTGGGTATGTGTGCTCTATGTTAAATGGTGAAAATTTCCACTTTTCACCCTATAACCTGACCATTGATAGACCTGTGAGCACACTAATAAGCCCTTGTCAAGTGTATTTTGTAGACAATAATAAAAGAAGATACTAAGGAAGAAAAGCACTCAAGAATGCCTAACAAGGAGTCATCTCTCAGCACAGGACGAACTCAGCAATAGCACACCAAAGGGTAGCACATCATTGAACCCTTGAAGCGTGTGGCTGCAGCAGGGCAAGGTGAAGAAAGTGAGAATAGGTTGAAAACGTCCTATCTATTGGTCACCTGAAGAGTTCGATAGGAGCTGAAAGCATTGAAAGGAAGGAATTCGTGTAGTTGAGAAGGGTTCGACAGGATCATAAGGCAGAAAAAGGAAGAATTTGTGCCGAAGTGAAGAATTCGATAGGCTCAAAGAACCTATCGAGCAGTTGAAAGAGAAAAAGAATTCAACCTATCGAAAGCTAGCTTGAGGGAAAAAGGAGACCTATCAGAAGGCTCCCTGAACTTATTGAATGGTCCACTGAACCTATCGAAATAGAAGTGCTGAGACAGTACCTATCGCAGAATGATTTGAACCTTTCGATAGGAACAAGGGTCATCCGATCGAAGCAATAGAATGTGAATCCTCAACCTATCGAATTACTCTTCCAACATGTCGAAGGCCCTAGATCAAGTGCAGTGAAGCTGAAGCATCTAAGCCCAACCTATCGGAACCTATCAAAGAGACTAGGGAACCTATCGAAAGAGGCTATAAGCTTACTTTTAACCTGTCAGAAGCTTCTCCAACCTGTCGAAATCGTGTGCTGAACTTTTCAGAAACTATGTTATGCACACGATGTGACTTGGTGACCTGCTACACGCAAACCGAGGCACTTTGGTGACAAGCGCGACGTTCTAGAAGATACCCTAGGAAGCCCTAACCGACCCACGTGCTTTAACAGAACTCTAACAAACTCTGACAACCTTCTAGAAGGAATTTTTGGCAGGAAAAATAGAGGAGAAAGCTATATATTGAGATCCCTAATTGCCATTGAGAAGGATCAAATTTTTAGACAATTCTTGGAGATCAGAGCTTGCAACGAGATTCTATTTACCTTCCTTTAGCCCAACCATGGTTGGCTAAGTCCCTAGGAGTAGCAAGGGGTGAGTTAGATCTGTAATTGGGTAAGGTTAAGAGTGTTGCTGGGGTTTAATTACTGCACAAACTACAGATTTGAGAGCATTCCAATGTAAGAGTGACCTGTTTGTAATGTAAATGTTGTTTTCAATGTTTCAATTAGATCTAAAGCTCTTTTGATTCCTTTTGGTGCTCGATCAGATTTGTGTAGAGGAGTTGCTTGATCAGCTCACCCACTTAACTGGTAGACCTCTTGGATATCATCTGAATTCCCTGGATCTGATATCCCTGTAATTTCCTGCGTCTGTGACCTAAAAATTACAGCATCTGTAGTGGTTTTAATTGTTCTAATTGAGGCTCTGGCTTTGTAGGAGATCTCTAGGATAGTCTGTGACCATTAAAGTGGACAGATCATAACCTTAAGGTAAATCTGAGCTCATGCCTCAATTGGATTCTTCTGCTGTAATCCATAGATTCAATAAAGCCTATAGGATGGTCTGTGACCATTGAAGTGGACAGATCATAGCCTTAAGGCCAGGTGGATCTTGTGATTTGGAGTGGAGTTTATACCCTGCAGCTGTGCTTGTGGACAGTGCCTGTGGCCAGCCGAGGGACTTGTGTGCTTTTGAACCCCTGTAATATGCTTAGCTTAACCTGATTGCAGTGAAAACAACCTCTAAGCTGTTCTTCTCCATCTTTTGCATTTTTAAACCTTCCACCTGCAAGATCTGAGGCCCTGAATTCGATCTAAGACAATCTGCATTTTAATTGTAGTTAGTTTAAGTGACAACCCGATCCAAACTTCTCCCCTATCTTTTATCTAAATTAGTAATAGCTAGGGTGCCAGATCTCTTACAAATCTGGAGATTTATCATATTTCTAACCAGCCTCCCTATGGACATTCCCTTACTTACTTTAAAAACTTGCTACAAAGATCCTGTATCTTGCAGGCCCAGGATAGTTTAGATGTGCTGAATCTCTCTTGATTTTTACACCATAAATCAGCACACTAGAATTTCCCAACAAGTTTTTGGCGCCGTTGCCGGGGAGGCAGTTTAGAAATTGATAGATCTAAGTTTTGATCATAGATTTGTAGTTTTTGTTTGATTTTACTAACTGCATTTGAGAGTTTTGCTGTTTTTCAGTATTTTTGTGTCCATTTCACCAGATCTGAGTACAGAGTGAGAGGAGAGCTGTGCTGAAGGCTACTCTATAGTTTGCATCCCTTCTCCCCTGTTTATTTTTAGATCTGCTGATTTTTAGATTAGTTAATCAATTGTGTTGTTGCTATTTGTTGTGTTGAGAATTTACTCTGCATTCAGTTGTGAGTGTTGTATGTTTGGTAGGAGAACTCTGCAACCTCAGATTATTCCACTAAATCCAGAGGTTGAAAGACTTCTCAGATCCAGACCAACTACATCCACAGTTGTTGAATTTGAATATGTTGAAATGGGTGAGCAGCAACAGCCTCAAACTCTCAAGGAATTCAATGCACCAGGGGTCTACAATTCCCCCTTCTGCATTCAGTTCCCTGCTGCTCAAGGAAACTATGAGATCAAATCGTCCATCATTCAGATGTTGCCCTCATTTCATGGCCTGACCAAGGAGGACCCTTATAAGCATATAGACGAATTCTTAGGACTGTACACTACCTTCAACATCACAGGTTTGGGGGAGGAGGCAACTAGGATGAGGCTCTTTCCTTTTTCATTAAAGGATAGAACCAGACTGCTTCCACCTAAACGATACGATCCACCGGAGTGATCTCCAATGTCAGTTTTTGGCCACATTCTTTCCTATGTCAAAGACCAGTCAGTTGAGGAAGGGTATCATCTCTTTTACCCAAGATTCAACTGAAGACTTTCATCAATCCTGGAAGAGATTTAAAGAACTCCTCAAGAAATGCCCCCACCATCAAATCCCTGAATGACAATTGGTTCAAAGCTTTTACTAGGGAATTGATGCTAAAAGCAGAGATATGATAGATGCCTCCTGTGGTGGCACCTATCTCCATAAAACTGCTGAGGAGGCATGAGAGCTCTTTCACATCATCAGTGAGAACTCTATGCAAAGGGAAACCTTAGCAAGAGATCTAGAGCCTCTTAAATTGATGAAAGAGAACACCTCAAGAGGAGGAAAGATATATGAAGTGTGTGTGTGCCAAGTGAGTTGGAAAGGAAAGTAGATAGCTTAACTCTGAAATTTGATAGGTTGATGAGAGCAATGCAGTCACCTGTGGCTGCTAGAGTGGAGGAGGCATGTGCTATATGCCAGTCCCCTGCTCACTCCCTAGATGAATGCCTGCCCAATTTTCTGATTTTGTAACAGAGCATGTGGTTGTAACTCAAGCCTATGGGCAGCAGCCTGCTGCTGGGTATCAATGGAGAAACCACCCCAATTTGAGGTGGAGATAAGATGGATACCCCAGCCAGCAGTAGCAATAGCCCCAGCAGCCCATGCCCTACAGAAATGCTCAGCCCTATCGAGAAGGTTATGCCCCAAGACCTTAATATCAGCAAACCATGGCCTAACCTGTAGCTCCTCCTGTGCAGCAAGCTGCACCTACTCCAGCTATGAGAACACCATCTTTTGAGGAATAAGTTCTATCTTCATTATAAAACTTGAACACCTTAACCCAAATTGTGCACTCTCACAATCAGAGCATCAAAAAGATAGAGGACCAACTTGGTCAGCTGTCTGATGCTCTGACTAGGAGAGAGGGAGGAAGGTTACCTAGCCAACCACAGGATAATCCACGAAGACAGTTTGTAGTGGGTGAAGTTTCTTCCACCTATGAGGAAGCCAAATCTGTGGCAACTTTGAGGAGTGGGAGGCTAGTGGACAATCAAGGGGGCTGTGAGCCTGTGAGAAGTTTGAATGAAGAAAATGGAATGAGTTTTCCAAGAACACAACAGAGGCCACCAGTGGTGGACCTGCAGGAACAACCCACTGTCAATAAAGAGGATGATATGGATCCTAAAGAAAAAGAAAAAATAAAAAAGAAAGAAGCCCCATTGGCTAAGGCTGCAAGTGAGGGAGCACCCCCACACTTGCCATTTCCCAAGGCATTGCAAGGACCCTCCCCTTTTGACAAAGGGCAGGGCAAAATTGAGAAAATGATGGAGACTTTCGAACAAGTAAAGATTAATCTGCCTTTACTACATGCCATAAAAAAAGTCCCAGCCTACGCCAAATTTTTGAAGGAATTATGCACCCATAAAAGACAGTCTAGGGCATACTTGTCCAAGAAAGTCTTTTCAGCAGAGAAGGTAAAAGACATTCTGTCCATTGCAACTCCCACAAAACTTCAAGACCCTGGAGTGCCCACCATCCCCTGCATCATTGGGGATCATAAAATTGAGAAGGCCCTATTGGACCTAGGAGCCAGTGTGAACTTGTTGCCCTATGCAGTCTATGAAAAATTGGGCCTGACTGACAGGTCTGAAAGGAAGCCTGTGGGAGTCATTGAGGATGTCCTGGTGGGAGTTGACAAGTTTTTTTACCTTGCTGACTTTGTGGTATTAGATATGGAGCCAAGTAAAGGTATTTCCTCCATCCCTGTGATTCTGGGCAGGCCCTTCTTGGCCACTGCCAATGCCTGCATTCAATGCAGATCTGGAATCATGGAGGTCTCCTTTGGCAACATGAAAGTAAAGCTGCATGTGTACAGCACCAGCTCTCAACCCCCTTTTGACGAAACCTTTTTTTCCATTGTAGGGCTGGAGGAGGCTCTGCATGATAATCCTCAATAGCTGCTGCAGAGAAATGATTGGCCTATAGAGACAAGATTGCAATCAGGGGTTGAACAATTGCTGAGGAATGGATCCAAGAAGGATGACAAATTTGAGGAACATGGGGAGGCCGTTAACACTCCAGATCCCCCAGATTAGCACCTGCAGTTGAGTATGTATCATATGTACCATATTTTGCTTATGTTTTATTTTATTTTACTTTGCATTTCCAGTAGAATTCTTTTGCAATAAACATACCATGTTCTCTAGTGGGTCACCATTTCAAATTTTCCAGCTGCTCTAAAATACTGGAAGCTCATCCACAAAAGAATCCAACCGTAGGGTTGCACAACAACAGAGCCTGATAAGTACTGAAGCTAAGGGTGCCCAGAAAGACAGTTTTATTTGGGTTTTGGAGCCTTGGATAGGCCAAATCTACCTTTCATTAGGTTTCTTGGTGATTTCTACAGGATATCTAATGGTTTTGATAGGTATTGGATGTTTCGACAGGTAAAACCAACCTCTCGATAGGTTAAATAAGGCAACAAAAACTTTTTCGATAGGTTCTGGGTACCTATTGGCACCTATCGAAATGACGAATCGCGTCGAATTCTGACCTATCGAATGGAAGGTTCCACCTGTCGAGATCCTATCGCAATTGTACCTTTTGTAAGTTTTGACTGCCAAGCCTTCGATAGGACACCTTGACCTATCGCCACCATTCTCGTCGTCCTATCGGAATCATTTTCCACACCCGTATCGATCAGGTGGTCCTATCCTATGCATTTCCTAAATACCTAAACCTCTCTCAGTGCTTCAGCATTTATGGCACATGCCCCCTTAACTTCTTTCCCCCCCTAAATTTAGCCCATCATGCAGTCCACGCTCTATTTCCCACACGGCGACCACGACTCCATGCACTCCCGCCCTTCATTTTCAATTCCCACGCCTGAAAGACTGCGCCACTTTTATTGCATCATTTCATATTCCGGCGGCCATGCACCTTAAATATTCTGTTCGCCCAGTCCTTACACATCCATTCCACCCTAACCTGCCTAGCTCTTCCAGCCCCCACTCATGGCAGATGACAAACCTCAAGATTTGCTTATCAAATTCTTCCCAGTCTAGCCACCACCACCTCCACAGGTCGAGCCTGGTCCTCTTCAATTTCTTTGGGATGAATATGACGAGGTCCAGAGAATCCTCGCCAAGGAGAAAAAGAAAAACCTAAAGAGGGAGAAGAAGAGGCAGAAGACCGAGTCACCGGCTGCTTCTCCCCCATCATCCTCATCCTCATCCACCACCCCACCCCCAGCCCCCTGATCCCACTCTTTTTCCTTTTCTTTTCCCCCTTGGCTTGCAGTTCCTCTTCCACCTAACGCAGGCTGAGGATATCCCTGAGCCTGGAGGGCCATTTTTTTTCCCAAAGGAGATGTTGTCCATATGTCGGTTTTCATATTATTTATAATAAAATATTTTGTTCATTTCATTTGTTGTTTCTCTATTCATTTCTTGTTCCATTTATTTTCTTTGGATGTCTGCTCAATTAAACCCATTTTCTCGAAACAATGGGGACACTGTTTAGTTTAGGTTTAGGGGTGTGGCATGTATGCCAATAAACTAGTTAATTTTAGTGCAGCCAAGTTAAAAAGGAATAATCGAAAAGAGAATGAATTCACCTCATAATTGTTGATTAAGAAAATTTTAAAAACCATTTGCAACTGAAGTAAGCTGAAGTTTTAACATTTTTCATAAAGAAAATGTCAAGAAGTTTTACAGGAAGTTTTTGATGTGTGATAAACCAGCAATGAGAAGAGAGTGTGAAGATACTCTCTAGAAATTGGATGGAAGGCCATACCCAGTGAGAATTGGGCCTGAAAACTTCTTTGAAGAGTGTCTTGGCAATTCTTTCTGCTTTAAGGACTGACTGGACCTAATCTGGATCACTAGAAGTTAGGTAAAATCCGAGTTGAAACAACTTGACAGCACTCAGAACATGGAAGACATGAAGTAAGGCCATCTCTTGGACAGTTTGGGCCTAAAATTCCCCACCATTGAACTGCCCTTGATGCACACCACTTGAGCCTCAAAAGCCCCAATTTTCTTTGATGAAAACCAGAAATTCTAAACCCAAAACCTCTTGACCTATTTCATTTCACCCTAAATCTGATAAATCAGGAAGAGGAAGGAGGAGAAAGGTTAGAGAAGCAAGGTCCTAAATCAGGTTGAAAGAAAGAAAAACACAGTTGGTGGTATTTGTGGTATTACATTAAAAAAAAAAAAAAAGAAGCAGAAGAATGAGAAAGAGAAGTCATTTCATTGAAAAAAAAAACTGGAAGGAAGAGAAGAAGCTGGCCACTTTGGCTCTGAAAATTCAAAAGTAGATGGAATTGTGTTGAATTAAAGGTGAAGTCATGAATCACCTCCTAGCCTTTACTGATTTCTCAATTTTGAACTCTGTTACCCCTTTTTGTTCCTCCACAAACCTCATCCCTAAGCCACATTACAACCCAATAAAAAGACCTTACTGATCTGAAAGTGGATTGAGCTGTCATGTGGAGATGAGAATTTGCTTAACCTATGGTGTAATGAGTCGAAAAGTCGAAATTCAAGCAATGCCTATGCTCACCTTGCGTCCTATTTGAGTCAGAATCGCTCTTGAGCTGAGTGTTATGATTTACCCCTCTTCTCTTTACTGATGAGTGAGCAGCCCTGATGAGACTTGGGTCTGAAATCCAGATTGAAGGGGGAAGTATCTAAGCAGGATCCTCAAATTGATGGTGAGTTATGCATAAAATTTATGAAGAAATGCCTGGACACAAACTGAGTGATGATGGAGAGATTTCAGCAAACTTTCATATTTCCAAATGGATGTTTTTTCTGAATTTCCCTTAAGGAATGGGCATGATTTGAATTTATTTGATTTGCTTTAACAGGTTGCACTGTCATTAACTAAGCTGCATTGGAGAAGTTGGTGGGTACCTTCACTGAAAACCCTCAGGAGACTTCACTCTTCCACTAGGGATCACCTAGGGGTTTAAAAGGCTTGGTGCATGTGCCAAATGCAACCGTGCTCCCTACGAAAGTGGCATTTTTGTTTCCTTTTAATTCTCCTTTGCTCAGGGACTAGCAAAGCTTAGGTTTGGGGGTGTGTTAAGTGGTGAAAAATGCCACTTTTCACCCTATAACCTGACCATTGATAGACTTGTGAGCACACTAATAAGCCCTTATCAAGTGTATTTTATAGACAACAATAAAGAAGATACTAAAGAAAAAAAGCACTCAAGAATGCCCAACAAGGAGCCATCTCAGCACAGGACGAACTCAGCAATAGCACACCAAAGGGTAGCAAATCATTGAACCCTTGGAGCGCGTGGCTGCAGCAGGGCAAGGTGAAGAAAGTGAGAATAGGTTGAAAACGTCCTATCGATTGGTCACCTGAAGAGTTCGATAGGAGCTGAAAGCAGAAGTGAAGAATTCGATAAGATCCAAGAACCTATTGAGCAGTTGAAAGAGAAAGAGAATTCAACCTATCGAAAGCTAGCTTGAGGGAAAAAAGAGACCTATCGAAAGGTTCCCTGAACCTATCGAATGGTCCACTGAACCTATCAAACTAGAAGTGCTGAGACAGTACCTATCGCAGAATGATTTGAACCTTTCGATAAGAACAAGGGTTATCCGATTGAAGCAATAGAATGTGAATCCTCAACCTATCAAATTACTCTTCCAACCTGTCGAATGCCCCATATCAAGTGCAGTGAAGATGAAGCATCTAAGCCCAATCTATTGGAACTTATCAAAGAGACCAGGGAACCTATCGAAAGAGGCTACAAGCTTACTTTTAACCTATCGGAAGCTTCTCCAACCTGTCAAAATCGTGTGCTGAACTTCAGAAACTATGTTATGCACACGCTGTGACTTGGTGACCTGCTGCAAGCAAACCGAGGCACTTTGGGGACCGACGCGATATTCTAGAAGATGCCCTAGGAAGCCCTAACCGACCCACGTGCTTTAACAGAACTCTAACAAACTCTGACAACCTTCTAGAAGGGATTTTTGGCGGGAAAAATAGAGGAGAAATCTATATCTTGAGATCCCCAATTACCATTGAGAAGGATGGAATTTCTGGACAATTTCCTGGAGATCAGAGCTTGCAACGAGATTCTATTTACCTTCCTTTAGCCCAACCATGGTTGGCTAAGTCCCTAGGAGTAGCAAGGGGTGAGTTAGATCTGTAATTGGGTAAGGTTAAGAGTGTTGCTGGGGTTTAATTACTGCACAAACTATAGATTTGAGAGCATTCCAATGTAAGAGTGACATGTTTGTAATGTAAATGTTGTTTTCAATGTTTCAATTAGATCTAAAGCTCTTTTGATTCCTTTTGGTGCTCGATCAGATTTGTGTAGAGGAGTTGCTTGATCAGCTCACCCACTTAACTGGTAGACCTCTTGGATATCATCTGAATTCCCTGGATCTGATATCCTGTAATTTCTGCGTCATGACCTAAAAATTACAGCATCTGTAGTGGTTTTAATTGTTCTAATTGAGGCTCTGGCTTTGTAGGAGATCTCTAGGATAGTCTGTGACCATTAAAGTGGACAGATCATAACCTTAAGGTAAATCTGAGCTCATGCCTCAATTGGATTCTTCTGCTGTAATCCATAGATTCAATAAAGCCTATAGGATGGTCTGTGACCATTGAAGTGGACAGATCATAGCCTTAAGGCCAGGTGGATCTTGTGATTTGGAGTGAAGGATGGGCTCGTGGTGCCCAGCCGAGGGACTTGTGTGCTTTTGAACCCCTGTAATATGCTTAGCTTAACCTGATTGCAGTGAAAACAACCTCTAAGCTGTTCTTCTCCATCTTTTGCATTTTTAAACCTTCCACCTGCAAGATCTGAGGCCCTGAATTCGATCTAAGACAATCTGCATTTTAATTGTAGTTAGTTTAAGTGACAACCCGATCCAAACTTCTCCCCTATCTTTTATCTAAATTAGTAATAGCTAGGGTGCCAGATCTCTTACAAATCTGGAGATTTATCATATTTCTAACCAGCCTCCCTATGGACATTCCCTTACTTACTTTAAAAACTTGCTACAAAGATCCTGTATCTTGCAGGCCCAGGATAGTTTAGATGTGCTGAATCTCTCTTGATTTTTACACCATAAATCAGCACACTAGAATTTCCCAACAAGTTTTTGGCGCCGTTGCCGGGGAGGCAGTTTAGAAATTGATAGATCTAAGTTTTGATCATAGATTTGTAGTTTTTGTTTGATTTTACTAACTGCATTTGAGAGTTTTGCTGTTTTTCAGTATTTTTGTGTCCATTTCACCAGATCTGAGTACAGAGTGAGAGGAGAGCTGTGCTGAAGGCTACTCTATAGTTTGCATCCCTTCTCCCCTGTTTATTTTTAGATCTGCTGATTTTTAGATTAGTTAATCAATTGTGTTGTTGCTATTTGTTGTGTTGAGAATTTACTCTGCATTCAGTTGTGAGTGTTGTATGTTTGGTAGGAGAACTCTGCAACCTCAGATTATTCCACTAAATCCAGAGGTTGAAAGACTTCTCAGATCCAGACCAACTACATCCACAGTTGTTGAATTTGAATATGTTGAAATGGGTGAGCAGCAACAGCCTCAAACTCTCAAGGAATTCAATGCACCAGGGGTCTACAATTCCCCCTTCTGCATTCAGTTCCCTGCTGCTCAAGGAAACTATGAGATCAAATCGTCCATCATTCAGATGTTGCCCTCATTTCATGGCCTGACCAAGGAGGACCCTTATAAGCATATAGACGAATTCTTAGGACTGTACACTACCTTCAACATCACAGGTTTGGGGGAGGAGGCAACTAGGATGAGGCTCTTTCCTTTTTCATTAAAGGATAGAACCAGGACGTGGTTGTCCCTGCTTCCACCTAACAGTATACAGTCCTGGAGTGATCTCCAATGTCAGTTTTTGGCCACATTCTTTCCTATGTCAAAGACCAGTCAGTTGAGGAAGGGTATCATCTCTTTTACCCAAGATTCAACTGAAGACTTTCATCAATCCTGGAAGAGATTTAAAGAACTCCTCAAGAAATGCCCCCACCATCAAATCCCTGAATGACAATTGGTTCAAAGCTTTTACTAGGGAATTGATGCTAAAAGCAGAGATATGATAGATGCCTCCTGTGGTGGCACCTATCTCCATAAAACTGCTGAGGAGGCATGAGAGCTCTTTCACATCATCAGTGAGAACTCTATGCAAAGGGAAACCTTAGCAAGAGATCTAGAGCCTCTTAAATTGATGAAAGAGAACACCTCAAGAGGAGGAAAGATATATGAAGTGTGTGTGTGCCAAGTGAGTTGGAAAGGAAAGTAGATAGCTTAACTCTGAAATTTGATAGGTTGATGAGAGCAATGCAGTCACCTGTGGCTGCTAGAGTGGAGGAGGCATGTGCTATATGCCAGTCCCCTGCTCACTCCCTAGATGAATGCCTGCCCAATTTTCTGATTTTGTAACAGAGCATGTGGTTGTAACTCAAGTTTATGGCAGCTGACTGCTCAGGTATCAATGGAGAAACCACCCCAATTTGAGGTGGAGATAAGATGGATACCCCAGCCAGCAGTAGCAATAGCCCCAGCAGCCCATGCCCTACAGAAATGCTCAGCCCTATCGAGAAGGTTATGCCCCAAGACCTTAATATCAGCAAACCATGGCCTAACCTGTAGCTCCTCCTGTGCAGCAAGCTGCACCTACTCCAGCTATGAGAACACCATCTTTTGAGGAATAAGTTCTATCTTCATTATAAAACTTGAACACCTTAACCCAAATTGTGCACTCTCACAATCAGAGCATCAAAAAGATAGAGGACCAACTTGGTCAGCTGTCTGATGCTCTGACTAGGAGAGAGGGAGGAAGGTTACCTAGCCAACCACAGGATAATCCACGAAGACAGTTTGTAGTGGGTGAAGTTTCTGCCACCTATGAGGAAGCCAAATCAGGCAACTTTGAGGAGTGGGAGGCTAGTGGACAATCAAGGGGGCTGTGAGCCTGTGAGAAGTTTGAATGAAGAAAATGGAATGAGTTTTCCAAGAACACAACAGAGGCCACCAGTGGTGGACCTGCAGGAACAACCCACTGTCAATAAAGAGGATGATATGGATCCTAAAGAAAAAGAAAAAATAAAAAAGAAAGAAGCCCCATTGGCTAAGGCTGCAAGTGAGGGAGCACCCCCACACTTGCCATTTCCCACAGACAGAAGGACCCTCCCTTTGACAAAGGCGAGGCAAAATTGAGAAAATGATGGAGACTTTCGAACAAGTAAAGATTAATCTGCCTTTACTACATGCCATAAAAAAAGTCCCAGCCTACGCCAAATTTTTGAAGGAATTATGCACCCATAAAAGACAGTCTAGGGCATACTTGTCCAAGAAAGTCTTTTCAGCAGAGAAGGTAAAAGACATTCTGTCCATTGCAACTCCCACAAAACTTCAAGACCCTGGAGTGCCCACCATCCCCTGCATCATTGGGGATCATAAAATTGGGAAGGCCCTATTGGACCTAGGGAGCCAGCAGTGAACTTGTTGCCCTATGCGGCCTATGAAAAATTGGGCACCGATGTGTCCGAAGGAAGCTGTGGGAGTCATTGAGGATGTCCCGTGGAGTTGACAAGTTTTTTACCTTGTCGACTTTGTGGTATTAGATATGGAGCCAAGTAAAGGTATTTCCTCCATCCCTGTGATTCTGGGCAGGCCCTTCTTGGCCACTGCCAATGCCTGCATTCAATGCAGATCTGGAATCATGGAGGTCTCCTTTGGCAACATGAAAGTAAAGCTGCATGTGTACAGCACCAGCTCTCAACCCCCTTTTGACGAAACCTTTTTTTCCATTGCAGGGCTGGAGGAGGCTCTGCATGATAATCCTCAATAGCTGCTGCAGAGAAATGATTGGCCTATAGAGACAAGATTGCAATCAGGGGTTGAACAATTGCTGAGGAATGGATCCAAGAAGGATGACAAATTTGAGGAACATGGGGAGGCCGTTAACACTCCAGATCCCCCAGATTAGCACCTGCAGTTGAGTATGTATCATATGTACCATATTTTGCTTATGTTTTATTTTATTTTACTTTGCATTTCCAGTAGAATTCTTTTGCAATAAACATACCATGTTCTCTAGTGGGTCACCATTTCAAATTTTCCAGCTGCTCTAAAATACTGGAAGCTCATCCACAAAAGAATCCAACCGTAGGGTTGCACAACAACAGAGCCTGATAAGTACTGAAGCTAAGGGTGCCCAGAAAGACAGTTTTATTTGGGTTTTGGAGCCTTGGATAGGCCAAATCTACCTTTCATTAGGTTTCTTGGTGATTTCTACAGGATATCTAATGGTTTTGATAGGTATTGGATGTTTCGACAGGTAAAACCAACCTCTCGATAGGTTAAATAAGGCAACAAAAACTTTTTCGATAGGTTCTGGGTACCTATTGGCACCTATCGAAATGACGAATCGCGTCGAATTCTGACCTATCGAATGGAAGGTTCCACCTGTCGAGATCCTATCGCAATTGTACCTTTTGTAAGTTTTGACTGCCAAGCCTTCGATAGGACACCTTGACCTATCGCCACCATTCTCGTCGTCCTATCGGAATCATTTTCCACACCCGTATCGATCAGGTGGTCCTATCCTATGCATTTCCTAAATACCTAAACCTCTCTCAGTGCTTCAGCATTTATGGCACATGCCCCCTTAACTTCTTTCCCCCCCTAAATTTAGCTCATCATGCCCACACGCCTATTTCCCACAGGCGACCACGACTCCATGCACTCCGCCTTCATTTTCAATTCCCACTTTGAAAGATCTGCGCCACTTTTATTGCATCATTTCATATTCGCCATGCACCTTTAGCCTTCCTTACACTTCCATTCGACCCTAACCTGCCTAGCACTTCCAGCCCCCACTCATGGCAGATGACAAACCTCAAGATTTGCTTATCAAATTCTTCCCAGTCTAGCCACCACCACCTCCACAGGTCGAGCCTGGTCCTCTTCAATTTCTTTGGGATGAATATGAGGTCCAGAATCCTCGCCAAGGAGAAAAGAAAACCTAAAGAGGGAGAAGAAGAGGCAGAACACCGAGTCCCCGGCTTCTTCTCCCCCATCATCCTCATCCTCCTCCACCACCCCACCCCCAGCTCCCTGATCCCACTCTTTTTCCTTTTCTTTTCCCCCTTGGCTTGCAGTTCCTCTTCCACCTAACGCAGGCTGAGGATATCCCTGAGCCTGGAGGGCCATTTTTTTTCCCAAAGGAGATGTTGTCCATATGTCGGTTTTCATATTATTTATAATAAAATATTTTGTTCATTTCATTTGTTGTTTCTCTATTCATTTCTTGTTCCATTTATTTTCTTTGGATGTCTGCTCAATTAAACCCATTTTCTCGAAACAATGGGGACACTGTTTAGTTTAGGTTTAGGGGTGTGGCATGTATGCCAATAAACTAGTTAATTTTAGTGCAGCCAAGTTAAAAAGGAATAAAAGAGAATGAATTCACCTCATAATTGTTGATTAAGAAAATTTTAAAAACCATTTGCAACTGAAGTAAGCTGAAGTTTTAACATTTTTCATAAAGAAAATGTCAAGAAGTTTTACAGGAAGTTTTTGATGTGTGATAAACCAGCAATGAGAAGAGAGTGTGAAGATACTCTCTAGAAATTGGATGGAAGGCCATACCCAGTGAGAATTGGGCCTGAAAACTTCTTTGAAGAGTGTCTTGGCAATTCTTTCTGCTTTAAGGACTGACTGGACCTAATCTGGATCACTAGAAGTTAGGTAAAATCCGAGTTGAAACAACTTGACAGCACTCAGAACATGGAAGACATGAAGTAAGGCCATCTCTTGGACAGTTTGGGCCTAAAATTCCCCACCATTGAACTGCCCTTGATGCACACCACTTGAGCCTCAAAAGCCCCAATTTTCTTTGATGAAAACCAGAAATTCTAAACCCAAAACCTCTTGACCTATTTCATTTCACCCTAAATCTGATAAATCAGGAAGAGGAAGGAGGAGAAAGGTTAGAGAAGCAAGGTCCTAAATCAGGTTGAAAGAAAGAAAAACACAGTTGGTGGTATTTGTGGTATTACATTAAAAAAAAAAAAAAAGAAGCAGAAGAATGAGAAAGAGAAGTCATTTCATTGAAAAAAAAAACTGGAAGGAAGAGAAGAAGCTGGCCACTTTGGCTCTGAAAATTCAAAAAGTAGATGGAATTGTGTTGAATTAAAGGTGAAGTCATGAATCACCTCCTAGCCTTTACTGATTTCTCAATTTTGAACTCTGTTACCCCTTTTTGTTCCTCCACAAACCTCATCCCTAAGCCACATTACAACCCAATAAAAAGACCTTACTGATCTGAAAGTGGATTGAGCTGTCATGTGGAGATGAGAATTTGCTTAACCTATGGTGTAATGAGCTGGAAAAGTCAGAAATTCAAGCAATGCCTATGCTCCTGCTTGCAGTCCTATTTGAGGGCTGTAACTGCTCTTGAGCTGAGTGTTATGATTTACCCCTCTTCTCTTTACTGATGAGTGAGCAGCCCTGATGAGACTTGGGTCTGAAATCCAGATTGAAGGGGGAAGTATCTAAGCAGGATCCTCAAATTGATGGTGAGTTATGCATAAAATTTATGAAGAAATGCCTGGACACAAACTGAGTGATGATGGAGAGATTTCAGCAAACTTTCATATTTCCAAATGGATGTTTTTTCTGAATTTCCCTTAAGGAATGGGCATGATTTGAATTTATTTGATTTGCTTAAATTCTGCTTTAACAGGTTGCACTGTCATTAACTAAGCTGCATTGGAGAAGTTGGTGGGTACCTTCACTGAAAACCCTCAGGAGACTTCACTCTTCCACTAGGGATCACCTAGGGGTTTAAAAGGCTTGGTGCATGTGCCAAATGCAACCGTGCTCCCTACGAAAGTGGCATTTTTGTTTCCTTTTAATTCTCCTTTGCTCAGAGACTAGCAAAGCTTAGGTTTGGGGGTGTGTTAAGTGGTGAAAAATGCCACTTTTCACCCTATAACCTGACCATTGATAGACTTGTGAGCACACTAATAAGCCCTTATCAAGTGTATTTTATAGACAACAATAAAGAAGATACTAAAGAAAAAAAGCACTCAAGAATGCCCAACAAGGAGCCATCTCTCAGCACAGGACGAACTCAGCAATAGCACACCAAAGGGTAGCAAATCATTGAACCCTTGGAGCGCGTGGCTGCAGCAGGGCAAGGTGAAGAAAGTGAGAATAGGTTGAAAACGTCCTATCGATTGGTCACCTGAAGAGTTCGATAGGAGCTGAAAGCAGAAGTGAAGAATTCGATAAGATCCAAGAACCTATTGAGCAGTTGAAAGAGAAAGAGAATTCAACCTATCGAAAGCTAGCTTGAGGGAAAAAAGAGACCTATCGAAAGGTTCCCTGAACCTATCGAATGGTCCACTGAACCTATCAAACTAGAAGTGCTGAGACAGTACCTATCGCAGAATGATTTGAACCTTTCGATAAGAACAAGGGTTATCCGATTGAAGCAATAGAATGTGAATCCTCAACCTATCAAATTACTCTTCCAACCTGTCGAATGCCCCATATCAAGTGCAGTGAAGATGAAGCATCTAAGCCCAATCTATTGGAACTTATCAAAGAGACCAGGGAACCTATCGAAAGAGGCTACAAGCTTACTTTTAACCTATCGGAAGCTTCTCCAACCTGTCAAAATCGTGTGCTGAACTTCAGAAACTATGTTATGCACACGCTGTGACTTGGTGACCTGCTGCAAGCAAACCGAGGCACTTTGGGGACCGACGCGATATTCTAGAAGATGCCCTAGGAAGCCCTAACCGACCCACGTGCTTTAACAGAACTCTAACAAACTCTGACAACCTTCTAGAAGGGATTTTTGGCGGGAAAAATAGAGGAGAAATCTATATCTTGAGATCCCCAATTACCATTGAGAAGGATGGAATTTCTGGACAATTTCCTGGAGATCAGAGCTTGCAACGAGATTCTATTTCCCTTCCTTTAGCCCAACCATGGTTGGCTAAGTCCCTAGGAACAGCAAGGGGTGAGTTAGATCTCTAATTGGGTAAGGTTAAGAGTGTTGTTGGGGTTTAATTGCTGCACAGACTACAAATCTGAGAGCATTCCATTGTAAGAGTGACCTTGTTTACAATGTAAATATTGTTTTCAATGTTTCAATTAGATCTAAAGCTCTTTTGATTTCTTTTGGTGCTCGATCGGATTTGTGTAGAGGAGTTGCTTGATCAGCTCACCCACTTAACTGGTAGACCTCTTGGATATCATCTGAATTCCCTGGATCTGATATCCCTGTAATTTCCTGCGTCTGCGACCTGGAAATTGCAGCATCTGTAGTGGTTTTAATTATTCTAATTGAGGCTCTGGCTTGGTAGGAGATCTCTAGGATGGTCTGTGACCATTAAAGTGGACAGATCATAACCTTAAGGTAAATCTGAGCTCAGGCCTCAATTGGATTCTTCTGCTACAATCTATGGATTCGATAAAGCCTATAGGATGGTCTGTGACCATTAAAGTGGACAGATCATAGCCTTAAGGCCAAGTGGATCCTGTGATTTGGAGTGGAGTTTATACCTTGCAGTTGTGCTTATGGACAGTGCTTGTGGCCAGCCGAGGGACTTGTTTGCTTTTGAACCCCTATAATATTCTTAGCTCAACCTGATTGTAGTGAAAACAACCTCCAAGCTGTTCTTCTCCATCTTTTGAGTTTTTAAACCTTCCACCTGCAAGATCTGAGACTCCATATTCGATCTAAGACAATCTGTATTTTAATTGTAGTTAGTTTAAGTGACAACCCGATCCAAACTTCTCCCCTATCTTTTAGCTAAATTAGTAATAGCTAGGGTGTCAGATCTCTTACAGATCTGGAGATTTATCATATTTCTAACCAGCCTCCCTGTGGACATTCCCTTACTTTTAAAACTTGCTACAAAGATCCTGTATCTTGCAGGCCCAGGATATTTTAGATGTGCTGAATCTCTCTTGATTTTTATACCATAAATCAGCACACTGGAATTTTCCAACACTCTACACGGAATTAATGAATGGGGTTATAGGGAAGGAGAGAACTTATTTCCAATTAGCTTGGGTGGTTGAGAAATTTAGAAGGAAATAAATGAGAAGAGTGAGAGTGTGATTATGTATGCACATTTAATGTGTATGATTAGGAGTGAATTGGGAAGGATTTTCTAATTTAAGGCTTCACATCGAAGTGAGATCAGGGATCTCGAGTTTGTGAAACCCTTGTGGTAAACGGAAGAGTGGGATGTAGAGATCCGACTAATTAGAAAGGTAAGTTTGGCTATTTTAAAGAGTTATGATTTCGATGTTATAAATCTAACTGATTAGGTGTGTGAAATGGGTAAGGAAAGGGTTGGGATGTTGAACAAATGAGTTCTAAAGGTTAGAACTTGATCTATTCTGAAAATGGGCAAAACCGATTGAACGAAATTAGTAACCGTTCGATCAATTTTGCCAAAGAAGAAAGAAGAGTAATGCAGAGTTTAGGAGAAATCGTTCGAACGAAATTAAGATCGTTCGATCGATTTTGCTGGAGAGAAAAAGTAGGTGTAAAGGATTTCTGAGGAAATTGATCGAACGAAATAAAATTGTTCAATCAATTTTGGGAAATTGTTCTAACAATTTAGAATCATTCGATCGATTTTCCAAACCGTTCGATCAATTTAAAAATTGTTCGATCGGTTTGGGGTTATTTAGGTTTTTGTTGGGTTTTGCTGATGAGATGTGTATAAATTGGGGTTAGGCTTCTTAACCTAATGTTTTTCACCAATTGTGATATGTTGCTTGTGTTTTAATCATACCTAGGTTGAGCCAGACCTTGGGGTGATTAAGGGCTCGCTCGAATTGAGGAATCCGTGGATTTAATTTGCGTATGAGGTAGGGAATATTCTGAACATGTACACTTGATTACGGAAGCATGTATGCAGTGATGTTCTATGTATGCATGTTCGTTTAAAACATAGTTAAGTGCTTGTGTTTAAAATGTTAAGATAAGTATGTGAAATTAAGATATGTGTGTGTGTGCGTACACAAAAATGGGAAATTAGTAAGTATAACAAATGAGACACCCCAGGGATGTATGTGTGAATTGGGCATCTAAGTGATGCATCTGAATGTGTGACATCCCAGGGATGTATAGTTAATGTGATTATGTACATGATGTGAAAGTGCAGGAATGAGATTTGAGCAAGCTTTGAATTATTAATATTTAACACAATTACACGATGAATAACTATATATATTGCACAATTGATTCAAGGTTTGGAGAATACCCTACCGACGTGGTGGTATACTCGCGACTGACTCGGCAGGATATCCGTGACTGGTACGGCAGGATATCCGTACACCAGTAGACTTCCCAAGGATGTATATGAGTTATGTGCCCCATCGCCTATGAGAAAGGGAGTTGGGTTTTATCGCATGATAAATAGTCTGATTGGACGACAAAGGAGGGCATTCCATCGGGGTTCAATGCTATATTGCTAGGGGATTATTTAAGTTACTTGATTTAAGTCATGAGACCAGCCTTGTTGTAAATGAGAACCAGTTGAGCATAAGAAACTATGTGTAGTATAGCAAATACATTATGTTCATTCTTCCAGTATTTCAAACTATTTTCTAATTATTTACATTGATAAAATCATGCTTTTCTTATGTCATGGAATATGTGTGAGCAAGATAGCTTTACATGTTCATATATATTTCCCTATTGAGCTACGATGTAGCTCACTCTTTTTTACTATACGTCACAGATTCTGAGATAGCGGCTGCATCTGGAGACGTCACTCCCGAGTACTCGGATTACATTTCTGTGGAGGAGTCTGAGCCCCCTCCTAAGATGTTCTTTTAGAAGACCCTCTGTGTACCTTGATAGTTATATTGAGAGAGAGATTATACAGCTTGGTATGTCCAGCCTATTTTTAGGACAACATAATTATGTGAGACATTCTTTTGTCGAACCATCTGAGGTGACCGTTGTTACGTCACTAATGGTTCGAGTTGGTTCTTTTTCTCATGCAGTGGCATGGGATTAGAACTATCTTTTGGGTTATATGTTTTGGCTTTAAATTATAGAACTGGAGATTTAGTTCAGTATTAGTTCTTTTGTACATACTTTACTTTATGGTTGCATGGATATACCAAGTGTTCCACGTATGTCTTTGGAGCATGGCCTCAAGGATTGTGCCGATGGCACAGGTTTTGGGGTGCCAAAATCTGGGCTGTCACACTAGATTTTTTCTAAGAATTTCTTTGATGTAATTAGTGTTCTTTTCATATGACTATAACTAGTTTCTTTATAGAAATGGTTTTTTTTATATAATTGCTCATTCTAATCTTTCTATTTCATTATTTTTATATTTTTTTACTAACAATGTGTGTTACTAACATTACTAACAATTTTTGTTTTTACTAACATTTACCTTTATAAAATTGGTAGTTATTTTCTCCTAAGTTTGGGGGGAAAGATTTTTGAAATTTTTTGCAGATTATATACCCGATTACTAACATAGCAGTAAAATACGGTAAAATTTTTTTGTATGTCCCCTATTTTGTGCAATGAGGGCATTGTCCTATTTAAGTTTGAGGGGGAATACAAACTTTTGTTAGTTTACTTTTTGCTAGTTTATTTTTTTTAGTTTAATTTTTAAATTTTATTATTTTACAAAAAAAAAAAAAAATAGTTAATCTTTATATGCAAATTATGAAAAAATATAAAAATCCGAATTCTTAGCAAACCATCATAGTAGTAGTTCAAAAATAAAAATAAAAATAGTTATAATTCAAAGTAAAGCATCTTTAGAACACAATATCAAAAGAATGTTTGAAACTATACGATTGATCTGAACTGCAAAATATTTTAGATTATAGTTTCAAAATTATAAAACCAGTGAGCTATAAAGCTTATTTCCTCTTTATTCTGAAAGAAAGAGAGACTATTTTTATCCATACTTAAATTTCCTTGAAATTCTCTATTATTTGATATCTCATAATGCTGAACTTAGAATTAATATATTCTATGATTATGATAATTTATTTGTTTAAAATTGTCTATTAAATATATCAAAGTAATAAGACATCCATATTAGTAAATTGTGAAAATGACCGAAGGCCATCTTTTGTTAAACCAGAGCAAAAAAACTAAAATCCTAGAATATATTACCATTTGAACCCATATTAGAAGCCTAAAGACTAAATTTCTTTATACCAGAATTTTATAAACCCTTAACCATATGTACTGTCCAAAACTTTCTATGACAGCCCGGATTTCGGCACCCCAAAACCCACACCGTCAGTGGGCTGGTGCTAAGGTCAAACCTCGAACGAAGTACGTAGCATATCATTCACACAGGGGAAACAAAGCAGAACCATACTAACTAACTAACATAAATAAAATAAGGAAGATACTAATGTCTTCCACCAAAATCTTAAAATGATAGTTCTAATTCCATATGAATACCTATGGAAAAAGTACCGACAAGAACCACCGGTAAGGACCATTCCTTGCCGAAATATAGTTCACCAAAAGAATTACAATGTCTGCTCCAAAGTTAATATTATTTACAACAAAGGGAAACTAAACAACTTTTATAACCTAAGGCCGGACCTACCCGGGCTTAGCATAAACAAAGCAGCTTTTGGGATGAGGTTCCTCGCCCTCCTTTCTCGGAGAAAAATCAGAATCTCTCTCTTAGAGATCCCCGCTTCAACATCTTCACCTGAATCTATTACATTTAGTCGAGGAATGAGCTTCATCCAAGCTCAGTGGGGAAAAACTCAAAGCATGAATATCATGAACATCAAACATATCTCTTATGGCATAATAGAAATAAAGCTGATCAAAACATATGCACAATTGTGAGTATCATGACATGAAACACATAAGCGATGCCGGATTGGAAAATTATATCACATGTTCACATTTTGTCTCAACAGATGAAAAGAAAACTTAAAAGTGCTTTAATTAATGTATTGAATGAGGAACTATAGCCTCAAGCACCTGATGGAATACCTACCATCATTGTTCACATGAACCATTTTCACATATATCCAAGGTCCCAAAAAGTTGGACACTGGCCGAACATAGTTACCGTTGTATGGTAGGAGTCACAAAGTCACACATAGCACAAAGGGTGTACAGATTGGCCGCTGTACTAGTCACGGATATCTCATCACTATGCAAGTGATAATTATAGCTTAGTTTAAAGCTTGAATAAAGAGTGAAGTTCACACACACACACACACACACACACACACACATATAGGAGTGAATCTTGAAAGATTCCATAAATCTTATACAATTCGGAAACGTACTTATGCACATGCTTTTTCAATTCAAAATTGTAAACAAAATTCATAGGATTGAATCAAAGAATGCATCATAATAACACAACACACATGCTAATGTATTAAATACACATCGTATTAATGTGACAGCCCGACGTTTCCCTGTCTCTAAACTGGGAAAGGTCGCTCCATCGGATCACCTGACATGATCCTTTCATCAAGGGGTTATTTCTTTCTTTTAACGTGACACAATTGCGGAAGCAATGTGTTAACTCTGACAATGGATAATATGGCAAATAACTGATAGCAAACTAGCAACAATATCAACAACAGATCGAATGTATAGCTTTCCACCGATGACGACCACCCGTCATCTAAATAGTGGAAAGAAAACACCTATACATCCCAACATCTATCTGAAACTACTATATATCATTTATACATGTCTAACATTTATCTCTTTCCTTTCCCCTCTCTCCTCTCCCATCGACAAACCTATTTTGGGAAGAACTCTTCTGGGAAATCGTCTTCCTCATCTTCGTCGTCGTCATCTTCTCCCTCTTCCTCGTCGGGCACGTAGGTAGGATCTACAACGTGCTCTAGATTAGGCTTTGCAACTAAGACATTTAAGTCGTGGAATGAGCTATCATCAAAGCTCAGTAGAGAATATTATATTGTTATCATACATTGACAGTTTATCATATTCTCATCGAGAAGTAAAATGGACTAAAAATATGACTAAAATAACATGCTGATATGCTGAGTTTATGCATGATGCAACATGTATGAAAATTCAAGCTGAAACAAGGTATTTATGCTGGCGAGAATAGGGAAACAACAAGGTGCCGGATCACTTGTCAAGCTCCCGAGTTAGCGGGATCACTTGGACCAGGATAACTTAAGCTCCCAAGTTAGCGGGATCACCTGTACCAAGAAACTCAAGCTACCGAGTTAGCGAGATCACTTGTACCAAGAAACTCAGGCTCCCGAGTTAGCGAGATCACTTGTACCAAGAAACTCAAGCTCTCGAGTTAGCGGGATCACTTGTACCAAGAAACTCAATTAAACTGTACAGAACATCAAAGATAAGATAGCAGAGCGGACTCAACATGACAATGCATGGTATTGTTGATGAAATCAACTGATATGGAACATATTTCAAACTTGAACATCATCGAGATATATTATAAACCACTCATATGACTGTCTAGAGCAATAACTGATATGCTTTTATTTCCACTCTATTGCTATGGTTTCACATATTCATGTCACAACTATACAGTTCATATGAGTGCATTATCCAAAACACTAATAATTACTTTATCTCACAGTTTTTCAATTGAA
Source organism: Chloranthus sessilifolius (assembly GCA_021018995.1). Classification (NCBI taxonomy): domain Eukaryota; kingdom Viridiplantae; phylum Streptophyta; class Magnoliopsida; order Chloranthales; family Chloranthaceae; genus Chloranthus; species Chloranthus sessilifolius. The sequence goes on along the minus strand of CM037595.1, from coordinate 16,188,115 downwards.
TTAAAAACTTGTATATTGATACATTACAGCTAGCATGGTCATTATCATGTCATCTGATAATAATTATAACTATATTTATTTTAGTATCATAGATTGCACTCTAAAGGAGAATAAAAGTCTTAAGATATGTTAACATAGTACATTCCCTACCTGTGTGCGTCGAGTCTTACGAGTATTGTCGTCGATGCACGTTCAAGCATCCGAGAACATCATGCGAATATATTTTCTTAAAACCATCTAAGTGCGCCATGTTGCACCTAACTATGATAAAATAATTTTTTTATATTAAAAGCTAGCGTTTAATAGATGGGTCACTGTGCGCCCAAGACCCACATATGTAATCATTAGGACCCATAATGGATTCAAGGTCTGAAATGTACAAAGAACAACCCAAACCCTTTAGCTGTTGGAGGTTGCCGCGGTAAGCTTCAAGGCTTGCCGCGGTAAGCAACTTGCCATGACAACCCTATAAGGTTGCTGCGGCATGCTCTTCAACTGGCCTTCTTACCGCGGCAACCCTATAAGGTTGCCGTGGCAAGCCTGTGCATTTTTGGCTTGCCGAGGTTGTCTTCCTGACCTCTTTTTCTTTTGGTGACTTGCTGTTCCCTTATTTCGATATATATATATTATATATATATATATATGTGTGTGTGTGTGTGTATACATATACAGACGTTATAGCATTTATAGATCTATAGTTATAGCATTTATAGGTTATATTTATATAAATTCAACAGATCTTCAATGAAGATCCCGGAGTGCAACTATCTGCGCTCAACTTCCTATCTTTACGTTGAGGTTAACACTGAGTTACCTCATCTTATAACCAGTCTACTGTACAAGAACGAATCGCTTACCTTTTTGTGTATACGAGAGTACTATCACGCCGACTTGGTATCTTTTATTGGTTCGACTGGTTTGACATATGAGAACCGAATCACATGACCGTAGTTGTCAGCTTACTTTGTAATCTTGAACACCGGGAGCATAACAACAATGTCTCTCTATAAATTTCTGATATGCTGGTTTGAATCTAGGATTTTTGTTTTCAGGATTGGATTGCTATAATTTCATCCAGTTTTGAAGGCAAACGGATGCAGGTCCCTTGGTAAAAGTTTTATAGTGGTTACCCCACCTTGCGTGCATGTAACTGGGAGATGACTCATTGGAGTCATGTAGCGTATTTCTCATGCAAGCAGATTATAGGTTTCTGGAGATTAAAATTCTATGTTAAGTTGGTACACATGGCTGAAGGTCTCTCATAAAGGACAAAGCAAGGAAGGACTTGTATGTAAGTCAGTTTTACTCATGCATTGTATAAGCCCTTTTTATGTTATACAGGACATCTATATATATATTTTCATTAAAACCCTATGATTCCAATTGATAATGCTGCCAATTAGGCTTAGTCTTTATCCTAATGGGCTGGGCTGGGCTAATTTAGTAGCCATAGTCATAGCGCTATGCTTGACCGGACCCTTATCGATACTGCGTAGTATACTTATCTAGGAATCATTACATTCTCCCATATTTAAGGAATTTTCATCCTCAAAAATAAACTCGAGACAACAATGGGCAGCAGATGAATGCTGCAATAGCGATCATTAATAGTTTTATTCTTACTACATATGGCACATGACTACTAGAATTATATAAAGTAAGGTAGCAGACAGTAGAATCTCAAATGAACAAATCACAATCTAAACAAAATAGATAGAACTTCAAATATCAGAGCAACAATAATCATTAATTAGCAATCATTGATATGAGGTATATACTAGTCAATTTATCACAATTAAGCAATCGTATGAAAGATGAACTTAATTTAATGCAAATTGAAAATGTAATATATATTCTACGAGCTTGTGAGGTTATAATTTACCAGGCTGGGGACTTGGTTGTTGTTGGCCAGTAGAGGAAGGACCAGCTTCTTGTTGTTGAAAGTCTTATTGGAACTCCGGGACCAGTAGCGCTGCATTGCGAGTATATTGGGAGATTTAGTTGCGTGCCCGCCCAATGTAAAGGTTTGCAGCGGTTTGGAATGTATGCTCCATCATGATGTTGGTTGCTTCTTCAATATAGTCTATGCGTTGATGGAGCATATAATGATTTCGATACAAATTATCGAATTAGAGGAGAGTTTGCTCCTGGTTTTCACGCATGAGCAGGACCAAATCAGCATTAGTATATGTTCCTTATGCCGGAGGAACTGATTCGGTTTGTGGTTGAGGGGGAATAGGAATGTCATGGGTTGGAGTTGAAGGTATTTCTTGTTGAGATTGGGGAGGATGACGAACTTGTTTGGCTTGGCAGTTGCTCATGGCGTGAGAGGACCGTTGACAGACATTTCTCCATATGGCTGGGCTAAAGACCCACATATTATCGGTGTGGACCTCTTCACCCAACGGAACTTGATACAGGGTTTTATTAACACTATCAAAATGGCCTTCTAAAAGGCGAGAAATCAGGCGAGGATAGGGACAGGATGGCATGGGATTTGAGACAGTGCTTTGTAAATGGATGTTGGCATATTTAATGCCATCCCATACTACCCTTGGGGCATTTAACCATCGGTTTTCATAAACAGCAAAGAGAGCTTGTAAGCGTGTATCTCTGCGCTCTCTCTCATGCTGCATTGGGTACAAATGACAGCGAAACACACAATCTAAAAACCACATTTTCTGTGGTAGTTGGCTCCAACAAACTGCCAGGCTGTGAGCAGAAGAGGTCTGCCCATCAGTCATTTTAGTAGTGATGTGATGGAACTTCACATCTCTTTGCCTTGGTATTTGCAGTCCTAAACTAATGTCAAAATTGTGACTACAATCCATAGCTTGAGCTATGTGTTGTAGATTGAAATAAAACTTTCTATTATCAATTTCGGTCTCCAACTGACCAACTGTTGGTGGTACCTTGAGATTTTGGTAAAAGAGACGGACAAGATGCGAATAAAACTGGGTATGGAATGGTTGATATAAGGCATCTAACCCTGCCTATTCTATATATCGAATAGACCATGCAGTCTGGTCATTCGGTGTCAATAGGCGATCATCAATGATCCACTCGGGTTCCATAGCCTTCGCAGCCCACCATGGGATGGGCTATTCGTGCTCAACGGGTGGATCTATTGGTTCATGGGAAGGAGCAGGGCCCTTGCCCTTTGCTTGAGCTGAAGCTTTTAGGGGTTTTGATACCCTGGTTTTCTTAGGAGGCATTCTAAATAATTTCAAAGACAAAGAAGAAATGGAAGCTAGAGTTCTGATTTTTACCTTATAAGACACCAAATCTGCTGGAATGGGTGAAATAGTAGGAAATGGAGAGTTGTCAAGCGAAAATCAGTGGCATGCAACTGGGTTTAACTGAATCTGGAGGAGTTCATGCAGGTATAAGAGCTTGGTACAAGAATTTGGAGAGTACAAGAACAAAACCCATTCAGCAGAAACAACAGAACTAACTGAAAATGGGTTTCGGGCCCACATAACCCTCACAGAGTTTCCGCGACAACTATAAAGGCTTGCCACGGCCAGCACTATTCCTTGCCGCGGCAAGGAGGTCCAGATTTTGGTTGGCCCGGATTTCAGGGCCCCTTACTTGTGGTGAAAATATTTTTGTGCTGGGGTGTACTTAGCATATACAAGGGTTGTATAAAAATAATTGTTGGCCTTTTTGATGTATATTACTAGGTTAATTTTTTTTTTTTTTGATGAATTTTGGATCCATCATGTAGTGCATTTTATGGTAAAATATCACGTCGGCCCATAGATGGCCTTGTATTGATAAATTGGGACATGTGGCGGTATGTTAGGATATCTTCTTGCTTAAGTCTCACTGCTCCATAATTTTGCATTTTTTATTTATTCTTCAAATTATTTGTAACATTCTCAAAATTTTAATTTAATAATAATTTTATAAAAGAATTGTATTTTAATGCTAAATAAATTCATGTTATTTCAAGTTATTTTTATCAAGATCCATAAGGTCCATAAGGTCCATAAGACTTAATGAATATATTCTATTGGATATGATTTCTTGTATACTGGTGTAGGGTACAACAACAAAATATTAAAATAACATTATACTGAAGCAATTTGAATTTATTTGACTAAGTGTAATTATAGTGTAAGTGGATTTTGAAGTACGTACCTTATGTAAATAATCGAGGGTACTGAGTACGAATATCAGCTTCGCGCTCCCAGGTAGTCTCATGCGATCCATGATTCTTCCATTGGATCAAAACGAGTGGAATTCTCTTTGTTCTCAAACTTTGATCCCTGTGGTCCAGAATCTGACCTGGTTCTTCGGTCACCGTTAAATCTTCCTGGATTTCCAACAGTTGATAATCCAACACATGTGTTGGATCACTAACGTACTTTCTCAGCATCGATATGTGAAATACGTCATGAATGTCTGCTAGGTGCGGAAGTAACGCGAGTCGATACCCTACTTCTCCTACTCTGCCTAATATAGGGAATGGTTCAACGTAACGAGGACTCAACTTGCCTCGTTTCCCAAATTGCATCACGCCTTTTGTCGAAGAGATTTTGATAAAGACGTGTTTGCCAATCTGTATAACATTCAATCTGAATGAATGACCATATAAGTCTAATGAGTTCACAAAAGATGTATCAATGTAGAGTATTACCTGAAAATCAACACTCGTTTTTTTGAGATCAGCGTAACTCTTCTGTTGACTCTGAGCACTCTTCAATCATTTCCGAATAACGTGAACAACTACATTGGTGCTTTCTATCAGGTCAGGGCCTAAAATCAAACGCTCTCCAGCTTCTTCCCAGTTAATTGGAGACTTACATCACGTCCATAAAATGCTTCGAATGGTACCATACAGATGCTTGACTGAAAGTTGTTATTGTATGCAAATTTGATCAGGGGTAAGTATTTATCCCATGATCCTTGAAAATCTAGCATATAGGCCCTTAACATATCATCTATCACTTGATTTACCCTCTCCGTCTGCCCGTCGGTCTGAGGATGAAATGCAGTACTGAAGTCTAAGTTGGAACCCATACCTTCTTGGAAACTCTGCCAAAATCGCGAGGTATATAAGGGGTCGCGATCTGACACAATACTGACGGGTATTCCATGTAATTGTATAATCTCGCTCAGATATATTTCAGCCAATTTCGATGCTGTATATCGCGTACTATAGGGTAAGAAATGCGCCGATTTGGTAAGACGATCAACAATTACCCAAATCGCATTGTAACCCTTCTGAGTATGGGGCAAATCGAGAATAAAATCCATGGAAATATTTTCCCATTTCCACTCTAGAATAGGCAGGGGCTGCAACATACCAGCGGGGTGTTTGTGCTAAACCTTTACTTGCTAACAAGTTAAACACTTTGCAGCATATTCTACTACAGCGCGTTTTAGACCGTTCCACCAGAATGTCTTCTTTAAATCCTAGTACATCTTTGTGCTGCCAGGATGAATAACTTAGGCTGACTTATGCGCTTCTTCAAGAATTTCCTGACACAAGGCATGATCATTAGGTATGCATACTTGCCCTTGAAATAATAAGGACCCATTGTCCTTGATCGAAAATTCTGGCTGTAGCCCACTTTGTACTCCATGTCGGATGGAAAGAAGGTCTGCATCTTACATCTGGAGCTCTCTGATCCTATCGAACAGTGGAGCCCAGATCATTACTGTAGCAAGTAAACCTCCAGTTGACGTTGCTCGCAGAGTGGCACTCGATGATACAATGTCATTGAGTGGTTTCCATCTTTGTAGTCGTGTCACAAGATGAGATAATTGAGCGGATGATTTGCGACTAAGCGCATCAGCTACAACATTGGCTTTACCGGGATGGTACTGAATAGAACAGTCATAGTCTTTCAAGAATTCCATCCACCTTCTCTGTCTCAAATTTAACTCTTTTTGGGTGAAGAGATATTTAAGACTCTTGTGATCAGTGAAAATCTTGAAGGTTTCACCATACAGATAGTGTCTCTAGATTTTTAACACGAAAATGGCTGCTGCTAATTCCAGGTCGTGAGTGGGATAGTTCTTCTCGTGGTCTTTCAACTGACGGGAACCATAGGCAATTACACATTCCCATTGATTCAAAACACACCCTAACCCACTATATGAGGCATCACTGAAGACGACAGAACCACCACTGCCAGATGGTAAGGCTAGAACAGGTGCGAAAGTGAGTCTCCTTTTCAATTCTTGGAAACCCTGTTCGCAAGCCTCGGTCCACTCGAATTTAGCATTCTTTCAAGTAAGCTGCGTAAGTGGTCCAGCCAGTCATGAAAATCTTTCTATAAAGAGACGGTAATAACTGGCGAGACCTAAAAAACTTTGAATTTTGATTACTGTCTGTGGCTGCTTCCACTGTACGACAACTTCAATCTTTGCAGGATCGATGGTAATACCTGCTTCAGAAATAATATGACCCAAAAAAATGACTTCATTCAACTAGAAGTCGCATTTATTAAATTTAGCATACAACTGCGAATCTCTTAATGTTTGTAATGCTAGACGTAGATGATCTTCATATTCTACCTTTGTCTTTGAATAAATGAGTATATCGTCGATGAATACTATGATACACTGATCAAGATATGGTTTGAAGACTCGATTCATCAAGTCCATAAATGCAGTAGGTGCGTTGGTCAACCCGAAGGGCATGACGAGAAACTCGTAGTGACCATACCGCGTTCGGAAAGCTATCTTTGAAATATCATCAGCTTTCACCTTCATCTGGTGATATCTTGATCGTAGATCTATTTTTGAAAAGAAATGCGTTCCTTGTAACTGATCAAAGAGATCGTCGATTCGGGGGAGCGGATATCTATTCTTGATCATCAGTTTATTGAGTTGACGGTAATCGATGGAGAGTCGCATCGAACCATCCTTCTTTTTCACAAACAACACCGGTGTGCCCCACGGAGACACACTCGGTCTAACAAAGCCTTTATCAAGAAGCTCTTGCAATTGCTCCTTGAGCTCTTTCAACTCTACCGGTGCCATTCTGTACGGTGCTTTTGATACTGGATCGGTATCCGAAGCTAACTCAATGGCGAACTCCACTTCCCTGTCAGGAGGTAAGCCTGGCAACTTATCAGGGAATACATCAGGGAATTCACGAGCAATTGGTACTTTTGAAAGTGAAAGTGTCTTCACTTCTCGATCTTTACTTTGCATGAAAGCAATATACCCCTGAGCACCATCATCACGTAATCGTCGTGCTCGAATTGTAGATATCAAAGATAGATTTGTTGACGGTACCCCATAGAATTTAGCTGATTTCTTCTTTGGTGGTCGAAAAGAGACAATCTTCCGTCGACAGTCAATATTCGCATGGTGATTGAGCAACCAAACCATGCCAAGGATAGCATCATATCCTTGCATCGGTAGTAAGATCAAGTCAGCTACTGCTTCATATCCCCAGTAGTCCTTGATCAAAACGATAACAGATCGATATACCATATCAGTTGTGAGAAATTGTCCAATTGAAAGTGTTACATCAAGAATAAAGTCAAGTGGCTCTGGGATACCTCCCAACTTCTTTAATTTTTCAGCAAACTGGGGTGTAACAAACGAGTGTGTAGATCCGGGATCTATCAAGACTCGTGCGTCATAACACAGATAAGCATCTTTTGAATATAATTGTAAGATACCTAAAACATACAGACTAGTGTTAGCTAGATTACATTTTAATTACTCAATTATTAACATAATAATATATCAATCTAGAAATTTATAATATAATGGTCATATTTTACTATAAGCACCTTCTCTATCTAAAATGACAATTAACTATAAATTTCAATGTAAGACTTAATGGACCAACATACCTTCAATGATGTCATGGCTAGTTCTTACATCTTTTGCAAGAACAGCATAAGCTCGGCCTTGTATCGTAGGTCGTGCTGATCGTAACACTGGTCCTACCTTTGTTATTATTCCTATCATTTTTTGGCATTCTCTGATCCGGTGTCCCATCTGGCTGCATCGAAAACATGCACCAGAAGCTTTACGACACTCATCGGTCTTGTGTGCCTTCCCACATTTCCAACAAATTTCTTTGGAGGCAACTGATGAAGCCGTATAAGACCCCGTGCGAGAACCTGTCGGCTATGCTTGAGAAAACCTCGATGTACTTCTAGCCGCTAGTGAAAATTATTGATTCTAAACACGTGGAATCCATGGTGGTAATGGAAATGTCGATGAACCATATGGTCGTGCATAAGCTCCTGCAGCTAGTGGAAATGTTGTTTGTCCTTGGAATCGCGGTCGCTTGCTAATTTGACCGGCACTATAGGACTGAAATGGAGCTTTTCTTGCTTTCTATTTTTCTTTTCTCCTTTTGAACATGGTATCCACATCGGTTTCTGCTATTAGGGCTAATTTCATCACGTTGGCATAAGTCGTTGCCTGAAAGAACGAAATGCGTTCTTTGATCAAGGGTTTCAAACCCCGCTCAAACTTTTGGGTTTTCATCAACTCGGTGGTGACCAACAAAGGTGCAAAATGAGAGAGACGTGTGAACTTTGATTCATGTTCTCTAACCGTCATCTGACCTTGTACTAGGGTTGCAAACTGTACCTTGAGTTTATATCTCTCGGGCGCTAGGAAATATTTTTCATTAAATGCCTCGGTGAACTTTGCCCATGTCCATGGTACTCCTGGCATCCTTGTTCTTCCGACAGACTGCCACCATGGCTCTGCTTCACTTTCCAGTTTATACGCCGCCCAACTTACTTTTTCCTCCTTGGTGCATGTGACTCTTTGCAGCACTTTTTCTATCTGCGTTAACCACTTTTCAGCCTCCATCGGGTCATGCTGACCATGGAAACTCGGTGGTCGAAGTCGGACAAACTCCGTAAAACCCTCGGGACGTCGAACAGCAAGCATGGCCATATTGTTAACCATAGTTTCTATCAACTGTGGATTGTGTCCCGCATTCTGTTCAACGCCAGGAGCACTTCCCATCGGTGGAGTATTTACAGCTGGCGGAGTATTCTCTACAACATTCTCCATCGTTGTTCGACTTTCAGCTATGTGTACATTCTCACCACTTCTCGAAGCAATGTCATGCTTATACCCGGCTACTAGAATAGTATTCGGCCCAATGCGATGGGGTAACGACGGTCTACCCCTACCTCTTCCACGACGTGGAGGCATCTCAACCTATGTCAGTCAGATAACACGAAATTAGACAACAAAACTAAATCTAATTTCTACTTCTAACCAACTATCAGTTCTTTTGCCATAATTTATGCTAGAATTAAGTCTCCAAATGACTTAAGGTCGAGCTTTGATACCACCTGTGACAGCCTGACGTTTCCCCGTCTCTAAACTGGGAAAGGTCGCACCATCGGATCACCTGGCATGATCCTTTCATCAAGGGGTTATTTCTTTCTTTTAACGTGACTCAATTGCGGAAGCAATGTGTTAACTCTGACAATGGATAATATGGCAAATAATTGATAGCAAACTAGCAACAATATCAACAACAGATCTGATGTATAGCTTTCCACCGATGATGGCCACCCATCATCTAAACAATGGAAAGAAAACCTATACATCCCAACATCTACCTGAAACTACTATATATCATTTATACATATCTAACATTTATCTCTCTTTCCTTTCCCCTCTCTCCTCTCCCATCGACAAACCTATTTTGGGAAGAACTCTTCTGGAAAATCGTCTTTCTCGTCTTCGTTGTCGTCGTCTTCTCCCTCTTTCTCGTCGGGCATGTAGGTAGGATCTGTAATGTGCTCCGGATCAGGCTCTACAACTAAGACATTTAAGTCATGGAGTGAGCTATCATCAAAGCTCAATAGAGAATATTACATTGTTATCATACATTGACAGTTTATCATATTCTCATTGAGAAGTAAAATGGACTAAAAATATGACTAAAATAACATGCTGATATGCTGAGTTTATGCATGATGCAACAGGTATGAGAATTCAAGCTGAAACAAGGTATTCATGCTGGTGAGAATAGGGAAACAACAAGGTCAAGCTCCCGAGTTAGCGGGATCACTTGTCAAACTCTCGAGTTAGTGGGATCACTTGGACCAGGATAACTCAAGCTCCCGAGTTAGTAGGATCACTTGTACCAAGAAACTCAAGCTCCCGAGTTAGCGGGATCACTTGTACCAAGAAACTCAAGCTCCCGAGTTAGCGGGATCACTTGTACCAAGAAACTCAATTAAACTATACAGAACATCAAAGATAAGATAGCAGAGCGGACTCAACATGACAATGCATGGTATTGTTGATGAAATCAACTGATATGGAACATATTTCAAACTTGAACATAATAGAGATATATTATACACCACTCATATGACTGTCTAGAGCAATAACTGATATGCTTTTATTTCCACTCTACTGCTATGGTTTCACATATTCATGTCACAACTATACAGTTCATATGAGTGCATTATCCAAAACACTAATAATTACTTTATCTCACAGTAATTCAATTGAATTTAAAACTTGTATATTGATACATTACAGCTAGCATGGTCATTATCATGTCATCTGATAATAATTATAACTATATTTATTTTAGTATCATAGATTGCACTCTAAAGGAGAATAAAAGTCTCAAGATATGTTAACATAGTACATTCCCTACCTGTGTGCGTCGAGTCTTACGAGTATTGTCGTCGATGCACATTCAAGCATCCGAGAACATCATGCGAATATCTTTTCTTCAAACCGTCTAAGTGCACCATGTTGCACCTAACTATGATAAAATAATTTTTTTATATTAAAAGCTAGCATTTAATAGATGGCTCACTGTGCGCCAAGACCAACATATGTAATCATCAAGACCCATAAGGGATTCAAGGTCCAAAATGTACAAAGAACAACCCAAACACTTTAGATGTTGGAGGTGGCCGCGGCAAGCTCTTCAGCTGGCCTTCTTGCCGCGGCAACCCTATAAGGTTGCCGTGGCAAGCCTATGTATTTTTGGCTTGCCGAGGTTGTCTTCCTGGCCTATTTTTCTTTTGGTGACTTGCTGTTCCCTTATTTCGATATATATATTATATATAAATATATATATATATATATCTGTGTGTGTACATATACAGATGTTATAGCATTTATAGATCTATATTTATATAAATTCAATAGATCTTCAATGAAGATCCCAGAGTGCAACTATCTGCGCTCAACTTCCTATCTTTACGCTGAGGTTAACACTGAGTTACCTCATCTTATAACCACTCTACTGTACAAGAACGAATCGCTTACCTTTTTTTGTATACGAGAGTACTATCACGCCGACTTGGTAATATCTTTTACTGGTTCGACAAATGAGAACCGAATCATGTGACCGTAGTTGTCAGCTTACTTTGTAATCTTGAACACCGGGAGCATAACAGCAATGTCTCTCTATAAATTTCTGATATGCTGGTCTGATTCTAGGATTTTTGTTTTCAGGATCGGATTGCTATAATTTCATCCAGTTTTGAAGGCAAACGGATGCAGGTCCCTTGGTAAAAGTTTTATAGCGGTTACCAGACCTTGCGTGCATGTAACTGGGAGATGACTCATTGGAGTTGTGTAGTGTATTTCTCATGCAAGCAGCTTATAGGTTTCTGGAGATTAAAATTCTATGTTAAGTTAGTACACATGGCTGAAGGTCTCTCATAAAAGACAAAGCAAGGAATGACTTGTATGTAAGTCAGTTTTACTCATGCATTGTATAAGCCCTTTTAAAGTTATATAGGATATCTATATATATATATATATATATATTCATTAAAACCCCATGATTCCAATTGATAATGCTGCCAATTAGGCTTAGTCTTTATCCTAATGGGCTGGGCTGGGCTAATTTAGTAGCCATAGTCATAGCCCTATGCCTAATCGGACCCTTATCGATACTGCATAGTATACTGATCTGGGAATCGTTACAATCAAGTTTTTCCCTCCTCAAAATCTTAACCCGCATGCAGTCAATCCGCTGTTTGGGTTTGCTTTTTATCACACAACACCAGCTCACCTAAACATATCAAATTCATGGTTCACATATTAGAATGATGCCAAACATACCTCGAAAGATTCCCCCAAAATCTCTCAGTCAAAACACAACAAAATCCTGAATCTGGGAATTTCGATCGATCGAATCCCTATTTCGATCGATCGAAACCCCTTTTCGATCGATCGAACCCATTTCGATCGGTTGAACTCCCCAGAAGATACATAGCACTCTTCAATTCGATCGAACGAATCACAAATTCGATCGATCAAAAATAATTTTGATCAGTCGAATCCCACAGAAGTCAAATGACCATTTCACAGTTTGATCGAACGAATTCTAAATCGGTCGATCGAAATCATATAATTCGATCGATTGAAATATCACGATTGGTCGAATCCCCCAGAAGTTAATTTAACAAGCCACACAGTTCGATCAAACGAATTTTAATTCGATCGATCGAAAATATTTTAATCGGTCGAATCCTCACAGCAATCTTTTCAAAGTCTCTGTTCTATACGTTTCGATCGATTGAGTGTGAGCTTCAATCGATCGAAGCACATTTCGTTCGATCGAAATTAACTTCGATCGAACGAATTCCTCTAGACTTCGAATTCTTCCATCTTAGGTCCATTTCGATTGATCGAACTAAATTTCGATCAGTCGAAATGAACAGACTTCATCTGATCTTGGGTTTTTACATTCGTTCTCTTCTCTTTCCCAAATCAAACCTCATTTCTTATGATGTTCTCTTGATCAAGGACAAATTTAACTCTACCTAACACGAGTTTACAATATACATCTAAACTCCATACCTTAATTTGATCTAATCCTCCTATCTTTGCTTTTAGACCGGACTAGGGTTCACCAAACGAACAACGACCCTTCATCGCTCCAAACCCTTAGCTGCTAGCTTCGAGAACGGATCGTTCTCGCATTCAATCCGCAATCAACACCCAATCCACCCACTCCCTCCTCTTAATTCTTATGATGAGTAATAAATAGGATATTGAATGCAATTATAAATGAGGCATTGATTTCCTTTTATAACCAAGCCCTGGGCTTAGGTACCAAACAGCTACACCAAGGTTGGGTGTACTAGGGATCACTAACCCATAACCTAACCTACTTATATAAAATCCGTTTCGTCAGATTTGATCTATAGACATTACTTAGTCCACCAGTATGGTCCTCGAGGTGCGGACCATCGGGCACGCGTACCAAGGCATACAATTCATGGTTTAAAATTTTAGGAACATTACACTTTCTATCCTTAACCTTTACAATTTCTGAGAGTTTAGAATATAAAAGAAGGGAAGAAAAGGAAGTGAAAGGAGTATTAGTTAATAGATAAGGGATCTGCTGAAAAGGGTACAACTGAAAAAAAAATACAAATGTATGAAAATATGGGAAAAGGAAAGAAAAATAATGAAAAATCATAAAACACGATTTTGTGAAAAGAGAAGCAAAAAGCTTCCAAACTAAAAAAGAAGAGAAAAATGAGATTTACAAAAAGAAAAAGAAATGGGAAGAAGTTATCCAAAATAAGGATACTTACTAAAGCTGAAAAATAGAAGAAGAAAAGGAAGAGCTAAACTCTTGGAAATAATTTTGATTCCTCTTTACCTTTTTCTTTGAAACCTTCTGAAAACCCAATACCCCATTACAAGCCGAAAGAATGACCTTTGTGATTTACGATTTGCAAAAATATGAGTCTAGTAGAGATATATGAAATAGATATTATGGATAAATAAAGAAATTATATTAAAAGAATTGATTATCCTTTCCATGAGATTTATCTTTTTAGCTGACTATCCTTTGAATTTATCACAAACATATCATATTATGAGAACCTAAAATTTTGATTATTTTTTAGAGTATGCCAATAAGTGAGAGTTTGGATGAAAATATCTTCTAAAAATCATAGTTTAGAAAAATCTATGATGAATAAACTTTTCACTGATTGCACACACTCCACGCTATACAAGAATTGAAATTATTGAGTTCTGATCAATGATAATTGCGATGATGGGAAGCTAAGGATAAAAGATTTAAAATATTTTGAAATAATGAACATATAATGACTAATTGAATAATTAATAGTGTACAAAAATTAGTTTATATTTTGAATTTTTAGTTTTGAAAAATCCAAAAATATTTGAAGTTTGTGGTAACTTCACTGAAAACCTTCAGGAGACTACAACTCCTCTACTAAGAATCACCTAGGGGTTCAAAGGCTTGTTGCATCTGCTAAATGCAATCGTGCTCCCTATGAAAGTGGCATTTAAATTTAAGTTTTTGATATTTTATATTTCCTTGTTTGCTAGGGACTAGTAAAACTTAAGTTTGGGGGTGTGATCAGTCACATAATTTACCATTTTATCACCCTTAACTTAGTGATGCTAGGCTATAGTTTGCTACTAATGAGATACTGATGTACAAATATTATAAATAAGCAGTAAAAGAGAGCCTAAGTGTTAATCTTTGTCAAAATGAACTCAAAAAGCAATAAGAAAGACAATCGAGCGAAAAAGATATTTTTCGCATACTGAAAGCCAGAGAATCGTAATTTACGATTCTTCAAAAACGACAAAAAGAGAAAAACGATAAAGAGTAATTCAGAGAATCATCAAATATGAAGAAGCTTTGAGAAATAGAAAATTGTGATTAACGATTTTTCAAAAGAAGCTATGAAAGACAGAGAATCGTGATTTACGATTTCCTAAAGAAAGGAAGCTCTTTACTACTAGTTGCTACTACTGCTCACGTGAGAATTTAACACTGCCATATCCAGAATTAGAAGACTCATACAATTAGAAGTCTGATGAATCACATATCTGAGAAGATTGATAAAGATCTAATCCGAAAGACTGCTGCTGCTCAATAAAGAACAATCCAGAAGTGCATCAACTAAACAAAGCAAGGAAAGATAAAATTAGGAATTAGAGTTATATTAGAAATCTTTTGTTTTTACTAGTTTCTTTTATTAGAACTTGATCTTTATAAACAAACCTCTTATGATCTATAAATAGGAGGGCTCGGCATAGGAATAAGCATCGAAGGATTTCAGCATCAATTGACGCCTGAGGTTGGATTTTCTTCCAATCAAAGTAATGTATATTAGTTAGAGTAGATTAGATATCAGAGGTTTCTCAAGAGCAATTGACGACTGCAATTGAGTGCTGAAGATTAGTGTAGATATTTGTAATTTCTCAGGAGCAATTGATGATTGCGGCTGAGGGGTGAAGGATATATTTTACTTTGCTTTCTAGTTTAGATTTTATTTGTTTTGTAAATATCTCCGAGTTTTAATTTGAATTGATGACTCAAGTTAGAATTTGTATAATAGTGTAACGGTTTTTACTTTTCCATCTTCAATTTTTTAGAGTTTGATTGACACCGAAAGTTCTGGTTGATTGTTGATTAGATTAAATCTGTATTGATAAGATCTTAGACTTGATTGACAACCAATGCTAGAAGACTAGAAATATGGTGTAATGGTACTATTTATTTTCATAAATATTCAAAAGCTGAAGATTAAGATTGATGACTTTAATATGAAGAAGGAAGATTAGGATTTATTTTTATGCACTTTAGATTAGAAAACCATTCTTTTATTCATATTTCTCCAGTAGATTAGATCTTAAACATAAATAAAAGTTTTTAAGATAGGGATTTAGATAAAAGATATAAACTAGGAATTAATTAGATAATGAACTTCCTTGTGGGATTGATCATATACTAGCTCTACAATTTCCATTGTGCGCTTGCAATAGATTATGACTTGAATTTAATATAATTATAATACATCATTAGCAATCGAGTCAACGGAGATCAGGGTTGAGTGCCTCCTTTGATAGACACCCAATTTTGGCCAGATTTGTTCAGTAATATTTGAAGTTGGGTACTTTAGGTCATGTCGATCCAGGGCACACTAAAAGTTACACACTTTCCCAAAAAGATTTGCGATATCAATATTCGCTCCGCTCGAATAGTTGTGCTAATTTAACTTCGAGGACGATGAGTTCACTCAAAACTCTCGAACCCTACCTTGCGTAGGGGCACCCGTGCCAATCAAAGTGGGGCAATCAATGCCTCATGAGGTTAGGCACAACCGTTGGATCTTCCCGTTATTGCTTTATGCCAATCTTTAAGTGTGGGTCGATCACCCTCCTGCTCGTGGAGCAGTCTTGTTCGAAATGAATTTCAAAACATCATGCATTTTCAATTACACCCTCACAATTTTTCCCAGTAATGTCGCTAAGCGCATGGGGTCCGGTAGCCTTGAGGAACAGACGTTTTCCCAAATATTGGGCTTTCGCTACTCTTGAGTGACGCATGTTTTCTCAAGTGTTGGGCTTACGTCACTCTCCATTTAGTTATATATTTTTTTTTTACTTTTGGTGTTTGAGGTTTGCTTTGAATACAACGGACCCGTTAGCCTGCCTTGGGCTTCTTCGGATATCTCTTTCTTTGGCATGCATTCATTAGTGATTGGATACTAAAGAGGGGCATCTGTAGACATCCAAATATAGCCCAAGACTCGATCGACCCATACTTCGAGAAAGGCGTGCTCTCAAGCTTCTAAAAGTACTTCCCATACCCATCCTAAACCTTTAGAACTCAACCCAAACCTTTAAAACCCTTCCCAAACCTTAGAAAGTGTAAACCGGACCCGTAGAACCTGAGTTGAACGAATAGACAGTAGTGGATGGAAAGAGGAATGTCAAGGTTTACATGAACATTTTCCCAAGCTAAGGCCTATATAATTGGAAAGAAGAGGTTCCCAGCTTTCCAACAAGCTAAGAATCGTCAGATTCCGAATTGTACATCAAAAGTTATGACGAAATGAAGAATGCTCGGAACTGTAGGAACTTACACATACATGCGTAATTGGTCAAAAACGTGACCACTTTTCAAAAAATCGTGACCTCTTTTAGGAAAATTGTGACCTTTTTTCAGAAAATCGTGGCCTCTTTTCAGAAAATCGTGACCTCTTTTCGAAAAATCGTGACCTCTTTTCGAAAAATCGTAACCTCTTTTCAGAAAATCGTGAGCGCTTTTCAAAAAATCGTGACCTCTTTTCGTTAAATCGTGGCCTCTTTTCGGCAAATCTTGACCTCTTTTCATCAAATCATGACCTTTTTTCGTCAAAATGTGCCAACTTCATCTTCTCCAATGAACCACCCGAGATGACTTATTTTGATTTGGGTTTTTGATTTGTAGACTTTCCCAGACTTTGGGGAGGTTTTCTTTATGACCCTTATACCCCTATAAGCCTTTAGAACTACCATTGTGCCATTTAAGTGGCTACCTCATCATCCACCATTAAAACCCATTTTCACCTTTTCCAAGCCCTAGAAATCCTAGAAAACCTTAGATTCTAGATTACCTAATTCTTAAACCCATTAATGTCTTTACCCCTCACTAATCACCCCCAACTCTATAAATAGAGGCCCCTAACCTTCACTTTGAGGACCAGATTTTTTATCCAAAAAATACCCAAAGAGGAATCGACTTAAAACAAAGATTTTTTAGTTAGAAAAAAAGAAGCCATAGAGATATTTTCCAAAATAGAGAATACTCCCACCACCTCAAAGCTAGAACCTCCTAGGTCTCAAAACCCAAATTCATCCCTTACCTCTATACTTCCCTCAATACCATCTTCCAAGCCACAACAAGCTAGAAGCCACTCTCTAACCCATTTTCCTTCGAAAGCTCACCGAAGTTAGCATCAAAGCAAAGATCTGTGGCTGTGCTACAAGGGCCTGAAAGCTCCGGCTCTCCCCTCTATTCCTCTACCTTCTCTTTCTCTTTGATTTTCCTCTATCTTAGAATTTGAGCTGTTATGCCGCTAAAGTTTCAGTGATTGTGAGGGGCTCAAAGAGGATTAGAGTGCCTTCGGGCAAGAGGAAGTGCTATTTTTTTTATTTTTAAAATTGGGCCATAGTAGAGACTGCTTACGAGCGGGTCAATCGGGTGCTTAACACCTTCCCAATTGATAACCGAAGTCCCTACCTAGAGGCTTTGGTGTAGACTGGATTCATATTTCGCACTTCGATGCATATAATATTGATTTTGGGTATCCCGGGACACCAAAGGCTCCGGGTGGCAACTCTATTTTTTTCTTGTGAGGGCATCGTCGTAACGGACTGGCAAGGTCCATCACGACGGACTCGCAAGGTACATTGGTCGCATAGGGAGTTGCAGCCGATAAGCCACAGTTCCAATCCTCTAGATTATCGAGTTAGGTATAATATAACGGGACTTCAGTTTACCTCGTTTACCACACCAAATTACACCTTTAGTCGGGGACACTTTAATGCAAGCTTTTTATCCAACTTCAAATTTCAGGATTCGCCTCTTCTTATCGGCAAAACTCTTCTATCGATCCTGTGCGGCTATCAATCAGGATCAAATCAATTTAATTTTCATGACAATAACCTGGACCAGCTCGGGGCCATGTATTTGCCTTTCGCCGACTTCACTCCAATAAAGTAGCGATCAACAAGGTCTTCCATATTAGGCCTCATACGGTGCCATTTTAATGCTGCTTTGATAGTTGTTATCATAGGTAAACACACAAGGGCAAGTATTGGTCCTAAATTCCTTGAAAGTCGAGAACATGGGCTCTCAGCATGTCTTCTGGTATCTGACTTGTCTGTTCAGACAATCCATCAGTTTAGAGATGTTACGCTGTACTCATCTTAATCTTGGTTTTGAAATGATCGCTAAAATTCTGAGGTAAAGTGAGAATGTTGGTCTGATACAATGGAAAAAGGAACGCCATGGAGTCATACAATCTCGGAGACATACAAACTGGCTAATTGTTCAAGTAGAGTAGTCAATTATGTGGCCAAGAAATGCGCTGATTTCAGAAGGCGATCCACTATTACACAGATCTTATCATAACTTCTACTGGTCGTAGGCAGTCCTGCACAAAGTCTATGGTGATGTGCTCCCATTTCCATTGGGGGATATCTAATGGTTGTAAAGGTCCTACAGGTCATTGATGTTCTACCTTCACTCGCTAACGCACCAAGCATTGACAAATGAATTCAACGTCTTTCTTCATTTCGGACCACTAATAATTCCGTCTCAGGTTATGCTACATCTTGGTACCGCCTGGATGAATGGCATATTTCGAATGATGTGCTATTAGTCTTGTCGCTACCAAAAACTATTGCTATTAGTCTTGTCACTAGCAAAAATTTACTTAACAGCAAGTGCTGCTAAAACGCCTTATTTTTGTAGTGAAGACAGATGACCAAGGGTGGAAACATGCTCGACTTTCCTGCTTAAGGCATCGACAACAAAATTTGCCTTCCCTTCATGATATCAGATCACATAATGAAATTCCTTAAGGGTTTCCATCCAACGTCTCTGTCATAAATTCACCTCCTTCTGAGTGAAAAGGTATTTTAAACTCTTATGGTCGGTAAAGATGACCAATTTCTCACCATACACAGTTTTTCCATATCTTGAAAGCAAACACAACAATAGCCAACTCTAAGTCATGTGTTAGATAGTTTCTCTCATGGTCCTTCAACTGGCATGATGCATAAGCTATCACTCTACCCTTCTACATCAACACGCAACCTCATCCCAGATGGGATGCATCACAATAGACTTCATAACCATCACTTCTTGAGGGAAGAGACAGGATCGGTGTCGAAGTCAACCTCTTCACCTCTTGAGAACTATGTTCAAAAGCATGGGTCCATTCAAACTTGGCCTTCTTCTTGGTCAGTTTAGTGAGGGTTACCAACTTGGAGAATCCTTCTACGAACCAACGATAATAGCCTGCCAATCTGAGGAAACTATGTATCTCAGTCACATTGGTCGTCTCTTCCAACTCATCACGGCTTCGATCTTAGCGGGATCAACAGAAACTCCATCTTCGGACACTACATGTCCTAAGAAGGAAACTTTCGTCAGTCAAAACTCGCATTTCGAGAACTTAGCATACAGCTGATGTTCTCGAGGGTTGTAAGGGTAATTCTCAAGTGTTTCTTATGTTCTTCTGAATTCAACGAATATATCAGGATATTATTGATGAAGACCACAATGAATTTATAAAGGTAGGGCTTGAAAACTCGGTTCATGAGATCCATAAATGTTGCCAGGGCATTCGTCAGACCAAAAGGCATAACGGTAAACTCATAGTGACCGTATTGAAAAGACTCGAGTGGCTTGCAGTTGATCAAACAGATCGTCAATCCTGGGTAAGGGGTACTTGTTCTTTATCATAACTTGGTTTAGTTTACGATAATCTATGCACAGACGTAGGGTGCCCTTCTTCTTCTGGACAAATAAGACTAGAGCTCCCTAGGGTGAGGAACTATATCTGTTATATCCTTTGTCTTCAAGCTCTTGCAACTACTTCTTCAATTTGTCCATCCCCTTCAGTGCCATTCAATAAGGTGGTTGAAATATCAGATTCATTCCAAGTACTAGGTCAGTTCGAAACTCGATCTCTTGGGATGGTGGTAAGCCAGATAATTCTTCACGGAACATGTCTGAAAACTCTCTGATTATAGGGATTTGATCGCTTGTGAGTTCGGATTCCTTCTGTACCATGTTAGAAGCAGCAACAGAGACATGCTGCAACGACAAAGGTTCTTGGATTAATGACAAAAATGTTTCAGATTGACTAGAGATTGTAAAAGTTAGAGTTTTATCATAACAATTGAGGCATGCATGATGAAATGAAAGACAATCCATTCCAAGGATGACATCAAAATCTCTCATATTCAGCAAACAGAGATCGACTTCTAGGGAGTAGTCTTTAATAACTAAGGTACATGATGGGTACATGACCAGTCACAGAATATGCTATTTTATCACTCTTAACTTAGTGATGCTAAGCCCCAGTTTACTCCTAACAGGATAATGATGTGCAGATATTAAAAGTAGAGAATAAATAAGAGCCAAAGTATTAATCTTCGTCAAAATGAATTCAAAAAGCCGTAAGACAGAGGATCGAGCGCAGAAGACGATTCAAATCGTACATGGAAGCCAGTAAGGTAAGAAATTGCAAAAGACGATTTAACAAAGTTGAAGAGAAAACAAGAAATTGTAATTTACAATTCCTCAAATGACATTTCAAGAAGAATGCAATACAAGAGGATTGCAATCATTTGTACTGGAAAATCGTCAGGGAGAGAGCTGCACAAAAAAAGAGAAAATCGTATTCACGATTTTACAAGAATGAAGGCTCCTGTTGCTGCTGATCACGTGAGAACTACACCACCATGCACATAATTAGAAGATCTCTTGAATTAGAAGTCCAGTAATCTATGAATCTGAGAAGATTGATGAAAGACTCCTAAAAGAACTCTGTTGCTGAAATAGAAGAAAAATCCTGTGCACATCTACCAATCAAAGCAATGAAGAATTAGGATTAGAAGTAGAGTTATATTAGGAATCCTTTATTCTTAGTAGTTTTCTTTTCTTAGGATTTGCATAATGTAAACTGACTCATTATAATCTAAAAGTAAGAGAGCTCGGCATAGGAGAAGAGTTATTGAAGGAACTCTCAGCATCAATTGACGACTGAGGTTGGGTTTTCTTTCGATCAACTTTAGTTGAGAATAGTTTAGATGTCCAAGGTTTCTTGAGAGCAAATGACGACTGCAATTGGGAGCTGAAAGATTAGAGTAGAGTATCCGTAATTTCTCATAAGCAATTGACGCCTGTGACTGAGGGATGAAAGATCTTTTTATTGCTTTCTAGTTTAGATTTATTTTCATGTACTTTGCTGCTTTGTAAATGTCTAAAAGTTTTTTATTTGAATTGATGACACAAATTGAAAATTTACAGATTAGAGTAATGGTTTTACTTTTCCATCTTAAATTTTCTTGAGTTTGAGTGACACCCAAATTTTTTGGAAGATTGTTGATTAGTATAAATCTGTATTAAGGAATTCTAGTTTTGGATTGATGCCCAAATCCTAGAGGAGTGAGATACGGTGTAACGGTACTCTATTTTGTAAGTATCCGAGAACTGAAGGATTGTGATTGATGACCATAATCTGGAAGGAGGATTAAGTTTTATTTTTTACAATTAGTTTTAAACAAAACATTCATTTATTTATATTTCTCCAATAGTTTAGGATCTCAAAAGATAAATATAAGTTTTTAAATAAATGAAACATACGTAAGAATAATTACCTTCCTCATAGGAACAATCCTATACTAGTGCTATAATTTTTATTGTGCGCTTGCAATAAGTTAAGACTTAGAACGATAAAAGCCTGACCAAAATTTTGGCGCCGCGGTCGGGGAAGCGGATTTTATTCTTTATTTTTTTTATTATTTTGAAAACTAATATTTGACTTTCTATTTTTATTTTTGTGACAGCCCGAATTTCGGTGCCCTAAAATCCGTGCTATCAGCACGACCCTCTAGGCCGTGCCCTGGAATTCTTTACGATACATTGGTATATACAAGCCAAAACTGTAATTAGGGTGCACGTATCTACTCTAAACAAGTTCTCATATATAAAATAATCATGGTCTCGAAAGGCAGTCCTTGTCCCATGCCAATTCATGGGCATAAGAACTTACCCAAACCATTGGTGATAACTGTTCATCCCAGACGTTTTATCAAAAGAAACAATATTTAATTACATTTGAATAAAGAGGCTTGACATACCAAGCCGTACCTAATACTCTCAACTCACTCTCAAAGTATGCAGTGGGTTTCCTAGAAGAATTCCTCAGGAGGAGGTTCTGACTCTTCTGTGGGCACATAATCTGAATCCCTGGATCAGCGTCTCCAGAAGTATCTGCTACCGCTAGTCCTGAACCTGTGACGTATAGTCTAAGGGGGGTGAGCTACATCCTAGCTCCGTAGGGAAACAAAAAGAACATATAGATTAACCTTCACACATATGTCAGCAGTTTTAAAAGCATAAATTATCGAGTAACACTTATGGAAAATAATTGAAATAACTGGAATAAAAATAATGATTTCGACTGTTACTTTGCATGGTTTTGTTTAATCTCCTTACTGGTTTAGTTGTGAATTTGGCCTAATCACTTAAATCTTAACTTCAGTAGTCCCCGAGCAATATAGCATCGAGCCCTGATAGAATACCCGCCATCGTCTTTTAACTAGACAGTTGTTATGTGTATTCCCTGGGAATACTGCCCAAGCCCCTTTCTCATAGGTGGCGAGGTATATTCTTAAATCTACATCCCTGGGATGTGCTATGAATATATGGATTAGCCGCCATACCTGTCACGGATATCCTGCCGAGTCAGTCGTGGGTATCCCGCCACGTCGGTGGGGTATTCTAATCAAACCGTAAATAATAAAAATATCGAATGTGCTCTACATATAGTTATTCACCATGATTGTGCTAATTATATTACATCAGGCCTTATCACATTACTTCCGTTTCACTATTAGTTTTCATCTGCATCCCTGGGATGCCTCTGATTCCATCGCATCCTTCAGATGTTTACTTTACAACTTTTCATCCCCTGGGGACCTCAAGACTATCACGTTTGAAACTCACTCACACGCCCTTTTTCATAATGATCACGCAGTACTTGACTATTTAATTGGATTACACTACATATATGAATTGACGGAATAATGCACATGTTTCAAGAATATTCCCTACCTCAACACAATCCGACGCGTTCCTTTCTCGCAGAAACTTATGCGCAACAATCCATGTTGAACCTACATTGTATGAGACACAAGTTTTACTCAGAAGGTCCTTTGACCCCTTGAAAATACAGTTCTCATGAATCATACCCAAAAGAATTTAGAGAGCTGGAAGGAAGTCCTCGCGCGAGCGGTTATATAGCCTCGCGCGAGCGAGCACTTGACCTCGCTCGAGCAATTGTAAATCCTCTCTCGAGCAGTCACTATTCATCGCTCGAGCGAGCACTATTTATCGCTCGAGCGATTATTATTCATTGCTTGAGCGAGCACTATTTATCACTCTAGCGGTTATTATTTGAGATATCTGGGATTTTAAGAGATGCCTCGCTCGAGCGAGCCATTTTTTACTGCTCGAGCGAGCCATGAAACGGTGTATGTTCTCCATTCATTCGGAGATTATCCTCTTCCTCATGAGAGGATTAATAGTGTCTAAGATCATTCGACCCCTAGTTTAAACTCTACTAAAAATATTCAAAAACATTTAAATCAGACGGTCCCCCTATTGTTTGATCCAACTTCTTTTAATCGTGAGGCCCTTCAAGGTCCTCTATGGAAAGACTAAGAACCTCACCTCTTTTGTAAACCTTCTCCTCTAAACTCTCTCCTTTTTCTCTCTATTTTTCCTTCTTTCTATCTAGGTTGATTTAGGTTACGTAGGAGAGACTCTCCTCCCCACTTTCACTTATATAGTGAAAGCTACAAAATTTCACATATACACAGTAAGTGTGTATATGTAGTTTTAATTTGGTTTCCTTGTGAGACACTAATACTTGCGTATGAAGTGTGGTACTGTGTATGGAATGTGATGTGTATGGTTTTCAAAAATTTGGGGTTATGACATTCACTCCACCTTAAAAATTTTCGTCCTCGAAAATTGACGACCCACTAGGAAACAATGAATATTATATCTAACACAAAAGAACTCATTCGTAACAACACACCTGACAAATCGAAATCGGATCATGCAACATATGGTTCTAAGACCCCAGATCATACATGCATGGGGAATTTTCTTTAATCTACACAAAATGAGAAAGCACTCATATCAATCATCTTAATTATTTTAAAACTCTCTTAACGGTTATTTTCACAAGCAGAAAGGCACTCATTCTACTCCAATTTATGCAAACCTATACCAAGATTCAGTTACTATTATACAATCAAATATACGTACACATTGTACCAATTAGACTCATTAAAATTTAAATTTATGCATATCCACATTAAGTCACTCTTCATAGCGCTCCAAGCATTTTCACGAATTTTTTTTTTTCTTAACAAAATTTGTCACCAACAAAAAATTTATAATGATTACATTGAAGATCACAAAACACAAAACAACAACCAATAAGAAAGAGGACGGCCTAGTCGTCACTCTGCTCATACTCTTCATCATCCTCCTCATCATCGTCGTCGTCGTCGTCCTCATCATCCTCATCCTTGACAACCACCCTGGCGGCAGTGACACCCACTGTAGTGCTCCTCGTAGCAGGGCCCGAGCTAGATGCTCCAAAAATAGCGCCCCTCATGGCACTGACGCGCTCCTTGTATGACTACGGATACGCATGGCCCATGAGGTCTATGAGTAGCGCCTCCTGGAACCTCTGATGCAGCCTGATCTCCCGCCCCTGCTGGAGGATCTCTCGCATCATGTCAGCGTCAGTGGTAGGTAGGGGCTGTGAAGATGAAGTAGAGGGAGCAGTAGGTGTCGCCGGTGTTTGTTGTGTGGCTTGTCGGGAAATTTGGTGATCTCTCTTCTTGTTGATACTAGTTTGGAGGCTCTTTAAATTTCAACTTAAATCTTGGGCGAGGTATGGGATGATGTGGTCGGTGAGTGTGATTTCATTTGTTTTGATTTGAAACCCCTCCTTCCCATGTCGTGATTCGAGGAGTCGGGAAATCAAACGTGCATAGGGTAAATAGTTTATCGGTGGGGGAATAGCACCCCTTATGTTTCTTTTGTGGGCATGCGCCATGCCCTTGATGACCACCATCCGAGTGCTAAACCACCTATTGTGGAAAGCGGAGTGTAGAGCCCGCAAAATCGTCTCGCGGCGCTCTTGGTCATGACCGGTCGGGTGTAGATTCTTCTTAAAAATAATATCTAGCAACCACATGCGTGGTGGTAATTGGGAGCGGGTGATTGATTGGCCTGATGCGGTGGCGCCGCCGGTAATGTCGGCGAAAATGGTAGGGAAACCTACGTTCCCTGAGAAAGGTGGTAGAGAAAGGGGGTTTGGTGTGTAGGTGTTGGGGCAATGCATGATGGAGGAGACATCGGCACTGTCAAAAATCAGTTCCTTGCCGTCAATGGTGACGAGGATAGAGTCCTCAGTCGCATTGGTCTTTAGTGTTTGATAAAATAATTTGACGAGCCTCAGATAGTACCGATCTCCAAAAGGGTTCAACTGTGGTCGTAAGCCGTTGTTTGTAAGAAAATCCGAGGTCCATTGGGTGGACGTCGGATCCCCAAAACAGGAGGGATGGATCTCCCATTCGTTTTCAAAAACTTTCGATCCCCACCATTCAGTTAATTGTATTGGGGTAGGAGGTGTGGATGGTGTCTGTGGCACTTGATTGCGCGAGGATGGCGATCGGATCGCCATCCGTTTCCTAGGTTGGGTGCTAGGGCTTTGGGATGTCATTTAGATAAAAGAAAATTTTCTAATTGAAAGAAAATAGAAAATAGCGAAGATTTCACCTTTTTGAAAGTTTTCAACGGATCGGATCGTTTGAAACTGACTTGAATCGGATGAAAAAAACTTGGAGGTCGAAGTAAAAGCCCTAACCCTTGCTCGGCTGGCTCTCGCGTGAAGATGAAATATGAAATAGAAGTTCGCTCCTATTTATATTCTGACCTCACTCAAGCGGTTATAATTTCTCGCTCAAGCGGTCTAAATGATTCGCTCGAGCGAGCAATAGTTATCGCTCGAGCGAGAGAAATTTGTGATTTTATGTGGTTCGCTCGAGCGAGCAATAGTTATCGCTCGAGCGAGAGAAATTTGTGATTTTATGTGGTTCGCTCGAGCGAACATAAGTGGTCGCTCGAGCGAGACCAGAAACGTTTTTCTGGTACCCTTTTGCTCATTTCCGGTTACTAATCTCATTACTAGTTTTATATATATTAAAAGTTCAATAAAAAGTTGGTTCTATCATTGCTTGGAGTCAATATACTAAAATTTTCAATAAAAAAAAAAAATTTCAATCATTCGAAAAATATATAGACTTCATACTACCCGCAATCACATATTATCAATTTGAATAGAACTATTCAGTTGGCAATTTCGAACAATTTGGGATATTGTTCTCTAACATCCGCCTCACATTCCCATATTGCTTCTTCGACCGGATGGTTCTTCCATCGGACAAGCACTAAGGGAATAACTTTTGTTCGCAACACTTGTTCCTTTCGATCTAAAATTTCCACCGGCTCTTCAATCATGGTCATATCCTCATGCATTTCAAATGATTGGCCGCTCAGCACGTGATCAGGGTCATTGAGATATTTTCTGAGCATCGACACGTGGAACACATTGTGCACTTGATCAAATAACGGTGGTAATCCAATGCGGTAAGCAACTTCCCCTACTCGACCTAGAACCTCAAATGGTCCGAGATAGCGGGGACTTAGCTTCCCTCTCTTTCCAAATCTCATCACCCCCTTCATCGGTGATACTTTCACGAACACATGTTCACCCACCTTAAAGTCTACACTCGTCCGCATGATATCGGCGTAGCTTTTCTGTCTGCTCTGAGCCGCTTTGAGTTTTGCCCTTATCATACGAACATAGGTGGCATTATCTTCGAGTATTTCGGGTCCCAAAACAAATTTCTCCCCGATTTCTTCCCAATTGATGGGCGATCTACATCGTCGTCCGTAAAGAGCCTCGTATGGTGCCATCCCAATGCTCGTCTGAAAACTGTTGTTGTATGCAAACTCAATCAACAGTAGGTGCTGATCCCACGATCCTTGTAATTCTAGCATACATGCCCTAAGCATGTCTTCAATGATTTGATTGACCCTCTCAGTCTGTCTGTCGGTTTGTGGATGAAACGCCGTACTGAAATCTTATCTCGTTCCCATTCCTTCTTGAAATTTCTTTCAAAACTTTGATGTATATAATGGGTCTCGGTTTGAAACAATGCTACTCGGAATCCCATGTAAACGGACAATCTCCTTCATGTACAACTCTGCCAGTCTTCCCGCCGTGTACATCGTGTTGTAAGGCAAGAAGTGCGTTGACTTGGTCAATCGATCGACTACCACCCAAATGGCATTGTACCTCTTTGCAGTTCGCGGTAGATCGACGATGAAGTCCATCGAGATCGATTCCCACTTCCATTCCGGTATGGGTAGAGGCTGCAATAGGCCTGCGGGGTGTCTATGATCGATCTTCACTTGTTGGCACATCAAACACCGCGACACGTACTCTGCCACATCTTGTTTCAAGCCTCTCCACCAGTAATTCTTTTTCAAATCTTGATACGTCTTTGTGCTTCTCGGGTGGATAGCATAGCTTGACTTGTGAGATTTATCAAGAATTGTTCGTCGCAGATCGACATTGTCTGGAATGCAAAGACGGCCCTTGAACACTAAGGAACCATCCTCCTTGATTGAAAACTCAGATGTAATACCTTCAGTTACATCTTGACGTATCTTGGTTAGTATTGGGTCTTTCATCTGTAGTTCTCGTATGTGTTTGAATATCACCGGTTTCACTGATATGTTGGCTAAGAAGGCTCCTGTAGCTTGTGGCTGGATGTCTACACCACATAATGCTAGATCTTCCAACAGCTTCCATCGGTGTATACCCAGAATTAGACTAGCCAAATGAGCTGAACTCTTCCGACTCAAGGCATCGGCCACTATGTTAGCTTTGCCTGGATGGTACTGTATGGAACAGTCGTAGTCCTTGAGGAATTCCATCCATCTGCGCTGCCTCATATTTAGTTCCTTCTGTGTAAACAGATATCTGAGGCTCTTATGGTCAGTAAGATTTCAAACATTTCTCCGTATAAATAATGTCACCATATCTTCAATGCGAATATGACCGCTGCTAGTTCCAGATCATGTGTTGGGTAGTTCTTCTCATGCTCTTTCAACTGTCTTGACCCGAAAGCTATTACCTTTTTATATTGATTTAGTACACAACCCAACCCGTTATATGAAGCATCACTCTAGACCGCGAATCCTCCACTACCAGATGGAATGGCTAACACTGGAGCTGAGGTGAGTCTCTTCTTGAGTTTTTGAAAACTCTTCTCGCATGCCTCACTCCACTCAAATCTCGAATCCTTTCTTGTAAGCCTCGTAAGAGGTCCTTATATTTTTGAAAACCCCTCAACGAAACATCGATAATAACCTGGCAGTCCAAGGAAACTTCGGATGTTTGTCACGGTCTTTGGTTGCTCCCAGTTCAGTACTGCCTCAATCTTAGCGGGATCTACTGTGACACCATGCTTTGAGACGACATGTCCCAAAAAGCTAACCTCTTCTAGCCAGAACTCACATTTGCTGAGCTTGGCGTATAATTGGTGTTCACGTAAGGTTTGTAGAGCGACTCGTAAGTGTTCTTCATGCTCCGTCTTCGATTTTGAGTAAATCAGGATGTCGTCAACAAACATGACAACGCAAGAGTCTAGGTGTGGTTTAAACACTCAATTCATTAAGTCCATAAACGACGCCGGTGCATTTGTCAATCCGAATGGCATCACCAAAAATTTATAGTGTCCATACCGTGTTCTAAATGCCGTTTTCTGAATGCCCTCAGCCTTGACTCTTAACTGATGGTATCCAGATCTCAGATCGATCTTGGAAAAATATTTCTCTCCTTGCAACTATTGAACAAGTCATCTATTCTTGGCAACGGATATCGATTCTTCACAGTGAGTTTGTTCAATTGACGGTAGTCAATGCACAACCGCATCGACCCATCTTTCTTTTTCACAAACAAAACTGGTGCTCCCCATGGAGACACGCTTGGTCTTATGAATCCTTTATCCATGAGCTCTTGCAACTGTTCTTTCAATTCTTTCAACTCTGCAGGAGCCATCCTGTAAGGTGCCTTTGAAACAGGCTCCGTTCCTGGTGCTAGGTCGATAGCGAATTCTACTTCTCTTTCTGGGGGTAATCCTAGCAATTCTTCTGGAAATACGTCTGTGAATTCTCGCACTACTGCTATCTTGGAGATAACATTCTTTTCTTCTTTATCTTCCTTCAGAAATGCCAAATAACCACTACACCCCTTTCTGATTAAACGTTCTGCTCTGACTTCAGAGATGAGTGGCACCTGTGTCGATCTCTCTCCTTGAAATCGAAACGATCTCCTCATGTTAGGTCGGAAAATAATCACCTTGTTCTTGCAATCCACTGTTGCACAATGATGGGACAGCCAATCCATGCCAAGGATCACGTCGAATCCTTGCATGTCCAATAATAGTTCATAGACAACGTGATCTCGAACGCTTACTACTACCGATTTGCAGACTAACTCTGTGTCCACTAATTCTCGTGTTGGGATAGATACTGACAACACAAAGTTCAGTGTCTCTGGAACCATCTTCATCTTCTTTGCAAATCTAGGGGTGATGAAGGAGTGGGTAGACCCTGGGTCTATTAGCACTCATGCGCCATGTGCTACATAGCACCCTTTTTCATAAACTTGTAACGTACCTATAACACATACATATATGTACATAGCATATACTTTATTTACAAATTTCTAACCCATCAACACGGTTATATACACTTGTCCTAATGAATGCACATTCTTTATCAAAAATGGTATTAAACTAAAATTCTTTATTTAAAAGAAATATCACCTTGGATGATGTCATGTACACTCCCTGCTTCCTGGGCGGTAACTGCGTAGGCTCTCCCTTGAACAATTGGCTTCCGTGATTGAATAGGTCGTGGCATGGAAACTGGGGCCGTCTTTTCCTTAATTGCCTCAGGGCAATCTCTAATCACGTGGCCTATCTTGTCACATTTAAAACAGTCTCGCATTCCTTGCCTACAATCCGCTGTTTTGTGGGACTTTCCACACTTGGCACAAGTCTCCCTTGGTGTTGAAGTAGCAGCTCTCGAAAAACCTTGTATAGCTGTAGCTCCGTTAGAAATAGCAGGGCCCTCATACCTCATCGGTCTCCCTGATGCCAGCAATGGGAAACCTCGATGGGTGGTTTGTTGTGCGGCTCTCCCATACCTTGTCTGGAACGGTTGTCTCTGATTCGGTGCTACAAACCTCGGCTTCTTATTTAATGATTCATAACTCCCCGTCCTACTTGGATCTACGCTTCCTCTTCCCTGTTGTTCCCTCTGACAATATCGGGTATTGTTTTCTTCTTCGACTACTAATGCCTTACTCATTACCTCTCCGTAGGTCTTCAGCTGAAAGGGCACAACCCCTCCTCGGATGTCCGACCTTAAACCCTGTTGGAACCTCTTCGCTTTCATCACATCCGAAATTATGTAGTCTGGGGCGAAGCGAGCCAGTCTCATAAATTCTACTCCGTACTCTCTCACGGTCATCCTTCCTTGCATTAGTTGCAAAAATTGGGTCTCCATCTGATTTCTCACAACCTCTGGAAAATATTGCTTATTGAACTCTTCTACGAATTCATCCCAAGTCCAGGGCATATCTGGAGTTTCTTGTGCTCTAGTTCGCGATACGGATTTCCACCAAGGTTCAGCTTCTCCATCTAGCATATATGCTGCCCAACGGACGCTCTCGTCCTCTGTGCATGTCAGTACGCTAAACACCTTCTCCATTTCACCCAGCCAATTTTCGGCTGCCATTGTGTCTGCTTGTCCTAAAAAATTAGGTCTCATCCTTCTAAATTCGGTAAATGCTGAGGCCACTGGTGGTGTAGGTCCCACTGGAGGTGTGGGTGTCCGTTGTGGTTCTGGGGCTGCATGTACTGCCAAGGATGCTGCTTGTTGTGCCATGGCAGTTGCCATTATCTCCATTGTGTGCATCATCCTATGACGCTCTTCTCTTTCTTCATTTCTCTCCCTCACTCTATCTTGTTCCCTCTGATTTCGATCCTGACGATCTCGATCCTGATCTTTTGCTTGATTTTGGTTTTCTCCTTAGCCACTGCCCTCAGGAATCTCCCTATTTCCTAGTGGTACCCTGTTTGTAGGCGAGACGAAACCATCTCTACTGCGTAAATTCCTATCATGACCCCCCCTGGGTCGGCCTCTTCCTCTAGGAAAAATAACGGTCTGTATGAGAAACCACAGTTTCGTTAGCAGAAATCTCTATGTTCTGACAAGATGGTTGCTAAAACTAAAAAGAAAGGGCTTTGATACCAACTGTGACAGCCCGAATTTCGGTGCCTCAAAATCCGTGCCATCAGCACTACCCTCTAGGCCGTGCCCTAGAATTCTTTACGATACATTGGTATATACAAGCCAAAACTATAATTAGGGCGCACGTATCTACTCTAAATAAGTTCTCATATATAAAATAATCATGGTCTCGAAAGGCAGTCCTTGTCCCATGCCAATTCATGGGCATAAGAACTTACCCAAACCATTGGTGATAACTCTTCATCCCAGACATTTTATCAAAAGAAACAGTATTTAATTACATTCGAATAAACAGGCTTGACATACCAAGCCGTACCTAATACTCTCAACTCACTCTCAAAGTATGCAGTGGGTTTCCTAGAAGAATTCCTCAGGAGGAGGTTCTGACTCTTCTGTGGGCACATAATTCGAATCCCCTGGATCAGCGTCTCCAGAAGTATCTGCTGCCGCTAGTCCTAGACCTGCGACGTATAGTCTAAGGGGGGTGAGCTACATCCTAGCTCCGTAGGGAAATAAAAAGAACATATAGATTAACCTTCACACATATGTCAGCAGTTTTAAAAGAATAAATTATCGAGTAACACTTATGAAAAACAATTGAAATAACTGGAACAAAAATAATGATTTCGACTGTTACTTTGCATGGTTTTGTTTAATCTCCTTACTGGTTTAGTTGTGAATTTGGCCTAATCACTTAAATCTTAACTTAAGTAGTCCCCGAGAAATATAGCATCGAGCCCCGATGGAATACTCGCCATCGTCGTCTAACTAGACAGTTGTTATGTGTATTCCCTGGGAATACTGCCCAAGCCCCTTTCTCATAGGTGGCGGGGTCTATTCTTAAATCTACATCCCTGGGATGTGCTATGAATATACGGATTGGCCGCCGTACCTGTCACAGATATCCTGCTGAGTCAGTCGTGGGTATCCCGCCATGTCGGTGGGGTATTCTAATCAAACCTTAAATAATAAAAATATCGAACGTGCTCTACATATAGTTATTCACCATGATTGTGCTAATTATATTACATCAGGCCTTATCACATTACTTTCGTTTCACTGTTAGTTTTCATCTGCATCCCTGGGATGCCCCTGATTCCATTGCATCCTTCAGATGTTTACTTTACAATTTTTCGTCCCCTGGGACCTCAAGACTATCACATTTGAAACTCACTCACACACCCTTTTTCATAATGATCATGCAGTACTTGACTATTTAATTGGATTACACTACATATATGAATTGACGGAAAAATGCACATGTTTCAAGAATATTCCCTACCTCAACACAATCCGACGCGTTCCTTTCTCGCAGAAACTTATGCGCAACAACCCACGTTGAACCTACATTGTATGAGAAACAGGTTTTACTCAGAAGGTCCTTTGACCCCTTGAAAATGCAGTTCTCATGAATCATACCCAAAAGAATTTAGGGAGCTGGAAGGAAGTCCTCGCGCGAGCGGTTATTTAGCCTCGCTCGAGTGAGCACTTGACCTCGCTCGAGCGGTTGTAAATCCTCGCTCGAGCGATCACTATTCATCGCTCGAGCGATTATTATTCATCGCTCGAGCAAGCACTATTTATCACTCGAGCGGTTATTATTTGAGATATCTGGGATTTTAAGAGATGCCTCGCTCGAGCGAGCCATTTTTTACCGCTCGAGCGAGCCACGAAATGGTGTATGTTCTCCATTCATTCGAAGATTATCCTCTTCCTCATGAGAGGATTAATAGTGTCTAAGATCATTCGACCCCTAGTTTAAACTCTACTAAAAATATTCGAAAACATTTAAATCAGACGGTCCCCCTATTGTTTGATCCAACTTCTTTTAATCGTGAGGCCCTTCAAGGTCCTCTATGGAAAGACTAAGAACCTCACCTATTTTGTAAACCTTCTCCTCTAAACTCTCTCCTTTTTCTCTCTATTTTTCCTTCTTTCTATCTAGGTTGATTTAGGTTACGTAGGAGAGACTCTCCTCCCCACTTTCACTTATATAGTGAAAGCTACAAAATTTCACATATACACAGTAAGGGTGTATATGTAGTTTTAATTTGGTTTCCTTGTGAGACACTAATACTTGCGTATGAAGTGTGGTACTGTGCATGGTATGTGATGTGTATGGTTTTCAAAAATCTGGGGTTATGACAATTTTTCTTTATATTTGTCGGGGAGGCAGATTTTTACTTTCTTTGATCACTTCTTAGTCTTTTGCAAGTTTACTCGGAGTAGCGAATGGCAGGTTTCAACACTTCCCCTAATCTGAGAAGCTAGAGGCCCAAATTTTTTTTTCTCTCCCTTCTTTGTAAAATAAAAATAAAAAAAACTAAAAACACAAAAATATTTATGTTTCAGGTGTATGCATCACACTCGATCTCAAAGCTTTGATTTCTTCGAGTGTGGCCCAGAAATTGAACGGACTCTCTTGCGTAATCTAGCGTTAAACCGATCTTCCAAAAGAGACTCTCCAACCATGGATGACGATCGTTCTATTCAAGTACACTTTAGCCTAGTTACTCTGACTGCGCCCTCCTGTATAGTTATACCAGAGTTTGCAGTAGGATAAAATTACGAGATCAAGTTCAATAGGCTTCAGGCTTTGCCTACTTTTCATAGGGTTGATCGAGAGGATACCTATCACACTTAAGGGATTTCATAGAACTTTGTATGATGTTACAACTATCGGAAGCTAATGATGAGGTAGTTAAACTATGGCTATTCCCTTTCTCTCTCAAAGATAGTGCGAAGGTGTGGCTGATCTCACTGCCCGCCAGAAGTATTACCACTTGGGATGGATTGCAGTCCAAGTTCTTGAATGAGTACTTCCCAATTGGTAAAACTAATCAAATTTGCCAAGCAATTTAGGACTTCAGGCAACTGCCTGGAGAATTATTCCATGAGAGTTGGCAGCATATGAAAGACTTATTAAGGAAGTGCACCCATCATGATGTGCCAAACTGTTCAATTGCGCAAAGTTTCTATCAAGGGTTAACTTAGACCAACCAGTCTACAGTTGATGCCGTTAGGAGCCTTCATGGCTCAAAATGGCCAACAATCTTGTGACTTATTTGAGAAATTGGCCGATAATTCAAAGAAAAAACATGCCTTGCTTCAGGCAGATCCAGATGTGATTCACCACACCCCACTCGCGAGGGGTGGACTTTACAATATCAGCAAAGACAAAGTAAAGAAGGAGGATGACATGAGTGCAAAGGTTTCAGCTCTTGAGCAGCAAATCACAACATTAATGACTGTCAAACCAAGCATTCTAGATAAACCTGTGACGACCTATTCAAATTGCTAGATTTTAACCTATGCCGAGAGCCCTGCTGCGCCATCATACTCGAAGGTGGTGGAAAATAAACAAGTAATGGCCTTTTAAAGGGGAGATTACGAGAACTCATATAACCCGTCGTGGAGGGACCACCCTGGATTTAACTATGGATCCATGAGCGGGCCACAACTAACACCATCAGTTGCACAACCCCGATTTCCTCAAATCCAGGTTTTCCACCCAAGACCTCAAATGTCGGCTGTACAGTCCTAATTTGGACTACCAAGCAATGTGCTCGATGCCAAAGTTGTTCAAATCCTTCGAGATTTACTGCAGCAGTCGCATCTGCATTTAAAAGATTTATCCCAGCTTGCTCAATTCTCTCAAGTACTCCATTCACACACTCAGTTCATTATAAAGTTGGAGAGCCAGATTGGCCAACTAGCTTCGCAAGTGGCAAAGAGAGAGTGGCCAATTGCCGATGCAGCCATCAACAATCCTAGAGGACAAGTGTTCTTGGAGGAGACATCTGCTCCCCAAAATCCAAGTTGAAATTATTAAGACTCATCCGTAGCCCCTTTTGTAAACTATGTAAAACTACTTATTTTGTTTGAAAATTTAGGTACTGCATTACGAGTCAAATAGTAGAAAGACCTGACCAATCGTAATATAGTCCTTAATATTTATTATTGCAAACAATTGTATGGATTTATCATCGCTCGTAATTGTGGATAAGGCCATCCGTTAACCCGTAGTGATTATGAGTTAACCGATGTGAGAGTTCGCATTCACGATTGCTGAAAGGTTAGAGTTAAAACCAACAACTCTAGGTTAAAAATATGTGTGATGACCGATTTAGCAGGTTGTCACTGAAATAAGGGCCTACATATTCGGGAGAGGATACGTCCGCCCCATCTTCGAACTCTCCATTTTTACTCTTACTTTCCCTCTATATTTCAAAAATTTCTCATGCCTAAGCCAACCGTTTTAGTCTCTTATACCTCCCTTGCATTTTCTATTTGAATCCGAAAAACCTATCTACGTTCTATTGACATTCTAAAATTAGGGTTTGAGGATTATCTGTGAGCAAGGTGACGATTTTTTACTCTCAAATGGATGGATCTCTGTAAGCAATTTTGATTTGATATATGAAATTTATGGCTTAACAAGCAATTTTCATTTATATCTTGCAGGAAAGGAATTGCAAAATGTCGAGAGCAGTAGACAAGTGGCTGAGGGAAGAGGAAGAAGGAGACGATGATATTTTAGATCATTCCCCACTTGTAAAACATATTGCATGGGTTGCTGCCCTCAAGGCTAAGTCAAAAACAGCAGACCCACCTAAGAAGAAGTTTAAATCTTTTGGAGTAGTTATTAGAGAATTACTCGTATGAAGAATGGAGGCTGAAACCCTGTCTGCCCCTAAATAGGGTAAACAAATGGACAAAGGCAAAAAGCTAATGTCCTCTGGTAGGACATTAGATCAGATCCCAGCCTCAATGAAACATCATCTAGTGGGAGTCGAAGTTGTTGTGGACGTTGCTTTCTAAAAAAAATACTTAGTGGAGGGTGATAAAATACTTTAAGGATGCAGGTCTGCATGATTTCTTAGAATCGGGAGTCACACCAGTTTAACCTAGATTGGTGCGACTGTTTTACAAGAATATGACCAATAGTAGCAAAGGCCCATCCCCAGTTCTCTCCACAAGTGTGGATGGACTCCCAATCCTAATAACGGAGGAATTGATTGCTAGGATGCTGCACGCACCCCTAGATATCTCAAAACTGTCCTCTGATAATCCGAAAACCAACCTACTAAGTGTACAACCCAATACTCTTCCAGATTTTGTTCATGTGGTGACAGAGTTGCTAGGTAAACCCCCAAGGGACAGATCTTTTTTCTTATGTAAGAATCTGAAATCCCAAAATTTACCACTACACTTCCTGGATGTCTTAATTCATAAGACTATCCACCCTACGGGTCATAGAACACAAAGAAGGGCGCCCTTTGTGAAAGCCTTGTATTTAATGGCTAATAGATATTGGTTTGATGTACCTTCCTACCTTCTGGAGGTCATCAATACTGTGAGGGAGAAGTTGGATAAGGAGAAATACGAAAAGAATAAACTGAGTTTGCCTTTTGGAGGCTTAATCACAAATTTATTAAGGAATGTTGGATATAATTTTAATTCCAAAGAAAAGACCCTACCCAGACCGGAGGAAGGCCTAACAACCCTGGCTTATAAGAGAACCCTAAACTCTAAGAACAAAAAGCATATTCCTATTTCTACGCAGAAAGATGGTGTCACTTCTATACCAGAGACCACATAAGAACCTGTAGTAGTTACAAACAAGCTGGAAGAGCCTGCTGTTGAGCAAATGATAGAAACCTTCATCCCAAAAGAATCACATGTAGCAGAGGGAATGAGTACTTCTACTTTACCCCAAGAAAGATTGGAGCCTGGCTCCTCAGTACAAGAAAGATTAGTAGAGATAGAAGCAATGAGTATATCAGTACCCGCGGAAGAGCAAGTTCATCTTTATGATTCAGCTTTGGAATCGCCAACAGGGCCTGCTTTGCCTTCTTCCACTGTGGCAGACACCTTGCCAATGATCACTGAAGTAGAGATTGCGGGCCCAATTATCTCTAGAGTAGAGGAGATGCCCATATTGAGGGCAGAACCATGGATCTCTGAAGTGACTACTTCTATCCACATTCCTGCACCCAACGAATCTACACCTACCCCGTTGATGCCTATAGAGCAAACTCTTGCATTTCAAGTAGCTGAAGCAGGATCAATTTTTGAAACTCCAAGAGTGGGCTTCATAGAGTTACTGAATGAAGAAATATCTCCCCCAATCATTACCAAGACAGTTGCTCCATCTTTAGCTGAACAACCTGAGTTGGAAAGAAGATTACCGGAAATAGGGCAGTGGCAAAATATAAATGCACCAAATTTAATTCCATTTTCAGGTGTGGTTAGGAAATTGATGGGCGAGTTTCAAAGATTAAGAGCTAGAGTCTTGGAATCCCTACCTACTGCACAATAACGCCTAGAGGTAGTGGAAAACCTATGGCGAAAGGTTGTGAAGGACCACCATGCACATTGGACAGCAGAGACGGCAAGGAAAGTCCAAGAAGTGATTGGGGATCTTCAAGAACAAGTCGTACAACTGCAACAACAAAATAATGAATTGATAAACAACCAACAGGAATGGGGTGGTCAGAAAAAGGACTATGAGGATAAAATTGCTAACTTGCACAATCAGTTTGGGGTGTTATTTGTAGAACCAGACGAGAGAGAAATTGCTCACCGAGAGTACCAGCAAGCAGTGGATGTTCAATTGGATGAAAAGATTCATGAGATCACGGTGACAAAAGGAAAACTGCTCAAACTGTAAGAAGACAAAGACTCCCTATGTTAAATTTGTGATGAACAGAAGAAGAATATTGAGTCCATTACAAACAAAAGTTGGGTTGCATTAGCAAGAGAGAAAGCTAAATTTGAGGAATTGAGGGACGAGATAAAAGAAAAATTTGTTGTCATTTGTAAGCTTCAAGATGAGCTAAAAGAAAAAGAAAAAGTTACAGAAGAGTTGTAGGCTGTGAAAGAAAAATATAATACATTGATAGCAGAGAAAGAGAGTGCAGAGGCACGTTACAAGGAAATTGGACCGAGATTACATGTGGAGCCTATACCAGACAAAGAATCTGAATGCTCTACAGATGTGGAGTCTGACTCTAGGTGTGGAGGAATTGACAAGCAGTCCTTCCTCACTGCTAGCCTTGCCAGTACTAGAACCAGCTCCATCTGTATCAATTGTACCATACCTTCATCACCAAGTGAGTATAATATTCCAAAACATCATGAACCTCACCAGGTATACCATCAAGGTAATAAAATTTTGAATGACCCTTGTTTTTGCAACAATGAGAACA
Source organism: Chloranthus sessilifolius (assembly GCA_021018995.1). Taxonomy (NCBI): domain Eukaryota; kingdom Viridiplantae; phylum Streptophyta; class Magnoliopsida; order Chloranthales; family Chloranthaceae; genus Chloranthus; species Chloranthus sessilifolius. Next base: position 16,148,935 of record CM037595.1, on the reverse strand, counting down.
TTTTCCTATTTAAGTTTGGGAGGGATACACCTCTCTGTGTATAATATTTTAATTTATTTGAATATATATATATATATATATATTCATATATTTTTTTTCTATTTTTAAGTTTAGTTTTATTTAACCATCATATGTGAGTTATGATAGAAAAACCTTTGAATCCATAAGCCTTACAGTCCATCGTAGTAGAAGTTCAACCATATTGAACAGTGTATCAGATTGAATGTATGAAACTATACTTTGATTTAAACTACAATATTTAGATTATAGTTTTAAAATTATATAACCAGTGAGCTTTTGGGGCAATATTTCCACTTTTATTTTGAGAGAGACTGCTTTCTATTTGAATCAAAAAACTTCTTTGAACTTCTTGACTGCATCACAATGAAATCTCATATAGCTAAAAAATGAATCAATTATTCTATGATTATGATAACTTGTTTTTCTATAACTACTTATTAGATACATCAAAACAATATGGCATTCATGCTAGTTAATTGTAAAATTGATAAAAGGCAATCTTTTTATTGCGTTTGAGCCAAAGAGCCAAAATCTCATAAATTTATCTATCCCTTGAACCCATATTAGTAGCCTAAACCTAATTTCTTTGTACCCAAAATCTTATAAAACCCTTAACCATATGTACTACCCAAAGCTTTCAATTCTTCACCCTTATATTTCCTGAGAGTTTAGAACATGAAAGAGGGAAGAAGTAGGGAGTGAAAGGAGTAAAAGAACAACAGATAAGGGATATGCAAAAAAGGGGTACAGCTGAAAGAAATAATTTTCTAAAAAGAAATATAGGAAAGAGTTGAGAAATCGCAATTACGATTCTAAAAAAGAAGCAAAAAACTTCCAAGCGAAAAACCAAGGGAATATCTCTGAAAAGAATCAAGAAAAGGGATTTACGCAAGAAAATAAAAATAAATAAATAGGAAGAAGTACCCAACTTTTTAGATAGTTACTGAAATAGAAATAGAACAGTAAAGAAGATAGGAGAAAGAAGAACTAAATTCTTACAAACCTTTGAATCCTTTATACCCTTCTTTGGAACCTCTTAACCCAAGGCCTCTTTACAAGTGGAATGAATACCTTCTTGATTTATGACTTACAATAGTATGAGCCTAGTAGAGATGTATATAATAAATACTATAGATATATAAGGAAGCATATGAATAGAAATGATTACCCATTCCACGAGATTTATCCTTTTAGTCAATTATCCGTTAAATTTATCATACATATCATATAAAGAGAATCCAAAATTTTCAATATTCTTTTTGACAATATGCCAATGGTGAGAGTTTGGATGAAAATATTTTCTAAATCTGCAATTTAGAAAAATCTATGAAGAATAAACTATTCATTGATGCGCACACACTCCACGATTAATATGAATTAAAATTGTTAGAGTTCTGATCAAGGATAACCGCAAGGATGGAAAGTGTGGTTGAAAGAATCATATGTTTAAAAATTGTAACAATCATGTGATGATTAAAACTAGTTAGTGTACAAAAGTAGTTTAGATTTTTAATTTTTAATTTTGTTTTGATTTAAAAATATTTTAAATCCTAAAATATTTGAAGTTTGTAGGTAACTTCACTGAAAACCTTTAGAAGACTATAACTCCCCCACTAGGGATCACCTAGGGGTTTAACGGCTTGTTGCATCTACTAAATACAATCGTGTTCCCTACGAAAGTGGCATTTAAATTTTTTAGATTAGTTTACTCTTTCCTTATTTGCTAGGGACTAGCAAAGCTTAAGTTTGGGGGTGTGATCAGTCACACAATATGTCATTTTATCACCCTTTACTTAATAATGTCAGACTCTAGTTTACTACTAACAAGATAATGATGTGCAGATATTAAGAACAGATAATAAATAAGAGCCAAAGTATTAATCTTCGTCCAAATGAACTCAAAATATAGTAAGAAAGACCATCAAGTGTAGAAGACAATTCAAATCGTACTTGGAAGCCAGTAAAGTAAGAAATCACAAAAAGACGATTTAACAAAGCTGAAGAGAAAACAAGAAATCGTAATTTACGATTCCTCAAAAGATGTTTCAAGAAGAATGATATACAAGAGGATTGCGATCGTTCGTACTGGAAAATCGTACAGAGAGAGCTGCACAGAAAAGAGAAAATCGTATTCACGATTTTACAAGAATGAAAGCTCCATGCACATAATTAGAAGATCTCTTGAATTAGAAGTCCAGCAATTCATGGATCTGAGAAGATGGATGAAAGACTCTTAAAAGAACTCTGCTGAAATAGAAGAAAAATCATGCGCACATCTACCAATCAAAGCAAGGAAGAATTAGGAAGGAAGAATTAGGATTACAAGTAGAGTTATATTAAGAATCTTTTATTCTTAGTAGTTTTCTTTTCTTAGGATTTGAATCATGTAAATCGACTCATTATGATCTATAAATAAGAGAGTTCGGCATAGGAGAAGAGTTATCGAAGGAACACTTAGCGTCAATTGACGACTGAGGTTGGGTTTTCTTCCAATCAACTTTAGTTTAGAATAGTTTAGATATCCAAGGTTTCTTGAGAACAATTGACGACTGCAATTGGGAGCTGAAAGATTAGAGTAGAGTATCCGTAATTTCTCAGAAGTAATTGATGCGTGTGACTGAGGGATGAAAGATCTTTTTATTGCTTTCTAATTTAGATTGATTTTAATGCACTTTACTGTTTTATAAACGTCTAAAAGTTTTTTATTTGAATTGACAACTCAAATTGAAAATTTATAGATTAGTGTAACGGTTTTACTTTTCCATCTTCAATTTTCTTGAGTTTGATTGACACCCAAATTTTTGGAAGTTTGTTAATTAATATAAATCTGTGTTAAGAAATTCTAGTTTTTGATTGATGCCCAAATCCTAGAGGACTGAGATACGGTATAGAGGTACTCTATTTTGTAAGTATCCGAGAACTAAAGGATTGCGATTGATGACCATAATTTGGAAGGAGGAGCATTTAGTTTTATTTTATGTAATTAGTTTTGAATAAACCATTCTTTTATTTATATTTCTCTAGTAATTTAAGATCTTAAAAGACAAATATAAGTTTTTAAAAAAAAAAAAAACATCAAAATAATCACCTTCCTCGTGGGAACAATCCTATACTAGTGCTGCAATTTCTATTTTGCACTTGCAATAGGTTAAAACTTATAATGATAAAAGCCCAACCAGTACACAGTTCGGATCTTAACTTGTTCACTAGTAGGGGTGATCTCATACCATTTCTCAGCAAGTTTCAGAGGTTCTACCATTATCTTACTAGCAAAAGACCGCAATATAAATAAATGTGGCAATCCAGGGTCTATCAAAACTTGAGCTAATTGTCGGGAAATAAACATCGTACCTGTGATGACTGCAGGGGATGCTTTCGCTTCTCCTTTGGTCAAGGTATAGACTGATCCTTGAGTCAATGATTTCTTCCTTTCAACTTTCTCTTGCTTTACTTGGTGAGTAGGATAGTCTCTCATCAGATGCCCTTTCTGTCTAGAGCTGAAGCACGTGCTTAGTGCCAGATAGCATGTCATCAAGGTACGATCGATTTTTCCACATTGCTGGCAGGGTTCTGTGATCAGTCACAGAATATACTATTTTATCACCCTTAACATAGTTTGCTATTAATAAGTTAATGATGTGTAAATATTAAAGAAAAATAGTAAAAGAGAACCATAATATTAATCTTTGTCAAAGTGAACCCAAAAGAGCAATAAAAAGACAATTAAGCGTAAAAGATAATTCACCACTCATGGAAGGATAGAAAAATCGTGTATTACAATTTTAGAGAAGATATAGCATTACTAATGAAGATCCATAGAAAATTATAATGTGTGATTCTTCAAAGAAAGAGTATAGAAGAGAGGTGAAGAATTGTAATTTAGAGAATCATCTACAAAGGAAGCTATGAAAGATAGAAAATCGTGATTTACGATTTTCTAAGAAAGAGAAGAAGAAAAAAGGATAATCATGAATTACGATTACAATTATAGAAGCATTCCTATTGCTACTGATCACGTGAGAATTTCCATCGCCAAGAACAAAATTAGAAGAACTCTTTAATTAGAAGTTTAGCTAATCACGGATCTGGGAGATTAATGAAGAAGAATCTTAAAAAGACTCTACTGCTGCTATTAAGTAAAGAAATCCGGAACACATCAAGCATCCAGAAACAAGGAGGAATAAAATTAGAATTAGGAATCTTTTATTTTAACAAATTTTTTTATTAGAATTAGATCTCTATAAACCGACCCTTATGATCTATAAATAAGAGGGCTCAGCATAAGAATAATCATCGAAGAATTTTACAGCATCAATTGACAACTGAGGTTTATGTTTTCTCCCGATCAAAGTAGTTTAGGATTTATAAAGTAACGTCGTCAACATGTCTCTGAGGTTTTGCCTGACAACCAAGGCTGAGGAAACTGAAAGATCAACCCTTTGGATGGTTCTACTTTTGCTTTCTAGTTTAGATTTTATATGCTTTGTAAACATCTTCGAATTTTGATTTGAATTGACAATTCAGGTTAAAGTTTACAGATTAGTGTAACGGTTTTACTTTTCCATCTTCAATTTTCTCGGATTTGATTAACACCCAGATTTTAGGAGATTGTTGATTAGATTAAATCTGTGTTGAAGAATTTTAGTTTTTAATTGATGACCAAATTCTGGAAGGCTACAATATGGTGTAACGGTATTTTAAATTTGTAAATATCCGATTGCTGAAGGTTGAGATTGACGACCTCAATCTGAAGAAGGAGGATTAGGATTCATTTTTATGCTATTAGATTAAGGAACCCATTCTTTTATTCCTATTTCTCCTGTAGTTTAGGACTTAAAAGATAAAGATAGTTTTTAAAACAGGAATATAAAAATCTATAAGAAGATAATCACTTATTCGTGGGATCGATCCTATCGCTACGCTATAATTTCTGTTGTGCGCTTGCAATAGGTTAAGGCTTGATTTTAATTTAAATATATACATACTATAAGCCAGTCAAGATTTTGGCGCCGCTATCGGGGAAGCGATTTATCTTTTATTTTTGTGTATATTCCCATTTTAAAAATAAATATTTATTTTTCTCTTTTTATACTTCTTTATATTTTTAACTTTCTTTGAATCACTTTTTGATCTTTCGCAGGTTTATTTGGAGCAACGACTCAAAGTCTCAACTTCCCCTGATTAGCGAAGCTCAAGGCTTAGATTTGCTCTCTCTCCCTACCTTCTAGAATAAAAATCTGATAAATTTAAAAATATTAAAAATAGAGTTTTCTTTTCTTCATCACAACCGATCTCGAAGTCTAGATTTCTTCGAGTGTGATCCAAAAATTGAAAGGACTCTCCGACGTAATTTGGTAGCAAGCCGAATTTCTACAAGAGAATCCTTAATAATGGCTAATGATTTATCCATCTAGGAATATTTAAGCCCCATAGCGTTGATCGAGCCCTCTTATACAGTTCCACCAAAGGTGCCTGTGGGTCAAAATTATGAAATCAAGCTCCATACACTTCAATCTATACCGACTTTTCATGGGATTGATCGAGAAGATCCCTACCAGCATCTAAGGGACTTCATAGAAATTTGCACAATATTGCAAACATTGACTACCAATAAAGAGGTCGTAAAATTACGTCTGTTTCCTTTCTCTCTCAAGGACAGGGTGAAGGCATGGTTAATTTCGTTACCTGCCAGAAGTATTGCCACCTGAGAGGAATTGCAGTCCAAGTTCTTCGGGGAGCACTTCCCAATTAGTAAACTAACCAAATTCGTTAGGCAATTTAAGACTTCGGGCAAAAGCCAGGAGAATTATTTCACCAGAGTTGGGAATGGATGAAGGATCTGTTACGGAGGTCTCTTCATCACGAGGTACCAAATTGGTCGATAGCACAAAGTTTCTATTAAGGGTTGACTGAGACCAACCAGTCTACAGTCGATGTCGTAAGTGGAGGAGCCTTTATGACTCAAAACGGCCAGCAGTCTTGGAATTTATTCAAAAAATTGGCCAACAATTTAGAACAGAAATAGGCTCTGTTTAGATTCGATCCCGATGTTACTCGCCATGCCCCGCTCACGAGGGGTGGACTTTACGATATCCCCAAAGATAAAGTAAAAGGAAGGAGTATATGAGTGAGAAAATTTTAGTTTTGAAACAGCAAATCACGACATTAATGATAGCCAAATCTAGCACTCCGGACAGCGCTCTATAGCAGGCTACTCTAATAGCCAGACTCATAAGTTTACTGAAAACTCATCTGTGCCCCCATACCATGAGGTAATGGAAAATGAACAAGTAATGGCTTTTCAGAGGGAAGATTATGGAAAAACCTATAACCCATCTTGGAGGAACCATCATGGATTTAATTATGGTTCCACGGGAGGAGCGCAACTAGCACCAACAGCTGTGCAACCCAGATTTTCCTAGACTCAAATTTTCCAACGAAAACCTCAATTACCGGTCGTGCAACTCTAATATGGATCACAGAGCAATGCATCAGATGCCACAGTTGTTCAGATCCTTTAGGATTTATAGCAAAAATTGCATCAACATTTAAAAGACTTACACCAGCTTGCTCAGTTCTCTCAAGTACTTAATTCACACAGTCCATAACGAAGTTGGAAATTCAAATAGGCCAGCTAGCTTCTCAAGTGGCAAGGAGAGAAAGTAGTCAATTGCCTACACAGCCAGTAAATAATCCTAGAGGATAAGTATTCCTGGGAGAGACATCGCCTCCCCAAAATTAAAAATAAAAACCTCTTGGATTGTTAAGCTACCGACTCATCCGTAGCACCAATTGTAAACTATGTAAACTATTTCTTTTTTTTATGTAGGTATTATAATACGACCCATTTTGTTGGAAAGAGATAGGTCGTAATTCATACTTACTGTATATTATAATGGACAATCATATTGATTTACAATTAATCGTAGTTATGTTTATCAGAAACGCAGCGATTGTAATTCTTATTCACGAAAGGCTAGAATCCACTTACAATTCTAGGTTAAAACACATGTGATGACCGACTCAGCAAGTCATCACTCGACTCAGCAAGTCATCACTAAAAGCAAGACCTACATATTTGTAAAAAGGATATGTGGGTCCCATTTTCAAAAACTTTCTAGTTTTCTCCTCCTACCTTCCCTTTTTTTTTGTTTCTTTTTCTTCAAATCGTCCATAATCTTAACCGTTCTTCCACCCAACCTAACCGTTTATTTTCTTTAAAAAAAAAAATCCTTACTTCCTCCGTTTTATTCTGGAGAACCCTATGTGCATTTCATTCTTCAATTACAAATTAGGGTTTCAATCTTTAAAGAGGTAAGGTGGTGATTTTAATTATAAAAAGGAAGGGTTTCTGTAAGAGATTTTATTCAATACATGGAATTTAAGTTTAATCAGTGATGTTGGTATTAATTTTTGCAGAGTGAAAGTAGGGCAAACAAAACAGGCAAACAACAAAGGGAAGAAGTGGAAGAAGAAGAAGGTAATAATTTTGATAACACTCCAATCATTCACCGTATCACACAGTCTGCTGCCCCTAAGGCCAAATCAAAAGCAACAGACTCACCTAAGAAGCAACCCAAATCTTCCAGGATAGTTATTAGAGAAACCTCTAAAGCCATAACTGGGACAAAGTCTGTGTCTGTAATAGCTGCCACATTTTTATCCTGACAACATCGGGTACTGACTTGAGTAGGGTTAGGCTTGTGCCAAAAACATGACACAAAGAATTGATTTGGCATTTTGATGATGACTGTTAAATAGTGGAGCTTTAGTGGCCTAGTATTATGTATTAAGGGAAACAACGGTTGATTAGAGATTAGGTAGAAATTAAAATATTCGGAGCCCTCCTAAAGATGAAAATTTGTGTAACACTGTGCAACCGTGGGAATCGAGATGATCCCGTCGCGACCATGCGCTCTTTAACGATAAAATATATAGTCGCCACCCAGAGCTTTCGGTGTCTCGGTATACCTAGTTCATTTTTATGAGCACTGAAGTGCTAAAAATATGACTCTGAATCCGGTCCACACCAAAGGCTCTTGGGTAGGGGCTTCGGTTATCGATCGGGAAGGTGTTAGGCACTCGATCAACCCGCTAAATGCGGTCTCTACTTAAGGCCAGGTCTATGTGGGGCTGGTTTATATAGTATATATATATATATAATTATATATATATAAAAGAAAGTAAAATGAGCGGCACTTCCCCTTGCCCGAAGGCACACTGATCCTATTGAGCCCTTCCCGCTTGCCGAAATTTGGGTAGCGTAACGGCTCAATTCTAGGATAGAGGAAAAGCAAAGAAGGTAGAGGAATAGAGGGGAGAGCCGGAGCTCTCGGGCCCTTGTAGCACCGTTGGGGAGCCTTGCGTTGGCTTGCTTCGGTGAGCTTTTTGAAGGCTTGTATGGTATGGAATGTGGTTCTAACTCCTAAGGCTTGAAGCTAAGAGGTAGAGAAGGAAAGCTAGGGGGTAACACACACCTAACCTAGAGGTTTTTAGTGAAATACTAAGGTCTAAAGGGGCTTTTTCAATTCTAGAATTTGTATGGGGATGGTGCACCAAAGGGAGAAAGATCTTCTCACTTAAGCTCTTTCTCTCTTAGGTAAAAACTCTCAACCCTTAACCAAGGGGTGGGGGGCTCTATTTATAGGAAAAGGGTGGGTTAGGAGGCCACTTAGATGCTAATTGGGGTTAGCAATTAGTTAATCTCTAATCTAAGGTTTCCTAAGATTTTGAGAGCTTGGAGATGTGGGGGAATGGTTTGAATTGTGGATGATAGGTTAGTGCTTTAAATCACTTAAGGGTTGTAAATAGTCATTAAAAGGGTGCAACAAAGTTATCAAAACACACCCCAAGGACTAAGGTGGTCAACAAGTCAAACCCCAAACACAAAATCCGAGGCAAAACCCAACAGTTACTATTCATATGCCTGGCGCAACTATTAGTTGCGCCAGGCAAATGTACAGTAAAACAATAGTGTACAGTAGCCTGGAAGTTGGCCTCACGAGGGGTGGGGGAACCCATTTATGCCTGGCGTAACTATTAGTTGCACCAGGATATTTCTGAGGGAAAAAGGCCTGGCTCAATTATTAGTTGCGCCAAGCAAATCCAGGGGGAAAATGGCTTGGCGCAACTAATAGTTGCGCCAGGCAAAAATATCGAAATTCTGCCCGATATTCGAATCGCCATAACTTTTGATATATAACTATGATTGAGGCGATTCTTAGCTTGTTGAAAATCTAGAGAAGTCCTCTTTCTAATGGTATATGACTTGATATCAGTAAAAGACCTCAGCTATTTCTAGTGGAGCACTCTTCATCCATTGCCCGGGAATGTTAGGTTTGGAGTTTGGAATGGGTTCTAAGGGTCGGGGCTGGTTTCTAAAGGTTTGGGATAGGTTCCTAAGGGATCTAGGGTGATTCCTAAGGGTTTAGGGTGATTCCTAAGGGTTCCATAAATACCATCAAAAGCTAAAAAATGTATCTCTCTCGAAATGTGTTTCGATCAGGCCTTGTGCCAAATTTGGGTGTCTACAGATGCCCCTCTTTGGTATCCGATCACTAGTGTTCGTATGCTAAAGAAAAGAGACATCCGAAGAGGCCCAAGGCATTCCTAACGGGTCCGCTACATTTAAAACAAACTTCAAACATCAGGTGAGTAACACGGTGAGAAAACGAAAGCCCTGGAGTGCCAGGCTAATCATTCGTTTCTCGAGGTAATCGATTCCCAAGCGCTTAGCGACATTACTGGGTATAACCGAGGTGAAATGAGTTGCGAAAGCCCAACAGCTAGGAAAAACATTCGCCTCTCGAGTTGCGAAGGCCCGTTAGTCGGGAAAAATGTCCGCTTCTCGAGATGATTTGAAGGTGATTGATGTTCGAGATTCATTCTGAATGCAACAGCTTCGTAAGTAGGAGGGGTGATCGACCCACATTCAAAGATAGGTGCAAAGTAAACATACCAAGGCTCCACATTTTGCGTCCAATCCTACAAGGCATTTGATGACCTCATTGGATTATTCGCGGGTGCCCCTGCTGAAAGCAGGGTTCGAGATCTTTGGGCGAACCCATCGATCCCAAAGTTTACTTAGCATGACCACCTGAGCAAAGTGAATAGATGTCACAACGCTTTTTAGGAGTCCGTGCCATTTTTTAAAATGTGCCCCAGATCCACATGACCCAGAGTATCCAGTTTCGACTTCCTTGAACAGATCCAACCAAACATTGGGCACCTCCTAAAAGGGGGCATCCAATCCTGGACTCTGTTGACAATAATCATAATCATCAATTAACTAAGCATAATCATGCACCCATCAGGGGCAATAAGCAACAACAAAGGCGATGGAAGCCCCGACCCGGACCCACCCAGGTATAATTTACGGGGACAAATGACCATCATACGGATACCCAGATGCATGGCGTACACTTTATAGGGATACCGCTGCCCATACAGGTTTTAAGCCTGCAGAAAATACAAAGGGAAATGAACCCTTTTGAATGCATGGTTGCACATAATTTGATTGACACATAATCTCATTCTCAATAGGTTGGTCTCAACCAATGATCGACCTTTTTCAGCGAAGAATCTGAAGCTTAAGACAACTCAAGTTCACACGAATCCAAAACAGAGCACTCATCGCTCAAAAGATTTAGTAGTGGAGTTGACCCAACCGAAACATTGACTGTTTGACCGGGACTTACACCGTTGCTCCTACTTTGAAGTAGGATCCATGGATCCAAGGTGAACCTTTGACCTAGGACATTAATTTTGCACATCTACGTTGTCGATAAAATATTGACATTTTATCGCATCGAAACACGCATGAGCGTCGCATGAAAACATAGATTTCTTTTTCTTTTCAAAATGATTTTCATCATTTTTTGTTAGACCTGACGTCGGTGGTGAGATGCTTTATCTGATTTGTCCATCGCTGAAAAGTTGCCTGCTTCGAGACTTTGGACCGTGTGATGTTCCTGCACATTCTTGAGAAAAAGTCAGTCCCTTTTTTTTTTATACATATAAAGAAAATGCATCCTAAACAATAAAAGAAAAAGAAGATTTCTACCTACACTTTTTCATTTTTAAGATATTTTTTTTGGATTTTTATTTTTGGAGATTTTTTGTTATTTTTCTTCATTTTTGAGATTGAAATATGATGTTGAAAATATGTACATGAAAATGAGTAGAAACATATACACAGTTTTTGGTGTTTGGATTTTTCTTGACTTTTTTGTTTTTGGCTTTTTTTTTTTTTTTTTTTTTGATGCCTTGATAGTGAGACAGAGTAACGGTCCCATTTTGAGCATAGTCGAACTCTTTCATGCAGTCGGACCTGAGTGAGTTTCCAGATTTTACCAAGGCCAGAACGTTGATCCCTTTGGATTGAGTTAAACCTTTCTCCTTGCCCCAGGTCATACATTTGACGGTGTGGGTTTCACAAAGACAATTATGGTCGAGACCCGATTCGAACTAGCATGAGCAACCCAGTCAGACAAGAGGGTATAGGAAGAGTAACAAAAGGGTTCCTCAAACATCAATATTCTCAATCAGTTCAAACCTTTCTTTTTCAATTTTCTCTCTTTTTTTTTATCTCCCCTTTTTTTACCCGTGGCGCCCTTTCGGGTTTTCACCACGTCCATGGGTTTAGCTCTCTTACCCCAAGCGCCCTTTCGGGTTTTCACTTGGTCCGCACAAACTCGCTGATTTTTCCTGTAGTGCCCTTTCAGGTTTTCACCATGTCCATCTTGCTTTGAGCATGTATTTTTATTTTATTATATATATATTTTATTATTATTATTATATATATTTTTTCAAGAGCCACGACATAGACGTCGATTCCGTCATAGCCGGCTGGATGGGGTTCTGGTGTCGTCTCACAACTCGACTCATATTGACTTAACAAATATTATGACTGCTAGCGAACCTACAAAGAGGGCTTCCTTCAGGGTGTAGCTTGGCCATGGGTTAGGTTAGGATTTGAAGGTATGTTGGGTTAAAAGGATTTCCTTGATACGGCTTCAGTTTTCTCAACATACTTTCTTCCTTGGGGGTTTGACTGTACATGCCCCGTGATTCTTCTATATTTTTTTATTCTTTTTGCTTCATTTCAGGCAATCTCTTTTTTAGTTTTTGCTTTTTCAATTTTTTTTTTATTTTGATAGTAACTCTACTTCATCTTTTCTCTCTTTTTTTTGGTATATGTACATTTATATATATATTTTTTGGGGGGAATGGGTTTATTGAAAGAAAGGCCCAGACTTAAATGGGGTAGCAAAGGATATCATCATTTTTAGGGATGCTTTTTAGCTACTGTATTTGGAATGATGGCCTCTTTTGGGTGCTTCTTAAGCAGGCACGTATCTGTTTCACCAATACTTACCTTATCGCGATTGACTAAGAGTAGAACTGTCGGACGTATCCACCATTGATGGGGTCAGGAAGATGATCTCCGTCCATGGTGGCGAGGCGGATGGCGTATCCCGGCAGCACTTCTCGAATGACGTATGGTCCTTCCCAGTTCGGCTTAAACTTTCCTCTTGGATCGGCATGGAGGGATGAGAAGATCTTCTTCAACACAGTGTCTCCTACCTTCAGATCTCGATCGTGGACACGTTTATTGTAAGCGGGTGCGATTCGTCCTTGGTAAACTTGAGTGTGATATAAGGCTAGGAGTCTTTTCTCATCCAGTAGGTTCAGCTGATCAAAGCATGATCTCTCTCTCTCTGCTTCGAGTAAGCCTGATTCTATGAGGATTCGGAGTGAGGGTACTTCAACCTCTATAGAGAGGACAACCTCGATTCCATACACAAGGGAGAATGGTGTTGCCCCTGTAGCGATACGGATCGATGTTCGATAGGCCCACAAAGTAAATGGCAGTATTTCGCTCCAATCTCGATAAGTGACGACCATTTTCTCAAGGATGCAGACGGCTGTCTTGTTTGCGGCTTTCATAGCTCCATTAGTTTGAGGCCGATAAGGGGATGAGCGATGGTGCATGATCTTGTATTGCCAGTAGAAGTCTCGGATGCGCTTATTCGCAAAGTTTGTGCCATTGTCTGTGATGATATCTTTGGGTACTCCAAATTGACACACAATATTATTCTTGAGAAACTTCTCGACGTGACTGGAAGTGATGTTGGCATATGATGCTGCTTCTACCCACTTGGTGAAGTATTCAATGGCGACGAGGATGAACCGATGTTCGTTTGATGTTTTTGGATTAATCATTCCGACAACGTCAAGGCCTCAGGTAGCAAATGGCCAAGGAGTGGTCATGCAGTGAAGATCAATGGCAGGAGCGTGTATCAGAATGGAGTGTTCTTGACACTTGTAGCATTTTTGAATGTGTTTACAGTAATCTGATTCCATAGTGGTTCAGAAGTATCCTTGCCGCAGGATTTTCTTAGCGAGCATGTGACCGCTGACGTGGGCTCCGCATACTCCCTCATGGATCTCTTTCATAATATTGACCGCTTCACTTTCAGTAAGGCACCTGAGTAAGATGTTATTGTATGATTGTTTGTAGAGGCATTCTCCGCAAATGACATAACCTGCCGCCAAATGTTGAATGGTTCTTCGGTCTGTCTTGGATGTACCCTCTGGGAAAGTTAGGGTCTCGACGAAATTCTTGATATCTGAGAACCAAGGTGGCTCATCATCAGGCTTTGTAGGTTCCTCAATCTGGAGGTAGAAGGCTGGCTCATTCCTCTGCTCGATCACGATCGGCTTCATCTCAACACCATAGGGAATTTCAATCATTGACGCCAAAGTTGCTAATGCGTTGGCAAAGTAATTCCTTATCCAGGGGACGTATGAGAAAGTCACATCTTGGAAGCAAGCTATCAGATCCTCGAGGTGTTCATGATAGGGGATCAGTTTCTCGTCTTTCATCTTCCAATCGCCATTCATCTGGCATATGATTAATTGTGAATCGCCAAATACTCGAAGGTTAGTTACATTCAGATTGAGAGCCGCCTGCAGACCAGCGGCGCAGGCTTCGCATTCAGCCATGTTGTTAGTGCAAGGGAAGTTGAGCTTGATAGAGACCGGTACATGGGATCCTTTTGGTGAAATCAGGATGGCACCAACTCCTTGGCTCTCACATTTGCTGCCCCGTCAAAGTGCATTACCCATGATTCCTCTACCTCCTCCATATACTCTTCCGTCATGAACAAGATATCTTCATCTGGGAATTCGGTTCTTAACGGCTCATAGTCAGGTAAAGGATTATCAGCAAGATGATCAGCAAGCGCCTGCCCCTTGATCGATTTCTGAGTGACGTATGTGATGCCAAATTCAGATAATAAAAGTTGCCAACGTGCAGTTCGTCCAGTGAGAGCTGGCTTTTCAAATAGGTATTTCAACGGGTGGAGGGTTTCTCAGTAGACGGCGGTGGCATTTCAGTGATGGCTTTAACTTTAATCGGGTCGACCTCGATCCCTCTCCTGCTGACGATGAACCCTAGCAGTTGCCCTGACATAGCACCAAATGCGCACTTCTGTGGGTTCAGACGTAGTCGATACTTCCTCAGCCTTTCAAACAGCTTCTGATGGTTTACTAGATGGTCGTTTTGCTCCAGTGACTTGGCTATCATGTCGTCGACATACACTTCAATCTCTTGGTGCATCATGTCATGAAATAGTGCAGTCATAGCTCTCTAGTACGTTGCACCGGCATTCTTCAGGCCGAATGGCATGACTTGGTAGCAAAAGGTTCCCCAGGGGGTAATGAACGTTGTCTTCTCACGATCAACCTCTGCCATTTTGATCTAATTGTATGCTGAGAATCCATCCATAAAAGAAAGCATCTCATGCTTCGCTGTGTTATCGACCAAGATGTCGATGTGTGGCAATGGGAAATCGTCCTTTGGGCTCGCCTTGTTCAGATTGCGGAAATCGATACACATGTAGACCTTTCCATCCTTCTTTGGTATAGGTATGATATTGGCTAGCCATACCATGAGAAACCCCGCATCGTATTGCTTGATGACCTTATCTTTGACTTTCAGCATCCATTCAGGTCGGAGACGTCTCAGCTTCTGCTTGACTGGCTTCATATCAGGGTAGAGGGGCAACTCATGATCGACCAAATCAGTATCCAGACCAGGCATGCCCTCGTATGACCAGGAAAAAATGTCTTGGTATGACCGAAGAAAATCGATCATGCTTTTTCTTTCCTCAGGAGACAGTGATGTTCCGATTTTGGTTATCCTGGGAACCTCCTCAGTTCCTAGATTAACTTCTTCGGTCTCCTCGACAATGGGGGTAGGGCCATGCTGATAGTCGGCAAACCGGTCAAGGAGCTCATCGGGGAGCTCCTCGAAGGGGGCATCTTCGCCCAAACTCATGATCCCTACCTCTTCTTGTATTTCTATAGGGAAGGGGTCGATTTCATGTGGGACGGGTATTTTGATTAAGGCATCCTTTTGTGGGACATTTTTTAGAATTTTAAATGACAATAATTTTGGACTTTGGATTTTTTCAATGTTTTTGGGATTTTGTGTTTTTTCCATGTTTTTGAGATTTTTGTTTTCTTCTATGTTTTCGAGATTTTTATTTTCTTCGGAGACGGGCCCTTGGCAAGGCGGGTTGCTATATACACAAGGTATTGCCTGCCAAGGGCTTATCTCACTTTTTATAAGTAGTTTTTTTTGGGAAATAGGTGCCAAACTTTACGCCACTTCCTACTTCCAGGGTTTGGGGCAAAGATGCCCAGTTGCGTACCTGAGGGGCCGCTTCTTTACCTGTTGGGATGGAGGGTGCTGACTGATATGGCTCCTTGGGGTCAGTTTCCATCATGTTAATCCCCATTTCGCCTGCGGTGATATCCTCAAATATTAACACGGCTTTGTGGTGATTCACCACAGGGGGAGTTTGTTCAGGTACCGACCGTCGTTCCTCGAAAAGGGACAACGCGGCTAAATCTATCTCCAGGCAGGGAAGGAAGACCTGGGGATTGGTGGGATGGACTGGGGCTATGGGTTTGTGTGGGATCAAATGGGTTGCCCCATATCGATCGATCTTTACAACCCCTGCACTGACAAAGGAATCCCTAATGTGCGCCCTAGGGTGAGGTTTCTCTTCTATGTTGATTCCTCGAGCTCTTGCAGCCGCGGCGACCCTAGCTTTCTCTTTGGCCTCTCAGACCTCTTCTTCTGTGGGCTTGTATCCTAACTCGAATCTTACTTTCTGTCCCTTAGCTACAACTGGCTCTCTTCTGCCTTGTAATTTGGGTCCCAGACCCCTTCCTTTTTGATAGCCCCACTTTTGGAGCATTGCCACCGCTACTTCCATTCCGCCGTTGGTTGCTGAAGTGATGTTTCTATGGGGTTCTGGGCCTACAGCCGACACCTCATATTCAAAACTATGCAGGTCGGTGTCTTCCTCAGTATGTGGCACATCCACTACCTTAGGATTTTCAATGCTGTGGGTGGCCTTGTCGTTCTCATCGTGCCCTTCACCAATGATGATGATCACCTTCTGTAATGATATGAATTTCAATTTTTAATGGAGGGTAGAAGGTATCGCCCCAACCTCATGCAACCATGGGTGTCCTATCAGTAGATTAAAAGAGGATTTAATATCCATCACTTGGAATGGTATGGAAAAGGTCATGGGCCCGATTATGAGCTCAAGGTCAACTTCTCCCATGATCTCCCGCCTTGTGTTATCAAAACCTCGAGCACTCGTCCTTGTTGGCCTCAACATGCAGGGGTCCACCCCAATTTTGGTGGCAGTTCTCAATGGGCACATGTTCAATGCAGATCCATTGTCAATTTAAACCATGGGAATTATCATGTTCCCGGATTCTACAGTGATGTTGAGAGGTTTAGAATGACTATTTCCCTCCTTTGGCAGGTCCGCATCCAAAAAAGATATGGCATTGGGAGCCATCACTTGACCAATTATCTGCCCAACTTCATCCGGGCTGACTTGAAGTGATACATGAGCATTTTTCAATGCCCCCATTAATGCTTGGAAATGGAGTGGGGATGTCATCAATAAATCCCATATAGTAATATGGGCCGGCATTCTTTTCAGTTGAGTCTCCAGTATATGTTCTCGACTCATCTTCTCAAATGGATTCACAGTGCTCTCTTTCTTTCCCGAGTTGGGCTTGTCTTCTCTTTATTGCTATTCTTCTTCTTGCCATCTGGCAGTCTCGAGATCTTTCTCGACCTGGTAACAAAGTCCACGGCTCCCTCTCTGCTGCTGCTGCCAGCGTTAGCATTGGTTTGCTCGTAGCTCAGTGGGACCTGATGTGGATCATAGGTTGGTCCTGAGAGCTGGAATGGTATGGCTATCGGTGTTTGGAGTGCACATACCGATGGCTCTGGGAGGGTAGGTAAGACATGGCTTTCCTCCGTGATGGATGGGGGGCAGCAAAATTTGGCCAGGTAGGGGTGGTGAGGTTTAATGGTGGTTGCACCGAGGGTAATGGTGTGGGTGTAGGCCATTGATAATTGATGGGGGCATGCGGAGGTTTGGGGGTTTGATGGGCCATGAGGGAATTGACAGGGGTGGTAGAGTTTGCATGTGATTGAGCTAACGATAATGGGGTGGGAGCAGGCCATTGGTAATTTATTGGTGGTAGGGGATTAGGGGTCTGTTGGTTTATTGGGTAATGGATGGGGGTGGTGGAATATGGTTGATACGCATTCATTTGTACGTAGTTAATGGGAGTGGATAGTGGGAAATAGGCCCTAAGATCTAGGGGTTCAACTGTTGGTGTAGGGGTAGGAAAATAATCTGCCAGATTCAGGGGTTCAATCACCCCAACAGTTTCCTTCTCCTAGATTTCTCTGCCTTGGTGCCACAAACATTTCTGGATTACAAATGAAGTCTGATGGATCAAACTCCAATTCTTCTTCAAATTCCTCTACCATCCCTATGGTGGGTCTGGGACCTGCTATTCTGGAAGGGTGTGGTGGTAAAGGCACCTGATGGATATTCGCATGCTAGTTTGCTTGGGTGGGTGCAGGAAGAATGATCTTTCCAGCATCGATTAAGTCCTGGATCGTGTGCTTCAATGGGAAGCAGTGATCAATCGGGTGACCCGGACCTTGATGAAAATTGCAATGAGTATTAGGGTCAAAATTATATGGAATCGGATTGAGAGGAAGTTGTGGTTGGAGAACAGTTATTAAACCTGTTTCAATTAATAATGGCAAAAGTACACTCAGGGATTGCCCTAAAGGCGTAAAGACTCTATCATAACGAACTCTCATCTCCGGGGTCATTTGCATTCCCTGCCCATTCCCTGTTCTTTGTACTGGCCCTGTCCTGACGGGAGCTAGTTGCACTGCTTTGAATTAAAACGGGGCTACATTGTTATTATTGGGCCGAGTGTTCGCAACATTTTACACCTTTGCCCCTGTCCTCCTGTCGTTCTTCTGCTCAGTAAACCTCCTAACCCTGCTAGGGCCCCCTGAAGCATTCTTACTCAACCGCCCTTCCTTGATGGCATCCTCACAGCGGTTGGCATTCCTCACCAAATCAGCGAAACTGGATTACTGTTGATATACAAGAAAATCAGAAATCACCGGTAGAGTGTTCTTAGAAATCATCTCTATCTGCTCATCATCCGGTATTCTATTTCTGACTTGAGCTGCCAGTGCTCTCCATTGTCCTAAGTAGTCACTGAAGGTCTCGTTTAGATTTTGCTTTAAACGGGCCAAATCAGACTTGCACGGTTCAATATCAGTATTATAGACATACTGTTCCTGGAATAAATGCGCTAAATCTTTCCATGTCTTCATCGTGGGTGGTTCAAGAGATGTGAACCACCTCAGGGCCGATCCGGTCAAACTTTTCTGAAAGACTTTTATTAGCAGTCTTTCGTCCCCCCTGTACTGGCACATGTCCCCACAATAGGACTTGAGGTGTGAAATCGATTTGCCAGTGCCATTATATTTGTCGAATACTGGCATTTTAAATTTGGGGGGCAAGGGGACCTCAGTGAACAGGCATAGGTCTGTGAAGTCCGTGGCGTGAATTTCAGCACCACCCATTTTCATTAGCTATTTTTGTATTTTGTCTAACTGTTCTTTCAGCTACTCTGACTCTTTCGATATAGGGGTCACTTTCTCGGCCGTCAGTCAGACTTCACTCTGGGCTACCAGGGAGTGGGCAATTACTGGTGGAGGGTTGAGGCTGGTCAATGCCCTAGCATAGGCCCCGCTATTCCTAATCTCGTCCTCTTCATACTGTTGGTCGGCGTAATGTGCAGTGAAGACGGGATTCTCAACCTGTTGCTGCATGGGTTGAATGGGAATGACATGAGTAGGGGTTGGGTGAGCCCATTGGGGGGTGAGGGAAGGTTTGTTGGGTGATGGGAATTTGGTTTTGAGGCGGGGCCTGGTAGGGCCATTGGGTATGGGGGAGGTTTGGAGATGGCCTTGGGGTGTGGGGCCATGGGGGAATTTGGTTTGGGGGATGACATGGGTTTGACCTAGCTGTGAAGGTTGGGTTAGGTGTTGGGCGCGCTGTGGAAGGTATGAGTGTGGGGTTTGGGTTTGGGCTATGAACCCTTGAACATTTTTGGTCATGGGCCATATGGGCCATTGATAGGTTTGGGCCATGGGCCCTGGATAGGTTTGGGCCATGGGCCCTTGGTGAGTCTAGCCCAATTGGCCTTGATGGGTTTGGGCCATGGGACCTTGGTGGGTTTTGCCCAATGGGCCTTGTTGGGTCTAGGCCATGGGCCCTTGATGGGTCTAGCCGGATGGGCATTGCTGGGTCTGGGCCATGGGCCCTTGATGGGTCTGGCCCAATAGGCCTTGTTGCATCTGGGCCATGGGCCATTGGTGGATTTGGGCCATGGGCCCCTGATGGGTTTGGCTCAATGGGCCCTAGGGGATATGGGTAATGGGGTTTTGGGCCAATGGGCCTTGGAGATGATGGGTAGTGGGGTATTAGGCCTTAGGGCCCTGAAGATCATGGATGGAGGGGTATTGGGCCATGGGGCCCTGAGATGTGTGGGAAAAGGGGGTTTGGGCCAATGGGCCTTAGGGTATGTGGGTGATGGGGGTTTGGATGGTGTGGATTATGGGAGGTTGATGGGGGTCATGGGGGAGTGAAGCATGGAGGTTTGCCAAGGTGTGGGATGGATTCATGGATGTGGGGTGTGGAGGAGAGATATTTTGGGAAGCCCTCCATGAGGAGTATGCTTGGAACATCTCCGCCATCTTGGCCGTGGAAGGGGGGTGGGATGTGGATGGTGGATTTAAGGGGTGATAGGGTATAGATGGGGTGGAGGTGGTGGAAAAATTGGGCATGGCCACGGTAGGTGGGGGTGTATGGGGTGGATGAGGGGATGCATTGGGTATGTTTTGGGATGATGGGGGGCATGATGAGGGGGATGAGAAAAGTTGGGCATGGCCCCGGCAAAAATGGGCATGACCCGAATGGATGGGGGATTTTGCGGGGGATCGGATAGGGTGGAAGTGGTGTATGTGAACGTGGGTGGATCGGGTCTATAGGGGGATGATGGGAATTGGGGCATGGATGTGGATTGGGAAAATGGGTTTGGCATGGGCATGGTTTGGGCAAAAGATGGGGAATGGGGGGTTGGACTTTAGATATTTTGGGGGGTAGTGGTTGGGAATATGGGGGCGCCAAATGGGCCGGTAACGGTAAAAGGGGGTTGGGTGAGGGGGATGGGGGAAAAGACTTCTCCCGAATGGGAGTGGGTTGGAGAATGTGGCGGGGATGAATCGGGATCGGCATAGGCCGGGTCCACTACCCACGACATTCTTTGGGAGCGGGTCGGGTAAGGGTGCCTTGGATAAGGCCCAAAAATCCTCCTCCTTCTTCCCCTATGGGACGACGGAGGGTAAGATGATGCCGTTGTGCCGACACCACAAACTATCTATTTCTTTTTGGGTTTTATTTTTTTTTTTTTTTTTTGTGAGTTATTTGAAAGAGTTTTTTGGAAAATAAAGGTTCCGAGGCCTTGGAATTCCCTTTTCGGGTGGCTCTCGTACCTTGATTCAAGACCCGCGACTACGATTCTGAGGAACTTCGGAAGAATTGAAGGAAAACCTTTGATCTATTAAAGGCACGGAAATCGACGCAAACAACCCGATCCTCCGAAATAAGCCAAAAAGAAGTTGCCTCCTCTTGACCGGCGGGGGCGTATTGGGTGTCGGAGATGGCGGGGCCTAAACAAGGCACTATGCATACTAATCGGGGAACTCGGGAGGTGGAAAGGGCCAAGGATTCGGGTTGGGTGTTGGCAAACAGATCTGGCGCAACTAATACTTGTGCCAAGGTTGCAGGGGAGGACTTTTACACTGGCGCAACTATTAGTTGCGCCAAGATAAAAGTTGGGAGTTTAAAGCTGGCACAACTATTAGTTGCGCCAGTTATAAAATCTAGTGTTTTTACACTGGCGCAACTAATACATGCGCCAGGCAAAAACTGCCTCTCGAGAACAGAGAACAGCAGTCGCTGATGCCCGAAATGAGTCTCTTTTTGGTTTTTTGTGGAAGGTAGGCTTCCGGGAACTGGGCTGTTTTATGGTGATCGATTCTCTCCTTACCGCACCTAAAGGATTGAGTCCGGTATAACTCGCTCGTGCGCTCCCCCAAGGGTTTTAAGCTTCGGAATGGGAACCCACCCGATATACCTCCAGCGCAAGTGCCTTCTCAGATACTAGGTGGGCTGAGACTTTTCTGGATCATCACCACTAGGGGCTGCCACCATACTAAGACCCGAGTGTTTGTATGTGTGCCTAAACTAACCCTTTTGAAAAATCTATCCTACAAAACAAATTAATTAAGCTCCCTAACTTGGTTCAATTTTAATTTTTTTCAAAGCTTTTCTCTTTTTTTTCAAAGTTTTCTTTAGTTCAAAGACCGGGGGTGATTATCCCTTGCCGCCACTACGGGCCGGCGTCCACTGTTAGGATATGAATAAATAAAAAAAGACGGGGCCAGTCAAGTGACTAGGCGGGAAATATAAAGGGCTGAAATTTAAAATGTGCCAGTCAAGTGACTAGGCAAAAAGTTACTGAAATTTAAAGCGAAAACGTAGGGGTGAGTAAAAAAGGTGCCAGTCAAGTGACTAGGCAAAGATTGCTGAAATTTAAAGTGAAATCGTAGGAGTGAGTAAAAAAAGGTGCTAGTCAAATGACTAGGCAATGATTGCTAAAATTTAAAGCAGAATCGTAGGGGTGAGTAAAATGACATAATCGGAGAGGTGAGTGACAAAAAAAAAAATAGCAAAAATAATAAAAATAACAGCAATAAAAAATAAAAAAGGCCTAGTTCAAGGGAAATCTCTACTAGCTACTCCCCAGCAGAGTCGCCATCTGTGCAACCGTGGGAATCGAGACGATCCCATCGCGACGATGCGCTCTCTAACGATAAAATATAGAGTCGCCACCCAGAGCTTTCGGTGTCCCGGGATACCTTGTTCATTTTTATGAGCACCGAAGTGCTAAAAATATGACTCTGAATCCGGTCCACACCAAAGGCTCTTGGATAGGGGCTTCGGTTTTCGATCGGGAAGGTGTTAGGCACCCGATCAATCCACTAAATGCGGTCTCTACTTCAGGCCAGGTCTATGTGGGGCTGGTTTATATAGTATATATATATATATATAATTATATATATATAAAAGAAAGTAAAATGAGCGGCACTTCCCCTTGCCCGAAGGCACACTGATCCTATTGAGCCCTTCCCGCTTGCCAAAATTTGGGCAGCGTAACGGCTCAATTCTAGGATAGAGGAAAAGCAAAGAAGGTAGAGGAATAGAGGGGAGAGCCGGAGCTCTCGGGCCCTTGTAGCACCGTTGGGGAGCCTTGCGTTGGCTTGCATCAATGAGCTTTTTGAAGGCTTGTATGGTTTGGAATGGGGTTCTAACTCCTAAGGCTTGAAGCTAAGAGGTAGAGAAGGAAAGCTAGGGGGTAACACACACCTAACCTAGAAGTTTTTAGTGAAATACTAAGGTCTAAAAGGGCTTTTTCAATTCTTGAATTTGTATGGGGATGGTGCACCAAAGGGAGAAAGATCTTCTCACTTAAGCTCTTTCTCTCTTAGGTAAAAATTCTCAACCCTTAAACCAAGGGGGGGGGGGGGGGCTCTATTTATAGGAAAAGGGTGGGTTAGGAGGCCACTTAAATGCTAATTGGGGTTAGCAATTAGGTAATCTCTAATCTAAGGTTTCCTAGGATTTTGAGAGCTTGGAGATGTGGGGGAATTGTTTTAATGGTGGATGATATGTTAGTGCTTTAAATCACTTAAGGGTTGTAAATAGTCATTAAAAGGGTGCAACAAAGTTATCAAAACACATCCCAAGGAAGGTGGTGGTCAACAAGTCAAACCCCAAACATGAAATCCGAGACAAAACCCAACAGTTACTATTCATATAGTTGCGCCAGACAAATGTACAACAAAACAGTACTGAACAGTAGCCTGGAAGTTGGCCTCGCGAGAGGTGGGGGGACCCATTTATGCCTAGCGCAACTATTAGTTACGCCAGACCATTTTTGGGGGAAAAAGGCCCTGGTGCAACTATTAGTTGCACCAAGCAAATCCAGGGGGAAAATGGCTTGGCGCAACTATTAGTCGCGCCAGGCAAAAATCTCTAAATTTTGTCTGATATGCGAATCATCATAACTTTTGATATACAACTCCGATTGAGGAGATTCTTGGCTTGTTGGAAAGCTGGAGAAGTCCTCTTTCCAATGGTATATGATTTGATATCAATAAAAAATCTTAGCTATTCCTGGTGCAGCACTCTTCATCCATTGCCTGGGAAGGTTAGGTTTGGAGTTTGGAATGGGTTCTAAGGGTCGGGGCTGGTTTCTAAAGGTTTGGGATAGGTTCCTAAGGAATCTAGGGTGATTCCTAAGGGTTTAGGGTGATTCTTAAGGGTTCCATACATGCCATCAAAAGCTAAAAAATGCGCCTCTCTCGAAATGTGTTTCTATCGGGCCTTGAGCCAAATTTGAGTGTCTACAAACACAATTTTAAATAATGCATAAGACTGATAAGCACTAAGGGTTGCCAATCCTTTGACCCAAAACCCAGGCGTGCATGGAGTAAAATACCAACCAAGGCCTTATGGCCTCGCCTCGACAATAGAGGCAAGCAAAATAGGATTGCCTTGGCCACCTGAGGCAAGCCCAAAAGGTTGCCTCGGCAACTGAGGCAAGACTACAAATAAATTAACTAATATAAAGCTTATATATATATATATATATATATATATATATATATATATATATATATATACCTAGTTAAAATATATGGCTACTAAGTTAGCCCAGCCACTTCACTTTTAGTGTAACCAGTTCTAGACTGCTAAACCATGTGTATGCTTGGTAGGCAAATTAAACTACTTTTGATTTCCTCTGCCTATATAAGTAAAAGCCTATATGATCCTTGCATGAAAATTTAATCCAAGGGACTGATACACTGAAATAATGTTTAAGGCTTATAGGCAAGGGGGGATACCTGAGTTGTATTATATGGGTATACACTTGCAAATTATACACGCAAGTGTTGCCTTCATTGTCGTTTAGGGAGATACACTTAAAAAGGCAAGTGCTGGCTTGGTATCAAAGCACAGCCTTAAGGTGCTTATAAGCTGTTGGCGTCTTTATCTCACAACACGACCAAGGTGAGTCATCGAACGAAAGCATGCACGCAAAGTGCAGCAATCGCTATAAACTCCAGTAAAATTTTCTCCACCTTCTTCAGCTGACTCTCTGGTTGAATTCTTCAAAGCCAATTATGTAGAGAAAGCCATTTTGTTTGCGACCTCTGTTAAGTATAAAATAATCTTTGTAGTTCATCTTTGGCTAAAGCAGCTAATCACTAGATGATCGAAACACCAAAAAGGTTAGTGATTTATTTGTTCTTATACAGAAGATTTGATCCTAAGAACTTGCAGCTTAGAAATTAGCCTGAGTATGCATTTGAGTCCAGACTGCTGCACTCTGAATCTTTATTGACAATCTGTAAATGGAAAAAAAAAAAAAATATATATATATATATAGAAATATGCTACAGATTATACATATATATATATATAATATAGTTACACAAGCAAAAAAGGTACAGCACCAAGGTGCACAAAGGCACTGCACGACACAGGCCACCATAGAAAGGCCAAGAAGACAACCCCGACAAGCTAAAACTACACAGGCTTGCTGCGGCAACCTTATAGGGTTGCCGCGGCAATACTTATAGAGTTGTTGCGGCAACACTTATAGAGTTGCCGCGGCAACATGGCCAGCTGAAGGGCTTGCCGCGGCAACAGTGTGCTCAGACCTTTTTCCAGTAGTTTAGTCATAACTCTTGATCCCGAACTTGGATTGGCATGATTCTTGATGCGGTGGAAAGGTAACAACGAGCCCTACAACTTTCATGAAGCAACAAAGTTTTAAATCGGACATTTAAAGGGTCAAACAGTAGTGACAATATGCGGCAAGGTACTCAAGCTTGTCGCGGCAACAGTGTGCTCAGACCTTTGGTCAGTATTTTGGTCATAGTGCTTAACCTCGAACTCCAAATGACACGATTCTTAATGTGTTGGAAAGGGGACAACGAGCCCTATAATTTTCATGTTTTAATAAATTCCTGAATTCGACTTTTAAGGGGTCAAACATGGGTCACAAGTCGTGGTAACATGCTCAACTGCAAAGTTTGCCGCGGCAACCCTATATTTGACACGCTTAGTGACACCTCTGTCAGGGGTTTATGCTGGGTTGACTTGCTGAGTTTGACCATGAGACTTAGGACCATAAATGGTCCATAACTGGGGTCTACGTTGACCCAATAAACCATTAAAAATATTAAACCTATGAACGACATTCCTAGGTGCCACTTGGTGCACATGACGCGTTTGCTTGAAGACAAGCATGCACAGGAAACTAATTACACGTAAACCTGGTGTAAGGTAGGGAATGTACTTTGCTAACTTGTGTTTTAATTGCTCATTCACATCTAGATAGCATATAGAATTATTTTGTTCAATAAAGCTATAAGTATAAAATAGTTGCTCTTAATGAGATAGCTTCGATGTATGCTATTGTAGGGACTTTCCTGAACTAAATGATAGTGAGTTTTATTTTCTCATCTAGTTAAGTAAACTCTTAGTAGAATCATGTGTATAGGAAATATGTTATCTGATTAAATTTTGTTTTCTGAGGATGATAGATATTAGTAAACGAAGGAATGTTTTGCATGATGGATATCAGTAACCTATGAATAGTTAGCAGCTGCAATGTGATATTTAATTTGGAATGGATAAGATATGCTCGAATTAAGGTGAAGAAGTAAGGATGAAAAGCGTGATATATAAAGATGATTAGTAGTACCATGATAATGTTGTTTTGATGAATTCAGCCTTAAAGTATTCAATTTTGTTAAATTCAGTTTGGATAAATAATTAGTTAAGAATAAGAAGCTCAGTTTTGAATTAGTATAAACATGATAGTGTAGCTTTGATACGTTCAGCTTGGATAAGTTCAGCGTTAATCAATAGTTAACTTAGTCAGTTATGTATGCTAGTTTCATGATATATAAACATGCAAGATCAGTAATGCTAATTCAGTGAGATGGAAAAGAGGATACGATCAGTTTCAATGCATGAATATGAATAGTTATGCTAGTTTAGTATTATGGAAGTTTCAGATTATACTAATAAAAGTTTCGATAAATGATTATGAGCATATCAGTTCGATAAGATCAGCTTGACACATCTTATTATATTAGAACTATTGTCAAACTAATTTAGATGACTTGATATCGATCAGTAGATGAATTTGTATGTATGATGATGCTTGATGAGTTTAGAGGAAGTATAATGTATACACATGCTAGTTTTCAATGTATTACTATGACTGCTGGTGTTAGATCAGCTTAGGAATCTACAGACTTGATGTATGCTTTACATGATTATGATGCTAGTTTAGCTTGGATACATGAATATCAATGATTATGATAATTGCAGTTTTATATGATCATGCGGGTTCAATTATTCAAATCAGTTTTGCTACATGATATCTGTTCACGATGTGCTCGCATATATACCATGCATTGTTCATGTTCTGTTATCCTTGATCTCATGTACACGTCTTTAATTCATCTTGAAACAAGTGATCCCGCTAACTCGAGAGCTTGATATCCCGTCCAAGTGATCTCGCTAACTCGGGAGCATGATATCTCGTCCAAGTGATCCCGCTAATTTGGGAGCTTGATTTTCTCAGTCCAAGTGATCTCGCTAACTCGGGAGCTTGACAAGTGATCCCGCTAACTCGGGAGCTTGATTTTCTTGTTTCTTATATTTGTACATGTCTTATTTCAGCGTGATTCATTGATCTCGCCTGATTCCTTGTCAGCATGAATATGTCAGCATTGTCAGCATGACACAATAATTGCATGATTTAGTGCTTGTTCTATTATATACTGCTAGGATATATGGATGCTAGAATAGACCTAATATAAGATGACACGTGTTTCATTTTATTTTGCATCTAGACATGAATGGA
Source organism: Chloranthus sessilifolius (assembly GCA_021018995.1). NCBI lineage: Eukaryota > Viridiplantae > Streptophyta > Magnoliopsida > Chloranthales > Chloranthaceae > Chloranthus > Chloranthus sessilifolius. Next base: position 16,121,416 of record CM037595.1, on the reverse strand, counting down.
TAATCTAACATATAAAATAGCATTTTAATTTTCCCTGCTGAGCTTTGATGATAGCTTATCCTACGACTTTATGTCTTAGCTGCAGATAATGCTCAAGACCCTGAGCACGAAGCTAATCCTACCTACCAGTCTGAGGAGGAGGACGTGGAGGAAGGTTCTACTAAGGACTTCTTTTCTTGAGAGGTTTGGGAGAGAGATTTATTTTTAAACATTAAATATGTATAAACAGCAGTGTGATTTGAGATAGTTTACTACTTCATGTATAGGTTTCTGTTTATATTCTTATTCAGTTTGCTACTTTAGATAAGTGAATGAATATCAGTTGTTGTCATATTTCTATGTATTAGAGTTAATTCAATTCGCTTCCGCATATCTAACACTTTGTACACGATGCCCTTGTATGACAGGATCATGTTAGGTGATCCGACGGCGCGACCTTTCCCATTTACGTGAAGGGGAAAAGTCGGGCTATCACAGTGTCTAAAACGGGGCTAAAATTAGATAAAGGAAAAAAGCCAGTGTCCCCTGCTATGCTAGTAGATAAAGTCCCTACTTCAATGAAACATCATATTGTGGGTGCTAAAATTGTAGTGGATGTTGAATCTTTAGAAAAATTAGAAATGGGAGGAGAAGCTATTAAATATTTTAAGGATACTGGGGTGACCTATTTCATGGAGCCAAGAGTCACACCAGTCTATCCTAGATTGGTGAGGCTGTTTTACAAAAATATGCCCAAAGGCAGCCAAGGACCACCCCTTACCACCCTCTCCACTAGTATTGATGGACTGCCGATCGAAATTTCAAAGGAAATGGTCGCCAGGTTTATGAATGCACCCCTAGAGATATCACCTATGTCGCAAGATAACCCAGAGGCCAACCTTTTGAGGATGCCATCAGATACCCTCCCCAACTTTATCCAAATGGTAATAGAATTATTAGGAAAACCTTTACAGGACATGTCCTTTTTCCTTTGAAAGGATCTGGAAGCATGGAGTTTATCACTTCACCTTTTCGATGTGCTTATCTATAAGACTATTCACCCCATGGGACATGGAACATAGAGAAGAGTATTATTTGTCAAGGCATTGTACCTAATGGAAAATTGCTATTAGTTCAATGTGCCATCTTACTTTTTTAAGGTAATCACTACTATGAGGGAGAAGTTGAGTTAAGAAAAATACCAGATGAAAAGGTTGACTCTGCCATTTGGAGGACCTATAACGAATCTGCTAATGAATGTGGGGTATAGTATAGACCCCAAGGAAAAAGCTTGACCATGGCCAGGGGAAGGCTTAACAGTTTTAGCTTATAGGAGAACTTTAGGTGCTAAAAATAAGAAGAAAATTCCATTAGGTCCTCACACCAAAAGTACCCCCTCTATACCACAAATCCCTCAAATTCATGAGGGAAGAGAGGAGACTGACATAGAGCAGACAATAGAATTCGTAGTACCAGAAAAAGTAGTTATGGAAGAAGGTGTGAGTACTTCTACTCTACCTCATAAGAGAGTAGAGATCAACTCTTTGATATCAGAAAGAATAACCGAATTAAGAATCTCAATTACAGACCAACCCAGTCTGTACAACCCTGCTTTGGACTCACCAATAGGGCCTGCTATACCCCTTTCAACAGAGGCAGACACACTGCCAATCATCACGGGAGTAGACTCTGTGAGTCCAATTCTCGATAGATTAGAAGAAATTCCTTCTGCAATTAATCAGCAGGTTGCAGGAATGACTACTTCTAGCCATACCCATGAACTAGCAGAACTTGTTGCTCAGCCTACACTTGTAGCCAATACCAAGAAAACTCTCATAGCCCAAGCAGTGGAAGCAGAACAAAGCTCAGAGTTACCAAGAGAGAGCTTTATAGATTTATTATATGGAAAAGAAGCACCCCCTGAGGATCCTCTAGTCAGCACCACATCATTGCACGAGATAGAAAGGAGATTAAGGGCAGTAGAGCAATAACAACACAGACATGAACCAAACTTATTGCCACTGTATACTAAGAAGGGTGAGGAAACTGGAACAATGGATCTCTACAAATGCCCCACTAGTAATGCAACTGCCAAGTATAGTAAAAAAGTGGACGGGGGACTTCCAAAATTTAAAATAGAGAGTCCATGATACTACCTTGACAGCTCAAGAAAGGGCATAAATAATGGGCATCTTGTGACGAAAAGTTGTATAAGAGCAAGGTGCGAGATAAGCAGTAAAGACAGAAAATAGAGTTCAGGATGCTACTTCAACCCTTCAAGCCCAATTAGTGCAGCAGACTACAAAAATGAGTGAAAAATAGCAAGCTTGGAAAGAAGAGAAGAGAGTATATGAAGAGAAAATTGCCAGTATCCTTGAATAGTTTGGAGGTTTGATGGTAGTTCCTGGTGATGTAGAAACTACTAGAGAAAAAACCCTTAAAGACTACCAGAAAATGCTCCATCAACAGCTAAGATAAAAGAATCACTTACTGACTGTAGCAGAAGAGAAAGTAAGACAACTGTAAGAGGATAGAGATTCCTTATGCTCAGTCAATGATAGACATGTAAAGATGATTGAGTCCCAAACTAATAACTACTTTGTCGCATTAGCAAAGGAACAAGCCATGGCAGAGAAGCTGAGGATAGAAATTCAACTAAAATCTGCCATAATTAAGAAGCTAACTTCGGATCTCAAGGATAAAGAAAAGGTTGATAAAGAAAAATAATGCCCGAAAGGAACTTCTTGTCCAATGATTGTGGAAGGACTTACAAAAGAGGCTGAATTGGCAGCACATGGGGATTCAATTGCAGAAAAAGATAAAGATGGTTATTCTATAGCCGAGATGTCAGATGGAGAAGATGAACCCACTGCTTCTACTCTTGTATCATATTCTATAAGTGAGTAAAAATATTACAGAAAATTATAAACCCCACAGGCATGATCTCCATAGATTTTTTCTAGGTTTATTTTCTTTTATGTAATTAGATTTTTTTTTTTTCTTAATTTTTTTTGTTCATTGTAAATATTAAGTTATATATAAAATTTTCCTTTTACTAACTACCATTTTTTTACTAAAGTGTGTGTTACTAGCATTACTAATATTTTCTCTTCTTACTAACATCTTTGTTATTGATACTCCGAGAATAAGCCATGGATATTTTCTCTCAAGTTTGGGAGAGAGTATATATCTAGTAATAGATTTTTTTTTCGGTAAATAATCAGTATATTAATAATTTGTTATTATTATTTTGTGCCCCCTATTTTGTTTTTGTGCCAATGAAGGCATTGTCTAATTTAAGTTTGGGGGAATACACAATTTCTGTGTATAGTATTATTTTTAGTAATTTTAAATTTTTTTCTGACCCGTGCATAGGAATTATGATAGTATAAATTACAAATCTCGAAAACTTACGATTCATTATAATAGAAGTTTAATAATTAGAATTTAGAACAGTTATAATTCATGCTTAGCTCATTGAAACACTGTATTAGAATGAATGCTTGAAATAATAGATTGATCTAAACTGTAAACATTTAGACTATAGTTTCAAAAATTATAAACCAGTGAGATTGTGAGCCATATTTCCTCTTTTATTCTAAGAGAGACTATTTCTATTCAAATTGTAAAAATTTCTTTGAACCTCTATACTGATAAGAAATCTTATATTGCTAAATTTAGAATCGAATTATTCTATGAATATGATGAACTGATTTTTTGTCTAGAACTATCTATTAGAAATCAAAGCAATAAGACATCTATGCTAGTAAATCGTAAAGAAGATTTGAGGCCATCTTTTGTTTAAACCAGACCCAAAAAGTAAAAATTCCAAAATATTTTATCCTTTGAACCCATATTAGAAGGCTGAAATAAAATTTTTTTTTACCAAAATTTTATAAACCTTTAACCATATGTACTACCCAAAGTTTTCTGTGACGGCCCGACTTTTCCCCTTATCGTATACGGGAAAGGTCGCGTAGTCGGATTACCTAACATGATCTTGTCATACAAGTGCATCATGTCCTGTATAAAGTATTGCATATGCGAAAGTAATTTAATAGCTCTGACATGAAATAATATGACAAAAACTGATATTTACTCATCAGTAAAACAGTAAACTAAAAAGAGATATAAACAAGAACTAACTGATGCAATGTATAGCTTTCCACCAATGACGGCCACCTGTCATCTAAACAATTGAAAGAAGACCTATACATGAAGTATCAAAATATCTCAAAAACATAATACTACTGGTTTATGTAAGTGTTTCCAAACAACAAATCTCTCTCTCGTCAAACCTATTTAGGAAAGAGTTCCTCAGCGAATTCTTCCTCCTCGTCCTCCTCTTCTTCATCCCCCTCCCCTGGCTGATATGTGGGATCACCCTTATGCTCAAGGTAAATATCTGTAGCTAAGATATGAAGTCATAGGATGAGCTATCATCGAAGCTTAGCAGGGAAATTTACAGTGCTAACTTATATATTAGATTACCACTTCACTTCTTGATGCATAAATTACAAATCTAAGCACAATATATCTTATCTTGTATCTATTCTAGTAGCATATAGCATAAACAAGTCATTAACATGTGAATAATTTATCATGCTGGCATGTTGAACAAACATGCTGAACAAATACAAGGAAATCAAACTGAACAAGGGATCATGTTGAAACAAATACAATGAATCATGCTAAAACAAGCTTAGCTTAAACAAGCTATCAGATGTAAAACATACATGTACAAGAACAAGACAATCAAGTTCTCGAGTTAACGGGATCATTCGTCAAACTCCCAAGTTAGCAGGATCACTTGGACCGAGACAAATCAAGCTCCTGAGTTAGCGAGATTACTTGCTAAGCTCTCGAGTTAGCGGGATCACTTGGACCAAGACATCAAACACTCGAGTTAGCGGGATCACTTGTGTTCAATAATTACATAGTCAAGCTCCTGAGTTAGCGGGATCACTTGGCTCAAAATAAAGTAAAAACATGTGCATGACATCAATAATAACAGGATATGAACAATGCATGAAATCAAGTATGCAAGAACATCATGAATAGATTTCATATATCAGAACAAACTAGTAAAAGGGAAACTCACATATTCAACATAAACTTAAATTAGCATCATCATGCATAGTCATATATTGAAACTGAGCTAACTATTCATCAAAATTGAACTAGCATGTTCATACATTAATCACACGTCAAATCTGAATGTATCATCCTCATTCCTAACTATTCATTGAAACTGAATATAGTATATCCATACAAAATCAGACGTCAAATCTAAACTTGCATCATGATTCATAAACATTCATCATATGTCGAATCTGATTTTATCATTATCATACCTCAAAATTTACATGAGCATAGCCACGCAAAAACACACATCAAAGCTGATATCTATCATCATTATACTTAACCATCCATCAAAACTGAACAGGCATATTTATTCCTAAACGAAAACTAGCATGTTCATCTTTAACCATACATTGAACTGCAACTCACAGCAAAACTACATATTGCACTGAACTAGCATAGTATCATCATATAACTAAGCGTTAAGCTGAAACTAGCATATATCTAACCATTCATCGAACTAAAATTATCATGATCATACATATCCTTACCTCAAAACTGATATGCAATTATATACATATATTATATTAACTTGCTAACCAGAGATGAATGAGAAAATAAAACATAAACTAGCAAGGTTAACTCCCTACCTTAATTCAAGCTTATCCTTTACTTGCTACATGTGCACGCACGCATCCAAGCTAAACTCATCGTACGAGCTCGTCAAGTGCACCAAGCTCCTATAATTTACGTTCATATTTTTAGTATTCATAATGGTTTACTAGGTCACCTTACACCCTACATGTATAACTTATATGATTACTAGACCTACTAGTCAACATACGACATACACCTAGGCAAGAGACACAACTGGACAGACATACAAGCCCAAAACATAGGCTTGCCTCGGCAAGCAACAGAGTTGCCGTGGTAAGCAACAGGGTTGCCGTGGTAAGCAACAAGGTTGCCGTGGCAAGCCTTCTAGCTGAGCACCTTGCCACGGCAACCACACAAGGTTGTCGCGGCAAGCCTGATGCAATGCTTGCCGTGGTGCCTCCTTGGTCCTCTTTTGCGGCAAGCCTGATGCAATGCTTGCCGTGGTGCCTCCTTGGTCCTCTTTTGCGGCAAGCCTGATGCAATGCTTGCCGTGGTGCCTCCTTGGTCCTCTTTTTCTCTTTGCTACTTTCAATGTGCTGGGGCCTTTTATCCTATATATATATATAATATTTTCTATTATATAATGCACCTAGAGCTTATTTTATTTATTAAATCTGGTATGAAAGATCCGAAGTGCGATAATCGAAGATTTCGACTCCGAAACCCTATCAAAATTGTATTTCTCTGTGCTGTCGATTCGATCTCATAGAATCGACACCACAGACCTATAATTTCTCTTAAAATTAATCCAAAGGAAACTAATATGTGGTTCATTTTGCGACGTACCTTTTGGTGGACTCTTTGTTTACGATGACGCTGAATTGGTGTCCATGTCGCGTTTGTGAAGCAAGTGAAGAGCTATGGTCGAAATGAACTCTCTGAAAGCAAGAGTCGTCTGCCGAAACTCTCACGACCGTATTGTAGGGTCGCTCTATGACTCATGGCTCAAATCCAAGGTTTGAAAAGATTGAATGGGTTTGAGAAGCTAGAAGAATGAGAAGTGGGTTGAGCTAGAAGAATGGTTTCTTCTGCTATGGCTTTTACTAATTTTGCAGGGTCAATTTGCATTTGATTTCTGTCAAGTTTGTAGCAGGAAGAAGAAGAATACTTTGGCCAGTTTTGTAGTGGGTTTTTCCCACTTTGCGTGCATGGAGTCGAAACATGACTCATGCATGCGTGGAGTTCTCTTGGCGAATTTAGGCTTATAAGCTATTAAGGGTTGGGCTACCATGTAGTACTAGCACTAGCTTTCTCTTATATTCACATATAAGCCAGAGCAGGCTTAACTTTCATACAAAGCTAATACATGGTTTATATGTATAAGCCTTATATGGTTTGGCTGTAGTGTAATACAATTACACCATTTAAAGGTATATAGTTGGGGTAGTATTTCAAGTGTAATTTTGTTATACTTAAATGCTGTATATGTGTATGGGCTGGCTTAGCTCAAGTATCATTCTACTGCATGTTTATTCAACATATACACTAGATTTAGTGTAACTTTATTACACCACTAGAGATATATGGGATACGCCTGACCTGACTTGACCCGCGTCCATACCTGATAGTGGGTTAAATATGGCAGCTATTACACCCTCCCCTCCTTAAAGGATTTTCTTCCTTGAAAATAAACGAAGGCGGGGAAGTGAGATAAGGTCATGGTGTATACCCTGCTATTATACTTTTAATGTTGATGCAATTTACATGACTAATTGAAGTTGTAGAACATTACAAGTCAAAATTAATAGGAAAGCAGTCTAACATTAGAAAGCAAAATAAACACAAATAAAGGTTTAAAAATATTACTATAGAGTAAAAAAATAGGTGCAGGAATCACACAACAGGCTGATAAGTATGTCATTATATATGAACAAATAAAAATGATATCAAAGTGAATTTTATACTCACCAGGCTATGAGCTATGCTGACGCTGACCGGCTGAGGATGGTCTTGCATCCCTTCGAGCAATCTCCGGCACTAAAGTGTCTGCATTGCGGGTATACGCAGACTCGTAATTCCGTGCTCAACCAATGTAAGGGGGGTTGAGGTGGCCTTGAAAGTGTGTTCTATCAAAAGAGTGGTGGCCTCTTCAATGTAGTCGACACGTTGATGAAGCATATAATTATTCCGATAGAGGTTATCGAATTGTTGGAGGGTTTGTTCATGATTTTCTCTCATTTGCCGAGCAAGACTGGCAATTGTAAAAGTCTCATCACTAGAGGGAATTGGTTCGGCTTGAGTGGGAATTGGGGCTTCTTGAGTTGGTCCGATGGTGTAACTTGGTGCTGTTGTGGGTTTATATCGCCAATTGAGATCGTTCGTAAGTGTTTTTCCACTTGGCGGGAGTAAACACCCAAATATGATCGGTGCGTTGCTCCTCCCAAGGGGGTACTTGATAGGGTTCCATATTATGAGCATCTTGATGTCCCTCTAAGAGTCGAGAAATCAGACGTGGATAAGGGCATGCGGGCATGGGTCTGGCTACATTACTAAGAAGGTGGATGCTGGCATATTTAATGCCCTCCTAAACAACCTTTGGGGCATTAACCCATCGATTCTCATGAACAGCAAACAAGGCTTGCAACAGAGCGTCGCGTCACTCGCGCTAGTGTTGCATGGGGTATAAATTGCATCAAAAAACACAATCTAAAAACCACATGTTTTGTGGTAATTGGCTGCGTCGAACAGAGAGACCGAGAGCAGTCTGTCTTCAGTCATCTTGGCAGTGATGTGATGAAATTTCACATCCTTAAGGCTAGGGGCTCGTAGACCTCAACTCTCATCATATAGAACACTACAATCCATAGCCTCGGCTATGTCTTGCAAATCAAAATAAAATTTGCGGCCATCAATTTCAATATCTAATTGGCCGAAGAACTCAACAAGTTTTAAATTCTGAAAAAATAAACGGACAAGGCGCGGATAAAAGTGTGTATGTACTAGCTGGAGTAGGGCATCTAGACTTGCTTGTTTAAGGTATCATAATGAACATGCGGTCAGGTTGTTCGGTAGAAGCAAGGATTCCTCAATTAACCAATCGGGTTCCATGGTGTTGGCGTGTTTACCTTCCCTTCAAATAGGTTCTAAAATTACTAATAAGACTAGGCAGAACACACTCACACAGACCTGCAAGTAATCAGGGTATGTTGTAGCAAGTTGGCGAGTAAGGGAATGTCCACAAGGAGGTTGGTTTTAAAACGTTATAAATCTCCAGATCTATAAGAGATCTGGCACCCTAACTAATGCTAAGTTTAGCTAAAAGATAGGGGAGAGGTTTAAGATGGATTGTCACTTAAGCTAAGCTAAAATTAAACAAATACTAACTTGGATTGAGTTTGGAAATTTGGATCTTGCAGGGGAAAGAAGTAAAAAGTAGAAGATGGAGAAGAGTAGCTTGGAGATTGGTCTCACTGAAATCAGGTTCGATTAATCATGCCACAGAGGTTCAGGGCACACAATTCCCTCAACTGGCTATAAGCATAGCTACAGGGTAGAAGGCTCCACTCCAAATAATAGGATCCACCTGGTCTTAAGGCTATGATTTGTCCACTTAAATGGTCATAGACCATCCTATAGACTTTATCTGATCCCTGGATTTGTAGTAGATGAATCCAATTGGAGCCTGAGCTTGGACTAATCTTAAGGTTATGATTTGTCCACTTTAATGGTCACAGACCATCCTAGGGATCTCCTCCAAAGCTAAAGCATCAATTAGAATAATAAAAACCACTACAGATGCTGTAATTCCAAGGTCACAGACTCAGGGAACTACAGGAGTATCAGATCCAGGGAGATCGGATGGTATCCAAGAGGTCTACCAGTTAAGTGGGTGAGCTGATTTACAGATTCCTCTACACAAATTCGATCGATAACCACATGAAACCAAAGGAAATTTAGATCTAATTAAAGCATTAAGAACAACATTTACATTGCAATCAAACTCACTCTACAATAGAAATGCTCTCAGATATGTAGTCTGTGCAGCAGGGAACCTACAATAGCACTCTCAATCTTACCCAATTACAGATCTAACCTCTCTCCTCGCTACTCCAGGGGAATTAGCTAACCATTGTTGGGCTAAAAGAGGACAAATAGAATTTCTCTGCAAGCTCCAATCTCCAAAATTTGGCTCAGATCTCGATCTCCCCCCAATTGTAATTGGGGGTCTCTATATATAGCTTTCTCCTCTGTTTTTCCCGCCAAAAATATCTTCTAGAAGGTCCTCAGAGTTTGTTAGGGTTCTATTAGAGCATGTGGGTTGGTTAGGGAATCTTCTGGAATCGTCGTGTAGATCACCAAGTACCTCGGGTTGCATGCAGTAGGTCACCAAGTCACAGCGTGTGCATAGCTAAGTTTCTGAGAAGTTCTGAACACAATTTCGATAGGTTCGGGACGATTTCAATAGGTTCAAATGGAGATTTTTAGTCATTTCGCTAGGTTCTTAGATCTCTTCGATAGGTTCAGATAGGATGAACCTTCTCTTAGAGCTTTAGCATTCTCAGCCCTTGGCCTGGAGCATTCGACAGGTTGGGAACCATTTCGATAGGTTCCGCTCTGCATGCCATCATTTCGATAGGGTTGCTCTCCCTCCTATCGAAAGGCTCAAGCACCCTTCGGTAGGTTCTATTCCAGCATCTCCATCTCGATAGGTTCTGAAAACCATTCGATAGGTTCCCTTTACACCTCAGGCAGGCTTTCCATAGGATGGTTTCTTCCTTTCTTTCAGCTGCTCGATAGGTTCTTAGATCTTATCGAACTCCTCAATCCACACAGATCCATCCTTCTTCTGTCTTCAGATCCTATCGAAACCTTTTCAACTGCACGAATTCCTCCTTTCTTTACTTTCAGCTCCTATCGAAGCCTTCAGGTGACCTCTCGATAGGATGTTTTCAGCCTATTTTCACTTCCTTTGCCTTGCCCTGCTGTAGCCACGCGCTCCAAGGGCCCAATGATGTGCTACCCTCTGGTGTGCTGTTGCTGGGTTTGTCATGTGCTGAGAGATGGCCTCTTTTTGGGCATTCTTAAGTGGTTTTCTGTATTAGTATCATTTTTATTGTTGTCTACAAAATACACTTGGCAGAGGCTTATTAGTGTGCTCACAGATCTATCAATGGTCAGGTTAAAGGGTGAAAAGTGGCATTCTTCACCACTTAACACACCCCCAAACCTAAGCTTTGCTAGTCCCTGAGCAAAGGAGAATAAAAAGGAATTAAAAATGCAACTTTCGTAAGGAGCACGGGTGCATTTAGCATATGCACCAAGCCTTTTAAACCCCTACGTGATCCCTAGTGGAGTGAAGTCTCCTGAGGGTTTTCAGTGACGATACCCACAAACTTCTCCCATAAAGTTAGTTAATAGTAGTGCACCTTGCTAAACAGAGTTTCAGTAAATAGAATAAATTCACACCATGTCTTTTCAATTCATTAGAGGAATTTCCACAGAAAAATTCAGTTCCAAACTTGAAAGTCTGCTGCAATCCATCACCATCACTCAGCTCATGTCAAGGCATTGTTCCTAAAAATTAATGCATGGCTCACCTTTCACTTGAGAATTCTGTTTTGATACTACCCCCATCAAATTGGATTTCAGACCCAAGTCTCACCAGGGCTGTTCACTCATAACAAAATATGAAGGGTGTAGAATTTCACACAGCTCAAGAGCAGTTACAGCCCTCAAATAGGACTGTAAGCATGAGCATAGGCATTGCTCTAATTTATGAAAATTTTCTAGCTCTTTACACCATAGATTAAACAAATCTTTATCTCCACATGACAGCTCAATTCATTTCAAATCAGTAAGGTCTTTTTATTAGGTTGTAATGTGGCTTATGGATGAGGTTTGTAAAAGAATGAAAGGGTAAAAGGGATTCAAATTGAGAAATCAGTAAAGGTAAGGAGGTGGTCTGCAGCTCAACCTTCTTCATTTCAGCACCTCTTCAATTTCTTTATGGAATTTCAGACTTGAAGTGATCAGCTTAATCAGCTTCTTATCTTCTTGTAGATTTTCAAATGAAGTGACTTCTCTTTCTCATCCTTTTGCTCTGTTTATTTTATTTATTTATTTATTTATTTATTATGGATTGGGATGCCACAACCATACATCACACTAGCCTTTAAATATACTTTGTTCTTCTTTTAACCAAACATCGAACCTTGCACCTCAGACCTCACTTCTCCTCCTATTTCTTGAATTCCTCAGATTGAGGGTGAACTGAAACAGGTAAAAAGGTTTTGGGTTCAAAATTTCTGGTTTCCATCAGGGAAAAACTGTGATTTTAAAATCTAAACTGGTGTGCATCAAGGGCAGTTCAAAGGTGGGGCAGCTCAAACTGTCCAAGGAATGGCCTTACTCATGTCTTCACTGTCATGAGTGTTGTCAAACTGTTTCAACTTGAATTTGCCTAACTTTTAGTGATTAAAATTAGATCCCATCAGTCCTTAGAGTAGAAGAAATAGCCAAGACACTCTTCAAAGAAAAAAAAAGTTTTCAGGCCCAAATCTCACTGGATATGGCCTTCCATCAAATTTTCAGGGGTGTATCTTCACAATCTTCTCTCATTTCAGGTTTACTATTCATCAAAATTATTTTTCAAAAATTGTTGACATTTGCCTCATGAAGCCTGTTAGACTACAGCTTATTTCAGTTTCAAACAGTTTTTTAATTTCCTCTTTTTTTAAAAAAAATTCAAGTGAGAATTTACTCTAATTAATTCCAAACACTCCTTTTTAGCCTAGCTGCACTATCATTAACTCATTTCATTGGCATACCTGCCATACCCCCAAACCTAAACTAAACAGTGACCTCACTATTTTACACTATGAAATCAGGAGAGAGGCATGGGGAGAAAATATCGAGACAATAAAACAAAATAAAAAAAATAAAAATAAGAATCAATTAACAACAAAGTAAACACCTAAAACAAAAGCAAATTATGGTACGTATGATACATACTAACTTCAGGGGCTAATTTGGAGGGTCTGGAAGGTCCATAGTCTCCTTAGGCTCATCAAACTTGGCACCTTTCGTGGATCTTTTCCTCAGCCAGTGTCCCTCCCCTGAGTGTAGTTTTCCCTCTGTGAACCAAGCATTGTCCTGCAACAGCCAATGTGTATTTTCATGAATCACTTTTTTTTTGCATTAATTGAAAAACAAGCCACTTCAGAAGAGGGTTGATAGCCAGTGCTATACACATTCAGCTTAACCTTCATGTTTTCAAATGACACTTCCATGATTCCGTACCTACATTGTATGTGAGCATTGGCAGTGGCCAAAAAGGGTCTGCCTAGAATCACAAGTATGGAAGAAGCACATTTACTTGGTTCCATGTCCAACACAAAAAAGTTAGCAGGATAAAAGAATTTTGTCAACTCCAACCAACACATCTTTAATTATCCCCACGGGTTTCCTTTCAGATCTGTCGGCCAGCTGTAGGACCACATGTGTGGGCTTTAATTCTCCCAAGCCCAGCTTCTCATATAGTGAATATAGAAGCAAATTTACACTGGCTCCCAGATCTAATAAGGCTTTGTCAATGGTGTGATCCCCAATGATGCAGGGGATAGTGGTTCCAGGATCTTGAAATTTGGTTGGGGTTGCAATCGACAAAATTTGTTTCACTTTCTTGGATAGGTGTATCCTAGATTGTCTTTTATGGGTGCATAGTTCTTTTAAAAACTTGGCATAGGCTGAGACTTGTTTAATGGCATCAAGTAAGGGCAAATTGATCTTTACTTGCTCGAAAGTCTCCATCATTGCCTCAATTTTTCCTTGCCCTTTATCAAAAGGGGAAGGTGCTTGTAGTGCCTTAGGAAATAGCAAATGTGGGATTGCTCCCTCACTTGCAGCCTTAGCCAATGGGGCGTCTTTCTTTTTGATTTTTTTCTTTTCTTGAGGACCCTCATTATCCTCTTTATTCACAGTTGGTTGCTCCTTCAAGTCGACCACTGGTGGCCTTTGTTGTGTTCTTGTAGAAATTACTTCATTTTCTTCCTCCAAGCTCCTCACAGGCTTACAGTTCACTTGGTTGTCCACTAACCTACCACTTCTCAATGTTGTAACACAGTTGGCTTCCTCATAGGTGGAGGAAACTTCACCCACCACAAACTGTCTTCGTGGGTTGTCCTGTGGTTAGCTAGGTAGCCTCCCTCCTTCTCTTCTAGTCAAGGCATCAGACAACTGACCAAGTTGGTCCTCTATCTTTTTTATGCTTTGGATGTGAGAGTACACAATTTGGGATAAGGAGTTCAAGTTCTGCAGTGAAGATAGAACTTATTCCTCAAAGGAAGGTGCTCTCGTAGCTGGAGGAGGTGCAGATTGTTGCACAGGAGGAGCTACAGGTTGGGCCATGGGTTGCTGATACTGAGGCCTTGGGACATAACCTTCTCGATAGAGTGAAGTAATTACAGGGGCATGGGCTCTTGGGCTCTTGCGCTGGGGTATGCATCTTGTCTCCACCTTTGATTGGGGCGGTTCCTCCATTGATACCCAACAGCAGGCTGCTGCCCATAAGACTGAGCTGCAGCCACATGCTATGTTATAAAATCAGGAAACTGGTCAGCAGATGGGCAATCTTCAAGGGAGTGAGCAGGGGATTGGCATATGGCACATGCCTCCTCCACCCTAGCAGCCACGGGTGACTGCATTGCTCCCATCAACCAATCAAATTTCAGGGCTAGGCTGTCCACTTTCCTTTCTAAATCACTTGGCACACTCACTTCATATATCTTCCCTCTTGAAGTATTCTCCTTCAACAACCGAGGAGGCTCTAGATCTCTAGCCAAGGTTTCCCTTTGCATAAAGTTCTCACTAATAATATCAAAGAGCTCCCATGCCTCCTCAGTAGTTTTATGGAGGTAGGTGCCACCACAGGAAGCATCTATCATGTCTCTACTTTTAGAATCAATTCCTTGATAAAAGCTTTGAACCAATTGCCATTTAGGGATTTGATGGTGGGAGCATTTCTTTAGGAGTTCCTTAAATCTTTCCCAGGATTGAGGAAAATCTTAAGTTGGATCTTGGGTAAAAGAGATGATGCCTTTCTTCAACTGGCTTATTTTTTACATAGGGAAGAACTTGGCAAGAAATTGACATTAGTGATCACTCTAAGACTGAATGTTGTTGGGTGGAAGCAAGGATAACCAGGTCTTGGCTCTGTCCTTTAATGAAAAAGGAAAGAGTCTCATCCTGGCGGCCTCCTCCCCCAAACCTGTGATATTAAATGTAGTGCACAATCCCAAGAATTCATCAATGTGCTTGTAGGGGTCTTCTTTAGTCAGGCCATGAAATGAGGGCAGCATTTGAATTATGAAAGATTTTATCTCATAGTTTTCTTGAGCAGCTGGGAATTGAATGCAGAAGGGGGAATTATAGACCCCTGGTGCATTAAACTCCTTGAGAGTTCTAGGATGCTGTTGCTCACCCATTTATGGAAATTCAGCTACAACAGATGTGAGTGGAGTTTGTCTAGATCTGAGAAGTCTTTCAACCTCTGGATTTAGTGGAATAATTTAAGGTTGGAGAGTTCTCCTACCAAACATACAACACTCCAATTCTGAATGCAGAACAGATCCTCAACACAACAAGTAGAATCAACCAAACTTTCTAACTACTCTAAAATAATATATATATCAATAGATCTAAAAAATAAAAGGGGAGTAGAGGGATGCAAACTACAGAGCAGCCTCCAGCACAATTCTCCTCTCGCTGGCAGTCTCAGATCTGATGAAATGCACACAAAATACTGAAAAAAAACTTACAAATACAGTTAGTAAAATCAAACCAACAACTACAAAACTTAGATCTACCAATTTCTAAACACACCTCCTCGGCAACGGCGCCAAAAACTTGTTGGCGTGTTTGCCTTCCCTTCAAATAGGGTCTAAAATTACTAATAAGACTAGGCAGAACACACTCACACAGACCTGCAAGTAATCAGGGTCTGTTGTAGCAAGTTTTAAAAAGATGGTGAGTAAGGGAATGTCCATAGGGAGGTTGGTTTAAAAATATGATAAATCTCCAGATCTATAAGAGATCTGGCACCCTAACTAATGCTAAGTTTAGCTAAAAGACAAGGGAGAGGTTTAAGATGGATTGTCACTTAAGCTAAGCTAAAATTAAACAAATACTAACTTGGATCAAGTTTGGGAATTTAGATCTTGTAGGAGAAATAAGCAAAAAGCAAAAGATGGAGAAGAGTAGCTTGGAGATTGGTCTCACTAAAATCAGGTTCGATTAATCATGCCACAAAGGTTCAGGGCACAAAATTCCCTCAACTGGCTATAAGCACAGCTGCAGGGTAGAAGGCTCCACTCCAAATCACAGGATCCACCTGGTCTTAAGCCTATGATCTGCCCACTTGAATGGTCACAGACCATCCTATAGACTTTATCTGATCCATGGATTTGTAGCAGATGAATCCAATTGGAGCCTGAGCTTGGACTAATCTTAAGGTTATGATTTGTCCACTTTAATGGTCACAGACCATCCTAGGGATCTCCTCCAAAGCTAAAGCATCAATCATAACAATAAAAACCACTACAGATGCTGCAATTCCAAGGTCACAGACTCAGGGAACCACAGGAGTATTAGATCCAAGGAGATCGAATGGTATCCAAGAGGTCTACCAGTTAAGTGGGTGAGCTGATTTACAGACTCCTCTACACAAATCTGATCGATCACCAAATGAAACCAAAGGAACTTTAGATCTAATTAAAGCATTAAGAGCAACATTTACATTACAATAAAACTCACTCTACAATGGAAATGCTCTCAGATCTATAGTCTGTGCCGCAGGGAACCTACAATAGCACTCTCAATCTTACCTAATTATAGATCTAACCTCTCTACTCGCTAGTCCAAGGGAATTAGCCAACCATTGTTGGGCTAAAAGAGGCAAAATAGAATTTCTCTACAAGCTCTAATCTCCAGAATTTGGCACAGATCTTGATCTCCCCCCAATTGCAATTGGGGGTCTCTATATATAGCTTTCTCCTTTATTTTTCCCGCAAAAAATCCCTTCTATAAGGTCCCCAGAGTTTGTTAGGGTTTTGTTAGAGCATGTGGGTTGGTTAGGGCATCTTCTGAAACTGTCATACCAGTCACCAAGTGCCTCGGGTTGCATGCAGCAGGTCACCAAGTCACAACGTGTGCATAGCTGAGTTTCTGAGAAGTTCTGCACACGATTTTGACAGGTTCGGGAAGCTTTCGACAAGTTTAAATGGAGCTTTTTGGTCCTTTCACTAGGTTCTCAGATCTCTTCGATAGGTTCAGATAGGATGAGCCTTCTCTTAGAGCTTCAGCATTCTCAGCCCTTGGCTTGGAGCATTCGACAGGTTGGGGAACCATTTCAATAGGTTCCGCTTTGCATGCCATCATTTCGATAGGGTTGCTCTCACTCCTATCGAAAGGCTCAAGCACCCTTCGGTAGGTTTTGTTCCAGCGTCTCCATCTTGATAGGTTCTGAAAACCATTCGATAGGTTCCCTTTACACCTCAGGCAGGCTTTCGATAGGATGGTTTCTTCCTTTCTTTCAGCTGCTCAATAGGTTCTTAGATCTTATCAAACTCCTCAATCCACACAAATCCATCCTTCTTTTGCCTTCAGATCTTATCAAAACCTTTTCAACTGCACGAATTCCTCCTTTCTTTGCTTTCAGCTCCTATAGAAGCCTTCAGGTGACCTCTCGATAGGATGTTTTCAGCCTGTTTCCACTTCTTTTGCCTTGCCCTGCTATAGCCACGCGCTTCAAGGGTCCAATGATGTGCTACCCTCTGGTGTGCTGATGCTGGGTTTGTCCTGTGCTGAGAGATGACCTCTTTTTGGGCATTCTTGAGTGGTTTTTTGCATTAGTGTCATCTTTTATTGCTGTCTACAAAATGCACTCGACAGAGGCTTATTAGTGTGCTCACAGGTCTATCAATGGTCAGGTTAAAGGGTGAAAAGTGGTATTTTTCACCACTTAACATATGGCTTTTGTGTTCCACCATGGAACGTGTTGGTCACGATCCATAGGTGGATCAACTTGTTCTTGGGATGTAGATGGGGCTTTGCCTTTCGCTTTTGCCGTAGCCTTTGGTCATATGGGCGGGATTTTAGAAGCCGTGGCCTTCCTTGGAGGCATGGTAGTTCAAAAACTTGAAAAGAAATAAGAACAAAAATGAGGGTTTTACCTCAAAGATACACCAAAATTTGGAACAAAATGCTGATATTTGAGGTGAAGGAGCTAGGCCAAGCTTGATTCTCCAACATGCAACAATTTTGGCATGAAATTGGTAAGTTTTTTGAACTGAAATAGAGTATATATATGGCTTGGGAGGGAACACTTTGAGACCCCACCACAGAACAGAACCAGAAAATGAAATTTATGGTTTCTCGGACCCACTCAACTCTGTGGTGGTTGCCGCGGCAACCCAACATGCTTGTCACGACAAGCTGCTTGCCGCAACCAACCCTTGTCGCGGCAAGACCATTAGGTCTTGGTCTGTCCAGTCAAGGCATGCTAACTGGTCTTGGGTCAAAACTTTGACACTCCTATGTGTCAAACATTAGTATATATCATCTAAAAGTATTTGATGATTAAATTTATGTTTATAAGTGCCCCAAAAAATTTTATTTCTACCAAAATAATATAACTAATTCATTTAACTAACTCATTAGTGAATGTTTCAACCTAAGTTTGGGGATAGTTTGACTGGTTTAGGTTAATTAGGGTCCTATATATATATATTAACAGTTTATATATGGTGTAGGAAAATTATTTTCCTTCTAATTCTTTGCTTTTTAAGATCTCATTTATACTCATATATAATGGCAATGCATAGCAAAAATTTTGTATCACATGTAGTAATCTATTCTAACGAATGCAATAAGTGGCTTACCTTAGGTAAATAAGTGGGGATACTGAGCACGAATATCAACTTCACGTTCCCAGGTAGCGTCATGAGAACCGTGATTCTTCCATTGGACCAATACGAATGGAATACGCTTCGTTCTCAAGATTTGGTCTCTGCAGTCCAATATTTGAACTGGTTCTTCAGTCACCGTCAAGTCTTCCTGAATATCAAGTGGTTGATAATCCAACACGTGTATCGCATCGTTGACATACTTCCTCAGCATAGACACGCGAAATACGTCGTGTACGCTGGATAAATGCGGAGGTAACGGGACTCGGTATGCTACCTCACCCACTCTGCCCAAAACTGGGAATGGTCCAACGTAGTGAGGACTCAACTTGCCTCATTTCCCAAATCGCATCACGCCCTTTGTCAGGGATATTTTGATAAAGACATGATCGCCAATCTGTACGGCATATGTTAGAAATCTGATACAATATACATAATTCAATTCACATAAGAAGTATACTTATACGTGTGTTTAGTTACCTGAAAATCAATACTGGTTCGTTTGAGATCAGCATAACTCTTCTGCTGACTCTGAGCACTCTTCAGTCTGTCACGAATCATGTGAACAACTGTATTAGTACTTTCTATCAAGTCAGGGCCCAAAATAAGATGTTCACTAACTTCTTCCCAGTTGATCGAAGATTTACATCGACGTCCATATAGTACTTCGAATAGTGCCATGTCGATGCTTGATTGGAAGCTGTTATTGTATGCGAATTCTATTAGAGGTAAGTGCTTATCTCATGATCCTTGGAAATCCAGCATACGGGTTCGTAACATGTCTTCTATCACCTGATACACCCTTTTCATTTGTCCGTCAGTCCAAGGATGAAATACAAAATTAAATTCCAACTTGGAACCCATTCCTTCCTGAAAACTCTGCTAGAATCACAAAGTATATAAAGGGTCGCGATCTGAAACAATACTCACGGGTATCCCATGTAATCGGACTATCTCTCTTAGATAGACTTCGGCCAGTTTCAACGCAGTATATCGCGTGCTGTAAGGTAAGAAATGTGCTAATTTGGTGAGATGATCAATGATCACCCAAATCTCATTTTAACCCTTCTGTGTATGGGGCAAGCCAAGGATAAAATCCATAGAAATGTTCTCCCATTTCCGCTCTAGGATTGGCAGTGGCTATAACAGTCCAGTAGGATGCTTGTGCTTGACCTTCACTTGCTGACAGATAAAACATTTCGCAACATGTTTTGTCACTTCTCGCTTCAATCCATTCCACCAAAATCTCATCTTCAAATCCTGATACATTTTTATGCTACCAGGTGTTGTCTTGCTTACCTTAAAATTATTAAATGATTAAAACAACAAATTAATTGAACAAACTACAGCAAGTGGGCTCAAGGCAAGCAAGCAGTCCTGCAAGAACCAGGGCTGCTGCAACAAGATTTAATAGGTAAATCAGGGTATGTCTACAGGGAAAAGTGATTAAATTATGGTAAATCTCCAGATCTATGACAGATCTGACACTCTATCCTAATTTAAGCTAAATCAAAATAGGAAAGAGGAGAGGTTTCTAAGGTTTGTCACTTTACTAACAACTACAAAATTAAATGCTAGTGATCCAAATTTGATTAAACATAGAGTTAAAGGGAATGGAAAAGATTAAAATCAAAAGATGGAGAGCAACAACTAGGGATTTTGGTCTTTACTGAAAATCAATTGAATCAAAGGCAGTGCATAGGACTGATTTGGAACAATCCTTCATCTGGCTACAAGCTCAGATGCAAGGTATAAGAATCTAATCTCAACCAAAGTGTTGAAGCAATCCTGAAGATAGGATCTGTCCATTTGTAGTGGCCACAGGTTATCCTAGAGATTGTCCCAATCCAGTGATCTTGATTAGAAGATGTAAGCTATTACAGATGCTGTGAGTGCCAGGCTACAAGATCAAGCATCCACAGGAGTATCTAATCCAAAGAAATCAAATACGAAAAAGTGAAATATAGATCAGAATCACCTTTAAAAACTATAATTACATTGCAATAATACAACTTACAATCCTATTGTGCTCAGATCTGTAATCTGTGCAATATCCAATCTATTTATAAAAGCCTTTGAAACACTCGATTTATAGCTCTCAACCTCACCCTAGCTACTGAAGGGGTTTAGCCAACCATGATTGGCTAAGGAAAAAATGGAGGAAGAAGGAAGAGGGAGAATTTTTGGAGGGAAAATGGAGATCGGATGTGGCTCTGGTTCTCTTAATTTTTGGATGCTCACTCTGTAATTTCTTCAAACTTTTACACTCTTCCCTTCTCTTCTCAAATCTGTTTCAGCTAATTAGAACTTAAGAGGATAATGCTGTTATTTTGGGTTGTTGATGTGGCTGATTTCTCTACTAGAAGCTCTTTTCCATTGGTCCAAAATAGGTAGGCCCATGTGATGCGATTAGCATTCTCATTCATGCTCAGTGGTGTTCCAAAAATACCCCCAAGGGTCATTAACATGCCTTGGAACTCGTGCAAAGAATTATGAAGTTGGCAACTCCTGTGAAAAGAACTAAGAAGTTCCTAATTTGACTGTTGAGAGGTTTAGGGAACCTCTCGATAGGTTCTGAATCAGCTTGGTGTTCTCATCGACAGGATTGAAGTGGCTTTCGACAAGTATGGAAACATCTCGACAGGATTGGAGTACATCTCGATAGGTTCATGTGAACTGGTCGATAGGATTAGAGTACATCTTCACTTTCTATCCAGTTCTTCATTCATCCTCTCTATAGGTTATAGTCAACCTATCGACTACTTATACAATTCCATCTAAGTGCTCGACAGGTTGCTTCAATCCTCGCAAGAATGGACATAACATCAGGTAAGTTGTCGACAGGTTGAAGTGCACTGCTCGACAGGTTTAGTTGAACCTTGCGATAAGTTTCTGGAACCTCTAGACTTCCCCTGCATCTCTAGGTATCCTCTCGACAGGGTCCACAATTGTACCTCCATCCTCGCGATAGGTACCAGAACCTGGTGAGATCTTCATATTTCCAATTCCATTCCTCTCGACAGGTACTGGGAAGCTCTTGATGGGATCTCCTGCTATGCCCCCAACCTATCAACAACTATATTTCTTGCACTCAGAACATATTGGTAGGTTGATGCAACCTCTCGACTTCTTAGTGTTTGAGCATCAGAACCTCTCGACAGGTTTTGCCATGTGCTTCCACAGCTGGCACACAATCCTGTGTTGCTATTCTTCATTTGTTCAACCCTCAGCAGCCTCTAGGTGGGTTCAATCTTCACTCCTTGCAACTGCACTTAGTCCCAAGCACACTCAGTTGAGCCCATGACCTTCTAATGACCTTCTAAGGCTCTGTGGACTCTTTGATTGGCTGGCCTTTGGGTTGTTTGAGCACATGTTGAGCAGTAGACTGCTTCTTTGGCCATTTTAGGTGGATGTCTGCACTAAGACTATAATTTATTGCTTATCTATAAAATACCCTCAAAACAACTTATTAGTCAGCTCAATGGTCCATCAAAGGCCAGGTTAGGAGGTGAAAAATGATATTTTTCACTGCTTAATAGGATGAATGGCATAAGCTAACTTGTGAGCCTCTTCGAGAATTTCATGATGTAAGGCACTATCATTTGGTACGCAATTGCGGCCTCGAAATAATAAGGACCCATCATCCTTAATAGAAAAGTCTGGCTGGAGCCCAGTGAGTACTCCCTGTCTGATGGCAATAAGCTCTGCATCATGCATCTGGAGTTCTCTGATCTTATCAAAGAGTGGGGATCAGATCATCACTGTTGCAAGCAAACCTCCATTTTCCATTGCTCTAAGAGTGGTAGTGGATGAAACTATATCATTTAGCAATTTCCATCTCTATAGCTGTGTCACAAGATGGGATAACTGAGTGGATAATTTTTGACTTAGTATGTCAGCAACTACATTAACTTTGCTGGGATGGTACTGAATAGAACAGTCATAATCCTTCAAGAACTCCATCCATCTTCTCTGCCTTAAATTTAGCTCTTTCTGAGTAAAGAGATACTTGAGACTTCTGTGATCGATGAAAATCTCGAAGGTTTCCCCATAAAGGTAGTGCCTCCAGATTTTCAATACAAAAATGACCGCTGCTAGTTCTTCTCGTGGGGTAGTTCTTCTTGTGATCTTTCAATTATTGGGAACCATACACAATCACATGTTCCCTCTGATTCAATACACAACCTAACCCACTATACGAGGCATCGCTGAATAACACAAAGCCACCACTACCTGATGTTAGTGCTAGTACGGGGGCGGAGGTGAGTCTCCTTTTCAACACCAAGAAACTCTGCTCACATGTCTCAGTCCACTCGAATTTAATATTCTTAAACGTGAGCTGCGTGAGTGGTCTAGCAAGCTTTGAAACCCTTCTACAACATGTTGATAATACCCTTCGAGACCTAGACTGCTTTAGATCTCGATTACAGTTTGTGGCTACTTCTATTGCCCTACAACCTCTATCTTTGCAGGATCTACGATAATACTAGCTTTGAAAATGACATGACCCAGAAAACTGACTTGATTCAACCAGAAGTCACATTTATTGAACTTGGCATACAACTGAGAATCTCTCAATGTCTGCGAAGCAAGACGCAGATGATCTTTGTGCTCTGCTCTCGTCTTCTAGTAGATAAGAATATCGTCGATGAAAACTACGATACACTGATCTAAGTAAGGCTTGAAGGCTCAATTCATCAAGTCCATAAATATTGCAGGCGCATTGGTCAACTCGAAAGGCATGACGAGAAACTCATAGTGACCATTTCATGTCCGAAAAGCTATCTTCAGAATATCTTCAGCTTTCACCTTCATTTGGTGATATCCTGATCGTAAATCAATCTTCAAAAAATACTATGCTCCTTGTAACTGATCAAAGAGATCATCGATTCTGGGGAGCAGATAATGATTCTTGATCGTCAGCTTATTTAATGAGCGGTAGTCAATACAGAGGTGCATCGAACCGTCCTTCATGAACAATACCGGTGCTCCCCACGGGGACACACTCGGTCTGATAAAGCCTTTGTCAAGAAGCTCTTACAACTGCTCCTTGAGTTCTTTCAACTCTATTGGTGCCATTCGATATGACGCCTTTGATACTGGCTTAGTGCTTGGGGCTAAATTAATAGCGAAATCCACTTCCCTATCGGGTGGTAATCCTGGCAACTCATTAGGGAAAATGTCAGGGAATTCAGAGGCAATCGGCACATCTGAAAGTGTGACTTTCTTTTCTTCCTGACCTTGACTTTGTATAAAAACAAGATATCCTTAAGCACCATCATTGAGTAATCGTCGTGCTCGGATCGCTGAAATGAAAGGGAGTATAGTGGACTGTATACCAGAAAATTTAGCTGATTTCCTCCCTTGGGGATGGAAAGTGACGATCTTCTTTCAACAGTTAATGTTTGCATTGTGATTGAACAACCAATCCATGCCAAGGATTATGTCAAATCCTTGCATATCAAGCAATATCAAATCGGCTACTACTTCGTATTCCCAATACTTTTTAATCAGAACAACAATGGATCGATACACCATGTCAGTAGTGGCAGATTATTCAGTCAGGACTGACACTTCTAAAATAAAGTCGAGTGGTTTTGGAGTGGCTCCCAACCTTCCCACCTTATCAGTAAACTCAGGTGTGACAAACGAGTGTGTAGATCTAGGATCTATCAAAACTCGTGTCTCATAACTCAAGTAAGCACCCTCCGGATACAGTAGTAATGTACCTATTGCACATGTATTATTTAATTAGCTTGAACTAATAAAATTATAAACTATCAAATCTAAATGATACGATTTTAAGACTAGTGGAAAATAATGCAATGTACAAAGTGTTTATATATATGAAGTTTAACCTGATGCACCTACTTCATCTAAAAGATCATTAATCAACTTATGATAAAATAATACTTATCAAACATACCTTGAATAACATCATTGGTGGTTTGGGAACCTTGTGCCGACACAGCATAAGCTCAGCCTTGTATCGTAGGTCGCGCAGATAGTAAAGTTGGTCCCATTTTTTATGTCGTTCCCACCATCTCTGGACAATCCTTGATCCGATGTCCCATCTTTCCACAACGAAAGCACGCACCAGATGCTTTACGACATTGTCTGTCTTGTGTGCCTTCCCACACTTCCCACATATATCGATTGAAGTTGTTGACGAAATTGTATAAGATCCCATGTGGGAAACTGCCGATCGTTCTCATGAAACGCGAGATATACATTGGGCAGGCTGGTGCAAAACACGTGGAACGCAAGGTGGTAATGGTGGTCAACTTGTGGGATTGTAGGGCCGTGTGTACGCTACTGCAGCAGATTGGAATGCTGGCTGCATGGGGTATCGCAGTTTCTTACTTGCTTGATCAGAACTAAACGCCTGAGCTTGAGCTTTTCTACCTTTATTTTGTTCCTCTCTCCTCTGGAATAAATTCTCGACATCGGGTTTTGCTATAAGGGTCAACTTTATCACATGTGCATATGTCGTTGCTTGAAACAACAAAATCCTCTCCTTGATCAGGGGCTTCAAATCGTGCTCAAACGTCTGTGTCTTCATGAGCTCGGTGGCTACGAGTAATGGCACAAACCAAGAAAGATAAGTGAATTCTACCTCATACTCTCTAACCGTCATCTAACCTTGTACTAGGGTCACAAATTGGACCTCCATCTAATATCTCTCAGGTGCTGGAAAATACTTCTCATTGAAGGCTTCAATGAAAGCAGCCCAAGTTCAGGGTACTCCAGGTACTCTCGTCCTTTTCACAGACTACCACCAGGGCTCTGCTTCACCTTCCAATTTATATGCTGCCCAATTGACTTTCTCGACCTCAATGCATGTAACTCTCTGAAGCACCTTCCCGATCCATGTTAGCCATTTTTTAGCCTCCATTGGGTAGTGCTGACCATAGAAACTTGGTAGTCAGAGGCGTACAAACTCTATAAAGCCCTCTGGGGGTCTTCTCTCTGCTAGTATGGCCATGGTGTGGACCATGTTCTCTATCAACTGTGGATTTTGTCTCGCATTCTGCTCGACTCTGGGAGCAGGCCCCATCTTATTAACATCTGCTACAGGAGGAGTATGTCCAGCAACATTCTCCATCGTAGCTCGGCTCTCCGCCATATGCACATTTTCCCCGCTTCCCAAGGCAGTATCGTGTTCATAGCCCACCACTAGAATTGCATTCGGCCCAATGCGATGGGGTAACGGTGGTCTACCCCTTCCTCTCCCTCATCGTGGAGGTATCGCAACCTATTATGATCAAGCAACAACTTGATCAGATAAATCATAGACTCAACCTAAATCCTAACACTGAACAAGCATCAAAAACTTTGTCATATGTTTACGCCAGAGTTAAGTCTCCAAACGACTTAACACCGAGTACTTTGATACCACCTGTGACAGCCTGACTTTTCCCCTTATCGTATACAAGAAAGGTCGCATCGTCGGATCACCTAACATGATCCTATCATACAAGTGCATCGTGTCGTATATAAAGTATTGCATATGTGAAAGTAATTAAATAACTCTGACATAAAATAATAGGGCAAATATTGATATTTACTCATTAGTTAAACAATAAACTAATAAGAGATATAAACAAGAACTAACTGATGCAATGTATAGCTTTCCACCGATGACGGCCACCCGTCATCTAAACAATGTAAAGAAGACCTATACATGAAGTATCAAAACATCTCAAAAACATAATACTGCTGGTTTATACAAGTATTTTCGAAAAACAAATCTCTCTCTCTCTCTCTCTCGTCAAACCTATTTAGGAAAAATTCCTCAGCGAATTCTTCCTTCTTGTCCTCCTCATCCTCCTCTTCTTCCTCTCCCTCCTCTGGCTGATATGTGGATCACCCTAATGCTCAGGGTCAATATCTGTAGCTATGACATGAAGTCATAGGATGAGTTATCATCGAAGCTCAGCAGGAAAATTTACAGTGCTAACTTATATGTTAGATTAGCAATTTACTTCTTGATGCATAAATTAAAAATCTAAGCACAATATATCTTATCTTCTATCTATTCTAGCAACATATAACATAAACAAGTCATTAACATGTGAATAATTTATCATGCTGACATGTTGAACAATCATGCTGAACAAATACAAAGAAATCAAGCTGAACAAGGGATCATGCTGAAACAAGCTTAGCTTAAACAAGCTATTAGATGTAAAACATACATTTACAAGAACAAGACAATCAAGTTCCCGAGTTAGCGGGATAATTTGTCAAGCCCCCAAGTTAGCAGGATCACCTGCATCGAGACAAATCAAGCTCTTGAGTTAGAGAGATCACTTGTCAAGCTCCCGAGTTAGTGGGATCACTTGGACCAAGACTTCAAGCTCCCAAGTTTGCGGGATCACTTGTGTTCAAGAATTACATAGTCCAGATCCTGAGTTAGTGGGATCACTTGGCTCAAAATGAAGAAAAATGTATACATAACATCAAGAATAACAGGATATAAACAATGCATGGTATCAGGTATGCATCATGAACAGATTTCATATATCATAACAGACTAGTATAATGGAAACTCGCATATTCAACGTAAACTGAAATTAGCATCATCATGGATAGTCATATATTGAAACTGAGCTAACTATTCATCAAAACTGAACTAGCATGTTCATACATTAATCACACATCAAATCTGAACGTATCATCCTCATTCTTAACTATTCATTGAAACTGAATCTAGTATCTCCATACAAAATCAGACGTCGAATCTGAACTTGCATCATGATTCATAAACATTCATCATATGTTGAATCTGATTTTATCTTTATCATACCTCAAAATTTACATGAGCATAGCCACGTAAAACACACATCGAAACTGATATCTATCAGCATTATACTTAATCATCCATCAAAACTGAACTGGCATATTCATTCCTAAATGAAAACTAGCATGTTCAACTTTAACCATACATTGAACATCAACTCATAGTAGAACTACATATCAAACTGAATTAGCATTGTATCATCATATAACTAAGCATTAAACTGAAACTAGCATATATCTAACCATTCATCGAACTGAAATTATCATGATCATACGTATCCTTACCTAAAAACTGATATGCAATTATATATATATATATATATATATATATATATATATATTAATGTTCTAACCAGAAGTGAATGAGAAAATAAAACATAAACTAGCAAGGTTAACTCCTTACCTTAATTCAAGCTTACACTTTACTTGCTACATGTGCACGCACGCATTCAAGCTAAACTCATCGTACGAGCTCGTCATGTGCATCATGTGCACCAAACTCCTATAATTTATGTTCATGTTTTTAGTATTTATAATGGTTTACTAGGTCACCTTAGACCCTAGATGTATAACTTATATGATTACTAGACCTACTAGTCAACATACAACACACACCTAGGCAAGAAACACAACAAGATAGACATACAAGCCCAAAACACAGTCTTGCATTGGCAAGCAATAGGGTTGCCGTGGCAAGCCTTCCAACTGAGCACCTTGCTGTGGCAAGCCTGATACAATGATTGTCGTGGTGCCTCCTTGGTCCTCTTTTGCTCTTTAGTACTTTCAATGTGTTGGGGCCTTTTATCCTATATATATATATATTATATTTCCTATTTCCTATTATATATTGCACCTAGAGCTTATTTTATTTATTAAATCCGGAGTGTGATAATCAGAGATTTCGACTCCGAGACCCTTTCAAAATTGTATTTCTCTATGCTGCCGATTCGATCTCATAGAATTGGCACTACATACCTATAATTTCTCGTAAAACTAATCCAAATGAAACTAATATGTGGTTCAGTTTACGATATACCTTTTGGTGGACTCTTTGTTTACGATGACGCCGAATTGGTGTCGATGTCACGTTTATGAAGCAAGTGAAGAGCTATGGTCGAAATGAACTCTCCGAGAGCAAGAGCCGTCTGCCGAAACTCTCTCGACCATATCGTAGGGTCACTCTATGACTCACGGTTGAAATCCAAGGCTTGAAAAGATTGAATGGGTTTGGAAGCTAGAAGAATGAGAAGTGAGTTGAGCTAGAAGAATGGTTTCTTCTGCTCCTCAAGTTTGTAGCAAGAAGAAGAAGAATACTTTGGCCGGTTTTGTAGTGGGTTTTTCCCACTTTGTGTGCATGGAGTCGAAACGTGACTCATGCATGCATGGAGTTCTCTTGGCGAATTTAGGATTATAAGTTGTTAAGGGCTGGGCTACCATGTATTACCAGCACTAGCTTTCTCTTGTATTCACATATAAGCCAAAACAGGCTTAACTTTCATACAAAGCTAATACATGGTTTATATGTATAAGCCTTATATGGTTTGGCTGTAGTGTAATACAATTACACCATTTAAAGGTATATAGCTGGGGTAGTATTTCAAGTGTAATTCTGTTATACTTAAATGCTGTATATGTGTATGGGTTGGCTTAGCTCAAGTATCATTCTACTGCATGTTTATTCAACATATACACTAGATTTAGTGTAACTTTATTACACCACTGGAGATATATGGGATACGCCTGACCTGACCTAACCCGCGTCCATACCCATAGTGAGTTAAAATATGGCAGCTGTTACACTTTCTACCTTTAATCCTTACAATTTTTGAGAGTTTAGAAGGGAAGAAGAGGGAGTGAAAGGAGTAAAACAAGAATAGATGAAGGGAATGCTAGAAGAGGTACAAAAAAAGAAAATAAAATAAATATAGGAAAAGAAAGAAAAATCGTAACAATAAATTTTTGAAAAAGAAAATTATGATTTAGCAAAATGCTATAAAGCAGAGAAAAATCGTAATAGATGATTTTATAGCTGAAGAACTGGGATATATATATATATATATATATATATATATATATATATATAAAGAAATAAATGGGAAGAAGTTATCCAATCATGGATACTTACTGCAGTAGAATAGTAGAAGAAGATAGGAAAAAGAAGAGCTAAATTCTCAGAAAAACTTTGAATCATTTTTTACCTTTCCTTGATACCTTCTGAAACCCAAAACCCCATTACAAGCTGAAGGAAAGACCTTTCTAATTTATGATTTGCAAAGGCATAAGCCTAGTAGATATAAGGATAATAGATATTATGGATTGTATAGGGAATCATAAGAATATGATAGGATTATCTTTTCTATGAGATTCATTTTATAATTATCTTTGACTGATTTCTTTTGAAAAATATAATGAGAGAACCCAAAAGTTTCAATATTTTTTTGAGAGTATGTAAATAGTGAGTTTTTGAATGAAAATATTTTATAAATATGCAGTTTAGAAAAATTTATGAAGAATAAATTGTTCACTAATGCATATACACTCTGTGCTTATTGTGAATTGAAATTGATGGAGTTCTAATCAAAGATAACTGTTGTAATGGAAAATAAGGATAAAGGATTGGTAATTTTAGAAAATCATAATAAACTATATATTGACCAATGAGATAGATCAATTTGTTTAAATATTTTTAACTTTTATTTACTTTTTAATTTTTAAAGAAAAAATATATTTATAGAAAAAAAAAACCTAAAATATTTGAAGTTTGTAGGTAACTTCACTAAAAACCTTCAGGAGACAACAACTCCTCTACTAGGGATCACCTAGGGGTTTAAGGGCTTGTTTCATCCGCTAAATGCAATTGTGCTCCCTATGAAAGTGACATTTTATTTCTTAGTTTATATTTACTTGTTTACTAGAGACTAGCAAAGCTTAAGTTTGGGGGTGTGATTAGTCATAGAATATACCATTTTATCACCCTTAACTTAGTGATACTAGGACTTAGTTTGCTACAAACAAGTTAATGATGTGCAGATATTAAAGAAAAATAGTAAAAAAGAGTCATAATGTTAATCTTTGTCAAAGTGAACCCAAAAGAGTAATAAAAAGATGATTAAGCGTAAAAGACAATTCGCCGCTCACGGAAGGATAGAAAAATCGTATTTTACGATTTTGTAGACGATAGAGCGTTACTAATGAAGATCCATAGAAAATCGTATGTGCGATTCTTCAAAGAAAGAGTATAGAAGAAAGGTGAAGAATTGTAATTTAGAGAATCATCTACTGAGGAAGCTATGAAAGATAGAAAATAGTTATTTATGGTTTTCTAAGAAAGAGAAGAGAAAAAAGGGATAATCGTGAGTTACAATTACGATTATAGAAACTTTCCTATTGCTGCTGATCACTTGAGAATTTTCAGTACCAAGAACAGAATTAGAAGAGCTCTTTAATTAGAAGTTTGGCTAATCAAGGATCTGGGAGATTGATGGAGAAGAATCTTAAAAGGACTCTGCTGCTACTATTAAGTAAAGAAATCTGAAACACATCAAGCATCCAGACACAAGGTGGAATAAAATTAGAATTCGAGTTATATTAGGAACCTTTTATTTTAGTAGTTTCTTTTATTAGAATTAGATCTTTGTAGACCGACCCTTCTGATCTATAAACAAGAGAGCTCGGCATAGGAATAATCATCGAAGAATTTCACAGCATCAATTGACAACTAAGGTTAGTATTTTTTGCCGATCAAAGTTGTTTAGAATTTACAAAGTAACATCGTCCACAATTCTCTGAGGTTTTGCCTGACAACCAAGACTGAGGAAGCTAAAAGATCAACCTTTTGGATGGTTATACTTTTGCTTTCTAGTTTAAATTTTATTTTATTTTTAGTTTAGATTTTATATGCTTTGTAAACATCTTCGAATTTTGATTTGAATTGACGACTCAGGTTAAAGTTTGCAGATTAGGGTAACGGTTTTACTTTTCCATCTTTAATTTTCTCAAATTTGATTAACGCCCAGATTTTAGGAGATTGTTGATTAAATTAAATCTGTGTTGAAGAATTTTAGTTTTTGATTGACAACCAAATTTTGGAATGCTACAATACGGTGTAACAGTATTTTAAATTTGTAAACATCCAATAGCTGAAGGTTGAAATTGTAATGACCTCAATCTGAAGAAGGAGGATTAGGATTTATTTTTATGCAATTAGATTAAGGAACCCATTCTTTTATTCATATTTCTCTAGTAGTTTAGGAGTTAAAAAGATAAAGATAGTTTTTAAAATAGGAATATAAAAATCTATAAGAAGATAATCACTTCTTCGTGGGATCGATCCTATCACTACGCTATAATTTCCATTGTGTGCTTGCAATAGGTTAAGGCTTGATTTTAATTTAAATATATACATACTATAAGCCGGTCATTCTATCACAGGTTTCGACTTCTCAACAGGGGTTACTTCCTCAACCTTTTATTTCTTGTCCTTGCGTTTCTCTCCCCTCGTAGACTAGGGGTTGGGCCTGGATTTTCCAGTCAAAATCTTTCGATTATTTTTATTCCTTAGATCACGGCTTGCGATGAATTCTTCATTCTCGGCCTTAATCAGAAGTGCCTTCTCAAGTACTGCCGCATTGGTTTCTAGTTGGTAAGGAGACCCGAAGCGACAGATACTAGGGTTCAATCCCCACTCGAATCTTCTTGGCTTCCATTCATTGTCTTGGACCAGTTGAGTCGCATAACAAGCGAGTTGATTAAAATGGATGCTGTACTACTTTATATCTAGAGCACCATTTTTCAAGGTATGTAGGTACAATATTGAAGATCATAAAGCTTCAAGCCAAAGGATTCTCAAATTCCTTAAGAACTGGTGAAGCTTGTGGCATTAGAAACGAACGGCATGAGCAATACGATCTCAACATGATTTATCATATTGGATCCAAATATTAGGCACTCACTCAAAACTGAGCATCCTAAGTTCTTCCTTCTCCACTTCGATAAAACTTCAAATAAAGCAGGGGCGAAGAACTCCCCTAGAAGGGGGTGATAAGGATGCCATTTAATACTTGCATC
This sequence comes from Chloranthus sessilifolius, assembly GCA_021018995.1. Classification (NCBI taxonomy): domain Eukaryota; kingdom Viridiplantae; phylum Streptophyta; class Magnoliopsida; order Chloranthales; family Chloranthaceae; genus Chloranthus; species Chloranthus sessilifolius. The sequence continues at coordinate 16,088,930 of CM037595.1, read as the reverse complement.
GAAGAAATGAAGATTATATTTGAGGGCAATCTTTGATTTATTCAGCTCTTGGTTCCTCATCGTTGTTCCTATATCACTCGTACATGGCCAATATATGTGCCCTACGCTTGACTATTCTTTTAATTCAACAAAAAAGGAGTCGATGCCCATCGAAGTCGGATATAAATCCCTAGTATTCATCTCCACATTGACACATTTTTAATTTAAAATTTATTCGTAGTCTCTTCCATTATCTAATATGAGATCCAATGATCGATCAACTGGCACTACGTGAAAAGAAAGAAAAAACAACATATGTAGTATAATAAAAACGATTGCCTAAAGTTGTGGGAACAAACACGATGGTCTGAAGTTGTCGTTTAGAATGGTAAGTAGTCATAACTTGCTTCCTAAAATCGAGGTTTAGGAAGCATTTAGGAAGCAACAACATTTTGGATTCATATTAGGTTTATGCTGCCCAAGGGATATATCCAACATGGTTCATATTAGGTTTATGATGCCCAAGGGATATATCCAACTTTTCGTTTTCTCTCCACTCCCTTCTCTCCCTCACTAATATCCAAACCCTAAAGAGGGTTGTCTCTACTTAAAAATGGTGAGGAAGCCAATGTTGATCTCCCCAAGATTGAGAAACCCTACAAAGGAAGATAACTAGTTTGATCTCACCATCATATGTAAAGCCCTAAAAATGAAGATCACCAGATTGATTTCGCCATCGTATGTGATTCCATTGCAGATTTGACATATTTGTGCCTCAGACATTTTGGGACCAATCATTTTATTTTTTAATTCAGCTCAATTGCTAACATCAATATCACTGAATCTGCTATCTACAATGAGGATCTCTGATTATTTACGGCATGGACCGATTCTGTAATGACCCAAATTTTTCATTAACATTGAATTGTTGACCTTTGACAAGAATGTGATCTTTTGACTGATTTAACCTTAGTCAAACCTTTAACCCGTCTGATGTAGCCTCAGGCCCACTTTTTTTAGAGCAGCCCATCTCTATTACAACCCAGAATCCTTACTCAAACTCGAGGACCTAGAATTCTGTGTTATGAACTAGCACACTTGTTAAGGTGATAAACGGACATACACATAACTCATAAATCGACCTAGTATATGGATCAAGGCATTTAAAATTATATTTAATGGCTTAAAAGCAAAAGTTGAAAGCATAAATGACCATTAAAAAGTAATAACCTAACCATGCAACTAAGACAAAGTAAAACAAGTTTCACATAGAGTAAAATGGTCACAAACGTAAACTCATAAAAATGTACCAAAATAACATCAATAAGTAATAAGTCTCTCTCAAGCAAAAGATTAAAACTAGAACTAAAAGGGCGCTCATTGCTCATAAAAGTCCGTTGGATCTACGCTCTCATCCAAGGGGTAGCCGACGTCCTTCTCTACATAAGTCGCCTCAGGTACAACTGTCTCCATGTCATCATAAGCAGAATGATCAGAATCTTCACCTGAAACTAATAGATTTTGGGAGGGGGTGAGTTTACTCAGTCATGTAAACATAGTGATTTCACAAACAATCCACCATAACTTACCCAGGTGATCGTGTGACCAATCGCTTGAGTCACGATGCATTTTGAAATAATAAAAAATTACTACATGTGGTCAAAGTATTCAAAACATATCATATCAAAACTGAAAAGCATAATATGAAATGGAATATACATGATGCTTATATTTCTTATTTTTTTCTTACCTGTCTTATCAACTTATCATACATGACATATCGAAAGTCTTATTATTACTCTATACACCTACACAATGTGCTTCGCACCCTACTTATCTTATTTAAACAACATGTGCCAGGATCGCTGCTAGAGCCTACTGCGCGAGGTCCACGTATAGATATCCACCTAACCTCCATATCATATCATAAACCACCATCCAGTAAGATGAGGTTGTCGGTATAGTAACAACAATGTTCCCTTGGATCGAGACAAAGCTAACTTATTGTCCTTAAGACCGGTCTCAGTCGCAAACGTTGGACCCTTACGGTGGCTCGTAAGGTATGGCACGTGTAGAACTTAATTCATGTTCAGTTGGCCTTCAAAATATGTCTTAACTTATCATATTATTATTCGGTTCTGGGCTTAGGTCCCCGCCCTAATTTTATTTCTGGAATGGGTGTTACATTCACCGTCTGCATCCCAATTTCATATTTGCGTGGGGTTAAGTCACAACTATCTTAACATATTGTATCTTAACATATTCATTTCTCATCCTTACTTAAAACTTAATTTTAATGGGTCACAGTAAAGGGACGAGTTTTGTAGTAACCTGAATGCACTTCGTGTGGGATCCTACACGACCATAGAGGAGTTGCATTCGTAAAAGGATGCCTACATTCTAAGTTCCACGTGATCGTGAAAGAAATCTCACCGTGACAAAGGTTTATGTCATGTGACATGTCTTAATTATTAACTTATCATGCTCATGCCCTAACGTAGTTTTCAACATAATGTATGTCATACGATGATAGGGAAACATATATCAAAAAGAAACTACAGCATGCACCCTAAGCATTGGTATACATAAAGAAAATTGAAATGGAGCACAAGACTTGAAGCATTGAAATAAATTAAAGAATAAGAAATGATTAACTATAGTTATTTTGTGATTTAGTAAAAAATACTTGTCATTGGGATTAGTTGTGTTTATGAAACTTGGTGATTGATTGTTATAGCAATCGGACATGTTTCGAATTCTAAAGGGGCACACGTGTCCATTCAAGGGTTGTAGGATCCTTAAAGAGGTAACGAACATTCCCATTATGTCTGAAAGGTCCAAAAACTATAAGATGAAGTCTTGTTTCACTTATATCGGATGTCCCAGTAAAAAGAAACTCGAAATCAAAATCGTAAGGCAAAAGTGTTTTGATACTGATAAGGATAGAGGGATTTACTATAAAACTGACTGGTCGAGTTTTTTTCAACCGATCGAGATGAAGCAAAAGACAAAAGTCCTTTATAGAATATAATCTCAACTGGTCGAATTGTATTTTGACCGGTCGAGATGCAATGAAAGGAAATTCTGAAGAGAAACTCACTGGTCGAATTTTGGTGTTGACCGATCGACTTTTAAGAAAAAGGAGTTCTGGAGAAAACATAACTCAACTGGTCGAAATTAGGATTTCAACCAGTCGAGAGCTTAGAGAGGATTTATTCCTCTTTATAATATATAATCTCGACCGGTTGAGGTTTGGATTTCAACTGGTTGAGCTTGCAATTTCAAGCCCAGGTTAAATTTTCTGGGCGCGATTCTAGATTTTTCTTTCTTCCCGATATCTTTTAGGATTTAAATTAGGGTTCTTATATTAGAAAATAACTGAATAATTTCATATGGATTTATAGGCACCCACCTTTTGAATCATGAAATAACTCTCGCGGCGATTTGGTTTGACGGAGATCAGAGTCGAGCGATGATTTACCCGAATCCTTTTGGGAGAACTCTTTTCTCACGATAGATCGGTTGCGGCAATGAAAAGCGTCGATGGGGGAAGATTAGACTCTAAAATCGAATACACGGGTTGACAATACGATGGAAGATTGAAACTCACGATGTTGATTGGTGTGTATCTTACTTACCGAAAGTGTACAATGGTTGTGCTCTTGTAGAGAAGCGAAAACATAGATTAGAGACGGCGGAGAAAAAGAGAGGTAATGGTGTATATAATTCAAAATCTCTAGGTTCTGTATTTAATAAGAAAGAGGGGATTAGGGAAAGAGTCCCAAATGGCAGGTTCACCTTGCTAAAAGAGCAAGAGTCCTTTAAGGACTCTAATTGCATGCCAAATCAAATCCTAAGAATGGTGGTATTTAATTACCTGCCTTAGTTGATTTATTTTAGCAAGATTCTTAGGATAATTCGATTGCTATTTTTAGTGTAACCGGATCACAATTAGAATTTCCTATTTTAAAATTATGAGGGTCATGATACGGTGTGTGCACAAGCACCTGGTCTCCGTGCGATGCCCCTCTATTACCATTTAGTGGGATCAAAGAGACCCGGGTCATAACATTCTCCCCCTTAAAAAAATTGTCCTCAAAATTATGTACCAGTTACTCAAAAAGCTCAGGATGTATTGCTTGGATGTTGTCTTCATTCTCCCTGGTTTCCTCCTTTGGCGTATGATGTTACCATTGGACCAACAGTAATGTCATCGTTTTGTTCTTGAAGACTTGAACTTTTTTATTAAGAATCCTGATTAGTCATTCTATTGTCGTGAGATCCTCCTTGATGACCACCGGTTCAATCTCCACTATGTGTGAGGGGTCATAGATATATCTCCTTAACATTGACACGTGGAATACATTATGGATTCCTAGGTACTAAGGCGGTAGGGCAACTTTATATGCAACCTCGCCAATACGCGTCATGACTTCGAAAGGCCCTACATATCTGGGCTTAGTTTTCCTCGCTTTCCAAAGCGCATAACTCCTTTGGTCAAGGAGACGTGAATGAATACTAGTTCGCCAACCAATTAGAAAGATTTTAGTGTTCAACCACGAGCATAATTGAAATAAAATTTAAAGTTCAAAATTTAATTGTGTTACCTTAAACTCTAAGTTACGATGGTGGGGGTGTTGGAATACTTTTTCTGATGATTCTGGGATATCATAAGCCGTTCATGTATCAGTTTGACTTTCTCAGTCATAGTTTGGACTAGTTCGGGTCTAAGCATCTTCCTAACTCCAACTTCGTCCCAACACAACGGTGTCGTATAACTTCTACCATATAAAGCTTCGAAAGGGGACATTTTGATACTAGCCTGGTAGCCATTATTATAAGAGAATTCGATCATAGGGAGGTGATCCTCCCGTTTCCCTCAAAAGTCGAGCGTACACGCTCGTAGCATATCTTCAACTATTTGATTCACTCTTTCAATCTGGCCGTCCGTCTGGGGGTGGAAGGTAGTACTAAAATCTTATCAAGTGCCCAGAGCTTCTTGGAAGGCTTTCTAGTGTTTGGAGGTAAATTTTGAGTCTCGATCGGAGACAATGCTGACTGGCACTCCATGAAGCTTCACGATTTCTTTTAGATATGTTTCAGCATGCTTATTTCCATCTATGGTAGTCTTGATTGGCAAGAAATGAGCTGACTTTGTAAACTTGTCAACTATTACCCAAATGGCATTGTTCTTCTTCATCGTCTTTGGTAGACCTACGATGTAGTCCATTGATTTGTTTTCCCACTTCCATTCCGGGATGGGTAAGGGTTGTATAAGTCCGACCAATTTTTGATGCTCTGCCTTGACTTGTTGGCACACTAAGAACTTCGATATATATTCGACTATTTCTCACTTCATATTCGACACCAATAATGATTTCTCATATTCCGATATATCTTAGTATTGCCTGGATGTGCTGAGTATCCTGATTTATGACCTTCATCAAGTATCTCCTTTTTCACTTGGGGGTTATTAGGTACATACAATCTTTGCCTTAAGAGTAACATTCCATTCGTCCTGAGCTTGAATCGGGTTTCGATCCTATGATCTTAATGATTTTCAGAATTTTTGAGTCTATACGCTATGATTCCCTGATTTTGTCCAAAATGAACGGCCTCATCACAATTCTTGTCAAATATATGACCTCTTCGACTTCTTGGAGATAAATGTATTCCTCAGCGAGTTCTTCGAAGGGCTTCCACATTTTCAATTTAGCTAACAGTGCCAAAGATTTCCTATTGAGTGCCTCAGCGACGACATTTACTTTTCCAAGATGGTAATTTATGGTGCAATCATAATGTTTCATGTATTCCATCCATCTACGTTGCCTCAAGTTCAGATCCTTTTGTGAGAAAAGATACTTGAAACTTTTGTCATTTGTGTATTTCTTGAACATTTCACTGTAGAGATAATGTCGCCATAGTGTGAGGGCGGAGATGAATGCAGCCAATTCCAAGTCATGAGTCGGATAATTCTTTTTGTGAGGTTTGAGTTGTCTTGACCCATAAGCTACAACTTTCTTACTTTGCTCAACACACAACAAGTCCCTGGCGAGATTTATCCGTGAATATTTCAAATTCACTAGTGCCCATAGTAGAAGGTAGGGTGAGGATTGGTGCAGTAGTAAGCCTCTTTTCAATTATAGAAAACTTTCTTCACATTCAACGGCCCAAACAAATTTGACATTCCTTCATGTGAGGCAGTTGAGTGGTAGAGCAATGTATGAAAATCCTTCAACAAAGCGATGATAGTAGTCTGCCAAACCGAGGAAACTCCTAACTTCGATAATACTTTTAGGTGCTTGTCGTTCTATAACTACATCGATCTTTGAGAGATCAACATTCACTCCTTCTGTTGATATCACGTGGCCTAGGAAGGCCACTTATTTAAGCCAAAACTCACATTTACTGAGTTTGACATACAATTGATGCTCGCGGAGTATTTGTAGTGCGATGCGGAGGTGTTCTTCATGGTCTTCCTCCGAGCGAGAGTAAATGAGGATATCATCTATGAAGACTATTATGAACTTGTCTAAATAGTCCCTAAAGACTGTTCATTAAGTCCATGAAGACTACTGGGCCGTTTGTGAGTCCGAACGGCATGACTAGAAACTCATACAATTCATGTCTACAGGCAAAAGCCGTCTTCAAAATATCCTCTTCTCAAACCTTCAACTAATGATAGTCCAATCTGAGATTAATCTTTGAGAGACATTTGGCATCCTTCAGTTGGTCAAACAGATCATCTCATCGAGTCATCTTTCATCTTTACGAAGAGTACTGAAGCTCTCCATGGTGATTGACTATGTCGAATAAACCCCTTATTAGATAGTTCATTGAGTTGTATTTCTAACTCTTTTAATTCTATGGGCCCATTCGATATGGTGCCTTGGCAATTGGTGCGGTCCCTAGGATCTCATCGATTTTGAACTCGATTTCTTATTTAGGTGGTACTCTAGGTAAGTCCTCAGGGAAAACATCGACAAAATCTCTGACAACTGTAATTGTTGTAGGGTTGACCATCTTGTCTTGTTTCTCATCTAATGTTGCCAATAAAGGTACTCCCTTCCTTTTAATTCCCTGAAATCTGAATGGACGCTCTCCGAGTGGTTGGAAGGGGACCACCTTAGAGAAATAGTCAATCGGAGTATGATATGTGGCTAGCCAGTCCATGCCCAGTATGATGTCAAAATCTTGAAATTCCAACACGATGAGATCTACTAGAAGAACATGACCTTTAATATAGATTATCGTGTCTCGACAGATTAAAGTAGCCATCATGGTGTTCCCGGATAGTGTCGAGATAGTCATTCTCCTTCCTAAGAGTACGGGTATAGCTTCAATTTTTGACATAAACCTTAGACTGATGAAAGAATGTGCAGACTCAGATTCTATAAGAATGAGGGTTAAGTGTTTAATGTCGCACTCATGCCGATAAACAGAGAGGTTACCTATTAGCATAAGGTGTGTTAAGATGTTTTCGAGTGTAACAATAAGGTTTAGAGTTTTATCGGATTCATACGAGGGATTTTATGAAATGAAAGTTATGAAAACTATACTTGAATTACAGAAGGAAAGATAATTGGACTCGAGTTAGTAATGGTACCTTGAATAACTTCGTCGCTAGCCATAGTGTCCTGCTGTGACAGTGGAATTACGCGGCCCTGGCTCGCAAGCTTCGCTTGAGTATTGTACTAAGAGCCTGGTACTGGAGCTCTTTCAGGGTAGTCCTTAACCATCTATCCCTCTTTTTTACTCTGGAAACATTTCCCGATACCATGCATACATACTCTTGGCCTATGCCTCCTACCACATTTCACGCAAGGTTCGTAGGGTGCGAACTCCCTTTGTGGCTGATGTGGCTAGGGAACAAGATTTCTTCCTGGGAAGGTGGGAGCCACTTGTGTCTGTGAGGGCGTGAGATGGGGCCTTTTATTTTTTAAAAAGGGCTGGAGAAGGTTGGGCCCTCTAGGTGAAAGTTAATAGGGGTCTCTGTGGAATAAATGAGCTCGTTTGAATAGCTTTGCCCTTTTGGACTTTCAATCTGGCATTTCTTCTGTTAAGCATTCAGCTGATTCCCTTTCCTGGATCTATGCATGATCCACGAGCTCTCTGTACATTTCAACCTTTATTATAGCTAACTTCTCGCGAAAGAATAGTTGCAAGTTGTTCTAAAATGCGAAGAGCTTATTGCCTTCATCCGTAATCAAATTCCCAGCGAATCTGGTAGTTGGTCGAACTTGGCTACGGTCATACTCCCTTGCCATAGGTCCATGAATTCTTTCTTCTTCTGAGCCCTGGTGGCCGCAGAAAAATACTTTTCGAAGTTTGCTTCCCTGAACTATTGTCAAGTCCATTCTTCTTCATTATTTCGATCTGTAGCTATCTTTGCCACTTTCCATCAATTCTCAGCTTCTTGGTCTAGTTAAAAATCTGCCCACTTCACCTTTTCATGTTCTACGAGTGAAGAGATCTCAAAGAACTTCTTGATTTTACTTATCCAATATTTAGCAGCGATTGGGTCGAGTTTACCATGGAAATAGGGGGTCGAGCTCTATTGAATGCTTAAAATCCGGCAAGTGCATGGGGTGGATTCTCCTATCGAGGAGGAGACTGACATTGATTGACAAGCTCTTGGATAGCTTGTCTTTGTTGTTCTCTTTGTACCCCCATATTATGCAGCAGTTGAGCCTTTCCTGTTGAAGGGACTGTTCAGTTGAGTCATCTGTTGACTAAATGTGGTAGCCATCTCGTGCAATAGATGCATTGCTTCAGATTCTTGAGGACCTTCCTGTGATGAGACCTCAATCACTTCAGAACTATTTGTTTCTCTGCGTCATAGAGCCATTGAATCCTGATTCCATAAACCATCGTCTGTTAGTGAATTTGTATGACTTAGTCCCTAAAGGAAGTAAAGCCTAGGCTTTAATACCATCTCTGTCACGGATTAGAACCCTTATCCAATCTTGAGGGCCTAGAATTCCGTGTTATGACACCGCACACTTCTTATGGCGATAAGCGAACATACACATAACTCATAAACCGACATTGCGCATGGATTAATGCATTTAAAATTGTATTTAATGGCTCAAAAGCAAAAGTAGAAAGCGTAAATGACCATTAAAAAGTAATAACCTAGCCATGCATCTTAGACATAAAGTAAAACAAGTTTCATGTAGGGTAAAATGGTTCCAAACGTAAACTCGTAAAAATGTACGAAAACACCATCACTAAGTAATAAGTCTCTCTCAGGAAAAGATCAAAACAAGAACTAAATGGGCACTCATTGCTCATAAAAGTCTGTCAGAGCTACACTCTCATCCAAGGGGTAGTTGACGTCCTCCTCTACATAAGCCGCCTCAGGTGCAGCTACCTTCATGTCATCATAAGCAGGATGATCGGAGTCTTCACCTGAAATTATTAAATTTTAAGAGGGGGTGAGTTTACTCAGTCGTGTAAAGTCAGTGGGTTGCATAGTCGATCTACCATAACTTACCTACGTGATCATGTGTATAATCGCTTGAGTCACGATGAATTTGAAAATTACCAAAAATTACTACATGTTGCCAAAGTATTCAAAATATATCATATTAAAACTGAAAAGCATAACATAAAATGGAATGCACTAATGCTTTTATTTCTTATTTCTTTTCCTACCTGTCTTATCAACTTATCATACGTGATATATCAAAAGTCTTATTATTACTCCATACGACTACACAACTTACTTCATATCTTATCTTATTTAAACGACCTGTGTCTGGATCCCTACTCGAGCCTACCATGCGAGGTCCACATGTAGATAACCACCTAACCTCCATATTATAACATAAACCACCATCCAGCTAGAAGAGGTTGTCGACATAGTAACAATAATGTCCCCTTAGATCAAGATAAAGCTAATATATTATCCTTAAGACCCGTCTCAACTGCAGACGTTGGACCCTGACGGTGACTCGTAAGGTATGTCGCGTGTAGAACTTAATTCATGTTCAGCTGGCCTTCACAACATGTCTGATCATATCATATCATTATTCGGTTATGGGCTTAGGTTTTCGCCCCAATTTTGCTTCTGGAATGGGCGGTACGATCACCTTCCTTATCCAAATTTCATATTTGCATGGGCTTAAGTCCCCACTATCTTAACATATCGTATCTTAACATGTTCATTTTTCATATTTACCTTAAAATTAATTTGAATGGGCCACGGTGTGATAAGCTTCACTAAACCACACTTTCTAAGGGATGGGTTTTGCAGTAACATGGATGTACTTCGTGTGGCATCCCATACTATCATAGAGGAGTTGCATCTGTATAAGGATGCCTACATTCCAAGTTCTATATGATCGTGGAAGAAACCCCACTGTGACGAAGGCTTATGTCATGCGTCATGCCATAATTCTGGACTTATCATGATCATGCCCTAACATAATTTTCTACAAGGTGCATGTCATATGATGATGGCAAAACATATATCAAACAGAAATTACAACATGCACCCTAAGCATTGGTATACATAAAGGAAATTGATATGGAGCATAAGACATGAAGCATTGAAATAAAACAGAGAATAAGAAATATTTAACTATATTTATTTTGTGATTTAGTCAAAAATACTCTTCATTGGGGTTAGTTGTGTATATGGAACTTGGTGATTGATTAGTATAGCAATCGGTTGTGTTTCGGATCCTATAGTGGGACATGTGTCCATTCAAGGGTTATAAGAGTCATAAAAGAGGTAACAAACATTCTCATTATGTCTAGAAGGTAAAAAAACTATACAAACAAGTCTTGTTTATCTTAAATTGTATGTCTCAGCGAAAAGAAACTCGAAATCGCAATCGAAATCGTAAGGATTGGTCGAAATTTGGTTTTGACTGGTCAAGAGTAACAATGGAGGGATTTACTATAAAACTGACCAGTCGAGTTGTGTTTTTGACCAGTTGAGATGAAACCGAGGACCAAAGTCCTTTATAGAATATAATCTCGACTGGTCAAATTATATTTCGACTGATCGAGATATAATGAAAGGAAATTCGGAAGAGAAACTCGATTGGTCAAATTTTGGTTTCGACTAGTCAAGTTTTAAGGAAACGGAGTTCTGGAGAAACATAACTTGAATGGTCAAAATTAGGATTTCGACCGGTCGAGTTTTCTGTGAAAATGCGAAGAATAGCAGTCTCGATTGGTCGAATTTTATTTTTGACCGGTCGAGAGGTTACAAAGGATACATTCCTCTATATAATATATAATCTCGACCAGTTGAGTTTTGGATTTCAACTGGTTGAGCTTGCAATTTGAAGCCCAGATTGAGTTTTCTAGGTGCGGTTCTAGATTCTTTTTTCTTCCCAATTTGTTTTAGGATTTAAATTGGGTTATTATATTAGAAAATAGCTGAATAATTTAAAATGAATTTAGGGGCTCCAACCCGTTAAAGCGTTAAATGACTCTCACGGTGATTTGGTTTGATGGTGATCGGATTTGAGCGACGATTTGTCTAATTCCTTTTGCGAGAACTCTTTTCTTATGATAGATCAGTTGTGGTGATAAGGAGCCTCAATGGGGGAAGATTAGACTCCGAAATCGGATGGACGGGCTGCCGATACGATATTGGATTGAAACTCCTGGTGTTGATCGGATTGGTTCTCGCTTACCAAAAGTGCACAATGGTTGTGCTCTTGTATAGAAGCAAAAACAGAGATCAGAGACGACTGAGAGAAATAAAGGTAATGGTGTACATAATTCCAAATCTCTCAAGGTTCTCTATTTAATAAGAAAGAGGGGATTAGGAAAATAGTCCGAAACGGCAAGTTGACCTTGCTAAAAGAGCAAGAGTCCTTTAAGGACTCTAATTGCATGCCAAATGAACTCCCAAGAATGGTGGGATTTAATTACCTGCCTTAGTTGATTTATTTCAGCAGGATCCTTAGGAAAATTTGGCTACTATTTTTGGTGTAACTGGATCAAAATTAGAATTTCCTATTTTTAAATTGTGAGGGCCATGATATGGTGTGTGCACAACACCGGGTCTCCATGCGATGCCCATCTAGTACCATTAAGTGGAGTCAAAGAGACCCGGGTCATAATAGGTTCTTTGATCCTTCATTCCAAATCTCATCCATAACCGCTCTAGCTGAATGCCTGAGCTTCGATCTCAATTGTACCAATCTCAGTTTCATGGATTCCCCTTCTTTCGGCATCAATTCTCTCACTAGTCCTTTCGATCTGTTGAAATCGAGGGGTTATTCGGTAGTGACTTCGTTTCTTGATATGAAATTGCAAGGGCTTACTGAACGAAAGACGTTCACTATTTTGCGCCGATCGATAGTGTTTTTGGAGGGAAAACTTGGGAATTTTAGCTAATACGCTTTAATTTTTGGTCAACTCATGGTTCTGTGCAAACTTGGATGATTTTGCCTTACAACGAATCACTTGTTGTTCATGGTCTTCACCAGATGATTTTGCCACCATCGGATGATAAAGAACATGCGGTTGATTCTTTTTTTAAAGAAATTGGAAACGATAACACCATCATTGTGCTCGAAGGAAACGTTGGATTTGATGGACGTTGATGCTCTGAGATCTAGAATTGATGCTTCGCCTTGTGTTTTTTCCTGGTTTGATCTCTGAGATTGAATTTCTATTACTATAGATAGGATACTATGAAACTCATAATTACATTACTATAGATAGCATGCTATGAATTTCATGCAAAAATAATATATTAGAAAAGTTAAAAAGAGGCAAGGAGAATAAGAGAAGGAAGCAGCAATAAACTGCTAGGAACACCCCCCCTGATCACGCTACTTTTATGTATCTTTAATTAAGTCTTAACCTATTGCAAGTGCACAATGGAAATTGTAGAACTAGTATAGGATCATTCCCACGAAGACAGGATTCTCTATATTAACTTAATTTTTCTAAAAACTTGTAGTTATCTTTTAAGTTCTTAAACTACTAGAGAAATATGAATAAAAGAATTGTTTCTTAATCTAAATTGCAAAAAATAAATCCTAATCCTCCTTCTTCAGAATATGATTGTCAATTACAATCTTCAGCTATCAGATATTTATGAATTTAAACAGTATCGTTACACTATATATAACGTTTCTTGGCATTGGTCGTCAATCAATACTAAAATCCTATCAATACAGATTTAATCTAATCAAGAATCTCCTAAACTTAGGCGTCAATCAAATTCTAAAAAATTGAAGATGGAAAAGTAGAAATCGTTACACTAATCAGCAAACTTCAACCTGATTCATTAATTCAAATTCAAATTCGAAGATGTTTACAAAGGAGGAAATTGCAATAAAATAAATCTAAACTAGAAAGCAATAAAATTATATTTTTCAACCCTCATCCACAGTCGTCAATTACTTCTAAGAAACTAAGATATCTACTCAAATCTTGGTCTCCCAATTGCAGTCGTCAATTGCTCTTGAGAGACCTTGGATATCTAATCTACAAAGTAATAAAAACTACTCTAAATTTTGATCAGAAGAAAACCCAATCTCAGTCGTCAATTGATGTTGAGAATTTCTTTGATGTTATTTCCTATATTGGGCTCTTTTATTTATAGATCATAAGGAGTCAGTTTACAAAACTTCTAATTCTAATAAAAGAAATAAAAATATTCCTATTATAACTCTAATTCTAATTTTATCTTTCCTTGCTTTCCTTCTGTTGATGCGCTTCTGGATTGTTCAGTAGTAGAGATCTTCTGGAGTCTTTCTTCATCAATCTTCTCAGATCCGTGATATGTTAAACTTCTAATTTAAGAGTTCTTCTAATTTAGTGCATGACGATGTAGATCTTCACGTAATTCACAACAGCATTAGCAATGAGAAGCTTTTTCTGTAAAATTATAAATCACGATTTTCTTTCTTCTATTATAGTTTTCCTTAGAAAATCATAAATCACAATTTTCTATTTCTAAGCATAGCTTCTAGTGAACGATTCTTCATAATGATCAATTGCTTTTCTCTTTTGTTGCCTTTCACTTTTGAGCGTCTTCTGGATTCTTATTCAGCGCTCAATCGTCTTTCACAATTTTCTGGCTTTCGGTATATAGCAAATCGTCTTTTTATGCTCAATCATCTTTTTACTACTTTTTTGAGTTTATTTTGATGAATATTAACATATTGGCTATCTTTTTCTCATTTTTCTTAATATCTGCACATCATTAACTTATTAGTAGTAAACTAAGTCCTAGCATCACTAAATTAAGGGTAATAAATTAGTATATTATATGATTGATCACACCCCCAAACTTACGTTTTGCTAGTCCCTAGCAAACAAGGAAACATAAAACATTCTATATTAAAAATTAAATTGCCACTTTTGTAGGGAGAACGATTGCATTTAGCAAATGTAACTAGCCTTTAAAACCCTAGGTGATCCCTAGTGGAGGAGTTATAGTTTGTTGAAGGTTTTCAGTGAAGTTACCTTCAAACTTCAAATCTTTTTTTTTTTTTTTAGATTTTTTAAAAGAAAAGAAAGGTTAAAAATCTAAATTAATTTTGTATACTATCTAAATTAATTAAGGTGGTCATCACATGGTCGCTATGATTTTCTAAAATTTCCAATCATTTATCCTTATTTTTCATTATAATAGTTATCCTTGATTAGAACTCCAACAATTTCAATTCATGGTAAGTAGGAGATATATGCATTAGTGAAAAATTTATTCTTCATAAATTTTTCTAAACTACAGATTTAGAAAATACTTTCATTCAAAAACTTACTATTGACATACTCACAAAAAGATATCGAAAATTTTTGGGTTCTCACAATGTTATATCAGAAAAATTCAGTCAAAGATAAAATTGTTAATCTCTTAGAATAGGATAATCTACTTTATTCATATGAATCCCTGTGCAATTCATAATATCTATTTTTCATATCTCTACTAGGCTTATGCTTTTACAAATCGTAAATCAGAAAGGTCTTTCCTTTGACTTGTAATGGGACTTTGGGTTTCAGAAGGTGTCAAAGAAAGGTAGAAAAGGGTTCAAAGTTTTTCTGAGAATTTAGCTCTTCTTTCTCTTAACTTTTTAGCTTCTTCTTTACTTATTTAGTAAGTATCCCTAAATTGGATAACTTCTTCCCATTTGTTCTTCTTTTATAAATCCCATTTCTTCAATTGTAAAATCATATTTTACGATTTTTCTTCTCTTTGAAAGTTTTTATTTTAAGAATCCTAATCTTTTTTTTTTTTTCAAAATCGTCCTTTTTACGATTTTTCACTCCTTCCCATATTCTTCTTTTGATTTCTTCAATTGTACCCTTTTGTTAGCATTCCCTTTGATCTGTTTTTGCTTTACTCCTTTCACTCCCTCTTCTTCTCTTCTTTTGCATTTTATAAGCTCAGAAAATATAAGGGTTAAAGGTTGAAAGCTTTGGATAGTACATATGGTTAAGGGTTTTCAAAATTTTGGTATCAAGAAATTCAATTTTGGCTTCTAATATGAGTTCAATGGATAAAATTTATTCTGGGATTTTGACTTTTTGGCTCTGGTTTAACAAAAGATAGCATTGATCATCTTTACGATTTACTAGTATAGACGCCTTATTGCTTTGATATTTCTAATAAATAGTTCTAAACAAAAAATAGGTTATCATAGAATATTTTGATTCTAAATTCAATAGTATGAGATTTCATATCAGTATCAAAGTTCCAGGAAATTTTTTGACTTGAATAAGAAACAGTCTCTCTTTGAATAAAAAGGGAAATATGGCTCAAAATCTCACTGGTTTATAATTTTGAAACTATAGTCTAAAATTTTGTAGTTTAGATCAATCTATTATTTCAAACATCCATTCTAATACAGTGTTTAACAAGCTAATAATGTTTTATGATTATTGAATTCCTACTATAATGGATTGTAAGTTTTCAAGATTTGTAATTTTGCTATCATAATTTCTACGTAACAATCAACTAAAGATTAAAAAAAAAAATTTACAAAAATAAACTAATTAAAACTAACTAAATACTATTCTACTAATTATAAAACTACTATACACAGAAATTGTGTATCCCTCCCAAACTTAATTTGGACAATGCCCTCATTGGCACAAAAACAGGGGATACTAAAATTACTTTCCTAAAAATTACTGATATCTCTGATTAATTTATCGGATGTGAAAAAAGTTTTGTAAAGAATATTCTCCCAAACTTAAGAAAAACATAGTAGTTTTACTTCTCAGAGACAAAAATAACAAAAATGTTAGAGATGTTAGTAACAACTACACAGTTAGTAAAAAAAATGAAAGTTAGTCAAAAAGAAATTTTCATATATTACTAAATATTTACAATGAATATGAAAAGAAAATATAAAATATATTGAAAACTAATTACATAAAATAAAATAAATCTTGAAAAAATCTAGACACACACTATCGATGATACAGAAAGCACGTCCAAGAGAAGAAAATGTCTTCAATAAAGATCAGTCCAAAATTGTGTTGCCCTACAAAAGATGCTTAAATTCTCTCTTAGATAGGTGGGTCCAATAGAAGAGGAAAAAGAAAAAGATTCAAGAAGACGGAGGAGGAGATGATGGGGAAGGCTTCTGACATTTGGGGGATGAGGGTGGTGTGTCTACATTGGAATTTGGTTTGGGAAGAAGAGATATAAGTTCTTCAATCAGTCGCCTCTGTTCCTCCAGGAGAGCAGAGATTTCGTTGGCTTCTCGACGGAGGAGCCTTTCGAACGCCTCAAAAATTTTTGACCAACTCAGTGGTTTCGTCATGGCAAGAGGGTTGGGTGGAGAAGAAGATGAAAGGGATGGAATTTAATTGACTAGACGGTACTTGCTTTTTATAACCTTTCCAAACCGAGAATTCGAAGGGTTGCCATAAATAGACGTTATGGTTTTGCGTTGAATCGTGCGAATCGATTGGTAGTCCTAATAAATTCTAAGCGACGTGGCTGCATAGAGTAAATCAAGGCGATGCCTTTGGTATCGAAAGTTTTGCTTTTCTAATAACCATTGCATTAACTGGACAAAACATTCTCTCAGCAATCACAGTCGCTGTGATTTTTTGTGAGAGAATACTTAGGCTGTAAGAAATAGTAATCGCTATGATTTAATGCACCACGAAATATATATACATACCTTACTATTATATATATCCTATACATAAATTTGCTACGGATGAGTAGGTAGCTCGACGGTGCCCATGAGTTGGTCAATTATACTCTGGGTCTTTTAGTGCCATTGTGGTCACCATTCCTTTTTCGTCTAGAGATATCATCAGTTTGAGTCTCTGCCCATTAACCTTAAAGATATGATTGTCTTTGGGATTTTAAATGGTTACAACCCCATGAGGGAATGTTTCTACAATATTATACGGTCCGTCCCAACTACTTCTTAGTTTTCTAGGAAATAGTTTCAACCTTGAATTGTATATCCAAACTTGTCAGCCCGGCTCAAACCTTTTTTTCAAAATGTGTTTATCATGAAATGCCTTAGTTTTGGCTTTATAGATTCGGGTTGTGCAACCATGGGATTTTTGACGATCCCCGTCATGACGATGTGCACTCTCTAAAAGATATAGAGTCGCCACCCAAAGCTTTTGGTGTCTCCAAAAACCTAAATCAATTTTATAAGCACTGAAGTGCTAAAAATGGGACTCTGATTTACCGGTCTACGCCAAAGTCTCTTGGGTAGGGGCTTCGATTATCGATCGGGAGGGTGTTAGGCACCCGATCAACCCACTCTAAAGCGATCTCTACTTATGGCGATAAAATAAAAATAGAAATAAAAAAGAGCACTTCCTCTTGCCCGAAGGCACTATGATCCTATTTGTGCCCCTCTGCTCCTACCGAGATTTCGGTGGCGTAATGGCATAAATTCAAGAATAGAGCAAAAGCAAAGAAGGTAGAGGAATAGAGGGGAGAACCAGAGCTCTTAGGCCCTTATAGCACCGCTTTGGACGTTCGCGTAGGTGCACCTTGCTGAGCTTCCGATGGCTTAGATGGTTGAATGAAGGGTTCTAACTCTAAGGCTTGGAAGCTAAGGAGTAGAGGAAGAAGGCTAGGGGATAGTGTTCTCCTAAGCTCAAGGGTTTTTGAAGAAGGATTGGGTTTCTAAACTGATTTAGAGTTCTAGATTTTGTATGAGCAATGGGGCACCAAAGGGAGAAAGGCTTCTCTCTTAGGAGTTTTTTTCAAGCCATTTGCAAGGGGGCTACCTCTCTATTTATAGGAAAAGATAGGATTAGGGGGGTGCTTAGAGGCTAACTAAGATTAACAATTAGGTAATCCTAGCATCTAAGGTTTTCTAGGGTTTCAAAAACTTAGAAAAGTGGGCAATGGTCATCAATGGTAGATGATAGGTTGATGTTTCAAATGACTAAAGGGTTGTAAATAGGGTAAGCATGGGTGCAACAGTCCTAATGAAACCCATCCTACACTTTGAGATGGTCAACAAGTCAAACCCTAAAAGTGAAATTCAGGCCAAAAACCTACAGTTACTGTAGCTAAGCTTGACGCATGTATTAGATGCGCCAGGCAAAAATACTGTCCCTGGAAGTTCAAAGCCTGCTGGGGGACCCACTTGTGCTTGGCGCAACTAATACATGCGCTAGACCATTTCTGGGGAGAAATGGCTTGGTGCAAGTATTACATGCACCAAGTACGCATAGTTTCTCGCAAATTTCTCACGTGGTTCAGTGCAGGCCTCGCGAGGTTCCAATGTTGCACATTTTGGGCCCCAAACTTGGGATCGCCGTAACGTTTGATGCGTAACTCGGATTGGGGCGATTCTTGGCTTGTTGGAAAGCTGGAAACCTCTAATTTTTAATGGTATATGATTTAATCTCAGTAGAGGTTTCTGCCAGCTCTAGTTCATCTCTCTCTAACCATGGCCTGGGAGGGTTAACTATGGGTTCGGAGGGGTTTCTAAAAGTTGTGATTGGATCCTAAAGGTCTGGGGAGGGTTTTAAAGGCTCTAGGGTGATTCCTAAGGGTTTGAATAATGCTATCAAAAGCTCAGAGGTGCGCCTCTCTTGAAGTATGTCTCAATCGGACCTTGGGAAAAATTTGGGTGTCTACAGATGCCCCTCTTTGGTATCCGATCACTAATGATCGAATGCCAAAGACAAGAGACATTCGAAGAGGCCCAAGGCATCACTGACGGATTCACTGTATTCAGAATGAACCTCAAACATCATGTTTTAACATGGTGAGTAAATGAAAGCCCTGTATGTCGAGAAAAACATCCGTTACTCAAGGTTATCGGTCCCCAAGCGCTTAACGACATTACTGGGAATAACCAAGATGGACCGAGTTGTGAAAGCCCAATATGTTGAGAAAAATATCAGCTTCTTGGGATGATTGAATATGTTTGATGTTGAAGTTTCATTTTGAACCCAACAGCTCCGTAAGTGAGAGGGTGATCGACTCATACTCAAAAATAGTTGCGAAGCAGATATGCGAAGGTCCACAGTTTGTGTCCAATCATGTGAGGCATTGATTGCCCCATTTGACTGGCCACGGGTGCCCCTGCATGAAGCAGGGTTCGAGGTCTTTGGGGCGAACCCATCGGTCTCGAAATTGATCTAACATGGCTACCCGAGTAGAGCGAATTGATGTCGTAATGCTTTTTGGGAGTACATGCCGCTTTTTGTTATTTATTTTATGTGGATTTTTTTTATTTTATGTGGATTTTTTTTAATTTTATGTGAGATTTTATGTATTATTTTTATGTGGATTTTTTGTGATTTTATGTATTATTTTTTGGTTTTGTTCTTCGGGATTTTGACCAACCTCACAGATCTGGAACCATTTATTTTAGCATAGTCGCCCGAGCAGGTCAAATGGAGATCGACGCACTGTTTGGGGGGCGTGTGCACCTTTGGGTCCAAGGAAGACCAAGCTTGGCGCGTCCGCTATATGAGCTAAGCCAAAAAGGAGGGGGAGCAGCCTGGCCAGAAAATATAGTCTGGCACATCTATTAGTTGCGCCAGGCAAAAAGGGGGACCAAAATGGATTGGTGCATGTATTAGTTGCGCCAAGCAAAACCTAGGGGCGTTTTTAAGCTCCCAAGCCCGAGCCAAAGGGGTTCTTATTCAAAATTTTCTCTCCCTTCCTCTCTAAACTAAAATGAGATACCCTTCTAGGGTTTCTTAGGATTGATTCCAAGCGTGCTTCCTTGCTGGTGTGTGCTTGCATCGATTAAACACCCGCTCTATGCCGGATGAAGAACTCAATTTCTTTTGAAAGTAATCACTTTAAACCCATTTTTATTTGTTTTTTCTTGAAATCTTTTGCAATTTGGTTATAATTTCTTGCTTTTCTAGATGATAAATGAAGGATATTTCTTGCAAGTGTGATTATCGATTGGTTTGATCTTATTCCGTGCAAATGATGCCCTAATTTTCTTTTTTTTTCTTGAGTTATTATATGGTTTTTTTTTTTTTGATTAGGGTGTTCCTCCTCTTTTTTTTTTGGATTTTTGGATTGCATAAATGCTCACACATGTATTTTTCTTTTGGAGTTTTTGATGATGATGATTTTTTTTGGGATTTTTGGTTGCATAAACGTATATGCATATGTGTATATATATACATATATACATACATATATATATATATATATATATATATATATATACATACATATATATATATATATATATACATTTGGTTTGTTTTTTGGATTTTGTTTTTTTTTTGTTCTATTTTTTGGATATTTTGATGGCATAAATGCACATGTATGTATTTTTTTTCATTTTGTTTTCTGGGATTTTTTTTTTATGGCATAAATGAACATGTATGTATTTTTTTATTTTGTTTTTTTAGATCTTTTGGTTGCATAAGTACACATGTATGTATTTTTTTATTTTGTTTTTTTGGATTTTTTTATTGCATAAGTGCACATGTATGTATTGTTATTATTTTTTGTTTGTTGTTGTTTTTTGGATTTTCGGTTGGAAATGATGGGTGGTATTCCTTCCCTCTTTTTTGTTTCCTTTTTGAAAATATGGATGATGATTTTTCTTTGAAAATGATGGGTGGTTTGTATTATTGTATTATTAATTTTTTGTTGATGATTATGATGATGATTAGGATCGACGGAAAAGAAAATGGGCCTACTTACCTTCCTATTAGCCTGTTTGGCAAATGATTTCTTACTACTGATATGACCTGATTTTATTGCTTATTGTTGTCTCAGGATGTCGAGCGAGGAGGAGCATGTGCAAGAGGAGGGGCAGGAACAAGAAGAGGGGCCAGACGTGATCTATGGTTCCCGAGGGGAGCAAATTTTCGTGGTGCAACACTCTTCCCATACCTGTTTGAAATGCAAGGCGAGGCCGCCCTCATTGGCCTCCTTCATCTTCAATACACTCACATCTCCAATTTTGGGATTGTCGGGAGGGTAAAAAGCTTTGTGATTGTTCTTTGTGCAGGCTTGCACTATTTTTGGGATCTGACACCCCTTTGTTTGGATGCAGGACTTGCCTCCCATCACCTTTCGAGGAGGTTGGCTGGACCTCCAGCACTTCTACCTCTATTTCCCTCCGATCGTGAGGTTCCTTCTTATACATGCCAGTTTTTGGGACTTCCTCTCGTGCCTCGCTATGCAGGCAGACTCGGCCTATGATTGGACGATGATTACGGGGATTCAGATAGGAGGGATACCGGTGGCTAACCTTCGCGTCCCTAGTCAGGATGAGATAGTTCAATTGATTGGAGATTACCCTACCTCTGGGAATATGCATGACATCGAAATTAAAATGTCCTGGCTATCTAATCTCTTTGTGGAGAATGAATTGGTGGACCTGGGGCAGCCAAATGAAGATATTTTCATTGAGCCTGAGCGTGCCTTGCAGTTGGCCAGTATTTCACTCCTTTTCCTACTGGGTAAGACCCTCTTTTCGAATGCCAGTGGTGGGCGAGTCTCATTGTCCCTGTTTAGCATTATGGGGAATTGGGATGAGGTGCACAAATATGACTGGGGTGGGGTTGGATATGCCGTTATGATGTCTAGCCTAGCCCGAGCCTCATTGGGGCACTCACTTTCTATTGTTGGCTTCTGGCCAGCAATTGACGTAACCACTGATCCCTTTGCTTTCATTTGTTTATTGGTTAGTCATCCATCCTGTTTCTGACATACCCTTTTTGTATACCGTTCTTTTCAGATTTGGGGCTATCTGCACTTCCAGCTTGGTCGCCCCCTCCTTCACTCTGATGTACCCACCTATCCGCTCATGAGCAATTGGAACACACACCGCTGTAGGGATGTCGGCATGAAGCACTTGGAGATGGGCCTAAGGTCCCAGTTTGACTTGCTGATCCCGGAGCAGGTATGGCTATCTCTCTTTCTTCCTTCTCGGGGCTTCCCCTTTTGTTATATTGCATGTTCGACTAATGAGACACCTTTCTGCCTAGGTAGGTCATCCACGATCCTTATGTTGGTTCCCCCTTTTGGGATTGAGCAGTCGCGGGTCTATCCCACCTCTTCGTTGATCGTTGCGTCATCTTCTTTTATGGGGATTGGGGCAGGGCCTACTACCTGGGAAAGCGAGTGGTCCATCAGTACCGAGAACACTTTGTCAAATCGTAAGCTCTTCCTGCGGATGTTATGATACCTGTGGGTACAATCGAGGAGCTCACTACCAGATTTTTTCATCATGGGGTCCTCATAAATGATCTCCTCGTGCCTGGGAGTAATGAGTTGTGGTATGAGTCTTTGCCCTACCGGTCCATCCTGCCACATTTCGTCCCTGGCACCAACTTTTTGGCGGCCCACGATCCCAAGTAATTCCTCTTTTTCCTTAGGCTAGTTTCGAACTAGCTTAGTTTTCATCTTTTTCTTTGACTGATTGACACCTTGCTCTCTCTCTTACAGTTCTATTGGAGAGACAATTCAGATGATGATGATGATGAGATGGGGGCAGATATAGCTGAGGCTGCGGGAGCTGGTCCTTCTAATCCCTTTGGCACTGGCGCTTCTGGTAGTTCGACTGTCGAGATTTAGGGGACCTTTAGGTGCCTTGATGATGCTTTCCTTTCGAGTTTATGTACGGCCATGGAGGAGCGGGCCCGCATATCCGCTGAAGCGATCCGGATCCCCCCTCCTGAGTTGGTTCCTAGGGTATGTCTTTCTTTTTCTGCATGATTGCCTTTTAGAAAAAATGCATGTGTTTGCGCCTGTGGCTCTTGTAGCTGATGTCTCCCTCTTTCGTGTGCAGGACTATGAATCGGTTATGAACCAGGCCACATACATTGCAACATTGTCGGCTTGCGGGATACAGAAGTGGTAAGTATCATACTGACTAATTCTGATCATTGCTTTGCCGTCTTTCTCTTTCGATCGATCCTAATTGATGTCTTTGGATATGACTTGCAGTGTGCTTGTGAGAAGGAATCACGCCCTTTGCTTAGCTGGCTTTCTCAAGCTTGGCCCGAGTGGGGGATGTTCGGACATATCAGAGTTCTTCACACTGGCGTAAGAAGTCCAAGGGTGCTGCTAGGGATTAGGCTCCATTTTCGACTTTTCAAAATTTGAGGCTTTATAGGGCACATTTTATTTTTTGGATTTTTGAGATGTGTAATGGATGACGTGATACTGCTATTGGATGGTTTTCTTTCAGCTTTTTCAGATGAATGTTAGTGCCTTTTCTTTTAATTGCACGCCCTATCTTTTCTTTGCTTTGCTATAGTGTATCAGATTGCTTGCAGGATGGGTTTGATTTTGGCAAAAAGTATTGCATCTGGGGCCACATACTTTGTTAACACTTGGTCCTTATTTCCATGCCCGTGTGGATTTTTCCTGCACGAAGATTTACTTGAGTTAGATGTGACCGAAAACCAAATTCTACCTCTGCAGGCGATTTAATGTTTTTTTTTTAAGAAAGGCAATGAATGTAGGCAAGCTGGCTAGGGGTCAAGCACACACAAAGCCTCTCCCCAATCCCTTGTGATTTTCTCGAGGGGGATAAATGTTCTGGCACATGTATTACATGCGCTAGGGCATTCTGGGGAGAATTTTTCTTGGCACATGTATTACATGTGCCAAGCAAAATTTGGGGATGGTGGGGCCTTTTAAGCCCGAGAATCCCCCCTTTTCTCACTCTTTTGACTTAGGCCTGGTATTTTTTACTATTATTTTCCTTTTTTGCTTTCCCAAGGGTGGGTCCATCGTCCTACATTGAATTTATATCTTTGAAAAAATCTTTGTATGATAATGGACCCGCTTTCCGGCCCCACCTCTCTTGGGGGGTCCGGGACCACTATACTCCCCTCTTTGGGCCTGGGGCCCAGTTTTTTAAAGAAGTGGCTTCAGAGCTTGAATGGAAGCGAGCTTGTAGATTTGGATCGGCTTGGGTTGACCCGCCTCTCCTCCTTTCTTGAAATTCCTCGACGGTGGGACCTTCTTCACGCGACGGTCTCTTTTTGGGAAGTGGATACCCACGTCTTCCATTTTGGGAATCGTGAGTTGTCTCCCACACTTCCAACCTACCTGGTTTGAAGCTTCATAGAGGTATTTCCAAGGTAGTGCCAAAATCAGGCTATGCTAATGCCGTCCAGGTGACTCTGGGCCCAACAGGTGTTCAACAAAATTCTTGAGAGAACTTTTTAGTGATGAAAGCCTGCAAAAATTGTCAGTTAGAAATATTTATAATGTGAAAGATTTTGCTCTTGGTCTCATCTCCGAGGTCCTTTTCTTCACTAGGGGAGAAAATTTATGGCTCGCACTCTACGATGTTTTGACCGAATTGGAGGGAGGCCATTCCATGATGCATTTGGTCCTAACGGAGCTTTACCGTTGCCTCGATGCTTTTGCCTTGGGCAAGGTGGCGAGCCTTAGGGGATACCCGCTTCTATTTTAGGTTTGGCTATGGGAGCATCTCACCATTTTGGGACCCGTGCCTCGCTTTTATGCTGCTCGTGGCAAGGTAGTCCGCTACTTTTTGGGCAAATGCCATATGCTTCCACAGAGAGACATGCATGGGTTGAAGCTTTGGCTGGCCGGTGCTGAGTTAGTGTGGAGGCTTCCTTGGTTAGACCAGACTTTCCCAGTGGTCCGCTTCAGAGATCATGAGGGTATCACCCTTCTTGGCTTGATTGGAAGTACTTACTACTTCCCATTTCGGGTGTTGCGCCAGTTGGTTGTTCTTAGTAGGTGCCCTGTGCGGCAAAGCCCCATCTATGTGATTTGATATTTTCTAGGGGGTCCTCTAGGGACATGGATAGGATAGCTGCCATTTGGGAGACACGTCAGCCGATGTTCATGTGTGATCTGGAGCAGGGGAATTCAATTCTGTCCTCTCCCGAGTACGAGGCTTGGCTACTATCTAAGAGGTTTTCTGCCGGTCACTTGGCTTGGGCCGAGAGTGATGATATGGCAGGGCCTTGGCCAAAGCAGGAGTCAGCACTTCGATCCTGTATTGAGCTGTTGATAGATGGGAAGCTAGTCCTGCAAGAGCATTCAGAGAAATACAAAGTTAGAGCAGAGGTGGCATTAGTCAGGGCTGATGAAGTAGTAGACTGTGAGGTCCTTCATTTGAAAAGGGCTTTTTGAGTGACACTCTTGGCGCTACTGATGCTTCCCGAAAGCGGTATAAGAGTCTTCATGGCCGTTGGATGACAGAGTGGGACGTACAGGAGGATGCTTTACATGCAAAGATCTGCGCCGTGAAGCGCAAGCTAGCTCATTGACTCCATCCTGCACACATACTCTTTTTGCATAGATCAAAACCATAAAAAAGGGGCATAAGAAACCCCTATTAGATACATCTTTTTGGTATACATATTTTCTTCATGTTTTTTTTGTTGTTTTTGCACTTTTGTAAAAAAGAATGGATGAAGCTAGATAAAAGCTAGACATCACACAAATTATCTTTTGGGATGTGGTGTCAACCAGGTATAGACTTGTAAGTGAAAAAGGAAATCTATCTTTTTACAAGGATTTTATCTTCTCTTTTTTTTTTTTGTAAAATGAGAAACTGGGGTATTGCACTGGCTATTCATTTGGGGATGTGGCATACATAGTGGGAGTGTGAAAATGGGAAAGGAAAATATATTATCTTTTACAAAAGTGGTATTTCCGGTCATCGAGCCAATCATCCCGGAGTGGGGCATGCACAGTGCTAGGAAGAGAAGATTATTAACTCTTTTTGTAGTTTTTTTTTTTTTTTTTTTCTTTTTCTTTGATGCCTTAATTATCAGTGAGATGACGGGTCCCCTTTTGAGCATGGTCGAACCCTCTTCACGTGATTGGGTCCTTAGTGAAGTTTAGCAATTTCTACCAAGGCCAGAACACCTATCCCTTTGGATCGAATCCTCATTTTATCATTACCCTCAGTCATATGTTTAATGGTGCGGTCCCTGAAGACATTCTTAGTTGGGACTCTGATTTGAGCTAACATGAGCGGCCCAGTCGGGAATCGGGTAATGTGAGGGGAACCAAGAGGATTTTGGTTTTTTTTTTTTTTTTATTCTTTTTCAATTTCTGTTTTTCAACTTTCTTACTCACAACGCCCAAGGTAGGTTTTGGTCGTGCCCGTTGTTTCCCTCTTTTTACCCGTAGTGCCCTCTCGAGTTTTCACTAGGTCCATGGGTTTGCATTTTTACCCCAGACACCATTTCAGGTTTTCACCTGGTCTGCACAAACTCACTATTTTTACCCATGGCGCCCTTTCAAGTTTTCACCACGTCCTCTTTGCTTTGAGCTTGTATATTTTTATTTTCTTTTATCTCTTTCTTCTTTTATTTTTCAAAGGCCATGACATGGGCGTCGATTCCGTCATAGCCGGCTAGATGGAATCTTTGGTTGTCTCATAGCTTGGCTCGTACTGACTCCAT
Organism: Chloranthus sessilifolius; assembly: GCA_021018995.1. Lineage (NCBI taxonomy): Eukaryota > Viridiplantae > Streptophyta > Magnoliopsida > Chloranthales > Chloranthaceae > Chloranthus > Chloranthus sessilifolius. Next base: position 16,062,134 of record CM037595.1, on the reverse strand, counting down.
AGATACTATGACTACTCGTAGACCTTAAAGAGGGCTTTTTCTTGGAATGTATCGTGGCAATGGGATAGGTTAGGAATTTTGAAAGTATTCTGGGTTTAAAAGGTTTCTTAGATCGGGTTCCAGCTGCACTAATACACTTCTTCCTTGGGGGATTTTGACTGTACATGCCCCACTTTTTCTTTTCCATTTTTTCTTTTCTTTTCAAATATCCTCTTTTCGGGGTTTTGCATTTATGATTTTTTTGGATTTGATAGTAACTCTTTTTCACTCTTTTTTTTTAGTATATACACCTTTTTTGGAGGGGTTTGCTAAAGAAAAGTCGATGACTTAACGGGGTAGCAAAGGGTATGGTCATTTAGGGACACTTTTTTGCTACTGAGCTTGGAAATGATGTCCTCTTTTTTTTTTAAAGTATCTTTAAGCAGACACACATCCATTCTGTAAATACTTACCTTGCCACGGAGATCTAGGAGTAAAATCATCGGACATATCTAGCGTTGATGGGCTCAGGAGAGTGATCTCCGTCCATGGTGGTGAGGTGGATCGCGTATCCCGAAAGCACTTCTCGGATGATGTAAGGTCCCTCCCAATTGGGTTTGAACTTCCCTCTTGGGTCGGCGTGGAGGGATGGAAAGATTTTCTTGAGTACGATGTCTCACACCTTTAGATCTCAATCGCGGACACGTTTGTTGTGAGCGCGTGCGATTCGCCCTTCATAAACCTGGGTATGACACAAAGCTAGGAGCCTTTTCTTGTCTAGTAAGTTCAACTACTCAAAGTGGGATCTCTCTCTTTTGCTTCGAGTAAGCTTGATTCCACGAGGATATGGAGCGAAGGTATCTCAACCTCAACTGGTAAGATGGCCTCAGTCCCATACACAAGGGAGAATGGTTTTGCTCCTGTAGCAGTACGAATTGACGTTTGGTTGGCCCATAAAGCAAATGGCAACACTTCGCGCCAATCTCGATAAGTGACGACCATCTTTTCAACGATGAGAACAACTGTCTTATTGGCAGCCTCTACGGCCCCATTAGTTTACGGTCGATAAGGCGACAAGCAATGGTGCTCGATTTTGTATTGCTCGCTGAAGGCCTTGATACGCTTGTTCACAAAATTAGTGCCATTAGCAGTGATGATATCCTTGGGCATGCCAAATTGGCAAACTATGTTGCTCTTGATGAATTTCTCAACATGCAGGGCTGTGATGTTGGTGTAGGATGATGTGTCTACCCATTTGGTGAAATATTCTATGGCAACGAGGATGAATTGGTGTTTGTTCGAAGCTTTCAGATTGACTTTTCCGATGACGTCGAGGCCCCAGGTGGCGAAGGGCCATAGAGTGGTCATGCTGTGTAGATCTATAGCTGGAGCGTGTATCAAACTGGAGTGCTCTTGACATTTGTAGCATTTTTAAGCGTGCTTGCAAGAATCAGATTCCATAGTGGTCCAGAATTATCCTTGGCATAAAATCTTCTTAGTGAGCATATGGCCATTGACGTGGGCATCGCATACTCCCTTGTGAATCTCCTTCATGATGTTTGCTGCCTCGCCTTTAGTTAGGCATCAGAGTAGGATATTGTTATATGACCACTTGAAGAGACACTCATTGTAGATGACATAGTTTGTTGTTAAATATTGAATGGTTCGTCTGTCCTCTCTGGCCATTCCCTCTGGGAAAGTGCGAGTCTCGAGTAAATTCTTGATATTTGAGAACCATGGAGGCTCATCATCAGGCCCTGTGGGTTCCTCCATCTGGAGGCAGAAGGCTGGCTTATTCCTCTATTCAATCATGCTTGGCTTCATCTCGAACACCATATGGGATTTCTACCATTGATGCCAAAGTTGCTAACGCATCGGCGAAGTGATTCCTTATCCACGGGACATAGGAGAATGTGACATCCTCGAAGCAGGCTATTAGATCCTCAACATGTTCATTGTAAGGGATCAATTTATCATCCTTTGTCTTCCAATCTCCGTTCGTCTGGCATATGATCAACTGTGAATCGCCAAATACCCTGAGGTGGGTTACTTTCAGGTCAAGTGTTGCTTGCAGTCCAGCTGCATAGGCCTCATACTCAGCCATATTATTGGTACAACAGAAATTGAGTTTAATGGAGACTGGTATGTGTGACCCTCTTGGCGAAATCAAGATAGCGTTGACTCCCTGGCCCTCGGCATTTGCTGCCCCGTCGAAGTGCATTACCCAGAATTCTTTCGTCTCTACTGTATCATCCTCTATCATGAACAGGATGTCTTCATTCAGGAATTCGGTTCTTAAAGGCTCATAATTGGGTAAAGAATTCTCTGCAAGATGATCGGCGAGTGCTTGCCACTTAATTGATTTCTGAGTGACGTACGTCATATCAAATTTGGATAGTAGGAGTGCAAGCGTGCAGTTTGCCCAGTGAGAGTTGGCTTTTTGAATCGGTATTTCAACGGATCCATTCGTGCGAGGAGTAGAACGGCTTGGGATAACATGTAATGGTGGAGCCTCTAGGTGGCCCATACAAGGGCTAGGCATGCCTTCTCCATATGAGAATAGTGCGTCTCGTAGTCAATAAATTTCTTGCTCAGATAGTAGATGGCCTGTTATCTTCTTCCTATTTCATCGTGCTATCCTAGGCCACATCCCATTGAAACTTTCGTCATGGAGAGATACATTAAGAGTGGTCTCCCCTGCTCGGGTGGTACTAAAACTGGTGGGTTGAGGTGAAAACCTTTGATTTTATCAAATGCTGCCTAAAAGTCATCATTCCATTCAACGGGAGAGTCCTTTTTTAGTAGTTTGAAGATCGGTGTGCAGATTGGAGTGAGTTGTGCAATGAATCGATTGATGTACTGTATTCTTCCTAAGAACCCCCTGACCTCTTTCTCAGTAGATGGTGTTGGCATTCACGTGATGACCTTTACCTTGATTGGGTCAACCTCGATACCTCTCCTACTGACAATGAATCCTAGCAACTTTCCTGACATGGCGCCGAATGCACATTTCTAAGGATTCAGATGCAACCTATACTTTCTTAGCCTCTCAAACAGTTTTTGGAGGTTTATCAGATGGTCACTCCTCTCTGGTGACTTGGCGATCATGTTGTCGACATATACTTCAATCTCTCGGTGCATCATGTCATGAAATAGTGCCGTCATAGCTCTTTGATACGTTGCCCCGACATTCTTTAGCCCAAATAGCATGGCATGGTAGCAGAAAGTTCCCCATGGGGTGATGAATGTTGTCTTCTCTCGGTCCGCCTCTGCCATCCTAATTTGATTGTATCCAGAGCATCTGTCCATGAATGAGAGCATCCTGTGCTTAGCAGTATTATCGACCAAGATGTCGATGTGTGGCAGAGGGAAGTCATCCTTAGGGCTCGCCCTCTTGAGGTTTCTGAAATCAATGCACATGCGAACCTTTCTGTCTTTCTTTGGCACCGAGATGATATTAGGTAACCACTGCGGGTACTTGGAGACCATGAGAAACCCCGCGTCATATTGCTTGATGACTTCATCTTTTACTTTCAGCATCCACTCAGGTCAGAGTCGTCTTAATTTCTGCTTAACTGGCTTGATATCAAGGTAGACTGGCAACTCATGCTCGACCAAATCAGTGTCTAAACCAGGCATGTCCTTGTATGACCAAGCGAAGATGCCTTGATATGACCGAAGGAAATTAATCATGCTTTTTCTTTCCTCGGGAGATACTGATGTTCTGATCTTGGTAATTCTAGGGATCTCCTCGATCCCTAGATTAACGTCCTCTGTTTCTTCAAAAATGGGGGTAGGGTTGTGCTCAAAGTCAACAAACCACTCAAGGAATTCCTTGGGGAGCTCCTCAGCAGGGATTTCTTCGTCTAGACTTGTGACTCCTACCTCTTCTTGTATTTCTATAAGGGGTCGATTTCATGTGGGATGGGCATTTCTATGAAGGCATCATTTTCTTTAACTTTATTCAAATTTTTAAAAGACAATATTTTTGGATTTTGTATTTTTTCTATGTTTTTGGGATTTTTGTTTTCTTCGAAAATGGGCTCTTGGCAAAGCCGGTCCCTATATATACACGGTGTTGCCTGCCAAGGGCTTATCTCACTTTGTATAGGTTATTGTTTTTGGGAAACGGGTGTCATAGTTCAGGCCACTTGCCGCTTCCAGAGTTTGGGGCACAGACCCCCAATTGCGTACCTGCGATGCTGCCCCTTTACCGTTCTAGATGGAAGAGGCTGCTTGATGGGATTCTTCAGAGTCAGCCTCCGTCATGCCGATCATGGATTCATATGAGATTCTTTCCTCAAACATCAGCAGAATCCTGTGGTGATTTACCACAAGGGGGATTGTGCAAGTATGGGAGACTCTTCCTTAAAAAGGGACAGAGTGGCAAGGCTTATTTCCAGGTTGGGAGGGATGATCTGAGGATTGGTAAGGTGGACAGGGAGGTTGGCTTGTGCGGGGTTAACTGCATGGCCCCATTCCGATCTATTTTTATAATCCCTGTTCTCACAAAGGTGTTTCAAATGTGAGTTCTGGGATAGGGCTTCTCTTCTAAGTTGATTCCCCTGGCTCTAGTAGCTATTGCGGCTCGAGCTTTCTCTTTGGCCTCTCGGACCTCTTCTTCTGTGGGCTTGTAACCTAACCCAAATCGAACCTGCTGTCCACCTTTTACCTTGACCGGCTCTCTCCTGCATTGCAACTGAGGACCCAATTTTAATCCTTTCTGATAGCCCCACTTTTGGAGCATGGCCACTGCCGCTATCATTCCGCCTTCAGTTTTTGGAGTGATGCTTTTCGGGGGATCCGGGACTACAGCTGATACCTCGTATTCAAAACTGTGGAGGTCGATATCCTCAACTGTATGTGGCACATCCAACACTTTTGGGTTCTCAATGCTGTGGGTGGTCTTTCCTTCTCATCGTGTCCCTCACCTATGATGGTGATAATTTTATGCCTGGACTCAAATTTTAGCTTATGATGCAGCGTCGACGGTATCGCCCCAACTTCATGCAACCAAGGTCTCCCTAATAACAAATTGAAGGAGAATTTGATGTCCATCACTTAAAATAGTATGGAGAAGGTCATTGGCCCAATTACTAGCTCAAGATCAACTTCTCCCATTATTTCTCTTCTCGTATTATCAAAACCTCTGGCGTTGGTTCTTGTTCGCCTCAACATGCACGGATCTACCCTTATTTTGGTGGTGGTTCTCAGAGGGCATACATTTAGAGCAGACCCATTATCAATTAATACCAAGGGGATTATCACGTTTCCAAATTCAGTGATGTTGAGGGATTTAAAATGATTATTTTCCTCAACTGGTAAATCCATTTCCGAGAAAGAAATGTGTGCAACCGTGGGATTAGTCACGATCCTATCGCGACAATGAGCTCTCAAATAAAATATTTAGAGCCGCCACCTAGAGCTTTTGGTGTCCCAGGAACCTAGATCAATTTTATAAGCACCGAAGTGCCACAAATATGACTCTGAATTCGGTCTACGCCAAAGGCTCTTGGATAGGGACTTCGATTATCGATTGGGAAGGTGTTAGGCACCCAATCAACCCGCTTAATGCGATCTCTACTTATGGCCAAAATAAAAATAATATAAAAGAAAAGAAAAAGTCCGCTTGCCCAAAGGGTATTAAAATCCTATTTGTGCCCCTCTATTCCTACCGAAAATTCGGTGGTGTAACGGCACAAATGGGAGGATAGAGGAATAACTGAGAAGGTACAAGAATAGAGGGGAGAGCCGGAGCTCTCGGGCCCTTGTTGCACCGCTGTGGAGATTTGCGTTGGCTTGTTTCAGTAAACTTTTGAAGGCTTGTATGATGAGAAATGGGGTTCTAACTCCTAGGGCTTGATAGCTAAGAGGTAGAAAGGAAAGGCTAGGGGGTAACACACACCTAACCTAGAGATTTTGGGTGAAATGCTAAGGTCTAAAGGAAGTTTTAAAGTTCTGGAATTTGTATGAGAGTGGTGCACTAGAAGAGAGAGAGAAGGGTTTCCTTAATCTCTTAATTGTAAATTTTTTCAAGCCTTTGTAAAGGGACGGGTGCCTCTCTATTTATAGAAAAAAGAGAGGTTCAGAGGGTGTTTAAAAGCTAATTTGGATTAGCAATTAGGTAATGGGCAATCTAAGGTTTCCTAGGGTTTTTAGAGCCTTGAAAAGTGTGAAGAGTTGCTCCAATGGTGGATGATAGGGTGGGGCTTTAAACCACTTAAGAGTTTGCACATAAATAGTAAATGGGTGCAACATAACTAGCAAAATATACCTTAAAGGTCAAGATGGTCAACAAGTCAAACCTTATTCTCAAAATTTGAGGCAAAGAACCAAGGTTACTGTTCATATGCCTGGCGCAACTATTAGTTGTGCTAAGCATATATATAGTAATACAATGGAGCTACAGTGCTTGGTAGTTGGCTACCCGCGGGGTGGGGGCCACCTTATAACTAGCACAACTATTAGTTGTGCCAAATCCCTAGGGGTTCAGCTAATTTTACCATTCTGCCCCTGCACTTCATAATGCGATATCTTTTTGTGTACAGCTCCGATTGGGGTGATTCTTAGCTCGTTGGGAAGATGAGGACTCTTACTTTTTAATGGTATAAGATTTGATCAAAGTAGAAGGTCACAGCTAATCTCAATGCACCACTCTTCATCCATTGCTCAAGAAAGCTTGGTTTAGGTCCGGAATGGGTTCTAAGGGTTGGGATGGGTTTCCACATATTTGGGAAGGTTCCTAAGGGATCTAGGTGATTCCTATCAAAAAAGTTCCTAAGGGTTCCATACATGCCATCAAAAGCTTGGAGATGTGCCTCTCTCGAAATGTGTCTCGATCAGGCCTTGGGCCAAATTTGGGTGTCTACAGATGCCCCTCTTTGGTATCCGATCACTAATGATCGAATGCCAAAGAAAAGAGACATCCGAAGAGGCCCAAGGCATTACTGATAGGTCTGCTGTATTCTGAACAAGCTTCAAACATCAGACGGGTAACATGGTGAGAAAATGAAAGCCCAGTATATCGAGAAAAATGGTCGTTTCTCAAGGTAATCGGTCCCCAAGCGCTTAGCGATATTACTAGGCATTATTGAGGTGGAATGAGTTGCGAAAGCCTAATAGCTGTGAAAAATGGTCGCTTCTCGAGATGTTTTCAAGGAGTTTGATGTTTAAGATTCATTCTGAATACAACAGCTTCGTAAGTAAGGAGGGTGATTGACCCACGTTTAAAGATAGGCGCAATGCAAGTACGCAAGGTTTGACAGTTTGTGTCCAATCATATGAGGCATTGACCGCCTCATCTGACTGGCCACAGGTGCCCCTGCTTGAAGTAGGGTTTGAGGTCTTTGGGTGAACCCATTGATCCTAAAATTTATGTAGCACGAGTACCTGAGCAGAGTAACAGATGTTGCAATGCTTTTTGGGAGTACGTGCTGCTTTTCTAACGTACCTTGGATCATCATGACCCAGAGTATCCAACCTCAAATGACACAGAATAGATCCGGCTAAAATTAGGTGCCCATCGAAGGGGACATCCAATCCTAGTCTCTGTCGTCAATGATCTTACAAATCATTTAACTGTGCATAAACATGCACCCATTAGGGGTGATAAGCAACAAAGGCGATAGAAGTCTCGACCCAGATCTCTTCTAGGTATAATTTATGAGAATAAACAACCATCCTATGGATACCCAGATGCATGGCGTATACTTTACAGGGATATCGTGCCAATACAGGTTTTAAGCCTGTGGAAATAAGGGAAATGAACCTTTATGTATGCATGTTTACACATAGTTTGATTGACATGTAGTTTCATTTTTAACAGATTGGTTTTAACCAACGATTAACCTTTTTCATAACGGAGTTATCTGGACCTCAAAACCCATAGGATGCACGCACGAACAGCACAGACCAAGAGTCCACACCTCCAAAATAAGTCGTGATAAATATGAAATTAGACACTCACGTTCCTATGAATCCACAAATAGAGCGCTCATCGTAATGATTTAGCAGTGGAGTCGACCCAATCGAAACATTGACCGTGTGACCGGGATTGACACCGTTGCTCCTACTTTAAAGTAGGATCCAAAGATCCAAGGCGAACCTTAGACTTAGGACGTTGATATAGCACAGCTGCGTTGCCGATAAAATGTTAACATTTTACTGCATCGAAATACGCATGTGCGTAGCTGTGCATCCAATCATATGAGGCATAGACCGCCTCATTTAACTGGTCACGGGTGTCCTTGCTTGAAGCAGGGTCTGAGGTCCTTGAGGTGAACCCACTGATCCCGAAGTTTATTGAGCCCGACTACCCAAGTGGAGCGAATAGATGTCGCAACGCTTTTTGGGAGTACATGTTGTCTTTTTCAAACCTATGTTTTTGTTATTTTATGTGGGAAATTTTTACCTTTTTTGTGTTTACCATTTTATGTGATTTTTTTGGTTTTTAAGTTATTATTTCATGTGGTTTTATCACTTTATTACTTCTATTATTTTATACGAATTATTTTTTGGAATTATCTTTATCTTTTTTTTTTTGTGGATTTTTAGATTTTTAAGCTATTATTTTATGTATTTTATTTTTTATTTAGAGCTATCATTTTATGGTATTTTTTTGGTTTTTCAGAACTATCATTTTATGTGAATTATTCTATCATTTTATGTGAACTATTGATCTTGATTCATTTTATTCTAGCACGGCTTCTTGGGCAAGCCGAGCGAGGATCGACAAACCATTTGGGAGCACATACATATGCCGGGAGTAACAAAATGAAATGAGGGAGGGACCAGGCTATGTAGGTGACCCGTACCAGGCCCAAAACCAAACTCGAAAGTTGCTGGCGCAACTAATAGTTGCGCCAAGCTTGGTTGGGTTTCGAATTTAAGCAGCCCGAGTTCGGGCAGCCATCGTGTGTTTTCAAAATTGCTCTCTCTCCCCCCCCCTCTAAACCAAAAAATAGAGCCTCCCTAGGCTTCCTTTACATTTCCTCTATGCGTCCCTCATTGTCGGCATTCGCTCACGCCGATTGATCGTCCACATCGCGCTAGTTCTAAGACCCTATTTCCTTCATAAGGTAATCATTTAAAACCCATTTTTCTTTATTTTTCTTGCTTTTTTTCTTGCAAATATGATCATGATCTTGCATTCTTTGATGAATAATGGTTTATTTTTATTGTACACATGTTTATTGATGATGTGTTGATGATTTTTCATGTATGATGCCCTATTTTTGTTATTTTATGGATTTTATTGGTGCCTAATATATATATATATATATATATATATATATATATATATTTGTTGTTTTTTTTTGTGCATATAGAAAGGATTTATTTTGTTTTTTTTTTTTTTCATTTTGAATATAAAGTAAGGGTTTTTTGAACATTAATTAGGGAAAAGGGATTTTTTTGGTTTCTATTTTTTGAAAATTAATTAAGGAAAAAGATTTTTGGTTTTTGAAAATTAACTGAGGAAAAAGGGGTTCATTTTTTTGGTTTTTGTTCTTTCTCTAAGGAATCGATTTATCATTTTTATTTATTTATTTATGTGTTGTTTTTTTATTTTTATTTTATGGGCCTAAGAGAAAGGGTTTTTTTTTTTTTGTTTTTAGCTTTTCTAAACATAAAAGGACTTCTTTTTTTGGGGGGGGGTTTTTGATTTTAGGAGCATAATAAAAATATTTTTTTAACTTTTTGGTTTTTGATTTTAGGAGCATAAGGAGAAAGACTCTCTTTTTTTTTTTTTGTTTTTCTAAACATAAAAAAGGACTTTTTTGGGTTTTGGATTTTAGGAGCATAATGAAAAAGGACTTTTTTTGTTGTTGTGTTTTTTTTGTACTTTTTAAATTTTCTTATTTCAAAGATAGAGGGGGGGATTTGTTTTATTTTTATTATTTTTGAGGACAAAAAGGAAGGGATTTTTTTGTATTTTCATTCTATTAAAAAGGGATTCTTTTATTTATGTGTATGTGTATCTTTGCTTTTGAAAATAATAAAAAATGGATGAGCATACTTACTTTCCCTTGGCCTGTAGCAAAAAAATGGTTCTTTATCACTGACTTGCTATGATGTGTTTGCTTGTTTTTGCCCCAGAATGTCCGGCGACGAAGAGTATGTGCCTGAGGAGGGGCCGATGTAGTCTATGGTCCCCGTGGGGAGTAATTTTTTGTGATAGAGTGCAAGGCAGGTCCTTGGCTCGAGATGCAGGGTGAGGCTGCTCGAGTTGGCCTTCCTCATCAACAATACATCCATATCTCTAATTTCGGCATAGCGGGCAAGGTAAAAGATAGGTTCAGTTCTTCCTTTTGTGCAGCTTTGCTTTATTTCCATGATCTGACGCATTTCTCTCTCTTGACATAGGCCTTGCCCTCTATTGTGTTCCGCAGGGGATGGCTTGACTTTCATGATTTTTACCGCTATGTTTCCCCTGTGGTGAAGTATTTACTGGAGCCGGAGGGTTTTGGGGAGTTCTTATCCTACCCCCACCCCATGAGGGCCAATGTTGCGTACCTGAGGGCCCTGATCGAGAGGTTTCGCTCGGAGACCATGTCCTTCCACATGGCCTATGCTAAGATGACCCTGACGCCCGTGGATTAGGCGATGATTACCAGCATTAGGGTAGGAGGTGTACCGATAGCCAGCCTTGCAGTGCCGAGCAGGGATGACATTGTCAAATTGATAGGGGATTATCCCCCTCATGGGCAGATGCACAACACCGAGGTCAAGATGACTTGGCTATCTGGGCACTATTGGGCTGGTGAGTTGGTCGATTTGGGCCAGCCGGGTTTCGAGCTTTATATTGAGCCTGCGCGAGCGATCGTCCTGGCCCGTATCACGCTTCTGCTCCTATTGGGCAAGACCCTCTTTACGAACGCGAGTGGTGGATGAGTCAGCTTGGAACTGCTGAGCATTATGGATAACTAGCTCGACATCCATAGGTATGACTGGGGCGGGGCCAGATATGCGTGGCTGATGTACGACATAGCCCGAGTATCTACCGGGGAGGCCAAGTCTATTGTCGATTTCTAGCCGGCTCTGGAGGTAATCTCTAACTCTTTTACTTTCATCAATTTTATTTGGATGGTCTTTGTATGCTACTGACTTATTTTTTTCACTGCTCTCCTCAGGCATGGTGGTACCTCCACTTTCAGCTTGGACGCCTGCTTCTCCACTCAGAGGTATACACCTACCCTCTTATCAGTAATTGGAACCAATCTCGGCGCTGCGACGTGGGCATGAAGCATTTAGAGATGGGCTTGAGGTCCCAGTTGGATCTGATGGTCCCGAGCAAGTAAGGCCTTTTCAACCCTGTTTATTCCAGTTTGGAAATTCTCTTTTGCCAATATGTTGCATGTTTTGACTGATTGACCACCTCTTGACTTGGATAGATCCTTTATGACCAGTACCTCGCCTCCATGTTCTGGGACTGGGCTGTCGTAGGTCCATCGCGCCTATTCAACGATCACCGCGTTGTCTTCTTCAATGGGGCATGGGCCAGGGCCTATTATTTGGGGGAGCAGGTGGTTCACCAGTACTAGGGCTATCCCGCCATACATATGGATCCTCCTTTGGATGTTTTGGATCCCGTGGGAAGCATTGAGGAGCTCACAGCAGCCTTCCTCCATAATGGGATCCCCATTAACGCCCTTCTCGTGCCCGAGGACTATCAACTATGGTACGAGTCTCTGCCGTACCGGTTCCTACTTTCGTGCTTTGTCCCTAGTGTCAACTTCCTTTTTTTTGGTAGTCTGCTCACTTAGGTAATTCTCCTTTCTTTTTCAGTTTAGTCCCCTTTTGGTTTCGATTCAGCTTTAGTTCCTACTACGCGAATCTCTTCTTTGTTCATAGTTTATGCAGGGAGATGACTCAGATAATGAAGGCGGGGCGGCGGCGAGTACCACTGATGCTTCAGCGACGGGTCCCTCAAGTGCTGGCCCATCTGGTGCAGGTCCCTCAGGTGAGGGTTCTTCAAGTGCGGGTCCCTAAGGTGAGGACTCTTCAGGTGCTGGTCCGTCGGGTACTTCTCATGTGGGTGCCCTTGGTGGTGTCCTGCCCATGGTCTATGGGACCTTCAGACGCCTCGACGATAGCTTTCTCTCAGGTCTATGCATCGATGTAGATAAGCAGGCACGCGTCTCAGCTGAAGTGGCCCAGGTCCCCCCTCCTGAGGTGGTTTCGGGGGTAAACCTTCTCACGATCATTCCTCCTCTGTCTTGGCTCCTTTGATAAATGCATGTGATTGTCACCAGTCCCTACAACTGACATTGTTTCTCTTTAAATGTAGAACTTTAACTCAGCCATGGAACATGCTGCGTATTATCGCAACCTTGCTGAGCTCCGGGATGTGGAGGGGGTGAGTATTCTGCTGCTCATTCTTTCCCACAGTTTTTCTATCCTTGCCTTTTAACTTTGTTCTTAATTTCTGATTTTGACTTTGACTTGCAGCGCGCACGCGCTAAGGAGTCATGCTCTTTGCTCAAACAGCTTTTGTAGGCATGGTCGCGGGTAGGAGATATTCGGACCTTCCAAAGCTCCTCACATCTGCTGAAGAAGTCGAAGGGCGCCAACAAGGATCAGGCCTTAGTTGCTGCATTTAAACATTTAGCACTTTAGGGATGATGACTTGGGATTTTTTTTTAAACAAATTGTGATGGATAATTGTGGCATTTTTCGGATGATTTTTCTGCTTGGAAATATTTAGTGCTATTCCTTTGATTGCATGTTGTCTCTCCCTTGCATATATTCGACTGCTTGTAGGATGGTTTTGATGATTGCCTATAAAAGTGGCCCTCGAGGTCGCATGCCTTGGTGCGGGTTTCTCCTCCACAGAAAGTCAAATTATTTCAATGTTAGGTGCCATTTTAATTTTCATGTTTGAATGTCTTCATAGTATAAAGCAGGTGAATAGGCCATCTGGCGAAGGGGGGCCAGTAAGGGCCCATAAAAAAATTCCCTCAAAAGCTCAAAAAGGCATAAAAAAGGGGGGATTTGTACTGGAGTAACTATTAGTAGCGCCAGGCTTGTTCTGGGAAAATTTGCACTGGCGCAACTAATAGTTGCGCCAGTGTTAGCCTGGGGAGCAGTGGGCCCTTATATGCCTGAGATAGTCCATTTTTGCTTTCTTTTCTTTTTGACTTGGCCTTTTCAGCTGATTTTTCTTCTCCTTGCTTTCCCAAGGGTGGGTCCATTGACATACATTGAATTTTATATTTTTGAAAGATCTTTGTATGTCTATTGACCCGCTTTCCAATCCTCCCTTACATGGAGGGCTTGAAACCAATTTACCCCTTTCTTTGGGCTTGGGGCCCAATTTTTTAAAAAGTTAGCTTGGAAGCTTGAATGAGAGTGAGCTCATTGAATTGGAGCGGCTTGGATTATCACGCCTTCCCTCCTTTCTCGAGGTTCCTCCATGGTGGGACCTACTCCATGGACCACTTCGTTTTAGGATGCAAATGCCCGTGTGTTTCATTTTGGGAAGCGGGAGCTAACTCTCACTCTTGAGGAGTTATCCAATTTGTTCAGCTTGAAGCTCCACAGAGGCCTCCCAAGAGTCACACTGAAGTTGGGTTACTCTAAATCTATTCACCTTACCCTCGGTTTGAAGAAATTTGAGTACAAGAAAAGTTTCATTGGGGGGGCCCACAAGGTGTTCGATCAAATTCGTCAAAAAACTTTTCGGTGACGAAAGTCTTTAAAAGTTGTCAGTTAGGAATATCTTCAACGCGAAAGCCTTTGCTCTCAGTCTCATTTCGGATGTCCTTTTCTTTACTGGGGGAGAGAGCTTCTCTCTGGCTCTCTGTAACGTTTTGATCGAGTTGGTAGAGGGTTGATCAGTGATGCATTTGGTCCTTGCCGAACTATACCAATGCCTTGATGCATTTGCTCTGGGCAAGGTGGAGAGCCTCATGAGATGTCCTTTGTTGCTCCAGGTATGGCTGGGTGAGCATCTCACTATCTTGGGACCCATGCCGTGCTTTTACATCACTCAAGGTGAGGCGGCTCGATGCTTTTTGGGTAGGTGTCACTTACTTTCATAGGGCGATTTGTCAGCTTTGAAGCTTTGGCTAACCGATGCAATGCTGATATGGAGACTTCCTTGGTTGGATCGGGCCATCCCAGTAGTTCGTTCCAGAGACCATGAGGGCATCACCCTCCTAGGATTGACTAACAACACATTCTACTTCTCATTCTGTGTGCTGCGTCAGTTTGGCTACTCTCAGTAAGTGCCTTGCAAGGCAAAACCCCCTTTATGTGACTTGATCTTTTCTAGGGGGTCCTCGGGGGACGAGGATCGGATTGCTACTTTTTGGGAGATACGTCAGTCGACGCTGATGTGTGATATGGAGTAGGGAGATTCAGTTCAATCTTCCCCTGAGTACGAGGCTTGGCTATTGGCTGAGTAGCCTACTGTTGATCATCTGGATAAGACGAAGAGTATTAATACGGGAGGCCCTTGGTCGAAGAAAGAGGCAGTCTTCGAGCTCACATTAAGATGTTGGTTGATGAGAAGAGGGTCCTGCAAGAAATTTTAGCACGAGAAAAGGTTAGCTGAGAGCGAGGTCCTTCGTCTGGAAGGATCCTTGAATGTTGCTCATGGGGCTACTGATGCTGCTCAGGAGAGGTACAAGAGCTTGCATGGTCGTTGGTTGACCAAGCAGAATGTTCGGGAGGATGGTTTTCTCACTGAGATTAGTGCCTTGAAGCGTGAGCTGGGCCGTTGATTCCCTCCTGCACATATATTTGTTTGCATAGATTAGATACACAGAAAAGGGGTGTAAGAAACTCCTTAACAGATACACACTTTTTGGTATACATATTTTCTTTATGTTTTTTATTTTTTTCTGCTTTTATACAAAAGAAAGAAAGAAAGAAAGGTAGACATCACACTGACTATTTTTTTCGGGATGTGGTGTAAGCGGTGCAGTTGTAAATGGAAAAGGAAAATCTATTATATTTACAAAGGCTTCTCATTTTTTTGTTATTCTTTTTATTAATGTGTCCCTTTTGGAATGTGTACAACCTGGGCATGGAAGTGGAGAAGGGAAATTATTATCTTTGGCAAAAGGGGTTATCCTCCCCGCCCTTTATTCTCTTTTTGTTTGGTTTGATGCCTCAATCACAGGGTGAGATCTCGGGTCCCCTTTTGAGCATGGTCGAACCCCTTTTAAGTGGTCGGATCTGGGTGAGTTTCAGCAGCTTTACCAAGACTGGAACATCAATCCCCTTGGACTGAGTCAAACCTTTCTCCTTACCTTGAGTCATACATTTGACAAAGCAGTTTTACTAAGACAATTCTGGTCGGGGCCTGATTTGAACTAGTATGAGTGGCCCGGTCGGAAAAGGGGATCAAGGAGAGTAACCAAGAGGGATCCTCCAACATCACTTTTATCAATCAAACCTTTCTTTTTCCACTTTTCTTTTTAATCCTTCAATTCTTTTACTCGCAATGCCCAAGGTGGGTTCGTCGTGCTCGTTTGGGCCCTCTTTTTACACGTGGCGCCCTTTGAGTTTTCACCACGTCCATGGGTTTAACTCTCTTACCCCAAGAGCCCTTTTGAGTTTTCACCTGGTCCACACAAACTCGCTGTTTTTACCCGTAGCGCCCTTTCGGGTTTTCACCACGTCTATCTTTCTTTGAGCTTATATATATTTTATTTTTTCTTTTTATTTCTTTTACTTCTTTTTTCAAAAGCCAACGACATAGACATCGATTCCATCATAGCTGGCCAGATGGGGTTCTGGTGTCATCTCACAACGTTGCTCATGTTGACTTGAAAGATATCGTGACTGCTTGTGAACCTAAAAAAGTGGGCTTTCCTCTGGGTGTAGCTTGGCCATGGGTTAGGTTAGGATTTGAAGGTATGCTGGGCTAAACAGTTTCCTTGACACGATTTCAGTTTTTCACAACATACTTTCTTCCTTGGGGGATTTTATTGTACATGGCCCATGATTCTTCTATTTTTTTCTTTTCCTTTATTTTATTTCAGGCAATCTCTTTTTGAGGTTTTGCTTTTTCAAATTTTTTTTTTATAGCGCTTCTACTTCATCTCTTTTTTCCTTTTAGATGTACACACTTTTTCTTTTTCAGGGAAGGGGTTTATTGAAAGAAAGGCCCGGACTCAAATGGGGTAGCAAAGGATATCATCATTTTAAAGGATGCTTTTTGGCTACTATGTTCGGAATGATGGCCTCTTTTGGGTGGTTCTTGAGCAGTCACGTATTTGTTTCACCAATACTTACTTTATCGCGATAGACTAAGAGTAGAACAGTCGGACGTATCCAACATTGATGAGGCCAGGAAGATCTCCATCCATGGTAGCGAGGCAGATGGCATATCCCGACAGCACTTCTCGGACAACATAAGGTCCCTCCAAGTTCGGCTTGAACTTCCCTCTCGGATCGGCGTGGAGGGATGGGAAGATCTTCTTCAGTATAGTGTCTCCTACCTTTTGATCTCGATTGCGGATACATTTATTGTAAGTACATGCGATTTGCCCCTGGTAAACTTGAGTATGACATAAGGCTAGGAGTCTTTTCTCGTCTAGTAGATTCAATTGTTCAAAGCTGGATCTCTCTCTCTCTACTTCAGGTAAGCCTAATTCCATGAGGATTCAAAGCGAGGGTACTTCAATCTCTACCAGTAGGATGACCTCGATTCCATACATGAGGGAGAATGGTGTTGCCCCTATAGTGGTACGGATCGACGTTCTATAGGCCCACAAAGCAAATGGCAGCATTTTATACTAATGTTGGTAAGTGACGACCATCCTTTCGAGGATGCAGACGACTGTCTTGTTGACAGCTTCCACGGCTCCATTAGTTTGAGGTCGATAAGGGGACGAGCGATGGTGCTTGATCTTATATTACTCGCAAAAGGCTCAGATGTGCTTATTCGCAAAGTTTGTGTCGTTGTCCATGATGATATCCTTGGGTACTCCAAATCGGTACACAATATCATTTTTGAGAAACTTCTCGACGTGACTAGCCATGATGTCTGCATATGATGCTGCTTCTACCCACTTGGTGAAGTACTCAATGGCAAAGAGGATGAACCGATGTCTGTTTGATGCTTTCGGATTTATCATTCCAACGTAATCAAGGCCCCGGGTAGCAAATGTCCAAGGAGTGGTCATGCAGTGAAGATCGACAGCAGGAGCGTATATCAGACTAGAGTGTTCCTGACACTTGTAGCATTTCTGAACATGTTTACAGCAATCCGATTCCATGGTGGTCCAAAAGTATCCCTGCCGCAGAATTTTCTTGGCGAGCATGTGACCACTGACATGGGCACTTCATACTCCCTCGTGGATCTCCTTCATAATATTGATCGATACACTTTTTGTAAGTCACCTGAGCAAGATGTTATTGTAGGATTGCTTGTAAAGGCATTCCCCACAAATGATGTAGCTCGCCACTAAATGTTGAATGGTTCGCCAGTCCGTCTTGGACGTACCCTTAGGGAAAGTTAGTTTCTCGAGGAAATTCCTGATATCTGAGAACTAAGGTCTCTCATCATCAGGCTTTATAGGTTCCTCAATCTGGAGGCAGAAGGCTAGCTCATTCCTTTGCTTGATCATGATCGACTTCATCTCAGCGCCATACAGTATTTCAATCATTGACGCCAATGTGGCTAATGCGTCAACAAAGCGATTCCTTATCCGGGGGGCATATGAGAATGTCACATCTTTGAAACAAACCATTAGATCCTCGAGGTGCTCATGGTAAGGGATCAATTTCTCATCTTTTGTCTTCTAATCTCCATTCGTCTGGCATATGATCAACTACGAATCGCCAAACACTCGGAGGTGAGTTATGTTTAGATCGAGAGCCGCCCGAAAACTAGCGACACAAGCTTAATACTCGGCCATGTTGTTGGTGCAAGGAAAGTTGAGTTTGATAGAGACTAGTACGTGAGATCCTTTTAGCAAAATCAGAATGGCACCAACTCCTTGACCCTTGACATTTACTGCTCTGTTGAAGTGCATTACCCATGATTCTTCTGCTTCTTCTCTATCATCTTCCGTCATGAATAGGATGTCCTCATCGAGGAACTTAGTTCTCAAAGGTTCATAATCTAGCAAAGGATTGTCGGCAAGATGATTGGTGAGTGCCTGCACCTTGATCTACTTTTGAGTGACGTACGTGATGTCAAAATCAGGTAATAAAAGTTGCCATCATGCAGTTCGTCCTGTAAGAGTCGGCTTCTCAAACAGGTATTTTAACGGGTCAATTCAGGCCAAAAGTAGAACAGCTTGGCATAGCAAGTAATGGCGGAGCCTCTGAGTAGCCCATACAAGAGGCAGGCATGCTTTCTCCAGATGAGAATAGCATGTCTTATAATTAGTAAATTTCTTTCTTAGATAGTAGATGGCCTGCTCTCTTCTTCCAATCTCGTCATGCTGCCCTAAGACACATCCCATCGAGTCTTTAGTCGTGGAGAGATACATCAAGAGTGGTCTCCCTAGCTCGGGTGGTACTAACACAGGTGGGTTAAGGAGGTAGCTTTTGATTTTATCGAATGCTATGTGACAATCGTTGTTCCATTCAACGGGAGCATTCTTCCTTAGTAGCTTGAAGATCGGCGTGCAGATAGGCGTTAGCTGTGCAATGAACTGACTGATATATTATATTCTACCCAAGAACCCTCAAACTTCTTTCTCAATAAATGGTGGCAGCATTTCGGTGATAGCTTTAACTTTGATTGGGTCGACCTTTATCCCTCTCCTGCTGATGATGAATCCCAACAGTTTTTTAGACATAGCGCCAAATGCGCCCTTCTGCGGATTCAGACATAACTGATACTTTTTCAACCTCTCCAACAACTTCTGAAAGTTTACCAAATGATCACTTCGCTCCGGTGACTTGGCTATCATATCATTAAGATACACCTCAATCTCTCGGTGCATCATGTCGTGAAATAATGCAGTCATAGCTCTCTGGTATGTTGCATCGACATTCTTTAGCCCAAACGACATGACTCTATAGTAAAAGGTTCCCCACGGAGTGATGAACATAGTCTTCTCTTGATCCGCCCCAGCCATCTTAATCTAATTATATCCTGAGAATCCATCCATAAAAGAAAGCATCCCATGCTTAGCAGTGTTATCGACCAAGATGTCGATGTGCAGCAATGGGAAATTGTCTTTCGGGCTTGCCTTATTCAAAATTCAGAAATCGATAAACATGTGGACCTTTCAATCATTCTTCGGCACTGGCACAATATTGTCTAGCCACTGCGGGTATTTGGATACCATGAGAAACCCTGCATCATATTGCCTGATGACCTCATCTTTGACATTCAGCATCCACTCAGGTCGAAGACGTCTCAGCTTCTGCTTAACTGACTTCATATTAGGGTAGAGGGGCAACTCATGCTCAACCAAATCGGTGTCCAGATCAGGCATGTCCTCTATGACCAGGCAAAAATGGCTTGGTATGACCGGGGGAAGTTGATCATGGTTTTTCTTTCTTCGGGAGATAGCGACATTCCGATTTTGGTAATTCGATGAATCTCCTTAGTCCCTAGATTAATGTCCTTAGTTTCTTCGACAATGGGGGTAGGGCCATGCTAAAATTCGGCAAACCGGTCGCGAAGCTCATGAGCGAGCTCCTCCAAAGAGATATCCTCATCCAGACTCGTAACTCCTTCCTCTTCTTGTATTTCTATAGGAAAAGGGTCGACTTTAAGTGGGACGGGTATTTCAATTAAGACATCTTTTTGTGGGATTTTATTTGGAATTTTAAATGACAATATTTTTGGACTTTATATTTTTTCAACTTTTTTAGAATTTTTATTTTCTTCGGAGACGGACCCTTGGCAGCATGAGTCTGTGTATATACAAGGAATTGTCTGCCAAGGGCTTATCTCACCTTTTATAGGTTGCCAAATGTTAGGCCACACCCCGCTTTCAGGGTTTAGGGCAAAGATGCCCAGTTGCGTACCTGCAAGGCCGCTCCTTTACCTGTTTGGATGGAGGGTGCTAACTGATACGGCTCTTCAGAGTTAGCCTCCATCATGTTGATCCCCATTTCGTTTGAGATGATATCCTCAAACATTCACATAATTTTATGGTGATTCACCACAGGGGGAGTTTGTTCAGGTACAAGCCTTCGCTCCTCAAAGACGGATAACGCGGCCAAGTCCATCTCCAGGCTGGGAAGGGTGATGTGAGGATTGGTGGGGTGAATCGATGTTGTGAGCTTGTGTGGGCTGAATTGGGTTACCCCATTCTGGTCAATCTTTACAACCCTGACGCTCACGAATGAATTCCTGATGTGAGGCCTAGGACGGGGTCTTTCCTCTATGTGTATACCCCTAGCTCTCACAGCTGCCGTCTCACAGGCTTTCTCCTTAGCCTCCCGCACTTCTTCTTTTGTGGGTTTGTAACCAAGCCCAAATCTAACTTTTTGACCACCCTTAGCTGTGATGGGTTCTTTTTTGCCTTACAGTCTGGGCCCCAGCCCCCTTCCTTTTTAATAGCCCCACTTTTGGAACATGACCAATGCAGCTACCATTTCACCTCCAATTCTTAGAATGATGCCCTCGATGGGCTCTGTGAGTATCGTCGACACCTCGTATTCAAAACTATAGAGGTCGACATCCTCAGGGGTGTGCAGCACATCCAGCACTTTGGGTTTTCGACACTGTTGGTGGCTTTTTCTTTCTCATTGTGCCCCTCACCAATGATGGTGATGATCTCATGCCCAAACGCAAAATTAAGCTTTTGGTGTAGCGTGGATGGTATTGCTACGACCTCATGCAGCCACGGGTGCCCTAACAGTAGATTAAATGAGGATTTGATGTCCATCACTTGAAATAATATGGAGAAGGTCACTGGCCCAATCAATAGCTCAACGTCAACTTCTCCCATTATCTCTCTTCGTGTGTTATCGAAGCCTCTAGCACTAGTACTCGTGGGTCTCAACATGCAAGGATCTATCCCAATCTTGGTGGCGGTTCTTAGTAGGCATATATTTAATGCATACCTATTATTGATTAAAATCAAGGAGATTATCATATTTTTAGACTCAACAGTAATGTTTAGGGATTTGGAGTGACGACTCCCATCATCAGGTAAATCGGCATTTGAAAATAAAATGACATTTGAAGCCATAACTTGACCAATTATTTGTCCGACTTCATCTGGGGTAACTTGAAGTGATACATACGCATTTTTTAACGTCCCTATTAATGCTTGAAAATAGAGCGGGGACGTCATTAATAGATCCCATACAGTAATATGGGCAAGCATTCTTCTCAGTTGAGTCTCCAGTATATGTTCTCAACTCATTTTCTCAAAAGGATTTACGACGCTATCTTTCTTTCTCTCTGGTTGGGTTTATACAACTGCTAATGCTTCAGGCTGCTTTGAGATCTTCTTGGATCAGGTAACAAAGTCCACTACCCCTTCTCTATTGCTGCCAGCATTAATATCTATTTGTTCATAACTCAGTGGGACCTGATGAGGATCGTAGGTTGGTCCTGAAATCTGAAATAGTATAGTTGCTGGTATTGGATGCACTTGCACAGCGGGCTCCGGAGGTGTGGGTAACACTTGATTCACTTTGATGATGGATGGTTGGGTGGAAAAGTTGGGCTAGATGGGGGTGATGAAGCTTGTGGGTGGTTGCACCAAGGGTAAAGGGGTAGGAGTAGGCCATTGGTAGCTGATAGGTGTTGGCGAGGGATTGGGGGCATGGTGGGCTATCGGGTAGTTGATGGGGGTGGTGGTCTATGGTTGATATGCATTTATATACACATAATTGATAAGAGTGGGTGATGGGAAATAAACCCTAAGATCCAAGGGTTCAACTCGGGGTGCTGGGTTGGGGAAATAATTCGACAAATTTAGGGGTTCAATCACCCCAATATTCCTTTCTTCATAATTTCTCGACAATGGTGCCACATATCTCTCCCGATCATTGATGTAATCTGATAGATCAAATTCAAATTCCTCCTCATATTTCTCTACCATCCCGATGGTGGGTCTGGGACCTGCTCCTCCGATAGGATGTGGGGCCTAATGGCACTTGATGAATATTTGCATGCTGGTTCACTTGATAGGGTGCCGATGGAATGATTTTCCTGACATCGATTAAATCTTGGATCGCGTGCTTCAATGGAAAGCAGCTATCATTTGGGTGAGCTAGACCTTGATGAAAATTACAGTGAGTATTAGGGTTCATAATTCTTTGGGATTGGGTGAGGAGGAGGTTGCGGTTGACGAATAGTAACTAATCCCTTTTCTATTAGTAAAGGTAAAAGTACACTTAGTGATTGCCCTAGGGGCGTAAACACTCGGTCCTAGCAAGCTCTCCTTTGCCCCGGAGTGATCTACATTCCTTGTCCATCCCTACTCTCTGTATCTGCTCAGTTTTGACTGGTGCTAGCGGGGCTGCTTGAAATTGGAATGGGGTTATGTTATTATTGGGCCTAGTGTTGGCAATGTTTTGAACATCAACGCCTATTCTCTTCTCATTCCTTTATTTTGAAAACCTTCTAAACCCACTTGCTCCACTCGGTACATTTTTATTCAGGCGACCTTCCTTGATAGTGTCTTCACATCGATTGGAGTTCCTTACCAGATTAGCAAAGTTGGACTGCTGTTGGTACACTAAAAAGTCTGAGATCACCGGCAGGGTATTTTTGGAAATCATTTCTATTTGTTCATCATCAAGTATCCTATTTCTAACCTGAGCTGCCAGTGCTCTCCAATGCCCCAAATAATCGTTGAAGGTCACATTCGAGTTCTGTTTCAATCGGGCCAAGTCTGACTTACGCGATTCAATGTCTATATTGTAGACATATTGTTCCTGAAATAAGTGCATCAAATCCTTCCAAGTTTTCATCATAGATGGTTCCAAAGATGTAAACCATCTCAAGGTCGGACCAGTTAAACTCTTATGAAAGACATTTATCAGTAGCCTTTCATCCCCTCATATTGGCACATGTCCCCACAGTAGGACTTGAGGACATGTGAAGTCCGTGAAGTCCGTGACATGGATTTCAGCGCCACCCATTTTCAACAACTACTTCTGTATTTTGTCTAACTGCTCTTTCAACTGCTCTGACTCATTGGATATGGGGGTCACTTTCTCGGCAATTGGTTGGACTTCACTTTAGACTACCAGGGGTGGGCAAGTCTAGGAGGAGGGTTAAGGCTGGTCAATGCCCCAGTATAGGCTACACTATTCCTAATCTCGTCCTCTTCATACTGTTGGTTTACATAGGGTGCAGTGAGGGCGGGATTCTCTTGCTGGTGTTGCATGGACTGGATGGGAATGGCATGAGTGGGGGTTGGGTGAGTCCATTAGGGATGAGGGAAGGTTTGTTGGATGATGGGATGAGTGGAAGTTAGATTTTGGAGTGGGGCCTGATGAGGCCATTGGGTTGGGGGAAAGGCTTGAAATTGACTTTGGGATGTTGGGATATGGGTGAATTGGGGTGGTTAATGTAAGGCATGGGCTTGAGCTGGGTATGAGGGTTGTGAATGGGTGAAATTTTGGAGGAATTGTGAAGGGTATGGGTGTGAGGCTCCAAGGTTTTGTTCGGCTTGGGTTTGGGCTATAAAGCCTTGGGAGGGTTGGGCTATGAAGGTTTGGCCCATGGGTCCTTGGGAAGCTTGGGCCACAAAGCCTTGGTCATGATAAGTGTGGCCCGGGGGGGCCTTGGTGGGTTTGGGCCATGGGCCCTTGGTGGGTCCGAGTCATGGGCCCTTGGTGGGTCCGGGTCATGGGCCCTTGATGGGTTTAGCCCATTGGGCCTTGATGGCTCTAGGTCATGGGCCCTTGGTGGGTCTAACCCATTAGACCTTGATGGGTTTGGACCATGGGCCCTTGGTGGGTCTGGGCCATGGGCCCTTGGTGGGTCTAGCCCATTGGCCCTTTGTGGGTCTAACCCATTGTGCCTTGATGGCTCTGGACTATGGGCCCCTAGTGGGTCTGGGCCATGGGCCCTTGGTGGGTCTAGGCCATGGGCCCTTGGTGGGTATGGGTCATGGGGTTTTGGGACATGGGTGTTTGGGCCATTGGGCCTTAGGACATGGGGATTTGGGCCATAGGGCCTTAGGACATAGGGAAATAGGGGTTTGGGCCTTGGGACATCTGGGAAATAGGGGTTTGGATAGTGTGGATCATGGGGGGTTGATGGGGGTCATAGGGGAGTGAGGCTTAGAGGCTTGATAGGATATGGGAGGGATCCATAGATGTGTGGTGTGGATGAGAGGGGATGTGTTGGGAGGCCTTCCACCTACTGTAGGTTTGGACCATCTCCTCTGTCATGGCTATGGAAGGGGGATTGGATGGAGATGGGTTATTCGACGGTTGGAGGGGTATGGATGGGGTGTGTGAAGAGGAAAAATTGGGCATGGCCCCGGTAAAATTGGCATGGCCCGGGTGAGGGGTGGGATATGGGGTGGATTGGAGAAATGAGGTGGGGAATTGGTGGATGGATTAAGTATGTATGGGGGAGATGTATGGGGCATAGTGGTTGAGAGAGAGGAAAGTTGGTCATGGCTTCGGAAAAGATAGGCATGACTTGGGCAAATGGAGGGATGTGTGGGGAATTGGATGTGGTATGGATAGATGTGGGTGGATCGGGTTGGGCGGATGAGAAATAGGGTATGTTGGTTAAGGTGGAGGATGGGTTTTGAATGGGTGTGGAAGGAAGGTGAGATGGATTAGAGATGGCCATGGATGAAGGCATAGCTTGGGAAAATGACGGGAAATTTGGATTTTGAGTATTTTGGAAAGTGGTGGAAGGGAAAATAGGGCACCGAGCGGGCCGGTCATGGTGAGGGTTGATTGGGCGAGGGGAGTGGAAGTAAAGGCTTCTTCGGTATGGGAATGGGTTGGAGAATGTGGCGGGGATGAGTCAGGATCGGCATAAGCCGGGTCCATGGCCCATGACATATCTCGATATCGGGTTACGTACGGGTGCCTCGGATGAGGCCCGTAAAGCTTCCTCCTTCTCCTATGGGATGACGGAGGGCACGATGATGCCATTGTGTCGAGACCAATCAAGACTCTATTTTTGGTTTTTTTTAATTTTTTTGAATTTTTATAAGTGAAAAGAAATGAGGATTTCGGAGCCCTTTTGAATTCCCTTCTCAGGTGGATCTAGTACCCTAAATAGGTCCCATAGCAAAGGTTCGAAGCGCTTCGAAAGAATCAAAGGGAAATCCATTGATCTATTGAAGGCATAGAAACCAATGAAAATAACCTGATCCCTTGAAACGAATAAAAAAGAAGTCACCTTCTTTTGATCGGCGTATTGGGTGTCGGAAGTTACGGGGCCTAAACAGAGGCACTAAAGGCATTGATCTGGGAGTCCAGGGTGTGAAATAGGCTACAGATCTGAACTGATGCTGCTCAGAACCAACTTGGTGTAACTAATAGTGGCGCTAGAGCAAAAGTTCCCAGAATAAAGTTGGCGCAACTAATAGTTGCGCCAATGTTCTTTTGGGACATTTTGCATTGGCGCAACAAATAGTGGTGCCATATTGTTTGATAGCAGCAATTTCAGTCCAAAATGGGTCTCCAAACTGGCTTTTTGTGGAAGCTAGGCTTCCAGGAACTGACTATTTATATTATACGTCTCTTTCCTCACCGATCCTAAGAGTTTAGAGGCCAAATTGGGTTCGCTATCGCTCTCCTTTCCCAGGTTTTAAGCTTGGTAAGGAGAAGGTTACCAACCCGATATACCTTAAGTGCAAGCACTTTTCTCAGGGACTAGGTGGACTAGGACTTTTTTGGATCATCACCACTAGGGGCTGCCGCTGTACTAAGACCCAGGAGTTTGTATGTGAGCCTAAACAACCCAACCCTTGAAAATTTATCCCGCAAAAATCAATTTAAATCCCCTTTGTTGGTTCAATTTTATTTTTCACTTTTAAGGAAATTTTCTTAAGTTTAAAGACCGGGAGTGATGATCCCGTGCCACCTCTATGGGTCGGCGTTCACTAGCAGAATATGATTGCGGAATTAAATGCGCAAGCAGGCCTGCCAAATGGCTAAGGCACTTGAAATGACGAAAATGTAAGAAGTTTAAATTATAATGCATAAGTAGACCCACCAATCAACTAAGGTACTTAAAATGACAAAAACATAAAGAAATTGAATGACAATGCACAAGTAGGCCCGCCAAACAGCTAAGGCTCGTAAATGACGTAAACGTAGGGGTAAGTAAATGATATAATCGGAGGGGTGAGTAAAAAATTAATAGTAAAAATAAACTAAAAAATAGCAATAAAAGGTTAGTAAATCAAAAATAAAGAGGCCAAGTTCAAGGGGAAGCTCTACTAGTTACTCCCCAACAGAGTCGCCATTTGTGCAACTGTGAGATTAGTGATGATCCCGTCGCGACAATGCGCTCCCAAATAAAATATTTAGAGTCACCACCTGGAGCTTTCGGTATCCTGAGAAACCTAGATCAGTTTTATAAGCAAAGAAGGACAACAAATATGACTCTGAATCCGGTCTACGCCGAAGGCTCTTGGGTAGGGGCTTCGGTTATCGATTGGGAAGGTGTTAGGCACCCAATCAACTCACTTAATGTGGTCTCTACTTCTAGGCAAAATAAAAATAATATAAAAGAAAAGAAAAAGGCTTCCTATTGACCAAAGGGTCTTAAAATCATATTTATGCCCCTCCGTTCCTACCAAAAATTTGGCGCCGTAATGGCACAAATGGGAGGATAGAGGAATAACCGAGAAGGTAGAGGAATAGAGGAGAGAGTGGGAGCTTTCGGGCCCTTGTTGTACTACTGTGGAGCCTTGCGTTGGCTTGCTTCGATGAGCTTTTGAAGGTTATATGATGAGAAATGGATTTCTAACTCCAAGGGCTTGATATCTAAGAGGTAGAGAGGGGACGCAAGGGGTACCACACACTTAACCTAGAGCTTTTGGGTGAAATGCTAAGGTCTAAAGGAAGTATTAAAGTTTTGGAATTTGTATGGGAGTGACGCACTAGAGGAGAGAGAGAAGGGATTCCTTAATCTCTTAATTACAAATTTTTTCAAGCCTTTGTAAAGGAAGGGGTGCCTCTCTATTTATAAGAAAAAGATAGGTTAGGAAGGTGTTTAAAGGCTAGTTTAGATTAACAATTAGGTAATGAGAAATCTAAGGTTTCCTAAGGTTTTTAGAGCCTTGAAAAGTGTGAAGAGTTGCTCAAATAGTGGATGATAGGGTGGGGCTTTAAACCATTTAAGAGGTTGCACATAGATAGTAAATGGGTGTAACAGAACTAGCAAAACATACCCCAAAGGTCAAGATGGTCAACAAGTTAAACCCTATTCTCAAAATTCGAGGCAAAGAACCAGGGTTACTGTTCATAAGCCTAGCACAACTATTAAATGTACAGTAATACAGTAGAGCTATAGTGCCTGGAAGTTAGCTGCCCACGGGGTGGGGTCCACCTTATAACTGGTGCAACTATTAGTTGCACCAAATCCCTAGGGTGGTTCAGCTAATTTTACCATTTTGCCCCTGCACTTCGGAATGCGACATCTTCTTGTGTACAGCTCCAATTGGAGTGATTCTTAGCCCGTAGTTGCACCAAATCCCTAGGGTGGTTCAGCTAATTTTACCATTTTGCCCCTGCACTTCGGAATGCGACATCTTCTTGTGTACAACTCCGATTGGAGTGATTCTTAGCCCGTTGGAAAGCTGAAGACTTCTACTTTTTAATGGTATAAGATTTGATCATTGTAGAAGGTCATAGCTAGTCCTAATACACAATTCTTCATCCATTACTCGGGAAAGCTAGGTTTAGGTCCATGATGGGTTCTAAGGGTCGAGATGGGCTTTTACGAGTTCAGGAAGGTTCCTAAGGGATCTATGGTGATTCCTAAGGGTTCATAAAGGTTCCTAAGAGTTTCATACATGCCATCAAAAGCTCAAAGATGCGCCTCTCTGAAAATGTGTCTTGATCGAGCCTTGGGCCAAATTTGGATGTCTATAAGATGACATTGGGAGCCATCACTTGTCCAATTATCTGCTCAACCTCATCTAGGCTTACTTGGAGTGAGATGTGTGTATTCTTTAATGCCCCCATTAAAACTTAAAAATGGAGTGGGGACGTCATTAGTAGATCCCAAACCATGATATGGGCCGGCATCCTCCTAAGCTGGGTCTCGAGTATGTGCTCATGGCTCATCTTTTCAAATGATTTATGGTCGTAGCATCTTTCTTCCCCTCTGGTTGGGCTGACATTGGTGCCGATGCGTCTGGTTGCTTGGATATCTTCCCAAATTTGGTGATAAAATTAACTGCCTCTTCCCTACTATTGCTGGCATTGATGTCAGTCTGTTCATAGTTGAGCGGGACCTGATGAGGATTGTAAGTTCGTCCTGAGATCTAGAACGGGATGACAGGGGGTGTTGGAGATGCTGGTATTACTAAACTGTGATGGGTGTGCCATACCTGGTTAACCTCTGTAAGGGACGGGTGGGTGGAGAAAGTGGGATTGGTTAGGATTGTGGGTGTCTGCATTGGGAGTGATGTGACGGGAGTGGGCCATTGATAACTGATGGGCGCCGGAGGGGCATGGGGGACATGATCAGCCATCAGGTAACTGGAGGAGGATGTAGCGTATGGTTGGTAGGAATTGATTTGTACATAATTAACGGGAGTTGGTGCCGAGAAATATGCCCTGAGATCTAACGGTTCTATTTGTGGTGCAGGGTTGGAGAAGTAATCTACGAGATTCAGAGGTTCAATCACCCCAGTATTCCTATCTTCCCAGTCTCTCTGCAATGGTGCCATAAAAATTTTTCGGTCATAGATGTAATCCGTCGGGTCAAACTCTAACTCTTCATCATCCACTTCTTCTAAGCCGATAATGGGTCTTAGACCTGCCCCTTTGGGAGGGTGTTGGGGTAGCGGTACTTGGTGTATGTTGGCATGCTGGGTTGCTTGGGGAAGTGATAGAGGGATGGCTTTACAGGCCTCTATCAAATCCTATATTGTGTGCTTCAAAGGGAAGCAGCGATCAGTAGGGTGACCCAACTCTTGGTGGTAGTTACAATGGGTGTTGGGGTCATAGTTCCTTGGGATGGGATTTGGGGGAGGTTGTGGTTGGAGTACTATGACCAACCCTTTTTCTATTAATAAGGGCAACAAAACATTCAGTGATTTCCCCAATGGTGTGAAAACTCGGTCAAAGTGGGCCTTTCCCTATTTTGGCTCGCTTCTGGTTGGAGCTGGCTATGTAGCTTTAAATTGAAATGGGACTATACTGGTGTTGGGCCTAGTATTTGTTACATTCTGCATATCCGCCTTAGCTCTTCTATCATTCCTCTACTCTGATAATCTCTTAACCCCGCCAACCCTGCTGGATACATTCTTGCTCAATCGTCCTTCCCTGATAGCGTCCTCGTAATGATTAGCGTTCCTCGCCAAATCAGCAAAGCTGGACTGTTGTTGGTAAATAAGGAGGTCTGAGATGACTGACAAGGTATTTTTTGAGATCATCTCGATCTGCTCATCGTTAGATATTCGGTTTCTCACCTGAGCTGCTAATGCTCTCCAACGCTCAAGGTAATCGTTGAAGGTTTCATTAGAGTTCTGCTTTAAATGGGCCAAATCTGAGTTGGGAGGCTCGATGTCTATGTTATAGACATATTATTCGTGAAACAGATGAGTCAGATCCTTCCATGTCTTTTTCATGAATGGTTCTAGGGATGTGAACCACCTCAGGGTCAGGCTCGTCAAACTTTTCTGAAAGACTATTATAAGGAGGCGCTCGTCCCCCCCATATTGGCACATGTCCCCACAGTAGGACTTGAGGTGTGCGATGGGGTTACCCGTGCCGTTATTTTTATCAAAGACTAGCATTTTGAATTTTGGGGGCAAGGGGACTTCTGCAAATAAGCACAAGTTCGAGAAGTCCGTGGCATGGATTTTGGCTCCACCCATCCTTAACAGCTGCTTTTGTATTTTGTCAAATTGTTCTTTCAACTGCTCCGATTCTTTAGACAATGGGATAGTTTTTTCAATTGTCAACTTTAATTCACTTTGTGCTACCAGGGGGTTGGTGATTATGAGTGAGGGATTAATGTTGGAAAATGCCTAAGCATAAGCCCCGCTATTCCTAATCTAATCTTCCTCATATTGTGGATCTATATATGGCGCAGTGAGGGTGAGATTTTCTTGGTGCTGGCTGGGTTGGATAGGTGCCAAGTGGGACCATTGGAGGGGGAAATTTTGTGGAGTGATAGGATGAGTGGGATTTGGATTTTGGGTGAAGCCCTGATGGGGTAACTGGGTTTTGAGGAAAAGCTTGGAGATGGCTTTGGGGTGTTGGGACATGGGTGAATTGGGGTTGATGGAGGATAGGTGTCAGGCTTCCACCTTGGGCTAGGTGTGAGGCTTGTGTGTGATGGAGGTTTTAAGGGAATTGTGGAGGGTATGGGTATGTGGACCCAAGGTTTGTGCCTTGTTGGGCTTGGGTATTGGATGGGAGATTTGGAGGGGTTTGGGCCATTAGGCCTTGGGAAATTTGGCCCATTGGGCTTTGTTGGCTTTGGGCTATTGGGCCCTAGTAGGTTTGGCCCATTGGGCTTTGATGGGTCTAGCCCACTGTGCCTTGATGGGTCTAGCCCATGGGGCCTTGATGGGTCTGGCCCATGAGGCCATGGGTGGGTATGGGTTCTTGGGTGGTTTGGGCCATTGGGTTTTGGTAGGTATGAGCTATTGGGCCTTGGGGCCCACTCACATGACCCCATGGTTGGTGGGGGTCTTTAGTGGAATGAATGATGGGGGATTGATTGGTGTTTTGGGGAAAAGAGGCATGAAGACTTTGGAGGGTGTGGGATGGGTTTAGAGATGTGTGAGATGGATGGGGGTAGTTTTGGGAGGCCTTCCAAGTGGTGTAGGCCTTGACCATGTCCTCCATCATTGCCATGGGATGGGGTGAGGGGGTGGATGAAAATGGTTCTTCTAAGGGGGGAATGTGGGGCATATATTGGATGGATGCATGGGAAAATTTGGGCATGACCTGGGTACAATTGGGCATGACCTCGGTGGATGGGGAGATATGTGGTTGATTAGGCATGGCTTGGGTGAAATGGGGTATGGTTTGGGGAAGTGAAGGGGAATGAGGTGTTGGATTTTGTAAAAACATGGGGAAACTAGCTATGTTAGATGTGGAGGAAGGATGGATTAAATCGTGGGTGGTGGAGGGAGGATGGGATGTATGTTGTGTGGATGGATGTCGGAAATTGGGTATGTTGGAGGTGGAGGGAAAATGGGGTATGTTGGATGTGAATGGGGGAAGATTGTGCATGGTGGATGGGTTGAGTATGGGTGCACTTGGGGTGTATTTGGGGAAATGGGGTGTATGTGGGGTGGATGTAGATGGATTTTGGGTAGATGTGGGCGGAGGGAGGAATAAATTTTGGGTGGATGTGGATGGGAATATGGGTGCGTGTTAATCAGTGAAAAATGTCAGTTTTCACCCTTTAACCTAGCCTTTGATAGACCTGTGAGTAGACTAATAAATGCGTGTTGAGTATGTCTTGTAGATAGCAGTAAAAGGCAGTCATAGTGCAGAAATTCACCCAAAAGTGCTTCACAAGAAGGTCCATCTCACAGTACAGCTCAGACCCAACAATGGCACACAAGAGGGTTGCACACCAATGCCCACTTAGGGCATGTAGCAACAGCAAGGTAGCTTTGAAGAAGTGAAAACAGGCTGAAAATAACCTATCGAGAGGTTGTTGGAACCTGTCGATAGGATCTGAAGGCTGAAAAAGGAAGAAGTCGTGAAGATGGGAGTATTCGATAGGATTCTGAAACCTGTCGCGCAAAGGATACGTATTGAGCACCTATTGAGAAGTCTGGAACCTATCGATAGGAGCTAGAAGCAAACCTATTAAAACTTATTGCACAAAGATCAACCTGTCGAAAAGATCCTTCAACCTGTCGAATACACCAGATTAAGGCTGCGGATGCTGGAGCTCTATTGGCAGGATCAACCTATCGGAACCTATCGAAAGGATCCTGAATCCTAGCGAAATGAATAAAATGCTTGCTTGGAACTTGTCGAAAGCTTCAGGAACCTATCAAAATCGATTGAAGGACTTCTCAGAATAGCTGCTGTGCACACACTGCAAGTTGGTGACCTACTACACGCAATCCGAGGCACTTTGGTGATCGGAATGAAGGTTTTAAAAGTGTCCTAGAAAACCCTAACCAACCTACGTGCTCTACCCCAACTCTAACTAACTAAGAGGGCCTTCTAGAAGGGGAATAAAAAGGGAATAACAGACTTATTCCTGCTAAGCTGTGATTGGCTAGAAAAATAGATCTGAGGCAGAGGGGGAGAGCTATAAAAGGAGGGAAGCTGCTAGAAAAAGGGGGATCATTCTGGAAATCAGAGCTTGTAACGAAAGTTTCCATTCGAATTCATATTCTTTCTTTTATCCTAACTATGGTTGGCTAATTTCCTTGGAGCAGCAAGGAGTGAGGTTAGATCTGTAATTGGGGAAGGTTGAGAGTATTATTGAGGGTCAGATGAGGCACATACTGCAAATCTGAGAGTATTTCATTGTATAGTGAGTTTATTTCAATGTAATTTTTGTTTTACTGTTTTAATTAGATCCATAGTTCATCTGGTTTCACTTGGTGCTCAATCGGATTGTGTAGATGGGAATCAACTCACCCACTTAACTGGTAGACCTCTTGGATACCATTTGATCTCCCTAGATCTGATGTTCCTGCAATTGCCTGTGTCTGTGGCCTGACAGTTGCAGCATTTGTAGTGATTATAATGTTCTGATGGAAACCTGAGAATGGAGTGAATCTCTTGGATGATCTGTGACCATTGAGGTAGACAGATCATAACCTTAAGATCAATCCTGCTCTCTGGGTTAAATCAGATTCTTCTACCCTACAACTATGCTTAAAGCCAGATGAGGGATTGATGTGCTTTGAACTCTTTGTAACACTTTCAGCTCAACCCAATTGCAGCAAGACCAAACTCCAAGCTGCTTATCTCCATTTTCTATTTTTTTTAATTTCACCAAAAATTCCCCTCACTTGTAAGATCTGGACTCTGGACTTAATCCCAATTCATTTCTGCATTTTATTGTGTTTCTATAGTTTAGTTTAAAGTAATAACCCCTTAAAACCTCTCCTCCCTCTTTTGCTATTTTTAGTCTTAGGTAGGGTGCCAGATCTGCTTTGGATCTAGAGATTTACTTTTTAGCTCACATTTCCCTGTGGGCATCCCCTTACTCACTCTTTAAAACTTGCTACAACAGGCTCTGAACACTTGCAGGTCTGTATGTCTGCCTACCTTGGTATGTGCAATTAATAGATCCTTTAACTGTTTGATTTTAAACCTCTTTTTGAACATAAGGTAACAAGCCAACAGTGCACCGAAGGGGCCGATGACGGAAAAGGGAAATTGGGTGAGGGGGATGGATGTGAACATATTTTTTGTATAGGAATGAGTCAGGGAATGTGGCGGGGATGAGTCGGGATTGGTGCATGCTGGATCCACTACCCACGACATGGCTTGGAGGCAGGTTTGGTACGAGTGCCTCGGATGGGGCCCATAAAGCTTCCTCCTTCTTCCCCTACGGGGCGACGGAGGATAAGGCGATGTCGTTGTGCCGGCACCATAATTTTTTTAGTTTTTTTTTTTTTATATATATATATTTCTAAAATTTTGTAAGTGGATTTTTATAATGAAGGCTTCGGGGGCCTTTGAATTCCTGTTTCGGGTGGTATTTTCACCCTAAATAAATCCCGCGGCGAGACCCCGACGCGCTTCAAATGAATCAAAGGGGAACCCTTTGGTTTGGTGAAGGCACGTGAATCAACGCAAACAACCTGATCCCCCAGAGCGAGTCGATAAGAAGTTACCCTCTTTTGCTCGGCGGGGGCGTATTGGGTGTTGGATAGTGCGGGACCTAATCAGATGTGCTAAACTGTTAAGCGAGGAATTCGGGGATGTGAAAAAGGCCTCAGTGCTCTGCTCAGTGGGGACAACCAATACTTGGCGCGACTATTACATGCGCTAGACCAACTTTGGTCCCATTTATGCTTGGCGCATGTATTAGTTGCGCCATAGAAATCTGGAAAAGAAATGTTTGGTGTGTGTATTAGTTGCGCTAGGTATATACAGTGGGGTCAATTTTCTTGACAGCTGAACAACAAGCCTGAACTCAGTCTGTTTTTTGGTTTTCTAGAAACAATGCTTCCAGGGACCAATCTCTTAATTGCAATGGGTCTCTCCTCACCGAATCTTAGGGATACAAGGTCAATTTCGGGACTACTAGCGCTCTCCCCAAGGGTTTTAGGTTTTGTAACAAGATAGGTTCCCCACCCAATATACCACCAGCACAAGTGCCTTCTTAGTTCCCTTCTTGGTTCAATTTTAATTTTAGATTTTAAGGGTGCTTTCTTAAAGTTCAAAAATGGGTGGTGATGGTCCCGTGCCACCTCTACGTGCCGGCGTCTACTGTTGCTATTGAGTGCAATCAATTAAATGCGCACAAGGGCCCGCCAAACGGCTAAGGCGTGTAAAAGAGCAAGTAAGCTCGCCAATCGGCTAAGGTATGTAAATGATGGAAAAATAGAGGAAATGTAAGGACAATGTGCAAGTAGGCCCGTCGATCGGCTAAGACACGTAAATAACGGAAAAGTAGGGGTGAGAAAATTGACGGAATCGTAGGGGTGCGTGAAAAATAACAAAAAAAGCAAGCAAATATTAGTAAAACAAAGAAAAAGGCCAAGTTTCAAGGGGAAGCTCTACTAGCTACTCTCCAGCAGAGTCGCCATCTGTGAAACCGTGGGATTTTTTATGATTCCCATCATGACGATATGTACTCTCTAAAAGATAAAGAGTCATCACCCAGAGCTTTTGGTATCCCAGGAAACCTAAATCAATTTTATAAGCACCGAAGTGCCAAAAATGTAACTCTGACTTACCGGTCTACACCAAAGGCTCTTGAGTAGGGGCTTCGATTATCGATCAGGAAGGTGTTAGGCATCCGATGAACCCACTCTAAAGCAGTCTCTACTTATAGCCAAAGATAAAATAAAAATGAAAATAAAAAAGAGTAGTTCCTCTTGCCCGAAGACACTATGATCCTATTTGTGCCCCTCCGTTCCTATCGAGATTTCGGTGGCGTAACGGCACAAATTTAAGGATAGAGCAAATGCTTAGAAGGTAGAGGAATAGAGGGGAGAGCCGGAGCTCTCGGGCCCTTGTAGCACCACTGTAGACCTCCACGTAGGTGCACCTTGGTGAACCTCCGATGGCTCGAATGGTTGAATGAAGGGTTCTAACTCTAAGGCTTGGTAGCTGAGGGGTAGAGGAAGAAGGATAGGGGATAGTGTTCTCCTAAACTCAAGGTTTTTGAAGAAGGATCGGGTTTCTAAACTTATTTAGAGTTCTGGAATTTATATGAGCAATGGGGCACCAAAGGGAGAAAGGCTTCTCTCTTAATCTTCTCTCTTAGAAAGTTATTTCAAGCCATTTGCAAGGGGGGGCACCTCTCTATTAATAGGAAAAGAGAGGGTGGTTAGGGGGTGCTTAGAGGCTAATTAGGGTTAACAATTAGGTAATCCTAGTGTTGGGAATTCTGCCTTCCCTTCAAATAGGGTCTAAAATCATTCATAAAACTAGGCAGAACACACTCACATAGACCTGCAAGTAATCAGGGTCTGTTGTATCAAAATTTTAAAAGATGGTGAGTAAGGGAATGTCCACAAGGAGGTTAGGTTAAAAATGTGGTAAATCTCTAGATCTATAAGAGATCTGGCACCCTAACTAATGCTACGTTAGCTAAAAGAAAGGGGAGAGGTTTAAAAGGGGTTGTCACTGAAGCTATACCGAAATTAAACGAAGACTAACTTGAATCGAGTTTAGGAATTTAGATCTTGCAGTGCAAAGGATTTAAAAATAGAAAATGGAGAAGAGTAGCTTGGAGATTGGTCTCACTGAATTCATTTTAGGTTAATCATGCCACAGAGGTTCGGGGCACACAATTCCCTCAACTGGCTATAAGCACAGCTGCAAGGTAGAAGACTCCACTCCAAATCACAGGATCTACCTAGTCTTAAGGCTATGATCTGTCCACTTGAATGGTCACAAACCATCCTATAGACTTTATCTAATCCAGGGATTTACAGCAGACGAATCCAATTGGGGCCTGAGCTTGGACTAATCTTAAGGTTATGATCTGTCCACTTTAATGGTCACAGATCATCCTAGGGATCTCCTCCAAAGCAAAGGCATCAATCAGAATAATTAAAATCACTACAGATGTTGTAATTCTAAGGTCACAGACTCAGAGAATTACACCAGTATCAGATCCAGGGAGATCAGATGATATCCAAGAGGTCTACCAGTTAAGCGGGTGAGCCGATCGACAGACTCCTCTACACAAATCCGATCGAGCACCAAATGAAACCAAAGGAACTTTAGATCTAATTATAGCATTAAAAATAACATTTACATTACAATCAAACTCACTCTACAATGGAAATGCTCTCAGATCTGTAGTCTGTGCAGCAATGAACCCATAATAGCATTCTCAACCTTACCCAATTACAGATCTAACCTCTCTTCTCGCTACTCCAGGGGAATTAGCCAACCATTGTTGGGCTAAAGGAGGGAAAATGGAATTTCTCTGCAAGCTCCAATCTCTAGAAGTTTGCTAAGATCTCGATCCCCCCCCAATTATAATTGGGGATCTCTATATATAGCTTTCTCCTCTGTTTTTCCTGTCAAAACTCCTTTCTAGAAGGTCCTCAGAGTTTGTTAGGGTTCTGTTAGAGCACGTTGGTCGATTAGGTTTTCCTAGGGCATCTTCTAAAATCTTCGTGCCAGTCACCAAGTGCCTCGAGTTGCATGTAACAGGTCACCAAGTCAGCGTGTGCATAGCTGAGTTTCTGAGAAGTTCTGTACACAATTTTGACAGGTTGGGGAAGCTTCTGATAGGTTCTAGTAAAGCTTTTTTGTCCTTTCGCTAGGTTCTCCAATCCCTTCGATAGATTCTGATAGGATGAGATTTGAGGCTTCATCTTCACTTCACTTTATCTGGAGCATTCGACAGTTTGGAGGAGTAGTTTGATAGGTTGGGGTACCGTTTTGTCAGGTTATACCTTTGCATTCCATCACTTCGATAGGATGACTCTCACTCCTATCGAAAGGCTCAAACATCCTTCGATAGGTGCTGTTCCAGCACCTCCATTTCGTTAGGTTCAGGCGGTCTTCTGATAGGTTCTGGAGACCTTTCGATAGGTTCATGAACCCTTCGATAGGTTCCCTTTTCTCCTCAGGTAGATTTCGTCAGGACGAAATCTATCTTTCTCTCAACTGTTCGATAGGTTCTTAGATCCTGTCACAATCCTCACGACTTCTTCTTTCTGCCTTCAGATCCTATAGAAACTTTGCCAATCTGCATGAATTCCTCTAATTTAACTCTTAGCTCCTATCGAAATCTTCAGATGTCCTCTCGAAAGGATGTTTTTAGCTTGTCTTCACTTCCTTCGCTTTGTTCTGCTGCTGCCAAGCACTCTAAGGGGCTAGTGAAGTGCTACCCTCTGGTGTGCTCTTACGGGTCTGTCCTGTGTTGAGAGATGGCCCCTTTGTGGGCATTCTTGAGTGGTTTTCTGCATTTGTATCATCTTTTATTGCTGTCTACAAAATCCACTCAACAGAGGCTTATTAGTGTGCTCACAGGTCTATCAATGGTCAGGTTAAAGGGTGAAAAGTGGCATTTTTACCAGTTAACACACCCCTAAACCTAAGCTTTGCTAGTCCCTGAGCAAAGGAGAATTAAAAAAAAAATTTAATACCACTTTCATAGGGAGCACGGATGCATTTAGCATATGCACCAAGCCTTTTAAACCCCTAGGTGATCCCTAGTGGAGTGAAGTCTCCGGAGGGTTTTCAGTGAAGGTACCCACAAACTTCTCCAATTAAATTTAGTTAATCCTAGTGCAACCGGTTAAAGCAGAGTTTGAGTAGATAAAATGGATTCACACCATGCACCTTCAGAGGAATTTCAATAGAGAGAACATCCATTTCGATCTTGAAAGTCTGCTGCAATTTCTTCATCATCACTTAGTTCATGTCAAGGCCTTTCTTTCAAAATTTTCATGCACAGCTCACCATTCATTTAAGCTTTCTGTGCTGATACTACCCCTGTCAAATTGGATTGCAGGCCCAATTCTCACTAGGGCTGTTCACTCATTAATATAAGGAAGAGGGGTGCATCATATCACTCAGCTCAAGAACAGTTACAGCCCTCAAATAGGATTGCAAGCATGAGCATAGGCATTGCACTGATTTCTGACTTCTCCAACTCCTTACGCCATAGATTAAACAGATCCTTATCTCCACATGACGGCTCAATCCATTTCAAATTAGTTAGGTCTTTTTATTGGGTTGTAATGTGGCTTAGGGATGAGGCTTGCAAAAAATAAAGGGGAGAATGGGATTCAAAATTAAGAAATCAACAAGGTAAGGAGGTGATATGTACACCTTCTTCATTTCAGCAAAGATCCATCTTCTTTTTGAACTTGTAGAGGCAAAGTGGCCAGCTTTTTCTCTTCTTTTTCAAAATATCCTTCTCCTTCTCATTCTTTTATTTTGCTTTTCTATTTATTTATTATTTATTATTTTTTTAATTTTTTTTTTATGGGCAAGGATGCCACGATGGCCACCAAATGAGCTTCCTTCTCTTTCAACCAAAAGTCAAACCTCACTTCTTCTTTTTCCTAATTTCTCAGATCAAGGGTGAACTGAAATAAGCCAAGAGATTTTGGGTTCAAATTTCCTAGGTTTTAGCAAAGAAAATTTAGGATTTTTAAGGCTCAAATGGTGTGTATCAAGGGCAGTTCAAAGGTGGAAGATTTTAAGCTCAAACTATCCAAGGGATGGCCTTACTTCATGTCCTCCATGTCATGAATGCTGTCAAGTTGTTTCAACTTGAATGTGCCTAACTTCTAGTGGTCAAGATTAGGTCTAGTCAGTCCTCATAGCAGAAATTTTTTTGCCACAACACTCTTCAAAGAAAAATTTTCAGGCCCAAGTCTCACTGGGTATGGGCTTCCATCAAATTTTCTAGATCCTCACAGTTTTCTCTTCTTTCAGGTTCACTAAACATCAATTTTTATTTTCAAAATTTGTTGGCATTCACTTTATGAACAATGTTAAAACTGCAGTTTATTTCAATTGAAAAAAAAAATGTTTTCTGAATTAGGCGAGAGTTCTCTTTATTTCCTCAAACTCCTTTTTACACCTGGCTACACTAAAATTAACTAATTTATTGGCATACATGCCACACCCCCAAACCTAAATTAAACAGTGTCCTCACTATTTATAGTACTGGAGTATAGCATAGAAAAAATGGAAAAGAAAACAAGACAAGTACCAAGAAGAAATTTCTATATAAGCAGGAAAGATATGTACAAAAGGCACAGAAGAAAAACTAAACTACAGTTATTTACATGCATCATCAGGCCAATCGTATAAATCTTGAAGATTTTTCAACTCAGCCTTTGATAAAGGAGTTTTGGGTTGGTTGAGGCTTTTCGGTGGGCTTCTTGGGTGCCTCCTCAGACTGGGCAGTAGGTTACTTATTCTTTTTAGTAGAGGCAGCAAGTGGAGTGGACCAGTCATTTGAATCAGAATCAGATGGAAAGATGGCAGAGGCATCAAGTCCCAGGGCTGCAGCAGCTTCTCGTCTCTCTTTCTTCGAAAGCAAAGTGAAGGGGGTGACTGGAGGGGGTGGGGGTTTTGTGGGGGCTATCTCTTTAGAGTGGGTAGCAGGCTGCTTCCCTTTTTTACGAGTGGAAGTAGAGGATGGTCTGGTGGTGGAGACCTTTCGCTTTGTGGGAGTCCTCTTGGGTTTAGGGGGAGAAGGTTGGGCAGGAGGAGGAATTTGGGATGGAGGAGGTGGAACAGTTACAGGTGGGGAAGGAATAGGTTGAGTGGGGGCATCGACAGGTGGTGGAGCAGTAGGCTGAGTGGTAGAAGAGGATGGAGGAGGTTGGGTGAAGGGGGGATTGTCTGGAGGAAACGAAGACAAAGGAGCTGTTTGATAAGGCTGGGAATGCATCACAGCAATCCTCCTCTCCAGTACCTCAATTTTCTTTTTAGCATGGATTTCATTTATTTCAGGAAGTTCCTGAGTGGCCTTAAGAACTTCCTTGGAGCTGGCTAATTGTTGCTTGATATTTTCAGCATTCTTCTTTTCAAACTCAGCAATGCGAGTCTGAGCTTCAGCAAGCAATTTGCCTGAGTGATAACGAGTGAGAATTTCTTTCCATCCTTTCGAGATATCGCGTAGCTGGATCCTCTGCTCCAATTCCAATAGGGCAATCCTTTCCTCATGCGAAACCTCCAAGTGAGTACGAAGGGCTGCCATACCATGCAGGACATCTCTTCGGATGAAGGTGTTGTCTCTCATGGCATAGAGTAGGGTTACATAAGGGAGAATGCAAATGTTGGATCTGGAGATGATGGGCAAAGAAGGGGGTGGAGTGGGAGAAGAGGAGGGGGTGGAAGAGTCCAGAACCTCAGAAGGATCAGTTTGGGTGGAGGCATCATGAAAAACAGGTGGGGAGGTGGTGGGGGGTAGAGGGGATTCAGCTACTACAAAGGTAAGTAGATCTGGTGATGAGGGTAAAGTGGCTGGTGGTGAGGAAAGTATAGGGAGAGCTGGTGCTGCTACCTCCTCAGACTGGGCAGCAGCAGGGGGTGGGGTAGGTATGGGTGAAGCAGGGGGGATATGTGAGAGGATTGAGGGGCTGGAGAGGATGGGATAAGTGTGTATTGAATTGAGTGGAGGCATGAGCTCATGAGGGTTTGGTTGTCGGTGTTGGTGGCTAATTGGGATTGAATGGACTGGAGGAGGGATAGAATTTGAGTGAGGGTGTCAGGCATGGTGGGGGTAGAAGGGACAAGTGTTTGGACTGGATGGAAGGGAGAAGAGGGTACATGGTTAAAATGAGGGGGAGTAGGGTGTGGGGAGTTAGGCAGTGGGGTGTATTCATGAGCCACATCCTCCACAATGGAGGTCATGAGGGCAGTGAATCCAGTAGTTGTGAACTGGTCCACATCCTGTGTATGGAGAAGGGTTTGGTCAGTGGGTGGAGATGGTATGGTAGGGGTAGGCTCTGAAAATGGAGGAAGGTCAAAGATTTCAGGTGGGAAGACCTGAGTGGTGGTTGAATGTAAAACTGGTTTAGAGGTGGTTAGAATGGGGCCTATTGGAAGAGGAACTGATATAAAGGGAAAGAGCAATGTGGGTGGAGGGGTGGATAATGGGACAGGTATGGTAAGTGGAAGGGTGGATGAGGGTATTTCAGCATGGAGATTAGCTACTATTGTCGCGGGTATTTCAACCTCCTCCACTCCGGCTGGCGTATTTTTCTACATCAATGTGAGGCTTGTGGACCATGCCCTCTTTCCAAATACCTTAGGGGTCACCTTCTCCACTGGCTCATTTTTCTTGATTGCAAATTTCCCAGCCTTCAGCAAACATGTGATGAGTCTACTGAAGGGCAGACCACCTTCCTTTCTTCCTTTACAAAAGCTTGCCTTTTCACCACCTTGTCATTAATGTCCATCATTGCTTCAAAAATCAACTTGGGTGCATTCACAAATTGCCCCTTTGAACAATATTATAGGCCATCCACTAATGGGGCCCTCAGCTCTTGCAAATGCCCAGTGGCATAGACATTTTTCCTAAAAATGGGTCCATGAGTCTTAAGGTAGGAGGGAGGTCTCTTCTTGGTCAGGTTTTGATATCACAATTTCACCAGCCTGGGATAAACCATTTCCTTCAAAGGTGAAAGTAGGAGTAACAAACCTTCTTTCTTCAAATAGTTCAATGTCCCCTGGCACTCTCTAATGTTGGCAAAGTATGCCAGGTCAAAATCTGTCTCAGGGACAAGACTCAAAGTGTCCACAAATTCATTGGGGGTAGTTAACCCAACTGAAAGGGTGGGCAAAGGTATTTCTGCAGCGGGGGCAACTCTCTCTAAAGGTGTTTCTACCACAGGCTCCTGAATTTCAATGGATTTGGCTTTCTTAGCTTTATGGGCCTTCTTGGGTATCTCTTCAGAGAGCTTCCTCTTGGTAGGTGGTTTGGTGGGAGGCTTTGCTTTCTTGGCAGATTTAGGGGTGGAAGCAGTTGGTTGCTGAAACAGGTCAGCTAGGGTTTCTTCAAAATCGGCCATTTTTGCTTTCGAAAATGGAACAGTATCTAAGGAAAATGTGAAATGAGTTGCTCAGAAAATGACTGAGGGAAGCAGAATGACAACTTACCCTAAAATCCTAGGTTTTCTTCTAAATGTCGCACTTTATAGCTCCAATTTCTCTAAAATCCGAGGCAAAATGCTCCCTTGTACCGGCAAAATGTACTGACAAAGTGGCAGACTGAATTGTGACGATTTCTGTGGTATTTAGTAGAGAGAAGGGGGAGGCAAAAAATGAGGAAGAGAGCTCGGGTTTACAGCCGGTACCAATATGGGGCGAAAATGACTTGTTGATAGGTATTTAAAGGATGATATACAATTTCGACAGGATGAATAGGTTGGTTTCGATAGGTTGATGCATCCTATCGAAAGCGTGACAGTCAAAGCTTTTTAAAGTGGATGATTCGATAGGTTCACGATAGGTGGAATCATCTTTCTGATAGGTGTAGGGGTACCTGATTCATCTTTTCGATATGTTCCCGATAGGTATCCAAAACTTATCGAAATCAATATTTTTCCCTTGCTGACCTATCGAGAAGTCTGTTTTACCTGTCGATCATGTTCAGTACCTATCGAAACCCCCAATTATCCTATCGAAGCCATATAGCGACCTAACGAAAAGTGTAATTGACCTATCGATAACTCCCAAAACCACTCAAAACTACAATTCCAGGCTGTCTCAGCTGCAGCCCTCAGCAGGCTTCCCTGTTGTGCTGCTCTACAGTTTGTTTCCCTGATGAACAAACTCTCATTATCTTAGGCCAGGTTTAAATGATGGTCTGATGTTTGTGATAGCATGTTTATTGCTAAAAGAATTTCACTAGAAGCATAAAATAAACACCTAGAACAACAGCAAACTATAATACATATGGTACATACTGGACTGCAGGGGCTAATCCAGAGGATCTAGGAGGTCCACAGCATATGCATGATCAGTACCTTTCGTGGATTCTTTCCTTAGCCAGTGTCCCTCCCCTGAGTGTAGTTTTCCATCTATGAACCAAGCATTGTCCTGCAACAGCCAATGTGTATTTTCATGCATCACCTTCTTTTGTACATTAATGGAAAACAAGCCACTTCAAGAGAGGGTTGATAGCTAGTGTTTTACACATTCAGCTTTACTTTCATGTTGCTAAAGGAGACTTCCATGATTCCTAACCTGCATTGTATACAATCATTAGCCGTGGTTTAAAAAGGGCCTACCTAGAATCACAGGTATGGAAGAAGCACATTTACTTGGTTCCATGTCCAACACTAAAAAGTCAGCAGGATAGAAGAATTTGTCAACTCCAATAAAAACATCATCAATTATCCCCACAGGTTTCCTTTTAGATCCGTCAGCCAGCTGTAGGACCACATGTGTGGGCTTTAATTCTCCTAGGCCCAACTTCTCATATATTGAATATGGAAGCAAATTTACACTGGCTCCCAGATCTAATAAGGCTTTG
The DNA here is from genome assembly GCA_021018995.1 of Chloranthus sessilifolius. Taxonomy (NCBI): domain Eukaryota; kingdom Viridiplantae; phylum Streptophyta; class Magnoliopsida; order Chloranthales; family Chloranthaceae; genus Chloranthus; species Chloranthus sessilifolius. Next base: position 16,018,483 of record CM037595.1, on the reverse strand, counting down.
TCAATGGTGTGATTCCCAATGATGTAGGGGATAGTGGGGGTTTCAGGGTCTTACAATTTGGTTGGGGTTGTAATAGACAAAATTTGTTTCGCTTTCTCTGCTGAAAAGACTTTCTTTGATAGGTGTATCCTAGACTGTCTTTTATGGGTGCATAGCTCTTTCAAAAATATGACATAGGCTGGGACTTTTTTAATTGTATCAAGTAAAGGTAAACTGATCTTTACTTGCTTGAAAGTCTCCATCATTTCCGTAATTTTACCTTGCCCTTTATCAAATGGGGAAGGTGCTTGCAGTGCCTTAGGAAATGGCAAATGTGGGATTGCTCCCTCACCTACAGCCTTAGCCAATGGGGTCTCTTTCTTTTTGATTTTTTTCTTTTCTTGAGGATCCTCATTATCCTCTTTATTGACAGTAGGTTATTCCTTCAAGTCCACCACTGGTGGCCTTTGTTGTGTTCTTATAGAAATCACTTCATTTTCTATTTCCAAGCTCCTCACAGGTTCACAGCCCACTTGGTTGTCCACTAGCCTACCATTTCTCAATTTTGTAATAGATTTGGCTTCCTCATGGGTGGAGGAAACTTCACCCACTACAAACTGTCTTCGTGGGTTGTCCTGTGGTTGGCTAAGTAGCCTCCCTCCTTCTCTTCTAGTCAAGGCATCAGACAGCTGACCAAGTTGATCCTCTGTCTTTTTGATGCTCTGGTTGTGAGAGTGCACAGTTTGGGATAAGGAGTTTAAGTTCTGTAGTGAAGAAAGAACTTGTTCCTTAAAGGAAGATGCTCTCGCAGCTGGAGGAGGTGTAGATTGCTGCACAGGAGGAGCTACAGGTTGGGCCATGGGTTACTGATACTGAGGCCTTGGGACATAACCTTCTCGATAGGGCTGAGCATTTCTGTAGGGCATGGGCTACTGCCTGCTGGCTAGGGTATGCATCTTGTCTCCACCTCCGATTAGGGTGGTTTCTCCATTGATACCTAGCAGCAGGCGGCTGCCCATAAGACTGAGCTACAGCCACTTGCACTGTTATAAAATTAGGAAACTAGCCAGCAGATGAGCATTCTTCAAGGGAGTGAGCAGGGGACTGGCATATGGCACATGCCTCCTCCACCCTAACAGCCACAGGTGACTGCATTACTCTCATCAGCCTATCAAATTTCAGGGCTAGGCTGTCCACTTTCCTTTCTAAATCACTTGGCACACTCACTTCATATAACTTCTCTCTTGAAGTATTCTCCTTCACCAACCTAGGAGACTCTAGATCTCTAGCTAAGGTTTCCCTTTCCATAGAGTTCTCACTAATAATATCAAAGAGCTCCCATGCCTCCTCAACAATTTTATTGAGGTAGGTGCCTCCACAGGAAGCATCTACCATGTCTATGCTTTTAGAATCAATTCCCTTATCTAACATCTACATTCCCCCTTACCTCACCCTACTCTATGCCATGAGAGACAACCCCTTCATTCGAAGAGATGTCCTGCATGGTATGGCAGCACTCCGTACTCACTTGGAGGTTTCGTATGAGGAAAGGATTGCCCTACTGGAATTGGAGTAGAGGATCCAGCTGCATGATATCTCCAAAGGATGGAAAGAAATTCTCACTCGTTATCACTCAACCAAATTACTTGCGGAAGCTCAGACTCGCATTGCTGAGTTTGAAAAGAAGAATGCTGAAAACATCAAGCAACAATTAGCCAGCTCCAAGGAAGTTCTTAAGGCCACTCAGGAACTTGCTGAAACAGATGAACTCTATGCTAAAAAGAAAATTGAGGTACTGGAGAGGAAGATTGCTTTGATGCTTTCCCAGCCTTATCAACCATCTCCTCTGTCTTCGATTCCTCTAGACAATCCCCCCTCCACCCAATCTCTTCCATCCTCTTCTACCACTCAGCCTACTGCTTCACCACCTGCCGATGCCCCCACTCAACCTATTCCTTCCCCACCTGTAACTGTTCCTCCTCTTCCATCCCAAATTCCTCCTCCTGCCAACCTTCTCCCCCTAAACCCAAGAGGACTCCAGCAAAGCGAAAGGTCTCCGCCACCAAACCATCCTCTGCTTCCACTCGCAAAAAAGGGAAGCAGACTGCTACCCACTCTGAAGAGGTAGCCCCCATAAAACCCTCCACCCCCTCAAGTCTCCCCCTCCACTTTGCTTTCCAAGAAAGAGAGACGAGAAGTTGTTGCAGCCCTGGGACTTGATGCCTCTTCCAATCTTTCCATCTGATTTTGATTCAGATAACTGGTCCACTCCACTTGTTGCATCTACTAAAAAGAATAAGCAACCTGCTGCCTAGTCTGAGGAGGCACCCAAGAAGCCCACCAAAGAGCTTCAACCAACACCCAAAACTCCTTTCTCAAAGGCTGATGATGCATGTAAATAACTGTAGTTTAGTTTCTCTTCTATGCCTTTTGTACATATCTTTGTTGCTTATATAGAAATTTCTTCTTGGTACTTGTCTTGTTTTTTTTTCCATTTTTTCTATGCTATACTCCACTGCTATAAATAGTGAGGACACTGTTTAATTTAGGTTTGGGGGTGTGGCATGTATGCCAATAAATTAGTCAATTTCAGTGCAGCCAAGTGTAAAAAGGAGTTTGAGGAAATAAAGTGAACTCTCGCCTAATTCAGAATTTTTTTTTTTTTTATTTTAGAATTGAAATAAACTATAGTTTTAACATTGTTCATAAAGTGAATGTCAACAAATTTTAAAAATAAAAATTGATGTTTAGTGAACCTGAAAGGAGAGAAAACGGTGAGGATGCCCCCCAGAAAATTTGATGGAAGGCCATACCCAGTGAGACTTGGGCCTGAAGATTTTTCTTTGAAGAGTGTTGTTGCAAATTTTTTCTGCTTTGAGGACTAACTGGACCTAATCTTGACCAGTAGAAGTTAGGCACATCCAAGTTGAAACAGCTTGACAGGATTCATGACATTGAGGACATGAAGTAAGGCCATCCCTTGGATAGTTTGAGCTTAAAATCTTCCACCTTTGAACTGCCCTTGATACACACCATTTGAGCCTTAAAAATCCTAAATTTTCTTTGTTAAAAACCAGAAAATTTGAACCCAAAATCCCTTGGCCTATTTCAGTTCACCCTTGATCTGAGAAATCAAGAAAAAGAAGGAGAAGTGAAGTCAGAGGAGCAAGGTTTGACTTTTGATTGAAAGAGAAGGAAGCTCATTTGGTGGCCATTGTGGCATTCCTGCCCATAAAGTTCAAAAAAAAAAAAAAAAAAAAAACGTCAAACAGAAAAGCAAAACAAAAGAATAAGAAGGAGAAGTCACTTGATTGGATATTTTGAAAAAGAAGAGAAAAACCTGGCCACTTTGCCTCTGCAAATTCGAAAAGAAGATGGATCTTTGCTGAAATGAAGAAGGTGTACATGTCACCTCCTTACCTTGTTGATTTCTCAATGCTGAATCCCATTCTCCCCTTTTATTTTTTGTAAACATCATCCCTAAGCCACATTACAACCCAATAAAAAGACCTTACTGATCTGAAATGGATTGAGCCGTCATGTGGAGATAAGGATCTGTTTAGTCTATGGTGTAAGGAGCTGGAGAAGTCAGAAATCAGAGTAATGCCTATACTCATGCTTGCAGTCCTATTTGAGGGTTGTAACTATTCTTGAGCTGAGTGATATGATGCACCCGGCTTCCTGGTATTAATGAGTGAACAGCCCAGGTGAGAATTGGGCCTGCAATCCAATTTGACAGGGGTAGTGTCAGCACAGATAGCTTAAATGAATGGTGAGCTCTGCATCAAAATTTTGAAAGGAAGGCCTTGACATGAACCGAATGATGAAGAAGAAATTACAGCAGACTTTCATGATCCAAAGGGATGCTCTCCCTATTGAAATTCCTCTAAAGGTGCATGGTGTGAATCCATTTTATCTACTCAAACTCTGCTTTAACTAGTTGCACTATGATTAACTAAATTTTATTGGAGAAGTTTGTGGGTACCTTCACTGAAAACCCTAAGGAAATTTCACTCCTCCAATAGGGATCACCTAAGGGTTTCAGGGACTAGCAAAGCTTAGGTTTGAGGGTGTGTTAAGTGACAAAAAATGCCACTTTTCACCCTTTAACCTGACCATTGATAGACTTGTGAGCACACTAATAAGCCCCTGTCGAGTGTATTTCGTAGACAGTAATAAAAGATGTTAATAATGTAGAAAACCACTCAAGAATGCTCATAATGAGGCCATCTCTTAGCACAGGACAGACCCAGCAATAGCACACCAGAGGGTAGCACATCACTGGACCCTTAAGAGTGCTTGGCTGTAGCAGAACTAGGTGAAGGAAGTGAAGACAGGCCAAAAACATCCTATCGAGAGGACATCTGAAGATTTTGATAGAAGCTGAGGGTTAAGTTAGAGGAATTCGTGCAGATTGGTGAGGTTTCGATAGGATCTGAAGGCTGAAAGAATAAGAAGTCGCGAGGATTGTGAAATTCGATAGCAACCAAGAACTTATCGAACAGTTGAGAGAAAGACAGATTTCATCTTGATAAAATCTACCTGAGGAGAAAACGGAACCTTTCGAAGGGTTCCTGAACCAATCGAAAGGTCTCTAGAACCTATCGAAAGATTGCCTGAACTTAATGAAATGTAGGTGCTGGAACAGCACCTATCGAAGGAGTGAGGGCCATCCTATCGAAGTGATGGAATGCAAAGCTACAACCTGATGAAACGGTCTCCCAACCTATCAAACTACTCCTCCAACCTATCGAATGCTCCAGATAAAGTGCAGTGAAGATGAAGCCCCAAAGATCATCCTATCGAAAGCTATCGAAGGGATTGGAGAACCTGACGAAAGGACTAAAAAGCGTTACCAGAACTTGTCGGAAGCTTCCCCAACCTGTCAAAATCATGTGTAGAACTTCTCAGAAACTCGGCTATCCACACGCTGTGACTTCGTGACCTACTGCGCGCAACCCGAGGCACTTGGTGACCGACACGACGGTTCTAGAAGATGCCCTAGGAAACCCTAACTGACCCACGTGCTCTAACAGAACCCTAACAAACTCTGAGGACTTTCTAGAAAGGAGTTTTAGCAGGAAAAATAGAGGAGAAAGCTATATATAAAGACCCCCAATTGCAATGGGGGGGATCGAGATCCAACCAAAATTCTGGATATTGGAGCTTGCAGAGAAATTCCATTTTCCCTCCTTTAGCCCAACAATGGTTGGATAATTCCCTTGGAGTAGTGAGGAGAGAGGTTAGATCTGTAATTGGGTAAGGTTGAGAGTATTATTGTGGGTTCATTGCTGCACAGACTACAGATCTGAGAGCATTTCCATTATAGAGTTTGATTGGAATGTAAATGTTGTTTTTAATGCTATAATTAGATCTAAAGTTTCTTTGGTTTCATTTGGTGGTCGATCAGATTTGTTTAGAGGAGTCTGTAGATCAGCTCACCCGCTTAACTGGTAGACCTCTTGGATACCATCTGATCTCCTTGGATCTGATACTCCTATAATTCCCTGAGTCTGTGACCTTGGAATTGTAGCATCTGTAGTAGTTTTAATTATTCTGATTGATGCTTTTGCTTTGGAGGAGATCCCTTAGATGATCTGTGACCATTAAAGTGGATAGATCATAGCCTTAAGATTAGTCCAAGCTCAGGCTCCAATTGGATTCGTCTGCTGTAAATCCCTAGATCAAATAAAATCTATAGGATGGTTTGTGATCATTCAAGTGGACAAATCATAGCCTTAAGACCAGGTAGATCCTGTGATTTGGAATGGAGTTTTCTACCCTGCAGCTGTGCTTATAGCCAGTTGAAGGAATTGTGTGCCCCGAACCTCTGTGGCATGACTAACCTAATCTGAATTCAGTGAGACCAATCTCCAAGCTACTCTTCTCCATTGTCTATTTTTAACTCCTTTGCCCTGCAAGATCTAAATTCCTAAACTCGATACAAGTTAATCTTCGTTTAATTTCGGTATAGCTTCAGTGACAACCCCTTTTAAACCTCTCCCTTGTCTTTTAGCTAAAGTAGCATTAGTTAGGGTGCCAGATCTCTTACAGATATGGAGATTTACCATATTTTTAACCTAACCTCCCTATGGACATTCCCTTACTCACCATCTTTTTAAAACTTGCTACAACAGACCCAGATTACTTGCAGGTCTGTGTGAGTGTATTCTGCCTAGTTTTATGAATGATTTTAGACCCTATTTGAAGGGAAGGCAGAATTCCCAACAAGTTTTTATAGCCAACCATTGTTGGGCTAAAGGAGGGAAAATGGAATTTCTCTACAAGCTCCAATCTCTAGAATTTTGCTCAGATCTCGATCCCCCCTAATTGCAATTGGGGGTCTCTATATATAGCATTCTCCTCTATTTTTTCTGCCAAAACTCCTTTCTAGAAGGTCCTTAAAGTTTGTTAGGGTTTTGTTAGAACACGTGGGTCGGTTAGGGTTTCCTAGGGCATCTTTTGGAATCATCGTGTCCATCACCAAATGCCTCAGGTTGTGTGCAACTATGCACAAGTCACAGCCTGTGCATAGCTGAGTTTCTGAGAAGTTCTACACACGATTTCGATAGGTTGGGGAAGCTTCCGACAGGTTCTGGTAAAGCTTTTAAGACCTTTCGCCAGGTTCTCCAATCTCTTCTATAAATTCCGATAGGATGAGCTTTGAGGCTTTATCTTCACTGCAGTTTATCTGGAGCATTCGACAGGTTGGAGGAGTAGTTCAATAGGTTGGGAGACTGTTTCCTTAGGTTGTAGCTTTGCATTCCATCACTTCGATAGGATGGCTCTCACTCCTTCGATAGGTGTTGTTCTAACACCTCCATTTCGTTAGGTTCAGGCGATCTTTTGATAGGTTCTGGAGACCTTTCGATAGGTTCAAGATTTGAAAGGTTCCCTTTTCTCCTCAAGTAGATTTCATCAGGAAGAAATCTGTCTTTCTCTCAATTGTTCGATAGGTTTTTGGATCCTATCAAATTTCACAATCCTCACTTCTTCTTTCTGCCTTCAGATCCTATCGAAACCTCGCCAATCTACATGAATTCCTCTAATTTAACTCTCAGCTCCTATCGAAATCTTCAGATGTCCTCTCGAGAGGATTTTTTGGCCTATCTTCACTACCTTCGCCTTGTTTTGCTACAGCCAAGCACTCTAAGGGTCCAGTGATGTGCTACCCTCTGGTGTGCTCTTGCTAGGTCTGTCCTGTGCTGAGAGATGGCCCCTTTGTGGGCATTCTTGAGTGATTTTTTGCATTAGTATCATCTTTTATTGCTGTCTACAAAATACATTCGATAGAGGCTTATTAGTGTGCTCACAGGTCTATCAATGGTCAGGTTAAAGGGTGAAAAGTGGCATTTTTCACCACTTAAGACACCCCCAAACCTAAGCTTTGCTAGTCCCTGAGCAAAGGAGAATTAAAAAGAATTAAAAATGCCACTTTCGTAGGGAGCACGGATGCATTTAGCATATGCACCAGGCCATTTAAACCCCTAGGTGATCCCTAGTGGAGGAGTGAAGTCTCCTGAGGGTTTTTAGTAAAGGTACCCACACACTTCTCCAATTAAATTTAGTTAATCATAGTGCAACCGGTTAAAGTAGAGTTTGAGTAGATAAAATGGATTCACACCATGCACCTTAGAGGAATTTCAATAGGGACAGCATCCCTTTGGATCATGAAAGTCTGCTGCAATTTATTCATCATCACTCAGTTCATGTCAAGGCCTTTCTTCCAAAATTTGATGCAGAGCTCACCATTCATTTATGCTTTCTGTGCTAATACTACCCCTATCAAATTGGATTGCAAGCCCAATTCTCACCAGGGCTGTTCACTCATTAATACAAGGAGGAGGGGTGCTTCATATCACTCAGCTCAAGAACAGTTACAGCCCTCAAATAGGACTGCAAGCATGAGCATAGGCATTGCTCTGATTTCTAAGTTCTCCAGCTCCTTATACCATAGATTAAACAGATCCTTATCTCAACATGACGGCTCGATCCATTTCAGATCAGTAAGGTCTTTTTATTGGGTTGTGTTTTGGCTTAGGGATGAGGTTTGCAAAAAATAAAAGGAGAGAATGGGATTCAAAATTGAGAAATCAACAAGGTAAGGAGGTGACATGTACACCTTCTTCATTCCAGCAAAGATCCATCTTCTTTTCGAATTTGTAGAGGCAAAGTGGCCAGTTTTTTCTCATCTTTTTCAAAATATCCAATGAAGTGACTTCTCTTTCTCACTCTTTTGTTTTGCTTTTCTTTTTTTTTTTTTTTTTTTTGTATGGGCCGAAATGCCACGATGGCCACCAAATGAACTTCCTTCTCTTTCAACCAAAAGTCAAACCTTGCTCCTCTAACCTCACTTCTCCTTCTTTTTCCTGATTTCACAGATCAAGGGTGAACTGAAATAGGCCAAGGGTTTTGCGTTCAAATTTCTTGGTTTTTAGCAAAGAAAATTTAGGATTTTTAAGGCTCAACTAGTGTGTATCAAGGGCAGTTCAAAGGTTGAAGATTTTAAGCTCAAATTGTCCAAGGGGTGGCCTTACTTCATGTCCTCCATGTCATGAGTGCTGTCAAGTTGTTTCAACTTGGATGTGGTTAACTTCTAGTGGTCAAGATTAGGTCCCGTCAATCCTCAGAGCAGAAACAATTTGCCACAACACTCTTCAAAGAAAAATTTTCAGGCCCAAGTCTCACTGGGTATAGCCTTCCATCAAATTTTCTGAGGGGTACCCTCACAATTTTCTCTCCTTTCAGGTTCACTAAACATCAATTTTTTTTTTTTTTTTCAAAATTTGTTGGCATTCACTTCATGAACAATGTTAAAACTACAGTTTATTTCAAAAAGGTTTTCTGAATTAGGTGAGAGTTCACTTTATTTCCTCAAACTCCTTTTTACACCTGGCTGCACTGAAATTAACTAATTTATTGGCATACATGCCACACCCCCAAACCTAAATTAAACAGTGTCCTCACTGTTTATAGCATAGTGGGTGTAGCCGTGCAGACATCCAGAGAAAGAAAAAAACAATTAGACAAGTAGAAAAAAAGAATGGAATAAGCAAAGCATTTTATTAAAAATAAACTAAGCAGACAGCCAGTACAATGGTCAAGCACAAGGATGCGAAAGGTAAGTCATTCATGTGGACAAAATATCCTTGGCAAACTAAAAGCCTTCCCCCTGGCTCAGGGATATCCTCAGCCTGTGTCAGGTGGAAGAGGAATTGCAATCCAAGAGGGGAGAAAGAAAAGGAAAAAGAACAGGATCAGGGGGCAGGAGGAGGATGAGGGTGGAGAAGCCGGTGGCTAGGTCTTTTGCCTCTTGTTCTCCCTCTTTTCTTTTTTCTTTTCCTCCTTGGCGAGGATCCGCTGTACCTTCTCATATTCATCCCAGAGGAATTGTAACGGGTCTGGTTCCTTGGGTGGTGGTGGCTCCAGCCACAAGAGGGAGAGTTGGGCTGGAGTCAAGGTGGGCTTGTCATCTACCATGGTTATGAGAGGGATTGCTTATGTTAGAGGGGGATGAATGGGAAGAAGTCGAGCCATATGTTTCAATTTAAGGTGGGTGCATGCTAGAATATGAAGCGACGTATTAAATATCGCCGCCTTCCAAGAAAAGGAGTGAATGGTTAATTCCACCATTCATTATGGGGAATGAAGTCGTGCATTAACTGACAGCCTATATTTGGCGCTGAGAGTTACGGCGAAATGTAGAAACCCAGGAGGGTTAAGAGTGTAAAGATGCACCATAAGCACAGATGCACCATAAGCATGTAAAGAGTGAACACGCTATCGATAGGATGGTTTTTTAAGATTTCGACAGGTTAAGTCTTCCTATCGAATTCTCACTAGTATGCAGCTTGTAGTGGAATGCTCTGATAGGTTCAATCCATCCTATCGAAATGAATGATCATCGCTTTTGATAGGATAAAGCATTCAACTCGATAGGAAGCCGATAGGTGGAAACATTCTTTCGATAGGTTGGATAATACATTTTTCATCCTGTCGATAGGTTCCAGATAGGAGTCCAGAACCTATCGCACAGTTGATCTCACCTATCGATAAGTCTCAGCACCTATCGAAATCCTCACCAATCCTATCGACGTCGGCAACTGACCTAGCGAAAGGTCCAAATGACCTATCGAGAGGTCCTATAAGCTTAGGAACATAGCCTGTGTGTGCGGTACTTTAGCCTTAGCACCCAAAGAACGCTTTTAGTGCTACCATTCGCATTTTCTTCCGACTGCTCCCAAGGTCCCTAGATTGCAGGTCATTTTATTGTGGAAAAAATAACATGGGAAATAATCAAAATAGAATAATACAAATCGAAGTCAGGTATTAACCTGGAGGATCCTGGAAATCAATGATCTCCTCTGGCTCACAAATGTTGTTGACACAAAGTTTCGGCCTCTGGCCATTGACCTTCATGATTATGCCATCTGTAGGGTCCATGACTTCGACAGCTTCAGATGGAGAAACGTGTACAACTGTGAAAGGTCCATCCCATCTGGACTGTAACTTTCCTGGAAAGAATTTCAATCTAGAGTTGAACATCCATACCTTGTCATTTATCTTGAAATCTTTTCGTAGTAAGTATCTGTCATGGAAGGCTTTGGTCTTCTCCTTGTAGATCCGAGCATTGGCATATGCTTCTAATCTCAACTCATTCAGATCGGATAACTGGAGTTTCCTCTGCACAATAAAGAGTTGCTCATCTGGGAAGGAGTCATTAATGGGCAAGCTCTCTATTTCAGCTGCTGGGATCCTTGACAGATGGTCAACCACCACGTTCTCAACTCCCTTCTTGTCTTTAATCTCCAAATTGAATTCCTGCAATAGAAGAATCCATCTGATTAGTCTTGCATTGGCTTCCTTTTTGGACAAGAGGTATTTCAAAGCCGAGTGGTCAGTGAACACAATGAATTTTTATCCCAGCACATAAGACCTGAATTTTTCTAAAGCAAATACAATGGCGAAGAGCTCTTTCTCAGTTGTAGTATAATTCAATTGAGCATCAACGATTGATTTGCTAGCATATGCTACCATAGAAGGTGCTTTGTCTTTTCTTTGACCTAAAACTGCCCCAATGGCAAAGTCTGATGCATCACACATTAGCTCAAATGGTAGAGAGAAGTTAGGGGCTTGCAAGATGGGAGCTGTAGTCAAACAAGTCTTTTACAGTTTAAAAGCAGCTTGGCATTCATCATTAAAGTCAAAAGGAATATCATGGTACAACAGGCGACAAAGGGGTTTGGACATTTTGTTGAAGTCCTTGATGAACCTCCTATAAAACCCAGCATGGCCCAAAAATGACCTAACTTGTTTGACAGTTTTGGGAGGGGGCAAATGAGCAATTAAATCAATCTTAGCTTGATTAACCTCGATTCCTCTGTGAGAGACAACATGTCCTAGAACAGTGCCTTGAGTCACCATGAAGTGACTCTTCTCCCAACTCAGAACTAGGTTGGTCTCCTCACATCTTTACAGCGCAAAGCTGAGATGGTGCAGGCATTGGCTAAAATCATTTTCATAAATGGAGAAATCATCCATAAAGATCTCCAAAAACTTATCAATCATGTCAGAGAAGATAGCATACATGCATCTTTGGAAAGTGGCAGGTGCATTACACAACCCAAATGGCATCCTTCTGTATGCAAAGGTTCCAAATGGGCAAGTGAATGTAGTTTTGTCTTGGTCCTGGGGGTAGACAGGGATCTGATTGTACCCTGAATATCCATCTAGAAAATAGTAATAGGCCTTGTCCATTAGCTTGTCCAAAATTTGATCTATGAAGGGCAATGGGAAGTGATCCTTGCTGGTTTTTCCATTAAGCTTTCAGTAATCTATGCATACCCTCCAACCAGTGGTCTGTCCGATTGGAATCAGCTCACCATAATCTGCTTCAACAACTGTATTGCCAGATTTCTTGGGTACTACCTGGGTAGGTGCTACCCATTGAGAATCCGAGATGGGGTAAATTATCCCAGCATCTAGGAGTTTGACTACCTCCTTCATCACAACCTCCTACATGTGTGGGTTGAGTTTTCTTTACATCTCTCTGGAGGGTTTGGAGCTGTCCTCAAGATGAATTTTATGCATGCACACAGCAGGGTTGATTTCCCCTAGGTCTGCAATGGTCCATCCTATTGCCTTCTTATGCCTTTTTAGTACACAAAGTAGTTCTTTTTTCTGCTCAAAAGTGAGGGAAGAAGAGATTATCACAGGCAATTTGTTGTTATCTCCTAAAAGGCATATTACAAAGCTTTTGGGAGTTGCTTTAACTCCACCTCTGGGGGATTGATGAGGGAGGGCAATAGGGGTGCCTTGGCGGGAGGTGGGAGAGGCAACAAAGCAGGTTTCCATAGATGGTGCTTTGCTGGTTCTGCTTTAGAAGAGACAAGTTTCACATGCTCAATCTCAGAGGTGGGAACCTTCTCTACCTCTATTTCCTTCCATACTTCAGCTAGCTCATTAAAACATTCCTTACCATACAGCAGCATATTCAAATTTTCTTGAACAACCTCATCTATCACATCAAAAGAAAAATAGTCCTCATCGAGATGAGGTTCATTTGCTGTATTGTACACATTCAATTTGACCTTCATCTTTCCAAATGACACTTCCATTATTCCAGACCTGCATTGAATACAAGCATTAGCTGTGGCTAAAAAGGGTCTATCTAGTATTACAGGTATAGAAGTGACACTTCTACCTAGCTCCATATCCAGCACCAAAAAGTCAGTAGGATCGAAGAATTTGTCAACTCCAACCAAAACATCTTCAATTATCCCCACAGGTTTCCTTTCAGATTTGTCAGCCAGCTGTAGGACCACATTTTGGACTTTAATTCTCCTAGGCCCAGCTTCTCATATATTGAATATAGAAGCAAATTTACGATGGCTCCCAGATCTAATAGGGCCTTATCAATGGTGTGATCCCCAATGATGCAGGGGATAGTGGGGAGGCCAGGGTCTTAAAGTTCGGGAGGAGTTGCAATAGACAAAATTTGCTTGACTTTTTCTGCTGCAAAGACCTTCTTGGATAGGTGTACCGTAGATTGTCTTTTATGGGTGCACAGGTCTTTCAAAAACTTGGCATAGGCTAGGACTTATTTAATGGAATCAAATAAAGGCAAATTGATCTTTACTTGCTTGAAAGTCTCAATCATTTTCTCAAATTTACCTTGCCCTTTATCAAAAGGGGAAGGTGCTTGCAGTGCCTTAGGAAATGGCAAATGTGGGATTGCTCCCTCACTCGCAGCCTTAGCCAATGGGGTCTCTTTCTTTTTTATTTTTTTCTTTTCTTGAGGATCCTTATTATCCTCTTTATTGACAGTAGGTTGTTCCTTCAAGTCCACCACTGGTGGCCTTTGTTGTGTTCTTGTATAAATCACTTCCTTTTCTTCCCCCAAGCTCCTCACAGGCTCACAGCCCACTCGGTTGTCTACTAGCCTACCACTTCTCAATGTTATAACAGATTTGGCTTCCTCATGGGTGGAGGAAACTTCACCCACTACAAACTATCTTCGTGGGTTGTCCTGTGGTTGGCTAGGCAGCCTCCCTCCTTCTCTTCTAGTCAAGGCATCAGACAGCTGACCAAGTTGATCCTCTACCTTTTTTATGCTCTAGTTGTGAGAGTGCACAGTTTGGGATAAGGAGTTCAAGTTCTACACTAAAGATAGAACTTGTTCCTCAACGAAAGATGCTCTCACAGCTGGAGGAGGTGCAAATTGCTGCACAGGAGGAGCTACAGGTTGGGCCATGGGTTGCTAATACTGAGGCCTTGGGACATAACCTTCTCGATAGGGCTGAGCATTTCTGTAGGGCATGGGCTGCTGTGGCTACTGCTACTGGATGGGGTATGCATCTTGTCTCCATCTCAGATTGGGGTGGTTCCTTCACTGATACCCAGCAGCAGGCAGTTCCGCTTCTTGCTCTAAAAATGAAGAAAGACTTGTCGGAAATCGCCGGTTGGGTTTACCAACCAATAGCAGCCCATAAGACTAAGCTGCAACCACATGCTCTGTTATAAAATCAGAAAACTGGCCAGCAGATGAGCATTCTTCAAGGGAGTGAGCAGGGGACTAGCATATGGCACATGCCTCCTCCACCCTAGCAGCCACAGGTGACTGCATTGCTCCCATCAGCCTATCAAATTTCAGGGCTAGGCTATCCACTTTCCTTTCCAAATCACTTGGCACACTCACTTCATATAACTTCCTTCTTAAAGTATTCTCCTTCTCCAACCTAGGAGGCTCTAGATCTCTAGCCAAGGATTCCCTTTGCATAGAGTTCTCACTAATAATATCAAAGAGCTCCCATGCCTCCTCAGCAGTTTTATGGAGGTAGGTGCCTCCACAGGAAGCATCTATCATGTCTCTGCTTTTAGAATCAATTTCCTGATAAAAGTTTTTAACCAATTGCCATTCAGGGATTTGATGGTGGGCGCATTTCTTTAGGAGTTCCTTAAATCTCTCCCAGGATTGATGAAAATCTTTAGTTGGATATTGGGTAAAAGAGATGATACCCTTCCTCAATTGGCTGGTTTTTGACATAGGAAAGAACTTGGCCAAAATTTGACATTAGAGGTCACTCTAGGACTGAATGCTATTGGGTGGAAGAAAGGACAACCAGGTCTTGGCTCTGTCCTTTAATGAAAAAGGAAAGAGTCTCATCCTGGGGGCCTCCTCCCCCAAACCTGTGATGTTAAATGTCATGCACAGTCCCAAGAACTCATCAATGTGCTTGTAGGGGTCTTCTTTAGCCAGGCCATGAAATGAGGGCAGCATTTGAATTATGGAAGATTTTATCTCATAGTTTCCTTGAGCAGCTGGGAATTGAATGCTGAAGGGAGAATTATAGATTCCTGGTGCATTAAACTCCTTGAGGGTTCTCGGCTGATGTTGCTCACCCATTTCTACAGAGTCAATGGCAACAGATGTGAGTGTAGTTCGTCTGGATCTGAGAAGTGTTTCAACCTCTGAATTTAGTGGAATAATCTGAGATTGGAGAGTTCTCCTACCAAACATAGAACACTCAAAATCTGAATGCAGAACAAATCCTCAACACAACAAGTAGAATCAACCAAATTCTCTAACTACTCTAAAAATCAACAGATCTAAAAAAATAAAAGGGGGGTAGAGGGATGCAAACTACAGAGCAACCTCCAGCACAATTCTCCTCTCACACTGCAACCTCAGATCTGATGAAATGCACACAAAATACTGAAAAACAACAAAACTCACAAATACAGTTAGTAAAATCAAACAAACAACTATAGATCTATGATCAAAACTTAGATCTACCAATTTCTAAACACACCTCCCCTGCAACGGCACCAAAAACTTGTTGGGAAATCTGCTTTCCCTTCAAATAGGGTCTAAAATCATTCATCAAACTAGGCAGAACACACTCACACAGACCTGCAAGTAATCAAGGGCGATTGTAGCAAGTTTTAAAAAGATGGTGAGTAAGGGAATGTCCACAAGGAGGTTAGGATAAAAATGTGGTAAATCTCCAGATCTGTAAGAGATCTGGCACCCTAACTAAGGCTACATTAGCTAAAAGACAGGGGGGAGGTTTAAAAGGGGTTGTCACTGAAGCTATACGGAAATTAAACGATGACTAACTTGGATCAAGTTTAGGAATTTAGATCTTGCAGGGCAAAGGAGTTAAAAATAGAAAATAGAGAAGAGTAGCTTGGAGATTGGTCTCACTGAATTCAGATTAGGTTAATCATGCCACAGAGGTTCGGGGCACACAATTCCCTCAACTGGCTATAAGCACAGCTGCAAGGTAGAAGACACCACTCCAAATCACAGGATCTACCTGGTCTTAAGGCTATGATCTATCCACTTGAATGGTCACAGACCATCCTATAAACTTTATCTGATCCAGGGATTTACAGTAGATGAATCCAATTGGAGCGTAAGCTTGGAATAATCTTAAGGCTATGATCTGTCCACTTTAATGGTCACAGATCATCCTCGGGATCTCCAAAGCAAAAGCATCAATCAGAACAATTTAAACCACTACAAATGCTATAATTCCAAGGTCACAGACTAAGGGAATTACAGGAGTATCAGATCCAGGGAGATCAGATGGTATCCGAGAGGTCAACTAGTTAAGCGGGTGAGCTGATCTACAGGCTCCTCTACACAAATCCGATCGAGCACCAAATGGAACTAAAGGAACTTTAGATATAATTATAGTATTAAAAAAACATTTACATTGTAATCAAACTCACTCTACAATGGAATTGGTCTCAGATCTGTAGTCTGTGCAGCAATGAACCCACAATAGCACTCTCAACCTTACCCAATTATAGATCTAACCTCTCTCCTCGCTACTCCAGGGGGATTAGCCAACCATTGTTGGGCTAAAGGAGGGAAAATGGAATTTATCTACAAGCTCTAATCTCCAGAATTTTGCTCATATCTCGATCCCCCCTAATTACAATTGGGGGTCTCTATATATAGCTTTCTCCTCTGTTGTTCCTGCCAAAATTTCTTTCTAGAAGGTCCTCAGAGTTTCTTAGGGTTCTGTTAGAGCACGTGGGTTGGTTCGGGATTCCTATGGCATCTTCTGAAATCGTTGTGCTGGTCACCAAGTGCGTCGGGTTACGTGCAGCAGGTCACCAAGTCATAGCGTGTGCATAGCTGAGTTTCTGAGACGTTCTGCACACGATTTCGATAGGTTGGGGAAGCTTCCGACAGGTTCTGGTAAAGCATTTTAGACCTTTTGCCATGCTCTCCAATCCCTTTGATAGATTTTGATACGATGAGCTTTGAGGCTTTATCATCACTACACTTTATCTGGAGCATTCGACAGCTTGGAGGAGTAGTTTGATAGGTTGGGAGACCGTTTCGTTAGGTTGTAGCTTTGCATTCCATCACTTCGATAGGATGGCTCTCACTCCTTCGATAGGTGTTGTTCCAACACCTCCATTTCATTAGGTTCATGCGGCCTTTCGATAGGTTCTGGAGACCTTTCGATAGGTTCAGGAACCCTTCGAAAGGTTCCCTTTTCTCCTCAAGTAGATTTCGTCAGGATGAAATCTGTCTTTCTCTCAACTGTTCGATAGGTTCTTGGATCCTATCGAATTTCACAATCCTCACGACTTCTTCTTCTTTCTGCCTTTAGATCCTATCAAAACCTCGCTAATCTGCACAAATTTCTCTAATTTAACTCTCAGCTACTATCGAAATCTTCAGATGTCCTCTCGATAGGATGTTTTTGGCATGTCTTCACTTCCTTCGCCTTGTTCTACTGCAACCAAGCACTCTAAGGGTCCAGTGGTGTGCTACCCTCTGGTGTGCTCTTGTTGGGTCTGTCTTGTGCTGAGAGATGGCCCCTTTGTGGGCATTCTCGAGTGGTTTTCTGCATTAGTATCATCTTTTATTACTGTCTAGAAAATACACTCGACAGAGGCTTATTTGTGTGCTCACAGGTCTATCAATGGTCAGGTTAAAGGGTGAAAAGTGGCATTTTTCACCACTTAACACATCCCCAAACCTAAGCTTTGCTAGTCCTTGAGCAAAGGAGAATTAAAAAGAATTAAAAATGCCACTTTCGTAGGGAGCACAGATGCATTTAGCATATGCACCAAGCCTTTTAAACCCCTAGGTGATCCCTAGTGGGGGAGTGAAGTCTCCTGAGGGTTTTTAGTGAAGGTACCCACAAACTTCTCCAATTAAATTTAGTTAATCATAGTGCAACCGGTTAAAGCAGAGTTTGAGTAAATAAAATGGATTCACACCATGCACCTTTAAAGGAATTTCAAAAGGGAGAGCATCCCTTTGGATCATGAATGTCTGCTGCAATTTCTTTATCATCACTCAGTTCATGTCAAGGCCTTTCTTCCAAAATTTGATGCAGAGCTCACCATTCATTTAAGCTTTCTGTGCTAATACTACCCCTATCAAATTGGATTGCAAGCCCAATTCTCACCAGGGCTGTTCACTCATTAATACAAGGAGGAGGGGTGCATCATATCACTCAGCTCAAGAACAGTTACAGCCCTCAAATAGGACTGCAAGCATGAGCATAGGCATTGCTCTGATTTCTAACTTCTCCAGCTCCTTATACCATAGATTAAACAGATCCTTATCTCAACATGACGGCTCGATCCATTTCAGATCAGTAAGGTCTTGCAAAAAATAAAAGGGGAGAATGGGATTCAAAATTAAGAAATCAACAAGGTAAGGAGGTGACATGTACACTTTCTTCATTCCAGCAAAGATCCATCTTCTTTTCGAATTTGTAGGGGCAAAGTCGCCAGCTTTTTCTCTTCTTTTTCAAAATATCCAATGAAGTGGCTTCTCTTTCTCATTCTTTTGTTTTGCTTTTCTATTTTTTTTTTCTTTTATATGTGTAGAAATGCCATGATGGCCACCAAATGAGCTTCCTTCTCTTTCAACCAAAAGTCAAACCTTGCTCCTTTAGCAAAGAAAATTTAGGATTTTTAAGGCTCAAATGGTGTGTATCAAGGGCAGTTCAAAGGAGGAAGATTTTAAGCTCAAACTGTCCAAGGGATGGCCTTACTTCATGTCCTCCATGTCATGAGTGTTGTCAAGCTGTTTCAACTTGGATGTGCCAAACTTCTAGTGGTCAAGATTTGGTCCCGTCAGTCCTTAGAGCAGAAAAAATTTGCCACAACACTCTTCAAAGAAAAATTTTCAAGCCCAAGTCTCACTGGGTATGGCCTTCCATCAAATTTTCTGGGGGGTATCCTCACAATTTTCTCTCCTTTCAGGTTCACTAAACATCAATTTTTTTTTATTTTCAAAATTTGTTGACATTCACTTCATGAACAATGTTAAAACTGCAGTTTATTTCAAAACAATTTTCTGAATTAGGTGAGAGTTCACTTTATTTCCTCAAACTCCTTTTTACACCAGGCTGCACTGAAATTAACTAATTTATTGGCATACATGTCACACCCCCAAACCTAAATTAAACAGTGTCCTCACTGTTTATAGCATAGTGGGTGTAGCCGTGCAGACATCCAGAGAAAGAAAAAAACAATTAGACAAGCAGAAAAAAAAATGGAATAAGCAAAGCATTTTATTAAAAATAAACTAAGAAGACAACCAGTACAATGGTCAAGCACAAGGATGCGAAAGGTAAGACATTCATGTGGACAAAATATCCTTGGCAAACTAAACGCATTCCCCCTGGCTCAGGGATATCCTCAACATGTGTCAGGTGGAAGAGGAACGGCAAGCCAGGTGGGGAGGAAGAAAAGGAAAAAGTGCAGGATCAGGGGGCAGGGGGAGGGGTGGAGGAGGAGGATGGGGGTGGAGAAGTCGGTGGCTCGGTCTTCTGCCTCTTCTTCTCCCTCTTTTCTTTTTTCTTTTCCTCCTTGGTGAGGATCCACTGTACCTTCCTATATTCATCCCAGAGGAATTGCAACGGGTCTGGTTCCTTGGGCGGTGGTCGCTCCAACCACAAGAGGGAGAGTTGGACTGGAGTCAAAGTGGGCTTGTCATCCGCCATGGTTATGAGAGGGATTGCTTAGGTTAGAGGGGGATGAATGGGCAGAAGTCGAGCCATCTGTTTCAATTTAAGGTGGGTGCATGCTGGAATATGAAGCGGCGTATTAAATATTGTCACCTTCCAAGACAAGGAGTGAATGGTAAATTCCTCCATTCATTATGGGGAACGAAGTCATGCATTAACTGGCAGCCTATATTTAGCGCTGGGAGTTCCATGGATTCAATAGTCTATAGGATGATCTGTGACCATTAAAGTGGATAGATCATAGCCTTAAGACCAGGTGGATCCTGTGACTTGGAGTGGAATTTATACCCTACAGTTGTGCTTATAGCCAGCGAGAGAATTGTGTGCTCTGAACCTCTGTAGCATGATTAATTGAATCTGATTTCAGTGAAAACCAACCTCCAAGCTACTCTTCTCCATTTTCTGCATTTTTTCTCTCTTCCCTTGCAAGATCTAAGCTCCTAAATTCGATCCAAGATAGCTTCTGTTTAATTATAGCTTAGTTTAAGTGACAACCCATTCTAAACCTCTCTCCTGTCTTTTAGCTAAATTAGTAATAGTTAGGGTGCCAGATCTGACACAGATCTAGAGATTTATCATATTTCTAACCAACCTCCCTGTGGAAAATCCCTTACACACTTTTCTTTTAAAGCTTGCTACAACAGATCCTGAATACTTGCAGGTCTGTATGAGTGTGTCTGCCTAGTTTTATTGTTGATTTTATACCCTCATTTGAGGGAAGGCAAACACACCAACAACAACAAAGGCCACCAGTGGTGGACTTGAAGGAACAACCTACTGTCAATAAAGAGGATAATGAAGATCCTCAAGAAAAGAAAAAAATCAATCCCATTGGCTAAGGCTGCAGGTGAGGGAGCAATCCCACATTTTCCATTTCCTAAGGCACTACAAGCACCTTCCCCCTTTGATAAAGGGCAAGGTAAAATTGCGGAAATGATGGAGACTTTCAAGCAAGTAAAGATCAATTTACCTTTACTTTATGCAATTAAACAAGTTCCAGCCTATGTCATGTTTTTGAAAGAGCTATGCACCCATAAAAGACAGTCTAGGATACACCTATCCAAGAAAGTCTTTTCAGCAGAGAAAGTGAAACAAATTTTATCTATTACAACCCCAACCAAATTGCTAGACCCTGGAACCCCCACTATCCCCTGCATCATTGGAAATCACACCATTGATAAAGCTTTATTACATCTGAGAGCTAGTGTAAATTTGCTTCCATATTCAATATATGAGAAGCTGGGCCTAGGAGAATTAAAGCCCACACATGTGGTCCTACAGCTGGCTGACAGATCTGAAATGAAACCTATGGGGATAATTGAGGATGTTTTGGTTGGAGTTGACAAATTCTTCTATCCTGCTGACTTTTTAGTGTTGGACATGGAACCAAACAAATGTGCTTCTTCCATACCTGTGATTCTAGGCAGGCCCTTTTTGGCCACGGCTAATGCTCGTATATAATGCAGGTTAGGAATCATGGAAGTCTCCTTTGGCAACATGAAAGTAAAGCTGAATGTATATAGCACTAGCTATCAATCCTCTCTTGAAGAGGCTTATTTTTCCATTAATGTACAAAAGAAGGTGATGCATCAAAATACACATTGGCTGTTGCAGGACAATGCTTGGTTCACAGATGGAAAACTACACTCAGGGGAGGGACACTGGCTGAGGAAAGAATCCACAGAAGGTACTGATCATGCAGATGCAGTGGACCTCCCAGATCCTCTGGATTAGCCCCTGCAGTCCAGTATGTACCATATGTATTATAGTTTGCTGTTGTTCTAGGTGTTTATTTTATGCTTCTAGTGAAATTCTTTTTGCAATAAACATGTTATCACAAACATCACACCATCATTTCAACCTGGCCTAAGATAATTGGAGTTTGTCCATCAGGGAAACAAATTAGAAGACAAAGCAGGAAGCTTCATTGAGGGTCGCAAATTGAGACCGGAATTGTAGTTTTGTGTGGTTTTGGGAGCTGTCGATAGGTCAATTGCACTTTTCGTTAGGTCGCTATATGGCTTCGATAGGATAATTGGGGGTTTCGATAGGTACTGAACATGATCGACAGGTAAAACCAACTTCTCGATAGGTCAGCAAGGGAAAAATATTGATTTCGATAACTTCTGGATACCTATCGGGAACGTATCGAAAAGATGAATCAGGTACCCCTACACCTATCAGAAAGATGATTCCACCTATCATGAACCTATCGAATCATCCACTTTAAAAAGCTTTGACTGTCACGCTGTCGATAGGATGCATCAACCTATCGAAACCAACCTATTCATCCTATTGAAATCATATAGCATGCTTTAAATACCTATCGACAAGTCATTTTCACCCAATATTGGTACTGGCTGCAAACCCTAGCTCTCTTCCTCATTTTTTGCCTCCCCCTTCTCTCTGCTAAATTCCACAGAAATCGTCATCTATTCAGTCTGCCACTTTCTCAGTACATTTCGCCGACACAAGGGAGCATTTTGCCTCAGATTTTAGAGAAATTAGAGCTGTAAATTGTGACATCTAGAAGAAAACCTAGGATTTTAGGGTAAGTTGTCTTTCTGCTTCCCTCCGTCATTTTCCGAGCAGCAGCGCCAAAAATCACCTCTGTGGCCGATTTTGAAGAAACCCTAGCAAACCTATTTCAGCAACCAACTGCTTCCAACCTAAATCTGCCAAGAAAGCAAAGCCTCCCACCAAACCACCTACCAAGAGGAAGCTCTCTGAAGAGACACCCAAGAAGGCCCATAAAGCCAAGAAAGCCAAATCCATTGAAATTCAGGAGCCTATGGTAGAAACACCTTTAGAAAGAGCTAACCCCGCTGCAGAAATACCTTTGCCCACCCTTTCAGTTGGGTTAACTACCCCCAATGAATTTGTGGACACTTTGAGTCCTGTCCCTGAGACAGATTTTGACCTGGCATACTTTGCCAACATTGGAGAGTGCCAGGGGACATTGAACTATTTGAAGAAAGAAGGTTTGTTACCCCTGCTTTCGCCTTTGAAGGAAATGGTTTATCCCAGGCTGGTGAAATTGTGGTATCAAAACTTGACCAAGAATGTGGTGCCTGGGACTGAGGATGATGCACTTCAAATTTTGATTGACGATTGGCAGCTGATTGTAGACTGCAAAGACATTGGGATGGCTCTGGGTGTCCCATATCAATTTGACTCCACCAGAGCTGAGGGAGCACCTATTTGGGCTTCTGTTAGGGAAATGGCGAAACAACTCACAAATGGTATTGTGGGCTCTGGTGAATCTCTGATGAGAAGAGACCTCCCTCCTACCTTAAGACTCATGGACACCATTTTGAGGAAAAATGTCTATGTCACTGGGCATTTACAAGAGCGGAGGGCCCCATTAGTCGATGCCCTATACTATTGTTCAAAGGGGCAATTTGTGAATGCACCCAAGTTAATTTTTGAAGCAATGGTGGACATTAATGACAAGGTGCTGAAAAGGCAAGTTTTTGCAAAGGAAGGTGGTCTGCCCTTCAGTAGACTCATCGCATGTCTGCTGAAGGCTAGGAAATTTGCAATCAAGAAAAATGAGCCAGTGGAGAAGGTGACCCCTAAGGTATTTGGAAAGAGGGCATGGTCCACAAGCCACACATTGATGCAGAAAAATAAGCCAGCCGGAGTGGAGGAGGTTGAAATACCCGTGACAATAATAGATGATCTCCCTGCTGAAATACCCTCATCCACCCTTCCACCTACCATACCTGTCCCATTACCCACCCCTCCAGCCGCATTGCTCTTTCCCTTTGTATCAGTTCCTCTTCCAATAGGCCCCATTCCAACCACCTCTTAACCAATTTTACATTCAACCACCACTCAGGTCTTCCCACCTGAAATCCTTGACCTTCCTCCATTTTCAGAGCCTACCCCTACCATACCATCTCCACCCATTGACCAAACCCTTCTCCATACACAGGATGTGGACCAGTTCACCACTATTGGATTCACTGCCCTCATGACCTCCATTGTGGAGGATGTGGCTCATGAATGCACCCCACTGCCTAACTCCCCACACCCTATTCCCCCTCATTTTAACCATGCACCCTCTTCTCCCTTCCATCCCGTCCAAACACCTGTCCCTTCTACCCCCACCATGCATGACACCCTCACTCAAATTCTATCCCTCCTCCAATCCATTCAATCCCAATTAACCATCAACACCAACAACCAAACCCACATGAGCTCATGCCTCCACTCAATTCAATCCACACTTATCCCATCCTCTCTAGCCCCTCAACCCTCTCACATATCCTCCCCTGCTTCACCCATACCTACCCCACCCCCTGCTGCTACCCAGTCTGAGGAGGTAGCAGCACCAGCTCTCCCCATACTTTCCTCACCACCAGCCACTTTACCCTCATCACCAAATCTACTTGCCTCTGCAGTAGCTGAATCCCCTCTACTCCCCACCACCTCCCCACCTGTTTTCCAAGATGCCTCCACCCAAACTGATCCTTCTGAGGTTTTGGACTCTTCCACCCCCCTCCTCTTCTTCCACTCCACCCCCTTCTTTTCCCATCATCCCCAGATCCAACATCTACATTCCCCCTTACCTCACCCTACTCTATGCCATGAGAGACAACCCTTTCATCCAAAGAGATATCCAGCATGGTATGGCAGCCCTCCGTACTCACTTGGAGGTTTCGTCTGAGGAAAAGATTGCCCTACTGGAATTGGAGCAGAGGATCCAGCTGCGTGATATCTCGAAAGGATGGAAAGAAATTCTCACTCGTTATCACTCAGCCAAATTGCTTGCTGAAGCTTAGACTCGCATTGCTAAGTTTGAAAAGAAGAATGCTGAAAACATCAAGCAATAATTAGCCAGCTCCAAGGAAATTCTTATGGCCACTCAGGAACTTGCTGAAACAAATGAACTCTATGCTAAAAAGAAAATTAAGATACTGAAGAGGAAGATTACTGTGATGCTTTCCCAGCCTTATCAACCAGCTCCTCTGTCTTCGATTCCTCCAGACAATCCCCCCTCCACCCAACCTCCTCCATCCTCTTCTACCACTCAGCCTACTGCTCCACCACCTGCCGATGCCCGCACTCGACCTATTCCTTCCCCACCTATAACTGTTCCACCTCCTCCATCCAAAATTCCTCCTCCTGCCCAACCTTCTCCCCTAAAACCTAAGAGGACTCCCGCAAAGCAAAAGGTCTCCGCCACAAGACCATCCTCTGCTTCCACTCACAAAAAAGGGAAGCAGCCTGCTACCCACTCTGAAGAGGTAGCCCCCACAAAACCCCCACCCCCTCCAGTCGCCCCCTCCACTTTGCTTTCCAAGAAAGAGAGACGAGAAGCTGCTGCAGCCCTGGGACTTGATGCCTCTGCCTCTTTCCATCTGATTCAGATTCAGATGACTGGTCCACTCCACTTGCTACCTCTACTAAAAAGAATAAGCAACCTGTTGCCCAGTCTTAGGAGGCACCCAAGAAGCCCACGAAAAAGCCTCAACCAACACCCAAAACTCCTTTATCAAAGGCTGAGTTGAAAAATCTTCAAGATTTATATGATTGGCTTGATGATGCATGTAAATAACTGTAGTTTAGTTTTTCTTCTATGCCTTTTGTACATATCTTTGCAGCTTATATAGAAATTTCTTCTTGGTGCTTGTCTTATTTTCATTTCCATTTTTTCTATGCTATACTCCACTGCTATAAACAGTGAGGACACTGTTTAATTTAGGTTTGGGGGTGTGGCATGTATGCCAATAAATTAGTTAATTTCAGTGCAGCTAGGTGTAAAAAGGAGTTTGAGGAAATAAAGTGAACTCTCGCCTAATTCAGAATTTTTTTTTTTTTTTTTCAAAATTGAAATAAACTGCAGTTTTAACATTGTTCATAAAGTGATGTCAACAAATTTTAAAAATAAAAATTAATGTTTAGTGAACCTGAAAGGAGAGAAAACTGTGAGGATACCCCCCAGAAAATTTGATGGAAGGCCATACCAAGTGAGACTTGGGCCTGAAAATTTTTCTTTGAAGAGTGTTGTGGCAAATTTTTTTTGCTCTAAGGGCTGACTGGACCTAATCTTCACCACTAGAAGTTAGACACATCCAAGTTGAAACAACTTGACAGCATTCATGACATTGAGGACATGAAGTAAGGCCATCCCTTGGACAGTTTGGGCTTAAAATCTTCAACCTTTGAACAGCCCTTGATACACACCATTTGAGCCTTAAAAATCCTAAATTTTCTTCGTTAAAAACCAGGAAATTTGAACCCAAAATCCCTTGGCCTATTTCAGTTCACCCTTGATCTGAGAAATAAGGAAAAAGAAGGAGAAGTGAGGTTAGAGGAGTAAGGTTTGACTTTTGGTTGAAAGACAAGGAAGCTCATTTGGTGGCCATTGTGGCATTCCTACCCATAAAGTTAAAAAAAATAATAATAAATAATAAAAAAAAAACTTCAACAGAAAAGCAAAACAAAAGAATGAGAAGGAGAAGTCACTTGATTGGATATTTTGAAAAAGAAGAGAAAAACCTGGCCACTTTGCCTCTGCAAATTCGAAAAGAAGATGGATCTTTGCTGAAATGAAGAAGGTGTACATGTCACCTCCTTGCCTTATTGATTTCTCAATGATGAATCCCATTCTCCCCTTTTATTTTTTGCAAACTTCATCCCTAAGCTACATTACAACCCAATAAAAAGACCTTATTGATCGAAAATTGATTGAGCCGTCATGTAGAGATAAGTATCTATTTAATCTATGGTGTAAGGAGCTAGCGAAGTCAGAAATCAGAGCAATGCCTATGCTCATGCTTGCAGTCCTATTTGAGGGCTGCAACTGTTCTTGAGCTGAGTGATATGATGCACCCCTCTTCCTGTTATTAATGAGTGAACAGCCCTGGTGAGAATTGGGCCTACAATCTAATTGGACAGGGGTAGTATCAGCACAGAAAGCTTAAATGAATGGTGAGCTCTGCATCAAAATTTTGAAAGAAAGGCCTTGACATGAACCGAATGATGATGAAGAAAATGCAGCAGATTTTCATGATCCAAAGGGATGCTCTCCCTGTTGAAATTCCTCTAAAGGTGCATAGTGTGAATCAATTTTATCTACTCAAACTTTGCTTTAACCGGTTGCACTATGATTAACTAAATTTAATTGGAGAAGTTTGTGGGTACCTTCACTGAAAACCCGCAGGAGATTTCACTCCACTAGGGATCACCTAGGGGTTTAAAAGGCTTGGTGCATACGCTAAATGCACCTGTGCTCCGTACGAAAGTGGCATTTTAAATTCTGTTTAATTCTCCTTTGCTCAGGGACTAGCAAAGCTTAGGTTTGGGGGTGTGTTAAGTGGCAAAAGATGCCACTTTTTACCCTTTAACTTGACCATTGATAGACTTGTGAGCACACTAATAAGCCCCTGTCAAGTATATTTCGTAGACAGCAATAAAAGATTATGATAATACAGAAAACCACTCAAAAATGCCCAAAATGGGGCCATCTCTCAGCATAGGACAAACCCAACAATGGCACACTAGAGGGTAGCACATCACTGGACCCTTAGAGTGCTTGGCTGCAGCAGAATAAGGCGAAGGAAGTGAAGATAGGCTAAAAATATCCTATCGAGAGGACATCTGAAGATTTTGATACGAGCTAAGAGTTAAATTAGAGGAATTCGTGTAAATTAGCGAGGTTTCAATAGGATCTGAAGGCTGAAAGAAGAAGAAGTCATGAGGATTGTTAAATTCAATAGGATCCAAGAACTTATCGAACAGTTGAGAGAAAGACAAATTTCATCCCGACGAAATCTACCTGAGGAGAAAAGGGAACCTTTCGAAGGGTTCCTGAACCTATTGAAAGGTCTCCAGAACCTATTGAAAGACCGCCTGAACCTAACAAAATGGAGGTGTTAGAACAGCACCTATCGAAGGAGTGAGGGCCATCCAATCGAAGTGATGGAATGTAAAGCTACAACCTGACGAAACGGTCTCCCAACCTATCGAACTACTCCTCCAACCTGTCGAATGCTCCAGATAAAGTAGAGTGAAGATGAAGCCTTAAAGCTCATCCTATCGAAATCTATCGAAGGGATTGGAGAGCCTGGCGAAAGGACTAAAAAGCTTTAGCAGAACCTGTCGAAAGCTTCCCCAACCTATCGAAATCGTGTGTTGAACTTCTCAGAAACTCAGCTATGCACACGCTGTGACTTGGTGACTTGCTGCACGCAACCTGAGGCACTTAGTGACCGGCATGACAATTCTAGAAGATGCCCTAGGAAACCCTAACCGACCCACGTGCTCTAACAGAATCCTAACAAACTCTGAGAACCTTCTAGAAAGGAGTTTTGGCGGGAAAAACAGAGGAGAAAGCTGGGGATCGAGATCTAAGCAAAATTTTAGAGATTGGAGCTTGCAGAGAAATTCAACTTTCCCTCCTTTAGCCCAACAATGGTTGGCTAATTACCCTGGAGTAGCGAGGAGAGAGGTTAGATCTGTAATTGGATAAGGTTGAGTGTGCTATTGTGGGTTCATTGCTGCACAGACTACAGATCTGAGAGCATTTCCATTATAGAGTGTGTTTGATTGCAATGTAAATTTTTTTTTTAATACTATAATTAGATCTAAAGTCCCTTTGGTTTCATTTGATGCTCGATCGAATTTGTGTAGAGGAGTCTGTAGATTAGCTCACCCGCTTAACTGGTAGACCTCTTGGATACCATCTAATCTCCCTGGATCTGATACTCCTGTAATTCCCTGAGTTTGTGACATTAGAATTGTTGCATCTGTAGTGGTTTTAATTGTTCTGATTGATGCTTTTGCTTTGGAGGAGATCCCTAGGATGATCTGTGACCATTAAAGTGGACAAATCATAGCCTTAAGATTAGTCCAAGCTCAAGCTCCAATTGGATTCATTTGCTGTAAATCCCTGGATCAGATAAAGTCTATAGGATGGTCTGTGACCATTCAAGTGGACAGATCATAGCCTTAAGACCAGGTAGATCTAGTGATTTGGAGTGGAGTCTTCTACCTTGCAGCTGTGCTTATAACTAGTTGAGGGAATTGTGTGCCCTGAACCTCTGTGGCATGATTAACCTAATCTGTGTTAAGTGGTGAAAAATGCCAATTTTCACCCTTTAACTTGACCATTGATAGACTTGTGAGCACACTAATAAGCCCCTGTCGAGTGTATTTCGTAGACAGCAATAAAAGATGATAATAATATAAAAAACTACTCAAAAATGCCCACAATGGGGCCATCTCTTAGCATAGGACAGACCCAACAATAGCACACCAGAGGGTAGCACATCACTAGACCCTTAGAGTGCTTGGCTGCAGCAGAACAAGGTGAAGGAAGTGAAGACAAGCCAAAAACATCCTACCGAGAGGGCATCTGAAGATTTTGATAGGAGCTGAGTTAAATTAGAGGAATTCATGCAGATTGGCGAGGTTTCGATAGGATCTGAAGGCAGAAAGAAGTCATGAGGATTGTGAAATTTGATAGGATCCAAGAACCTATCGAATAGTTGAGAGAAAGACAGATTTCATCCTGACGAAATCTACTTGAGGAGAAAAGGGAACCTTTCGAAGGGTTCCTGAACCTATCGAAAGGTCTCTAGAACCTATCGAAAGACCGCTTGAAACTAACAAAATGGAGGTGCTGGAACAGCATCTATAGAAAGAGTGAGAGCCATCCTATTGAAGTGATGGAATGCAAAGCTACAACCTGACAAAACGGTCTCCCAACCTATCGAACTACTCCTCCAACCTGTCAAATGCTCCAGATAAAGTGCAGTGAAGATAAAGCCTCAAAGCTCATCCTATTGGAATCTATCGAAGGGATTGGAGAACCTGGCGAAAGGTCTAAAAAGCTTTACCAGAACCTGTCGGAAGCTTCTCCAACCTGTCGAAATCGCGTGCAGAACTTCTCAGAAACTCAGCTATGCACACACTCTGACTTGGTGACCTGCTCCACGCAACCCGAGGCACTTGGTGACCGGTACGACGGTTCTAGAAGATGCCCTAGGAAACCCTAACCGACCCACGTGCTCTAACAAAACCCTAACAAACTCTGAGGACCTTCTAGAAAGGAGTTTTGGCAGGAAAAATATAGGAGAAAACTATATATAGAGACCCCCAATTGCGATTAGGGGGGATCGAGATCTAAGCAAAATTCTGGAGATTAGAGCTTGCAGAGAAATTCCATTTTCCCTCCTTTAGCCTAACAATGGTTGGCTAATTCCCCTGGAGTAGCGAGGAGAGAGGTTAGATCTGTAATTGGGTGAGGTTGAGAGTATTATTGTGGGTTCATTGCTGCACAGACTACAGATCTGAGAGCATTTCCATTGTAGAGTGAGTTTGATTGCAATGTAAATATTATTTTTAATGCAAAAACTTGTTGGGGAATTTCATTGTGCTAATTATTGTGTAATGATAAAAGCAAAATAATATCAAAGTAAAATAGAGGATGGGTTCAGCACATCTAAAATATCCTAGACCTACAAGATACAGGGTCCTTTGTAGCAAGTTTTAATAAGTAAGAGTTTGTCCCATAGGGAGTAGTGATCTAAACCTAAGAGGTGTATAGTAGACCTCCAGATCTGGCTACAGATCTGGCAATTCTAAGAAGAGAGTTTTTCGGGTGTCACTAGATCTAATTTTACTAAACTGAAATAAAACTAAACTAAAAGGTGGAGGAAAATGGATGGAAAATAAAGATCAAATTGTGAGAAATAGGCAGCCAAGACCTGGTTCTTATTGCAAAACAGATCAAGATCTGAGGATATGCAACCATCCTTCATTTGGCTACAAGCACAAATGCAAGGTAGAAGAATCCACTCTACACCAAAGGCTTGAACTGATCTTAAGGGTATGATCTGTCGACTTGAATGGTCACAAATCATCCTATAGACTTCATCCAATCCAAAGGATTAAGGTAGAAGAATCCGATCTAGACCGGTGGTTTGGATTCATCTTATGGCTATGATCTGTCCACTTAAATGGTCACAGATCATCCAATAGATTTCCTCCATCCTTGGTTTAGATTGATCTTATGGCTATGATCTGTCCACTTAAATGGTCACAGATCATCCAATAGATTTCCTCCATTCCAATGGCTTCGATCAAAACATTAAAACTACTACAGATGTTGTGGATGCAATGCCACAGGCACAGACACCGACAGGCATGTCGAACCCCGGGAAATCAGATGGTCATCAAGAGATCTACCAGTTAAGCGGGTGAGCTGATTAACAAACTCCTCTACAGAAATCCGATCGAGAATCTAATGGGACCACAAGATCTTTAGATTTAACTAAGCTTTAAAATTAACAATTTATTGCTTCAAACAAAATAACTTACAATAAACTTGTTCCCAGATCTATAGTCTGTGCATCAATCCACATTTCTTCATGCCAAAATTACAATTACAAAATAGATCTGAGCTGCTATCTAGATCTAATCCAACAGGCTAGATTAGAGAGAGAAGGGGGAAGAGAAAAAGGAAAAATAAAACCTAAAACTAAACCTAAATGAGCTAAGGAGAACTCAAGCTATTCCTTTGTTCCTACTTTCCTTGCTGAAGAAAAACAGCAAAATAGATGGGTATTTATAAGTGTGCATTGATCCTTGTGCCTTGGGTTTCAGTCAATCAGAGAGCAAAGATGGATCCCCTTCTGTTGTGCTTCAGTTGCATTCCCGCCAAAAATTACCTCACACCCATGTGCAAGGTTTCCTGTGCATTGAAGTTCCCAATTTGCCCTTGTTTACCAAAAATACCTGCTGCTCAACTTGTTGTCTGCAAAATGGACCAAAGCTGCCCCTTTTTCCAGTTGCACACCTCATGTGATTGCCCACAAATTATTCTTGGCTGCCCCAAAATGCCCCTACTGTAATTATTTTCAAAAACAGTCCAATGTACCTTTGGTGTTTGTCACCAAAACAACCCTGAATGGGCCCTGTTTTACTAAACTGCTGATGTTAGATCTCATGGCTACAACTTGAAAGAATAGGCTTGAGTAGTTCGATAGGTGGAGCTGCAGCCACATGAACCATTTGATGGGTTCTAATTTGTAGTCCAAAGAAACCTTCGACAGGTTGCAATGGGAGGCTGAAATAAGAAGTATATATATATATATATATATATATATATATATAACTACAGCTGCACTTAAGACGCCAGTTTGAGGGGTTTTCCGAGAATTCGATGGTTGGATAGGATCTTGACTGCATCTCGACAGGTTTGGAGCAAGCCGGAGGTTGGGCATCTCAACGAATTGAGATATCTAGGCGGTCAATGGGTGTTATGGGCTGGATTGCAGCTGAAACTTGCATGCAGGTTTTCTGTCGTGAGGTTAAGGGAGCCATTGCTTCAACCTTTCGATAGGTTGGCTTAAGTGTAGCTGCAGCTGAATACTTCCATAGGTGCAAGGCTACTTCTACTTGCTTTTCGATAGGATCTAATCCCACATGGTCGACAAGTGCACACTGCATTTCGATAGGTTGTTGGGAATTATAGAGCTCGACATGTTGAAGGCGGCTGCAATGAAGAGTTCGAAAGGTTGCTGCACTTGAAGAATTTGATAGGATGGATAGGTGGGGGCTGCAGCTGGTGTTTCGATAAGATTAAAACCCAGCACTTAAAGAGTTCGATAGGTTGTTGCACTACAAAAATCAGAAGTTTTAGCGGCACTTGCTATAAAGGCATTTTTTGGTAGTGGCATGATTAATAGCGGCAGTTTTTGGTAGCGACAAGATTAATAGTGGAAAAAACTGCCGCTAATAGTCTTATTTTTTGTAGTGTTGCCTGGAGCGGAGGGAGTTTGCTGGTCGGCAAGGTAGAAAATGGAGGGCTGTTGTTGCTTGCTGAACCAGCCGATGGTTGATGCTTTGATGCAAGAATGCAGTCGAGAGGATGGATGGGAGCTGCAAATGCATTTTACAAGGATGGAAGGCTACAACTGTAGAATATGCACGGGAGCTTTGAGCTGCTGTTATTGCTGTCGTGAGCTGAAGTCGAGAGGATTGGGTGCTGCACCTTGCTGCTCGACAGATCCAAGGGATGCTGGGAAGACTTCAAACCAAATGGTTGGCAGGTTTTATGCAATGCCTCATATCTTCTTCTAGAGGTTGTTGTAGGTGTAAGCAGAGGAGTCTTCAAGACTTTGTTGCAGCATATGATCGACAGGTTGACATTGCTGGTTTCAGCATATACCTTCGTGGGTTTGTTCCAGCAGCATACACACTTGAGAGGTTTGAAATGGAGGCTGAACTGCTAATGTGCAGCTAGCTAGTGTGTGGCTAGCTACTCCCACGAGTTGCTGCTGAATGTGCATGGGTGCAACTACTCTCTTTCTAGATTGGTGGGTTCTGAGGCTGCACTGCAAGGATTGTTCAAGAGGTAATCCTTTTTCTAAATTGATGAGATGCAGTGCATTGGGGCCGGACTCCTCTGTTTCAGCACCAATGTGACTGCAGCAATTTATACTCCAAGTGCAGCAGTTTTTTCACCCATTCGGTTGATGGTTTCATTCTTAGCACAAGTTGTGGCCCACTCCTTCCAGTTCTCTCTTTCAGCTGTTCCAAATCCTCCTCTTCATGACACTTTTTGACTGAAAACTGCACTATGGATAAAATTACCTCCTTGCTGCAAAATAATACTAAAAACAACTATTAAATACTCTAAGTCCTAGCAAAAACCAAGTCTAAAGGTGTAGAAAGTGGCAAAAATCAGTGCTTAACACACCCCCAAAACTAACCTTTACTAGTCCACACCCCCGGCAGCGGCGCCAAAAACTTGTTGGGAATTCTGCCTTCGCTTCAAATAGAGTCTAAAATCATTCATAAAACTAGGCAGAATACACTCACACATACCTGCAAGTAATTAGGGTCTGTTGTAGCAAGTTTTAAAAAGATGGTGAGTAAGAGAATGCCCATAGGGAGGTTAGGTTAAAAATGTGGTAAATCTTCAGATCTATAAGAGATTTGGCACCCTAACTAATGCTACGTTAGCTAAAAGACAGGGGAGATGTTTTAAAGGGGTTGTCACAGAAGCTATACCGAAATTAAACGAAGACTAACTTGGATCGAGTTTAAGAATTTAGATCTTGCAGGGCAAAGGAGTTAAAAATAGAAAATGGAGAAGAGTAGCTTGGAGATTGGTCTCACTGAATTCAGATTAGGTTAATCATGCCACAGAGGTTCGGGGCACACAATTCCCTCAACTGGCTATAAGCACAGCTACAAGGTAGAAGACTCCACTCCAAATCACAGGATCTACCTAGTCTTAAGGCTATGATCTGTCCACTTCAATGGTCACAGACCATCCTATAGACTTTATCTGATCCAGGGATTTACAGCAGACGAATCCAATTGGAGCCTGAGCTTGGACTAATCTTAAGGCTATGATCTGTTCAATTTAATGATCACATATCATCCTAGGGATCTCCTCTAAAGCAAAAGCATCAATCAGAATAATTAAAACCACTATAAATGCTGCAAATCCAAGGTCACAGACTCAGGGAATTACCAGAGTATCAGATCCAAGGAGATCAAATGGTATCCAAGAGGTCTACCAGTTAAGCAGGTGAGCTAATCTACATACTCCTCTACACAAATCCGATCGAGCACCAAATGAAACCAAAGGATCTTTAGATCTAATTATAGCATTAAAAACAATATTTACATTGTAATCAAACTCACTCTACAATAGAAATGCTCTTAGATCTGTAGTCTGTGCAGCAATGAACCCATAATGGCACTCTCAACCTTACCCAATTACAGATCTAACCTCTCTCCTCGATACTCTAGGGGAATTAGCCAACCATTGTTAGGCTAAAGGAGGGAAAATAGAATTTCTCTGCAAGCTCCAATCTCCATAATTTTGCTCAGATCTTGATCCCCCTCAATTGCAATTGGGGGTCTCTATATATAGCTTTCTCCTCTATTTTTCTCGCCAAAACTCCTTTCTAGGAGGTCCTCAGAGTTTGTTAGGGTTCTGTTAGAGCACGTGGATCGGTTAGAGTTTCCTACGACATCTTTTAAAACTATCGTACTGATCACCAAGTGCCTCGTGTTGCGTGCAACAAGTCATGAAGTCACAGTGTATGCATAGCTGTGTTTCTGAGAAGTTTTGCACACGATTTCGACAGGTTGGGGAAGCTTCTGACAGGTTCTGGTAAAGCTTTTCCGTCCTTTCACCAGGTTCTCCAATCCCTTTGATAGATTCCAATAGGATGAGCTTTGAGGCTTCATCTTCACTGCACTTTATTTGGAGCATTCGACAGGTTGGAGGAGTAGTTTGATAGGTTGGGGGACCGTTTCGTCAGGTTGTAGCTTTGCATTCGATAGGATGGCTCTCACTCCTATCGAGGCTCAAACATCCTTCGATAGGTGCTTTTCCAGCACCTCCATTTCGTTAGATTCAGGCAGTCTTCCGATAGGTTCTGGAGACCTTTCGATAGGTTCAGGAACCCTTCGATAGGTTCCCTTTTCTCCTCAGGTAGATTTCGTCAGGACGAAATCTGTCTTTCTCTCAACCGTTCGATAGGTTCTTTGATCCTGTCGAATTTCACAATCCTCATGACTTCTTCTTTCTGCCTTCAGATCCTATCAAATCCTTGCCAATCTGCACGAATTCCTCTAATTTAACTCTCTGCTCCTATCGAAATCTTCAGATATCCTCTCGATAGGATGTTTTTGGCCTGTCTTCACTTCCTTCGCTTTGTTCTGCTACAGTCAAGCACTCTAAGGGTCCAGTGATGTGCTACCCTCTGGTGTGCTCTTACTGGGTCTGTCCTGTGCTGAGAGATTGCCCCTTTATGGGCATTCTTGAGTGATTTTCTGTATTAGTATCATCTTTTATTGCTGTCTACAAAATTCACTTGACAGAGGCTTATTAGTGTGCTCATAGGTCTATCAATGGTCAGGTTAAAGGGTGAAAAGTGGCATTTTTCACCACCTAACACCTAGCATCTAAGGTTTTCTAGGGTTT
Source organism: Chloranthus sessilifolius (assembly GCA_021018995.1). Lineage (NCBI taxonomy): Eukaryota > Viridiplantae > Streptophyta > Magnoliopsida > Chloranthales > Chloranthaceae > Chloranthus > Chloranthus sessilifolius. Next base: position 15,983,032 of record CM037595.1, on the reverse strand, counting down.
CAAATGCTTAGAAAAGTGGGCAATGGTATTCAATGGTAGATGATAGGTTGATGTTTCAAATGACTAAAAGGTTACAAATAGGGTAAGCATGGGTGCAACAGTTCTAATGAAACCCATCCTACACTTTGAGATGGTCAACAAGTTAAATTCCAAAAGTAAAATTCGATCCAAAAACCCACAGTTACTGTAGCTAAGCCTGGCGCATGTATTAGATGCGCCAAACAAAAATACAGTCCCTAAAAGTTCAAAGCCTGCGGGGGGACCCACTTGTGCTTGGCGCAACTAATACATGCGCTAGGCCATTTCTGGGGAGAAATGGATGGGCGCAGTATTACATGCACCAAGTACACATAGTTTCTCACGAAGTTTTCACGTGGTTCAGTGCAGGCCTCGCGAGGTTCTAATGTTGCCCATTTTGGGCCCCAAACTTGGGATCACTGTAACTTTTGATGCATAACTCAGATCGGGGTGATTCTTAGCTTGTTGAAAAGCTGGAAACCTCTACTTTTCAATGGTATATTATTTAATCTTAGTAGAGGTTTCTATGAACCTGGTTCATCTCTCTCTAACCATGGCCCGAGAGGGTTAACTATGAGTTCAGAGGAGGTTCTAAAGGTTGGGATTGGTTCCTAAAGGTCTGGGGAGGGTTTTAAAGGCTCCAGGGAGATTCCTAAGGGTTCGGATAATGCTATTAGAAGCTCGGAGGTGCGCCTCTCTTAAATTATGTCTCGATCGGGCCCTGGGCCAAATTTGGGTGTCTACACAGGCATTTTGGTATGCATCATTTCGAATTTTCTCGAGTTCATTGAGTTCGAGTTTTCGTTGCTCACTGGATGCATCCAACTCAAAATTTAATTGTCATAACCCCAAATTTTGGGATCCATGCACACCACGTACCATGCACATGTGTTTGTGGTTCACAAGGAAATCACAATTAATATATACACACTACATGTGTATGTGTGAAACACACTAGCTTTCACTAGATAAGTGAAGAGTTAAATAGAGAGAGGTCTCTCATTCGTGACCTAATTGAGTTAGATATAGAGAAAGTAAAATAGGGAGAAAGAAGAGAGGACTTTGTAAAAGAGGGTTAGTGGTTCGTTTATTTTTTAAAAAAAATCGGTAGATAATCTGGAAGGAGGATGGGATGAGAAGCTTTGGAAACCCTCCTCATTTGATTTGATCTTGGATCAAGTCTACATAGGATCTATTGATTAAGGTATGTTTTAAATGCTTATGTATGTTTTAAATAAAGTATAAAGTATTAGTTGAATGGTTTTTTATATTAATAAGGCCTTAAATGGAGTGGGAAAACTATTTCTCGAACGGATTGAGCATTAATTTTTGTTGTTCCTCGCTCGAGCGGTATAAATGGCTGGCTCGAGCGAGGTCGGAATGTAAAATCTGAGCATAAATAGTGTTCTAGGCTCGCTCGAGTGAGACCCATAGTGAAGGGGGGGTTCGCTCAAGCGAGGCATCACGTGAGCTTCAGGTACCTCATTTTAACCACTCGAGCGATGAATAGTGCTCGCTCGCGCGAGAGATTAGTACCTCATTTTTATCGCTCGAGCGAGGTTAAGTGATCGCTCGAGTGAGGAATAGTGCTCGCTCGCATGAGACACTACTTGGATTTTCAAATTCTTTTTGTGAAATTCATGGGAGCTATGGGTCCCAAGGGTTCTGGAGACCATTCTAAGAATATTCTTAACATATGCAATGTAGGTTTGACGTGAGATTGTTACGTGTAAACCTCTGCGAGAAAGTAGTGCGTTGGATTTGCGTTGAGGTAGGGAATATCTTGAAAAATATACTTTAATTCGTCCAAATCATATATGTAGAGTAATTCTTGTGAATAGTCATGTATCAAATGTGATTTCAAATAAGGGTGTGTGTGTGAATTCAAAAGTGAAACCATGAGGTCCTCAGGGGACATGTAAATCTGATAGTAGGCATGTAGATGATGCATTGAATCAGTGGCATCCCAGGCATGCAGATGAAATCTAATGGTGAAATGAAAGAAAAGTGATAAGGCCTAATGTAATAAAATTAGCACAATTACGGTGAATAACTATATGTAAAGCACATTCGATATTTTTGCTATTTAAAGTTTGATTAGAATACCCCACCGACGTGGTGGGATACCCACGACTGACTCGGCAGAATATCCATGACCGGTACGGCGGCCAATCCGTACACTAGTAGCACATCCCAGGGATGTAGATTTGAGAATTAGACCCCACCACCTAAGAGAAAGGGGCCTGGGTAGTATTGAAATTGAGAACATATAATAAGTGTCTATTTAAACGACGATGGTGGGTATTCCATCGGGGCTCGATGCTATATTGCTCGGGAACTACTTAAGTTCAAATTTATGTGATTAGGTCGAATCCGTAACTATACTAGTAAGATGAGAATGAACAAAGTCATGCAAGTAACAATTGTATTTATCATTGCATTCTCGATTGTTTCAATTATTTTCTCAAAAATTCCATCACATGAATTATGCTTTTAAAACTGTTCTAACATATATGTGAGAGTTTAATTTATATGTTCACTGTATTTTCCCTATTGAGCTAGGCTGTAGCTCACCCCTTAGACTATACGTCGCAAGTCCAGTACTAGCGGCAACTGAAGCTTCGGGAGACGTAGATCCAGAGGATTCGGATTACGTGCCCGGAGAAGAGTTAGAGCCTCCTCTTGAAGACTTCTTCTAGGAGACCCCTTGCGTACTTTGAGAGTGAGTTGTGAACATTTGTGTGGCTTAGTATGTCAAGCCTAAATTCTTAAATGTAATTAAGTACCATGAATTCTTTTGGCGAACCATCTAGGGTGAATGGTTTATCACCGATGGTTCGGGTCAGTTCTTCTGCTCATGAATTGGCATGAGACTAGAACTGTCTTTTGAGTTTTCTTTTATTCATTTTAAATGCATGAAGACTTGCTTAGAGTAAACTCTTGTACTTTATCTTGTCATTTATTGCTTGTATATACCAATGCTCCATGCAGGGTTATCAGGTACGGCCTTGAGGGTCGTGCTGATGGCACGGATTTCAGGGTGCTAAAATTTGGGCTGTCACATTAATGCTTTAATGGCCCATAAAGGTCTATGTTCTAAATTCATAGGTAAGTGGCAAGCTTTTCCATACACAAATCGGAAAGGAGGCATGTCAATGGGAATTTTATAAGTTGTTCTATATGTCCAAAAAATATCATTTAATCTTATAGACCAGTCTTTTCTATCAGGTCGAACCGTTCTTTCCAATATCTTTTTTATCTCACGGTTGGAAACCTCAACTTGTCCACTAGTTTGCGAGTGGTAGCGGGTTGTGATTTTATGCGTAACACCATATTTCTTGAGCAAGCTCTTGAAATACTTGTTACAAAAATGGCTCCCTCCATCACTTATAATAGCCTGTGGGGTTCCAAATTGTGCAAATATATTTTCCCTGATAAAAGAAACTACCACCTTATGGTTATTTGTTTGTGTAGCCGTTGCTTCTACCCATTTTGATACGTAGTCAATGGCTATAAGTATGTATATAAATCCAAACGATGGTGGAAAGGGACCCATGAAGTCAATGCCCCATATATCAAAAGGTTCTGCGACAAGAATCGGTTGAAGGGGCATCATGTTTCTTAGGGACATGGCTCCTGACTTTTAACACAGATCACAGGCCTGATAGAAACTCTAGGCATCCTTAAATAGTCATGACCAATAAAACCCTGATTGTAGTACCTTCGCAGCCATTTATCTACCATCGAAGTCATTCTCACATGCATATGTACGATAGAATTGTAGGATATTGTGGGTGTCACTGTCGGGCACACATTTCCTAATTATTTGGTCTGGGTATATTTTAAATGGGTCTGAATCCTCCCAAATATAGTATTTTACGTTAGCAAAGAAAGTATATCGGTCTTGATTAGACCAGGTTGGGGGAATCTTAACTGTTGCCAAATAATTCATGATATTTGCATACCATCGAATTGTTGCTTAGATGGAAAAAAGTTGCTCATTTGAAAAGATGCCGTGCAGAGATTCTTTATTGATGGTCTTAGCTATTTCTATCCTGGACAGGTGATCAGCCACCACATTCTCAACTCCCTTCTTGTCCTTGATCTCGAAGTTGAATTCCTATAAAAGAAGGATCCACCTGAGTAATCTTGGTTTGGCATCCTTTTTAGATAATAAGTATTTTAGTACAGAATGATCAGAAAAGATCACGATCTTAGATCCCAATAGGTACGATTGGAATTTATCCAACGCGAAGACTATAACGAGAAGCTCTTTCTCAGTGGTGGTATAGTTAACCTAAGCTTAGATCAAGGTTCGACTTTCATAATAAATTACGTGGGGAACCTTGTCTCTCCGCAGTCCTAAGATGACACCTATTGTGTAATCAGAAGCACTGCACATTACTTCGAAAGGAAGTGAATAGTTGGGAGGTTGAATAATTGGGGCGGATGAGAGAAGTGCCTTAAGCTTGTTGAATGCATTAAGGCAAGAATCGTTGAAGTTAAAGGGTACATCATTTGCTAATAGGTGACATAATGGTCTCAAGATTTTAAAAAAATCTTTGATAAACCGGCGATAGAAGTCGGCATGACCCAGAAAAGATCGAATCTGTTGTACTGAAGTTGGTGGCTGTAGATTTGCTATTACATCGATCTTAGCTTTGTCCACTTCTATTGCTCTTTTAGAGACAATTTTCCCTAAGACTATGCCTTCCTAAAACCATGAAATGGCTCTTCTCCCAACTTAGCACTAAATTAGTTTTTACGCATCTTTCGGCCAAGATGATCAAGACAAGAATCAAAAGTTAGGCCAAACACCGAAATGTTATCCATGAATACTTCAAGAAACTTGTCTATCATGCCAGAAAATATTGTCATCATGCATCTTTGGAATGTGGCGGGTGCATTGCATAACCCAAAGGACATGCGACGCTAAGCAAACGTCCAAAAAGGACACGTGAAGGTAGCCTTTTCTTGATCTTCTGGGTAAACTGAAACTTGGTTGTATTCTGAATATTCGTCTAGAAAGTAAAAATATTCCTGGCCCGTAAGTTTTTTCAAAATTTGATTAATGAAAGGTAGCAAAAAATGATCCTTGCGAGTCATTGAATTTAGCTTTCGATAGTTAATACATACACGCCACCCTGTGATTTCGCGTAATTGCACCAACTCATAGGCCGTATTTTCTTTTACAGTAATCCCAAATTTCTATAAGACCACCTGAATGGGACTCAACCGCTCACTGTTGAAAATCGGGTAGATAATACCTGCATCTAATAGTTTCACGATTTCCTTTTGAACAACTCCCCTCATATTTGGATTTAACCATCGTTGGCTTTCTCATAAAGTTTTGGCATTGTCCTCTAAATATATACGATGCATACATATCGAGGGTTCAAGCCCTAAATGTCAGTGATAGTCCATCCTATTGCACGCTTATATTTTATGAGTGTGGCCAATAACTTACTCTCTTGTTCCTTATTAAGAGCGGATGTAATAATCACTCAAAGAGTTTTGTTAGGCCCTAGAAAAGCATACTTAAGGGTATCAGGAAGTAGTTTCAAATCCAAGGATGGTGCTTTTTGGATAGATGGTTGTAACAGTTCATTGAAAATAATGAGTAGAGGTTCTATCCATGGTTTCCAAATATTGGATTAGAGTTAATAGATAGAAGTATCCATCTAATGGATCGCCTCTTTTAATTGGTGGTCAGGCTCCTCCAAGTCCGTGTACCATAATGCGGTTTGAAGCATATCCTTTGATAAGACTAAAGGTAATGTTTCCTCTACTAATTCTTCAATTTCATCTATGCTGAAGCATTCCTTGTCGTCTATTGAAGCCATTTGATTGGCCACGGTGAAGACATTTAATTGGATTCGTATATCTCCAAAAGAAACTTTCATTACCCCGATTTTACAATTTATACACGCATTGGTTGTGGCCAAGAATGGTCTATCGAGTATAACGGGACTTTGTGTTGGAGATTTCGAACATATTTCCATGTCTAGCACCAAAAAGTCGACAGGGAAAACAAATTTATCAACTCAACCATTAATCTTCAATAATTTCTACTGGACTTCTTTCTGATCTATCGGTTAAATGAAGAGTTACCGACATAGGCCTTATATCTCCTTGTCCCAATTTTTTGTAAACAGAGTATGATAGCAGATTTACACTTGCTCCCAAATCCAAAAGTCCTTTATTTATTGCATGATTACTTATGATACATGAAATTGTAGGCACCCCAGGATCCTTAAGCTTAGGCGGAGTTCTAGCTTGCATGATTGAGCTTACTTGCTCCGTCAAAAATATATTTTGCGAGACATTATTTCACCATTTTCGCTTTTGCGTACACATCTCTTTTAGGAATCGTGCATAGGCTAGGAGTTGTTTAATTGCCTCTAAGAGACACAAGTTGATCTTCACTTCCTTGAAGATCTCAGTGATCTCCTCTAATTTTTTTGAATTTTTGTCAAAAGGCGAGGGTGCACCAAAAGCATTTGGAAACTGTAACTTTGGCATATAAGGTGCCTCAACCATAGGTTTAGGTGTACCCTCCTCTAGTTTGCTACTTTTTTCTGTTTTTCATTTTCTAATTTTTTTGGCTTTTCTTGTGGGGGGGGGGGTCTTCTTTGGCTTCATTCTCTTTTGCTACGGTTGTAGGGATAACTACTGGGGTAGGCAACTCTACTTTATTGTCAATAGTCCTACCACTCCTTAAGGTTTGAACAACCTAAACTGTGGGAATTAATGTCTGTGGACTCGCTTGGTTACACTCTCTTTCCTCCCACTATGAGGCTAGTTGCCCGATTTGAGTTTCTAGATTTGCAATGGACTGAGTACAAGAGTGTAAATTTTGGGAGATTTGAGACAACTGGGTTAATTCCCTAGAGCGATAGTGTGCAAGATGTTGTAAGTCCTGAAGGATTTGGATTATAGTAGCACCATTGTTTCCTTTCTAAGGATATGGCTGTTGCACAAAGGATTCGTATGAGTTGTAAGACTGTTGAGAACTCAGAAAATGTTGGGGGTATGCATAAGAAAACTCTTGTCGATTTACCCTTGGGAAGCCATAAGGATTATCCAACTGGGGATTATAAGGATTCCTAACACTACCCCACTGAGAAGCAAATTCCTGCTCTTCTCCAACATGGTTGGATACCACGGAGTAGTTGGGAATTCTATTGGGGGGTAAGTTAGTTGAGATCCGGCAAAGAAGTGTCGTCACGGCCTTGCATCTCAAACACGAGATACTATATATATTATATATTATATATATATTTATTTATTTATATTTTTTGAAAGCAGGGAGAGAGACAAATCTAAGCCTCTAGTTTCTATAGCCAGCAGAAGCATTGAAACATTTGATTTGCTGCTCTGAGTAATCCTGCAAAAGCATAAAAAGTGATAAAAAAAGTTGAAAAATATAAAGAAATATAAAAAGAGAATGATAAATACTCATTTTCGTTAATTAATATAAATAACCTATCCCCGGAAATGGCGCCAAAAACTTGATCACGCTACTTTTATGTATCTTTAATTAAGTTTTAACCTATTGCAAGCGCGCAATGGAAATTGTAGAGCTAGTATAGGATTGTTCCCCTGAAGACAGGATTCTCTATATTAACTTAATTTTTCTGAAAACTTATATTTATCTTTTAAGTTCCTAAAGTACTGGGGAAATATGAATAAAAGAATTATTTCTTAATCTAAATTGCAAAAAATAAATCCTAATCCTCCTTCAGATTATGGTCATCAATCACAATCTTTAGCTGTCGGATATTTATGAATTTAAATAGTACCGTTACACTATATATCAAGTTTCCTAGAGTTGGTCGTCAATCAATGCTACAATTCTATCAATACAGATTTAATCTAATCAACAATCTCCTAAAACTTGGGCGTCAATCAAATTCTAAAAAATTGAAGATGGAAAAGTAAAAACCGTTATACTAATCTGCAAACTTCAACCTGAGTCATCAATTCAAATTAAAATTTGAAGATGGAAATTGTAATAAAATAAATCTAAACTAGAAAATAATAAAATTATATTTTTCACTCCTCATCTGCAGTCGTCAATTACTTCTGAGAAACTACAGATATCTACTCTAATCTTCAGCTCCCAATTACAGTCGTCAATTACTCTTAGGAAACCTTGGATATCTAATCTACAAAGCAATAAAAACTACTCTAAATTTGATCGAAAGAAAATCCAACCTCAGTCGTCAATTGATGCTAAGAATTTCTTCGATACTTATTCCTATATCAGGCTCTCTTATTTATAGATCATAAGGAGTTGGTTTATAAAACTTTTAATTCTAATAAAAGAAATAAAAAGATTCCTATTATAACTCTATTTCTAATTTTATCTTTCCTTGCTTTCCTTCTGTTGATGCGCATATGGATTGTTTAGTAGTAGAGAACTTTTGGCGTTTATCTTCCTCAATCTTCTCACATCCGTGATATGCCAAACATCTAATTTAAGAGTTCTTCTAATTCAGTGTATGGCAGTGTAGATCTTCACGTGATCCGTAGCAGCATCAGCAACGAGAAGCTTTTTCTGTAAAATCGTAAATCACGATTTTCTTTCTTCTATTATAGTTTTCCTTAGAAAATCGTAACTCACGATTTTCTATTTCTCAGCATAGCTTCTAGTGAACGATTCTTCATAACGATCAATCGCTTTTCTCTTTTGTCTCCTTTCACTTTTGAACATCTTTTGGAGAATCGTAAATTAGGATTTTTTATTTATCGCTCAATTGTCTTTCACGATTTTCTGTCTTTCAGTATATAGGGAATCATCTTTTTATGCTTAATCGTCTTTTTACTGCTCTTTTGAGTTCATTTTAATGAATATTAACACTTTGACTTTCTTTTACTGATTTTTCTTAATATCTGCACATCATTAACTTATTAGTAGCAAACTAAGTCCTAGCATCACTAAGTTAAGGGCAATAAATTGGTATATTATGTGACTGATCACCCTCCCTCCAATCACTCTGGAACATGATTTTCCATAGTGGAATTCCTCAATTGGTTTGGTTGCCTCTTCCACCAAATCTTTTAGAGCTTAACATCGACAGGTATTCTTGTTTGGCAGCCTGAGCGTAGCTGGTGGTGGGGGTATTGGTCATTCTTTTAGAAGCATGAAAAAAAGAAGTTATTTGAAAGCCGTCTCCAATGAAAAAAAAATCAACTCATAGTTGGCAGGAAGCCGTCTCCGGTAACAGGGATCACTTATTGGAGTCGACTTTAAGCCGTCTCAAATAATAAAACATTGTTATTGGGGACGGCTATAAGCCATCTCCAATGCAAAAAAATGCAACTCATTAGAGATTGCTACAAGTTGTCTCCAATTACAAGAGATTACTTATTGGAGGCGGCTTAGGTCGTCTCTAATAACTTTGACTATAAGGGACAGTTGAAAGCTGTCTCGCCATTTGCTTTCCGAAGACAATGAAGAAAGGGCTATTTGAGACTACATTACTGCGAAAAATAAAACTATTAGGAGCAGCCAAAAACTGCCGCTATTAACAAAAAAACTACTGCTAATAATCTTAATAGCCTTTAATGGTTTTGTTGTTAATAGCGGCAATATTTACAGCCAAAAATTGCCGCTAATAGTCTTATTTTTTATAGTGCATGGAAGTTGTCTCCAATACTATTGGAGACGGGTTCCATGGACATCTTTGGTGGCGGCTTTTGGCTGTGTCCAATAAACATATTTTTTATGTACAAAAAAAAATTATATAAAAAACGACTGCCCAAATTAGTCGTTCTTCTTTGACTATTAAGAGTTGTCATCGTTGAAGTTCAAAAATGATAGTCGTATACAATAGTAAAAAAAACTAGTATTTTTTTTCAACTGTCTCATTGACTATCAATGACAGTTGTTTTGTTCAAAAGAATATTGGTATAGGCAGTCATTTATTTTGCTTTTTCACATAGTGCAACATTCGTTCAGTACTTTCATATGTAGTTCACTTAGATTTCAAGGCTCATCATCAAGGATTCTAGTGAATAAGGCCTGGCATGGTCCGAGATTAATCACCGCCTATTGCATCTAACTTAAGCTCTACAACATTCGTGACTCGTCCTGTAAAATGCTCGGTATCACGTATCTGGATGTCACAACCACTTCCAACAGGGTTTGATCTATGATCTGTAGTGACCTGGTGTTTCATTCCAAAGGCTGGGTGTATCCATAATTGGTGAGTGATCACACGTGATCTCTACCAAAGAGGGCATCTGCAAACACCCAATTTTGACCAATTATCTCAGTCGCATGTACGATCGAAACAAAATTTAAAGTTTTAAGCATCATCTATAGTATGTATACCAACCTCACACTTGCACATATAAAGTTCATGAGTTTTGGGGTCCTCACAGGACTCCCCTTGTCAACAAAATTTATACATTGACCTAAAACTTAAAATGAGCATAATTTTGTTTCTGGTGTTTGATTAAGATATATTATACATGTATTTCGTGTTGCTTAAAAAGATCTTAGACCATTTAGATAATTAGTTGAAACTCTAGTACTGTACATAGTTATCAATTACACGCAATACTAAAACTATCATGGTAGTATTATATTTATTATTTTAATAATATAATAAATATTTACTATTAATTTCAAAGAAAATAAAATTTTATTTTGATTTTTTGGTCTCTTTGGTTGTTTTTATGGTAAGAAAATGTCTCCTCTTTGTATGCAAAAGAAATAGTCTACTACAAAAATAATGTGTTTTAGCGGCAACCAAAATTTGCCACTATTAACAAAAAAATTGCCTCTACTAGTCTTGTTGCTATTGAAACAACATGTTTTTTTGTTAATAGCAGCAATTTTTTGCTACAAAAAACTGCCACTAATAGTCTTATTTCTTGTAGTGGCCTCACATTGGAAAGCATAAAGAGTGCTCCCTGCTATATATAGAATATTTTACCTTCTATTCTTGTTTGACAATAAGAAGAGAAGAATGTGCCTAGCAGCAAGCCGCCACATTCACGCATGCGCGTGTATGTGAGACGATTAGCGTCAAGGTGCATTGGTGCTTTAGGGTCAATCCAATAGTCAGATTATTAATGGGCCAGATCGGGTACAATGCAATTAATTAGTGTGCTAATTTGGTTCTATTGGGTCAAGTAGATTGATCAAATGTTAATCGTTTATGTGACCATTGGGATGAACCATTTCATAACCGCTTCTGAAAGTGTGCAACTTTTTGAATTTAAAATATGAAAATGAGCAGCTTTTTATCTAACCGTTGGATGGAGCAGTTAGGGTCTTAAAAAGATTTGAATAATCCAAAATATGACTATTGGTACAATAGTTATATTGTATGTTCAAAATGTCACTATGCAACTGTGGATCTCATCAATCCATCGCAGCGATGCGCTTAAGAATGGAGTCGTCACCTAGAGCTTTTCGTGTCCTGGGATACCCAAAATCAATATCGGGAGAACCGAAGTGCTAGATTTGACTTCAAATCACCGGTCAATGACAAAGCCTCTTTGGTAAAGACTTCGGTTATCAATCGAGAAGGTGTTAGGCACCCGATTGACCCACTCGTAAGCGGTCTCTACTATGGCCAAGTGTACAAAAAAATAAAAGAGATTGTGTGGCCTTCCCCTTGTCCGAAAGCACTCCGATCCTATTTGAGTCTCCCGCAATTACCAAAATTTTGGCAGCGTAATGGCTCAAATTCTAGGATAGAGGAAAAAACAAGAAGGTAGAGGAAATGAGGAGAGAGTCGGAGCTCTCGGGCCCTTGTAGCACCGTTTTCGGATCACAACGTCGATGCTAACTTCAGCGAACTTCCGAAAGTGAAGAGATTAAGGCAATGGTCTTAACTCGCTATGGCTTGAAGGTTGAAGGGTAAGAGAGGTGATCTATGGTCTCTCAATGGGCTAGAGCTTTGATGAGTTGATGATGAAAGGTTAGGGTCGGAAAGATGGACCTAGGTTCTAAAGCTTGGGAGGATTGAGGCTTGAAAATTGGGAGGGAAATCTCTAGAGTTTCCTCTCTCTTTTGGAAAGTTTTTCAAGTGGCTAGACAAAGGGGGAGGTGGCTCTCTATTTATAGATGGAGAGGTGATTAAGGGATGGTTTAAGTTCCCATTTGGGTTAGCAATTAGGTAATGCCAAATCTATGGGTTTTAAAGATTTTGGGAGCTTTGAGAGGGTGAATTGGGTTTAAGGTAAATGATAAGGTGATGGGTTGGATGGGAAAAGAGTGAAACTGAAAGTTGGGAGGGCTATAACAGTCCTAAAGAAACACCCCCGATGGCTGGGGTGGTCCACAAGTCAAACCCCAATTTTTAAATCTGCCATTTTTTTTAAAAAACAAGATTTTAAGCTATGTGTACACAGTATGTACGCATAGCTTAGGAACTGTGTTTTTTTCTAAAATAAGAAGTTTAGAGCCCACTTTGAAGTGTAATTCTAAATTGAAGCCAAAATTAGCTGTGTACATACATAGCCCAAACTTTAGCAAATATAAAAGGGCTGATTTGTTGGCTCGGGTTGGGTCTAGTATGGGCCCAGTGGGCTGAGTTCGGGTTCCATAGGTCTGGTATGGGCTTTCTAAGGGTCCAAGAAGGTTCCTAAGGGTTCGGGTTACTTTCTAAGGTTCAGGTTAAGTTCTAAAGGTTCGGGGACTATTTTTGGAAGCTCAGAAGTAGGCCTTCCTCAAAGTACTAGTCAGTCGAGCTTTGGGCCAAATTTGGGTGTCTATAGATGCCCCTCTTTGATATCCGACCACTAATGATCGTATGCCAAAGAAAGAGACACTCGAACAAGCCCAAGGCAACGCTATTGGGTCCCCCGTATCCAAAAACAAACCTCAAACATCAATTGGAAAAAAAAAATGGAGAGTAGTGGAAGCCCATATCATTGAGAAAACGTCTGTTCCTCAATATTATCAGTCCTCAAGTGCTTAGTGACATTACTGTCCATAATCGTGATGGTGTGATTGATGATGTATGATGTTCGAGTTTCATTTTGAATAAAACAGCCCCGCAAGCGGGAGGGTGATTGACCCATACTTAAAGATTGGTATAAAGCAATGGTGCGAAGATCCAACGGTTTGTGCCCAATCTCATGAGGCATTGATTGCCCCATTTTGATTGGCACGGGTGCCCCTATGTGAGGTAAGGTTCCAGATCTTTGGGCATACCCATTGATCCTGAAGTTAATTTAGTACAACTACTCAAGCAGAGCAAATATTGATGTTGCAACGCTTTTTGGGAGTGTGTGTCATAGCCACATATTTATTTTATAGATTTTCCTTTTTCTTTTTCTTTATTTTTTTTATTTTTCAATTATTTATTAAAATTTTGTTTTTACATTATATGCGTAAACTATGTACACATAGCCAAATCTGGTGAAAATTAAGCTATGCGTACATAGTATGTACGCATAGCCAAATCTTCACTTAAAATCGTGCGGCCTCGGGCAGAGATATGAAAAAGGCAGAATTTTTTAAAAACTTTCCCTCTTTCTCTCTTAAAACCGAACCGGGTACTCTCCCTTTCGCTCCACTGATCCGATCCATCCTCCGACATCACACCGGTGTCGATTTTGTTGGCAAAACATGCATTTTTGCGCCGGATCTAGGGTTCTCTATTTTCAAACAAGGTAATCTTTAAAACCTCTTTACTCCTTAAAATTATTTTTTAATTATTTACAAATGGATGAAATTTCTTGCTTTTAGATGTTGAATAGATGATTATCCTTATGAACTTGATCATCTATGATTCCTCTTTATGCTTTATGTGCATTTTTGCAAGGATTTTGGTGAAGATTTGAGCGGTTTTATACCTCTTTTTGAGCTTGCTTGAAAGAAAGGATAGGTTTTTTTTTTTTGCACAAAATGATTTTCTATGAATGCAACCTATTCCGATCTTTTTCCTTGATCTACGTACTCATCTTGAGGGAATTGTGGCCGGAAAATTGGGAAAATTTTGGAAGGAAGGGGGGTTTCTTCAAGCCCAAAATGCGGAGTGTTTTAAATTTGCCGTCCGGTAGCCCTCACCCCCTTTCTTGAGTTTTTACCCTTAAAGTGATATCTCTTGAGAGTGCAGACTTTTGTTAAATGCTTTTCTCGATTTGTACGCATATTTTGGCCGAAAATAAATGAGAAGATTTAGCCCAAAATTTTTGAAAAACTCGAATGAGTTTTTCCGTGAGAAAAAAAGTGGGCTTTATTTATCACCCCTTTCCTCTGAATCTGATATGTACATGCGAATTTTCGATAAAATGTGGGGCAATGGGTATCGTTCGACGAACTTCTCTTTTTTGTTTTTTTTCTTCTTTTGCTTATTTTGGAAATCAAATGACGGGGCATGCCCTGCTTTGTCTTTCAAAAGTTTTTTTTTTTGGAAGGGATTAAAGCATACTTACCCTTTTGTGGTCTCAGAACAAATGCCCCTCATTTTATTGTCGTTCTTTAACCAGTGCCAATCTGATGCTTCTTTTCAGGATGCCTCGTGGGCGAAGAGGCAAAGGTGATCAAAGTGGTAGGGTTGTTCCTTCTAAGGTTACCTGTTGCGGGGGTGAGCACCTGGTGTTGGTGCACTGTTCTATTGAGAAACACACGAAAGTGCGGAAGAAAAGATATTGGTAGGAGATGCAGGGAGATGAGGACCGTAGTGGCCTTCTCCATCAACAATATACTCATATTTTAAATTTTCGGATAGCCAGCGAGGTAATAGATCATTCTAGGTTCCTGCTTTCCATTTGCGTAGTTCCATTCATGGCTCTGACGATCTTGTTTTAACAATGCAGCCCCTCCCTTTGATCATAGTTCGAGGGGGTTGGTTTGACCTCCAACGCTTCTATTCTTGTCTTCCCTTTGCGGTGAGGTACCTCCTATCGCAGGTGGGTTTTGTGCATTTCCTCTCCCATCCCGCCATGAGGGGAGACAATGCCTATGTGATGGCCCTCGTGGAGAGCTTTCATCCCGAGACGATGACCTTCCACATGTTTGTTGCTGAGATGGCCATTACCCCGATCGATTGGTCTATGATTATGGGGATAGCGATGGGGAGAGTACCAATGGTCTTCCCTCGCCTTATAGATCGAGAGGAGGTGATCTGACTAATTGGGGCTTATTCTCCCTGTAAGCACATGACCGGTGTTGAGGTCAAGTTGTCGTGGCTGGCAGATCCTTTTAACAAGGATGAGTTGGTCCCAGAGGATCAACCTGTTATGGATGTTTGTATTGACCCTGATTGTGCTTTGAGGCTTGCCCGTATATCACTTCTCTTCTATTGGATAAGATGATTCTTGTTAATGCCAATGGCAGGCGTGTTCAGTTATCCCTCCTCTGTCTGATGGATGACTTGACGGATGTGTATCTCTTTGACTGGGGCAATGCAGGGTATGCCAATATGATGGATAGCTTGGTTAGAGTTTCAGTCGGGAGCCTACATTCTATCTGCGGCTTCTAGCCTATGATCGAGGTGACCTGCCCTTTTGCTTTCATTTTACATTCTTTCGTTAAGCGAACATGTATGACTGATTTGCCCTTTTGCCCTTTCTTTTAAGTGTGGGGGTACCTGCACTTCCAGCCTGGCTCCCCCCTTCTCTCAGAAGAAGGTACGTATCCCTTGATGAGCTGCTTCCACGCGGATCATCGTAGGGATCCTGCTCGTTTGATTTCAAAACCTTGCAAGTGCACAAGTTCGAATGTACTAGGGCAAGTACAAGCGTGTTGAACCATAGGGATTTATCGTTTCTCTCTAATTTAATTCTATTTTACCGATAATCTTGTAGCATTAGATTTCCTACATTAATCTAAAACGAATAAAAGAAATCTGCATAGTTTTGGAAGTAAGAAAGGAGAAAGCAGACTGGAGTCTCTCTTGGATTCCAGATCTGTAAATAATAAATCCTATTTCTTTTCTATCGTCAACCCCAGGTACCCCCGCTCCTGGCTACAAGCTCAGTCACTTCGTATATGAAATAGGAAGATCTAATCGCGAGTTAAACAAACCTAATCGTCGAAGAACTATTGCACAAACCAATAAAACTATCCTACAGGGCCTAGTCCGTTAGTAAATATCCTATCTAGACTAACCCCAATCCATGTAAGGCTACTAGAATTAAACTAAATAAGATTGCAGCGTTACCATCGCTTTCTCGATCTAGTTGGAACCTCAAACATGCAATCGTACCATAAACGGAATTCACAATAGAAAAAGAAATAACAATTCATTAAAATACTTATCCAGAATTTACAAAAGATCCAACCTGAAGGTTTATATGCGCATTGAATCAGAGACCTCCATCATCATTGATGTAGGCTCCGATCAGTGATTACATCCGATCTCCTTCTATTCTAGAACTATTCCTAACCTAAACTATGAAAACTCATGTCAAAGCTCTCTAGAAAAGTTTCGGCGAGCGAGTCCCCTAAAACCTAACCCTAGGGTCCTTATTTATAGATTACAAGGCCCTAGAACAAGTATACACGGCAAGTAACCTTAGAAAATCCCTAAAAATCCTCTAAGGAAGAAGAATCTAGATGGGAATCACGTTGCTTTGAGTTATCGAGCTTGCAGAAGAGATTTTCAAAGAAGATCTCGAAACCAGAGAATATCCCCAGCTGGAGAGCTATCTTTTGGTACAGAAACTCTGTTCTGACCAGTCGACAATAGAACAACGACCAGTCGATTTGAAGCCATTTCTCCAGGTTGAAGATGCTCCGCAAGGCTTCAACTCAACTTGATTTCCCGATCGGTAGAGCCCATTTTGTGACTGGTTGAAATTTTCTTCTGAGTGTTTATCATTCTGCTCATTTCATTTCTGACCGGTCAATTTTTGCTTTGTTTTCTTCATTGTGGACTCCTCTCTGTTGCGCTATCCTGATCAGTCAAAATTCTCATTTCGACCAGTCATTAAGACCTTTATAAGCCTTCCTTCCAGCTGCTTCCCTTTCGATCCTTGCCGTTTTCTTGGGTTTCTTCATATTTTTTCTCTTTTAACCTTTATCAATTAACCAGCTTTTACACCTGTTGTAACACAACATGAACTAAAAGTGCACATTAGTAGTTTAGTGAGGATTAACTAACTAGGGATTTGGGGATAATTTATACAACTTTTTAGTCTGATCACACCCTTAAACCTCAACTTTGTTAGTCCTTGAGAAAAGACAACATTAAAACCATAACCCAGAAGCAACTTATTCTAATATTGTACAAACTAATCTAAGAAATTAAAGAGCCACTTTCGTAGGGAGCATGATTGCATTTAGCGTATACAACAAACCTTTAAACCTCTAGGCGATCCCTGGTGGAGGAGTTTTGTCTCCTAAGGGCTTTCAGTGAAGACACCCACAAACTTCCAAAACAGTTTTTAAAACCATTGATAAAAGAATTTTCAAAATCGATTTTCATATAATATATACATTCAAAATTAAACCTTGTAATCCTTTCAACATATAATATTTTCAAATACCGATACCATGACAATCCCACTACTGTTTACTCCAGTCAACCCAATGTTCCGATCCTTAGACCGATATATCATCCTTGCCTAGAGTGTTGTGTGTGCATGTTCCATTTCTTAAATCGATCTATCTCTGGATTAATCCAAACCTGGAACTATCGGATCCCAAGTTTTGATTCAATCCTCACCTTAGTTATATGCTCACAACAAAGTCACTCTGATGACTGGTCTACATTTTCACTCACAATTTGAGATGGAGTTACAACATAATTTAAAGAATCCCACATGATATAAGAAATACGGTGCATTAAGAAATTAAACAGTAATCTCATAGAAGAATGATGCTTCTATTTTAAGCATGTTATACTATGTAATATAGTTATTGCATGATCACTCTCCACAAGGCATTTACCACTCGAGACCAAATCAGAAAGGTCTTTTTCATGGTTGTAATGGGGCTCGGGTGAAGGTTAAGAAAGAAGGGAAATTGGATCCAAATTTTTCTGAGAAATCGGAAAAGGGGACACTTAGTTTTCTCATTTTCAGTCTCCTTATTTCGGTATATTTCAGAAATTTTCTTTCTTTTTATTTTCTCCTCTATTTTCCTCCTTTTTATTCCTTCATCTTCCTTTGGAATGCCACCTCATGTTCTTCATTAATTTCTCTTTTCTACTTTTTTCACTATATTTTTCTTTATTTTTTTCTCTCCCCTTTTTCATATGTACTTCTTCAAGTATATTTCTACCCTATGTTCCTGGTAAACACCACTCTCATGCTTCTCCACTTACTCTCATCCCATTTATTCTCATCCCTCATTCCCAATTTCTCAGAGATTGAAGGGTAGAGTTTAAATATTCAGAAATGGTGTCGGGATATGGTTATCATCGCTTGTCAAGAAAAAAATAAAGGCAAAAAAATTCAGTAAAGCTCAAAAGGGAGTGCAAAAAGGTTACTGAGTATAAGGTGGGGCATTTTGGGCACAAACGAGCCAATAGATGGCCTTTGATCATTTCTTTTCTCAGTGCGAACGATGTCTATTTATTTTGAGTTTAAATACAACAATGTTGGTACACGCTTTTTTTGGGTTCCTTTCTGTCCCCGGAATGAGAGGCCCAATTCGGTTCAAGTGGACTCTGGCAAAGGCGATGATGGAGTAATAAATTAAGAAATGTTAAATTACTGAAATTAAATAGGCGAATATTAAATGGAAAGTACCTGGGTGATGCGATCGCCAGCTATAAATATTTATCGACGCTACAACACGTCATTGATCACGCTTGAAATAGCGCGGGCTTGCAGGTTGAACTCCTTTACTGAATCGTTGGCCGACCAACATCAGTAGCTATGGGTTGCCTATTGTCTAACTGGTTTGGTTTTCCTATTCCTGCTGGGATTCTAATTAACTTGGTTTCCTAATCCTACTGAGAGTTTAATTAAAAAAATGGTCTCCTAATTCTACTAGGAGTCTAATTGATCTAGTCTCCCAATCCTACTAGGAGTTTAATTAAAAAAAAGGTCTCCTACTTGTACTAGGAGTCTAATTGATTTAAATATCCTAATTTTATTAGAAATCTAATTAATTAAAAAAAGGGGTTTTGGGCCCATTATGCTAAGGAGGATTGGCCCCGTTCCCGGGTACCCACCGTAAGCTCCCTTGGGCAAATAAGGTGACTGAGTTTTAAAAATTATAGAGGTTGAGGAACCTAATTGGTTTTAGGCAAATGCTTTCTCTTTTAATACTACTCCGAGAATCGAGACTAATGGGTTGGTGCCACTAGCTTGACTACCTGGAGCTCCCGGGGAAGAGTCTGTAATTCTAGAAGTCTAAAAGGCAGCTCGACCCTTTTTGGAAGCCCTAGAGAGAACTTCAAATTTTCTCAAAGGGAGAAGTTTCAGAGAGAAAAAAAATAGTAAATTTGTTTGATGATTAAGAGTGATTTGAAAAAGTCTGAGTTTGAATTGATGATTAAAAGCTTTGAAAGTTGATGATCAAGAATTAAGGGCTGAATTCTAGAACTTAAGAATTAAGAACTAGAATGAAAATTAAGAACTAGGGCCAGAATTAAGATTTAGAACCTAGAAGCTAAGAACTAGAAACTAGAATTGAAAACTAGAAACTAGATATTTTGGAACTAGAAAGTAAAAGGTTACCTGAAGTCTGATGCCGAAGAGAGAATCTTGAAATCCCTAAGCTTGGGAGAGAGGAAAAAAAATTGTTGTTTTTGGTCGAGGTGGGGAGGTCTATTTATAGGTATTTCACCAATTGCGCGCCCTGTGGGGCGCGCTCAATTTGTCGGTGGATTTCAATTACGCGCCCTATCTGGAGTGCTTGATTGAATTGTGCGCTTTACACTAAACGCTCAATCACTTTGAGTCGGTGACCGACTTAGTGAGTGATCGGCTGACTAGCTCAGTCAAGTATCCCAGTCCTAGTCTAATTAGACTGATTTCACACCATGTTTAGTGCGCACAATCTAATTAAATGCCATGTCAACAGCATTTAATAGGGGAGTTTTGGCGGTCTAGGGAGTTAGAGACCAGGTTCGCTTGAGAGCCGATTACGCGCATGTGCTGAGGCGCATAAATAGATTGCGTGCTCTAGATGGAGCGTGTAATCGAGTCTCAAGGTGGTTTTTAGAAGGGTAGAAAGTCAGTCCAAAAGGGACCAATTGCACGCTGGTGGTGGAGCGTGCAATCTGATTGCACGCACCTGGTGGGGCACGTAATCAAGGCGTAAAGCGGTTCTCAGGAAATACAATCCTAGTCCAAGAAAAACCAATTGCGCGCCAGCCATGGGGCATGAAATCGAGTTACGCGCACTATATAGGGTGCGTGATTCAGGATATTCCTGGGTTTGAGCCGAGCTTGAGCCATAGTGCTATTGTTTCAACCTATGTCTCAACCATGTACTATTGTTTCAGTGCATGGTCCCCGTATTAGGGTTTTAAGGTCTTTAGAGAAGGTTAGTCCTTTTGCGGAGATCGTGGGAAAGGCCAAAGGTTGACTAAACAAATTTATATGCTCCGAGAGGGCAAAATGGGGGTGTCTACAAACAAGTTCTAGTACACAAATACAACCTATGCATAATCAACCAACCGAAGTAAAGCATATGAGATTAAGACATTTAAGCACAAATTTCAAGGATACTCCAAATTTATTTTCATCACTCATCAAGAACAACAGAAAGGTTCTAAAGCTCACTGGTTTAGTCGATTTTGGAATCCTAAAATTCCATATTCGAACTAGTCCATTGATTTGCGGACCTAAACATGGCAAATAGTGTAGAAATTTTTCTTAGCATGGAATTCAGACCAATCCTTAAATGTTGACATTGGGGTGAATTATCCTAAACAACCATAGTTTTATCATGGCATGAGTATTAAAAAATCAAAATTTGCATGCATTATTGATTATATTTTGAAAACCATGGCAAAATATATTTTTTATGGTTTTAAAACAAGGTATCGAGGGTATACAAAACAGTGATTCAGTATATGATGGAAAACATTCAAGATCATGAACCACGTAGTTGGGCACAACACCGCCAAACCTAAGTGGTGTTATGTCCTCATAGCACACAACTAAACATATTATACAAACAAAGAGGCAACTACAATAGGTGAGAGCTGAACCATCAATAAACACTGTAGCTCGGACAACCTAAAACCAAAGTGCAGCATTTTAACTCTAGAATCATTAAACAAGAACAATCATGGGCTCAGACCCCCAAACCTGTTCCAAAACAATCATCCACACCTCCACAACATAGTTAGCAATCACGAAACAAGAATAACTAAAATAACAAACTATATATATTCAAAATGTATAATTTACACTCCTGTGTACAAAAATTGGAAACCTAGGAAAAAGTTAGACAAGTTTAAACAGTTGCAGCGACCCAAAAGTTAAGGCGCGATGATTATGTGGTCTTCAAAAAGAAAGGAACAGATTCCTCCGAAAAGATACTTCTCTTCCTGGCCTGATTTGGTGCATCCAATAGAAGATGTCAAATACACAGGGCCAAGGAGAGAAGGTTACATAGAAGGCGGCGGTGGAGGTGGGAAAGGCGGGCGATAGCGCTAGCATTTGGGAGGGGGAAGAGGAGAAGTCGGCGAAGGCGGTGACGCAAGATTTGGAAATTTTGTATCCAAAATAAATAGGAGAATAGTCTCCCATATGTCCTTCTCGGCTTTTGGCATTGTGGCAGCCTCTCTTTGCAAACGATGGGTAATAGCCCTCCAGATCGCGAACCAGTTTGGTTCATCAGCCATAGCGAAAAAGGGTTTCAGAAAAAGGGTTTGAAGATGAAGGGATGAATGGAATGGACAAAAAGGGGGCTGGTTTTATAGTGAAGGGTGGAGGAGAAGACGAAGGGTCATGTTTTAATGGGGAAGGTGGACGGTTCAAAGGTGAAAGGGCTCGCGCCAAAAGTTCAAACGACATACATAGCTCAAGGAAGAAGAAAGCTGTTGGGAAATACTAGGGCAAGACCGGTCGAAAATAGATTTTGATCGGTCAGAAGGGCTTTAAATAGTCCTATGCTTACAACTCGATCGGTCGAATCCGTTTCGACCGGTCTGAAAATTAGAGCAAAAGGAATTGCTCCAGCTCCGCTTTAGATTCGAAGTGTAAAATCCCCTTTTCGATCAGTGGAACTCTATTTTGACTGGTCTGAACATAGTAAAAACTCTAGCTTTTGCTATGTTTCTTCTTTTATGAGCAACTTGACCAATCGAAATCTATTTCGACCGGTCAAAATCTATTAGAGAACTCTGTTCTCAGCCTAGATTTTATTGACACACATCTAAATCCTTAAAATAATAGTTTTACAAAAGCTTGGGTTGCCTCCCAAGAAGCGCTACGGATGTTTCGGTAGCTCGACAAGATCAAAGCGCTCATCAGAGCATTGGCGAATTAGAGGAAGGCGAAATCTCCCTAGCCATTGCTTTGCCTTTCCTAACATCAATCGGTTGCTCAGGCAATCAGGCCTCTGCTCTTTTGTTTAAAGCTACAACTAGTTCCTCAATTCGAGTTGCTAGTGCAATTCATGAATCCGTGAGAGCGTGGAGCAAATGCTTATGGTGTTAGCTCTGTTGTTGCCAGGTCTGGACTGGCTGCAACATAGCATCCTTCAAAGAGTTACTCCCATGAGGCATATGATGTTGTTGTCCCATAAATGGCGGAGCATTTGTCGGATAGAAAGGCTGATTATTTCTCCGCAAACCATTGTGTTGTAGGGACAGACTTTGGTGGTTCCTCTAGCTTGGATTATAAATATTAACACATCCATAGTTGTTATCCAAATGCTGAAAGGAACTTGCTGTAGTTGGATGATTTTGGGTTACTGTGGGGGCATTGGGGTAGCGAGACGCACAGGAACCCTTTGGGTAGGGTTCTAGTCAAGAACGAGAGCATGACCTCTTAGCGATGTTGGGTGCGATTTTATATCAAGCATGGACTGGAGTTTTATCTTTCAAAGTTTCAACTTTGGAAGAAAAGTCATCTTTGAAGTTAAGTTGTACAACCCTCTTCTCTTAGGTGGTATACTTCTTCGAATCTTCAAACCAGTCCTTCTCGGTGCTGGTGTGGCACCGATTCCACACTGAGGATTTATAAAAACTCTCATGCGTCTATTGCGGTGAATGATAGAAACGTACCCCCATAGGTATCATCAATCTAATGTCGGGTTTGTTCGTGTAGACCTTCGTCGAGACTGAGCACTATTTTCCAGCATAAAATCCCATAATTAGGGCAACTCAGTAGAAGCTGATTGAAGCATCTCCAGCATTCATGAAACGATTCATCCGGAGATTGCTAAAATGCTATTATTACTTTCTGGAATCGACTCATAGTATAAGTTGGGAAATATTTATTATAGAACGTGTCTTGCAACTCTTTCCAACTAGTAATCAAGTCAATGGGCAAAGAGTGTAGCCACTGCTTTGCCTTGTCTCTTAGTAAAAATGGAAAAAGCCTCAACCGAGTGGTCTCTTCTGTCAAGTTTTTAATTTTGAATTAAGCACAGATCTCTAGAAAGCATGTTAGATGCATATGGGGATCTTCTTTACCATGCCTATGAAAAATTGGAAGTAGTTGAATCACATTGGGCTTAGTCTCGAAGGCCTCATCCCCGGTGTATGAATACATGAGAGAGGTGCAAGACTAGCTGGTGTATAATACTCCCAAAATGTCCTAGCCATCTAGTCCTCTCCTGCCATAGTTAGTTTTAATATAAAAAAATTGGGTGCGGTGACTAGAATGCTTAAAATCATGACGTCAGAAAATAAGAGCTAGCGTGAATATGCCGGCTCGTTCTCTCAAGCGCAAGGAGTGGTTGCTTGAGGAAATAAAAGAATTGCAACCACACCTTGACCAAAATAAAAAAATAAAAAAAACAAAAGTTATTATCCTAATTAATGAAAATCAGAAGCACGCACCTTGGCCTCTCGTAGCGTCCCGTGACAAGCCTTCAGTACGTTCGACCTTTGATTTCAAACCTACAAATAAAACAAAACTACAGTTAGTGTAATGATACAAAAGTATAGTAAAATATAAATCAAATAAAGAAATAAAGCCGAAATCTCCGTCAACGGCGCCAAAAACTTGATCATTTTATTTCAAAACTTTGCAAGTGCACAAGTTCGAATGTACTAGGGTAAGTACAAGGGTGTCAAACCACAGGGATTTGTCGTTTATCTCTGATTTAATTTTATTTTATCGAGAGTTTTGTAGCATTAGATTTCCTACATTAGTCTAAAACAAATAAAAGAAATCTACATAGTTTTGGAAGTAAGAAAGGAGAAAGCAAACTGGAGCCTCTCTTGGATTCTAGATCCGTAAATAATAAATCCTATTCCTTTCTATCGTGAATCTCTGGTAACCCCGCTCCTGACTATAAGCTCAGTCACTTCGTATATGAAATAAGTAGATCTAATCGCGAGTTAGACAAACCTAATCGTCAAAGAACCATTGCACGAACCAACAAAACTACCCTACAAGGCCTAATTCGTCAGTGAATATCCTATCTATCCTAACCCCAATCCCCATAAGGCCACTGTAATTAAACTAAATAAGATTGCAACATTACCATCACGTTCTCGATCTAGTCAGAACCTCGAACATGCAATTGCACCATAATCAGAATTCACAACAGAAAAAGAAATAATAATTCATTAAAATACTTATCCAAAATTTATAAAAGATCCAGCCTGAAGTTTTATGCGTGCATCGAATCAAAGACCTCCATCATCATTGATGCAGGCTCTGATTGATGATTACATCCGATCTCCCTCTATTTCAGAACTATTCCTAACCGAAATTACGGAAACTCATGTCAAAGCTCTCTAGAAAAGTTTCAGAGTGCGAATCCCCTAAAACCTAACCCTAGGGTCTTTATTTATAGATTATAAGGCCCTAGAACAAGTATACATGGCAAGTAACCCTAGAAAATCCCTAAAAATCCTCTAAGGAAGAAGAATCCGAATAGGAATCTCGCTGCTTTGAGTTATCTTGCTTGCAGAAGAGATTTTTGGAGAAGATCTCAGAACCAGAGAATATCCACAGCTGGAGAGCTATCTTTTCACGCAGAAACTCTATTCTAACTGGTTGATAATAGAATACTGACCGGCCGATTTGAAATCACTTCTCTAGGTTGAAGACACTCCTCAAGGCTTCAGCTCAACTTTATTTCCAGACCGATAGAGCCCATTTTGTGTCCAATCAAAATATTCTTCTGAGTGTTTATCATTCTACTCATTTCATTTATGTCCAGTCAAATATGGTCCTGACTGGTCTCTCTTTAAAATTTTGAAGCTTTAGAAGTTTTGACCAGTCGAATTTGATGCCTCAACCGGTCTAGTATTGCTCTGTTCTCTGCTTTGTGGAGTCCTCTCAGTAAGACCTTTGTAAGCCTTCCTTCCAGCTGTTTCCCTTTGGATCCTTTCCGTTTGCTTGAGTTTCTTCATATTTTTGCTCTTTTAATACTTTTATCAATTAACCAGCTTTTACACTTGTTGCAACACTACATGAACTAAAAGCGCACATTAGTAGTTAAGTGAGGATTAGCTAATCTGGGATTTAGGGATAATTTATACAACTTTTGAGTCCGATCAGATCCCGGGATGAGTCATCTTGAGTAGGGTTTGAGATCTCAGTTTGACCTGATGATCCCAGAGTAGGTTTATAGCATTTTCCGCTTATTTCCCCCGATTCTTAGCATTGTGCTCGACTAAAGATTTTTTCCTTTTGTGGGTAGGTGGTGTATGATCCCTATGTTGGCTCCCCTTCCTAGATCGGGTTGCTCTTGGTCGAGCAAGGATGTTCGTCGATCGCCTTGTCATCTTCTTCTATGGTCTCTCATCCCGAGTTTACTATTTAGGGGAGCGAGTGGTGCAGTACCGTGACTATTTTGTAGGGCCCCTGGACCCTCCTGAGGATATTATGGCATCAAGAGGTACAATTGATGAGCTCACGATGCAGCTTGGACATTGGGGGATCAAGGTCGAGGGTCCCTTTCAACCTGGCAGGAGGTATCGAGAGTGGTACGAGTCCCTCCCCTATCGATCTCTCCTCCCTCGATTCATACCTGGGGTCAACTATTTGGCTTTCGGGGTTCGCTTAGCCAGGTAGCTTTAATTTTCCCTTTCTTTTTATTCAATTCCTTTTTTTATTATTATGATCATACTCCCCTGATTGGGCTTCTTCTTTCAGTTTCATGGGGGTGCAGGATCATCGGGGACATTAGATGCCGGACCCCCGGGGTCATCAGGTGACGGACCTTTAGGGACCTTGGGTGCCGGACCTGTAGGGACCTCTGTTCATAGGTGGTTTGATGATGGGTTTCTCTCAGAGCTGTGTACGGAGGTGGTGAAGCGTGCTCGTCTATCTGCTAAGGCAGTTAGGGCACTACCTCCCGAGCTAATCCCAGGGGTGAGCTATTACTTTTAGGGATGTATCAATCTTCTTCATTCCTTTTTCCTTCCTTTGCTCATCTTCTACTTTCCTTTTTCGTAGGATTACACGTCCGTGGTTCAACAGGCAGAGTACCACCATCACATTTCCACCTTTCGGGAGGCTGAGATAGTGAGCATGATACTGGTCGGGTTCCTGCATTTGATTGACCCATATCTTTCCTGCCTAACTCTTTTTGGTGTAACATTTTCAGGAGGCTCGTGCGAAGGAATCACGTTCATTACATAGCCGGCTGACTCAGGTATGGTCTCGTATTGGGAGCGTCGGATCATTCACATATCAAAGGACTCAACAGCAACGGAAGAGGAAGGATACTTGAGGGCTTTACCTGATGCTGCTCTTCTTCATCTTTTTACTTTTCAAATTTTTATGAAAAAAACTCCCAAGAAATTGTATTGACAACTTTGAACCATTGATGTCTCTTGATGTTTGGAAATTTTAAATGGATGCCTTCAATCGCCCTTTTGTCTCTGCGGTACTTTTGCTTAGATGTATGCTTGTATTTTAATTTCACTGTAGGATGAGTGCCATTTGAAAGTAGAAGGGAGATTATTCTCGACCGTGTAAATGGCCTTATCAATCAAGACCATGTCTTTTTAGTTGTCATGGTAGTGGTACCTGTAAAGAAAGAAAAGTAGGAAGGTTAGGTGGTGGAAAATTTTCTTTTAACTTCTTCACTGTGTTATTGAAATCTCATATTACTGAAAATTAGAATTAAATATTCTATGAGTATGAAGATTTGTTTTTCTAAACTATTTATTGTACACATCAAAACAATATGGCATGCATGCTGGTAAATCGTAAAGATGATTTCAGGCCATCTTTTGTTTAGTTTGAGCCAAAAAGCCAAAATTCTAAAAATATTTATCCTTTGAACCCATATTAGAGCTTAAACCAAATTTCTTTGTATCAAGATTTTATAAACCCTTAAAATTTCTGAGAGTTTAAAACATAAAAGAAGGGAAGAAGAGGGAATGAAAGGAGTATAAGAACACAGATAAAGGATATGCTGAAAAAGGGTACAACTGAGAAGAAATAAAATGATAAAATATGGGAAAAGAAGTGAAATCGTAATTACGATTATGAAAAAGATAGAAAAATAAAGTTGAAAAACTCGAGGATATTTACACAAAAAAGGGATTTACACAGGAAAACAGAAAAAAAATAATGGAAAGAAGTTATCAAATTCTGGATGCTTACTGAATTAGAAAAGGAGAAGAAAGAAGAAGAAGACAGGTGAAAGAAGAACTGAATTCTCAAAAATCCTTGAATCCTTTCTATCTTTCTTTGGAACCCTTTAACCCAAAGCCCCATTATAAAACAAATAAAGACCTTTTTGATTTATGGTTAACATAAACATGAGCCTAGTAGAGATGTCTATAGTAAATACTATGAAAAAACAAAGAAGCACATAAATAGAATTGATTATCTTTCCATGAGATTTATCTTTTTAGTCAATTATCCGTTAAAATTTATCATACATATCTACACTGAGAGAACCCAAAAATTTTAACATCTTTTAGAGAGTATGCCAATAGTGAGAGTTTGAATGAAAATACTTTTTAAATCTGTAGCTTAGAAAAATCTATGATGAATAAACTTTTCACTGACACACACATACTCCACGCTTTATTGAATCGAAATGGCTGAGTTCTGATCAAGGATAATTACTATGATGGAAAGTTAAGGGTACAAGATTTGTAGTTTTTGAAAAATCATAACAACCATGTGATGATTAAAAATTAGATAGTGTATAAAATTATTTTAGATTTTAAAATTTTTGCTTTTGTGATGGAAAAAAAAAAAAAAACTGAAAAATCTAAAAATATTTGATGTTTGTAGGTATCTTCACTGAAAACCTTCAGGAGATTATAACTCCACTAGAGATCACCTAGGGGTTTAAAGGCTTGTTGCATATGCTAAATGTAATCGTGGTCCTTACGAAAGTGGCATTTAAATTTGTAACTTAGATTAACATTTCTTTCCTTATTTGATTCGGTCTAGCAAAGCGTAAGTTTGGGGGTATGATCAGTCACAAATATACCATTTATCACCCTTAACTTAGTGATGCTAGACCCCAATTTGCTACTAACAAGTTTATGATATATAAATATTAAGAATAAATAGTAAAAGAGAACTAAAGTGTTAATCTTCTTTAAAAGGAACTCATAAAGCAGTAAGAAAGACGATCGATCATAAAAGACGATTCGACGCATGTTTAAAGCCAGAAATCGTACTTTGTGTTTGAACAAAGCCAAAGAGAAAATGAGAAATCATAATTTATGATTATTCAAACGATACTTCAAGTGGAGTATGATACAAAAGAGAGTTGCGATCATTCGTACTAGAGAATTGTACCGAGAGTTATGAGCTGAAAAGAGAAAATCGTGATTTACGATTTTACAGAGCAAAAACTCTTGTTGCTACTGATCACGTGAGAGCTACACTGCCATGTACGAAATTAGAAGATTATTCAAATTAGAAGTTTGGCAATCCATAGATCTGAGAGATTGAGAAGAAAGACTCTTAAAAATCTCTACTGCTGCTAAAAGAAGGAACAATCCATAGCGCATCAACTACTCAAAGCAAGAAAAGATGAAATTATGAGTTATAATTATATTAGAAAACCTTTTATTTTAGTAGTTTCTTTTATTAGAATTTGAAGTTTTATCAGCCGACTCCTTATGATCTATAAATAAGAGAGTTCGGTATAGGAGAAGAGTCATCGAAGGAACTCTTAGCATCAATTGACGATTGAGGTTGGAATTTCTTCCGATCAACTTTAGTTTAGTTTAGTTTAGGTATCCAAGGTTTCTCGACAGTAATTGACAACTACAATTGGGAGCTGAAAGAATAGAGTAGAGTATCTGTAGTTTCTCAGGAGCAATTGACGCCTGCAACTGAGAGATGAAAGATCTTTTTATTGCTTTATAGTTTAGATTTATTTCTATGCACTTTTACTGCTTTGGAAACATCTAAAAGTTTTTTATTTGAATTGATGACTCAGATTTGAAATTTACAGATTAGTGTAACGGTTTTTACTTTTTCATCTTCAATTTTTTTGAGTTTAATTGATGCCCAAATTTTAGGAAGACTGTTGATTAGATTAAATCTGTGTTAAGAAATTTTAGTACTTGATTGACGCCTAAATTCTAGAGGACTGAAATACAGTATAACGATACTTTAATTTTATAAATATTCGAGCACTGAAGGATTGTGATTGACGACCATAATTTAGAAGGGATTTAGATTTACTTTCTGCAACTAGTTTTAATCAAACCATTCTTTATACATATTTCTCCAGTAATTTAGGATCTTAAAAGACATATAAGTTTTAGAATAAATGAAGTTATATAAAAGAAATCACTTCCTCGTGGGAACGATCCTATACTAGTGTTGCAATTTTCATTGTGCGCTTATAATAGGTTAAAACTTTTGTATGAATTTAGAGCACATCAAGCACCGCTGTCAGATCACCGCTCAATGCGAACTTTGGCGAGCTTCCGAAAGTGAAGGGATTAAGGCAATAGTCTTAACTTGCTATGGCTTGGAGGTTGAAACGTATGAGAGGTGATCTATGGTCTCTTAATGGCTAAAGCTTTGATGAGTTGATGATTAAAGGTTAGGGTAGGAAGGATGAACCTAGGTTCTAATGCTTTGGAGGATTGAGGCTTGAAAATTGGGAGGAAATTCTTTAGAGTTTTCTCTCTTTTGGAAATTTTTTCAAGTGGCTAAACAAAGGGGGGGGGGGGGGGTGTGGCTCTCTATTTATAGATGGAGAGGTGATTAAGTTCTAATTGGGTTAGCAATTAGGTAATGCCAATTCTAAGGTTTTTGAGGATTTTGGGAGCTTTGAGAGGGGTGAATTGGGTTTAATGGTAGATGATAAGGTGATGGGTTAGATGGCAAAAGAATGAAACTGAAAGTTGGGAAGGGTATAACAGTCCTAAAGAAACACTCCCTGATAGCTGGCGTGGTCCACAAGTCAAACCCCAATTTTGAAATTTCTCATTTTTCACGAAAAGCAAGATTTTAATCTATGTGTACATAGTATGTACGCATAGCTTAGGAACAGTGTTTTCTTAAAAAATGAGATGTTCAGAGCCTGCTCTGGGGCTTAATTTTAAATTGAAGCCAAAATTGGCTATGCGTGCATAGTATGTACACATAGCCCAAACTTTAGCAAAAATAAAAGGGCTGATTTGTGGGCCCGGGTTGGGTCTAGTATGGGTCCAGTGGGTTTAGTTCGGGTTCCATAGGTCTGGTATGGGCTTTCTAAGGGTCCAGGAAGGTTCCTAAGGGTTCAGGTTACTTTCTAAGGTTCGGGTTAATTTCTAAAGGTTCTGATAGTCCTTTCGGAAGCTCGGAAGTATGCCTTCCTCGAAGTATTGGTCAGTCGAGCCTTGGGCCAAATTTGAGTGTCTACGGTCACATTGAGATCTATAAATGGAGATCTCTGGGCACAGATTAAAACATTCAGAATTTACCAAATTCATTTGCATACAAATTTAAAATTATATTTCTTTTATTTTTCTTTTCGGACGTCATCAGATCAATTTTTTGGGGCAATCTTCTACTATTGCGTGGCAACGGATCACATTCAAGAGATTGGACTTGTTGTATCCTCGAAATGTATCGCTATAACCCTTTTACTAACTTGAGGATTCACTCGAGTAGGGAGCAAATAGCATTTTAAAGATAGTGACTATGTGCCTCGAGTCATTTTCAAATTACTGACCATATTTTTAAAAAGGTAGGCTGAAGCCTACAATTCGATCCAATTTGATCAAGCGTGGTGAAAAATGGCCAATTGGAGGCCCTTAGTTGCTTCCCAAATTCCCTTTCTCCATTTTATCTTTGCACTTCAGCACCTACCTATCCTACATGGCCCTGCATCTTGCCCTCCATTTCTCTATATAATGTTCTAAGACTTGAAGGTTTAGAGGTTTGACAGTTAAAGCTCAAGTATGACTTTATTTCCTAATTTCTCTAAATAGCTTAACTTCTTTTCTCTTTAGTATTTACTTTGTAATATTTTCATTTTATTCTATAGTCATCTCTCTTCACCCTATATCTGCTCATTTTATTGTATATTGATAATGATCTTGAGGTATGGGTGCTCATTTAATTCTTGGCATAAATCCAAACTAGTTCTCTGGTACAGTTGATTCTTATCTTAGTCATGTTATATTATCCTCCCCAGAGTTTCATAATTTGGCTCATAAGTTTAATGCCTTGATAGTTGGCACAATTTTTTATTTCTCCTGTGTACTTATAAAAAGAGCGAATAATATTTTTCCTCCATTCCTCGGGCATTTTGTTTAGTTTTATTATCTCGTTAATGAATTTTGTCAACCAATTTAATCCATTGCATCCATCATGTACAATACAAATTTCTATAAGTATTACATCTGACCCTAATATTTTTCTTCTCTCCATCTTTACTAAAGTTGTTATCAACTCAACTTTTGATATTTCATTGATCATTCTTTTCTTTGGTTCTTAAATGATTCACTTCCTTCGCAAAATTTATATTAAATAGATCTTTAAACTATTCTTACTATCTATTCTTTACCACATCTTTTTTTTTATCAAGACCCTATGATGCTCATTTCTAATTGACTTAGTCGAGATCTCTATTTTTTTTAATCTTGGCAAGTTTATAAAAAAAATTTATAAGTTTGGCTCGAACTTGCGACCTTTCAGGTTGCAATATTGTCAACCCTCCATTGGGCTACAGCTAGCACCCATAAGATACTTGTAATCCTTGCAAGTAGCCAACTAAATCTTCACCTTGATAAAAAATAATCTAATTGAATTCTATTTGTTCTATTCTTAAAAGTTATAAGATGTTTTTATCTCTTCTTAAAAAAAGTATTCACTATTGTAAGGTCAAAAGTTACTACAAAATTAAAGATAACTTCTCACATTTCAATCATTTCACTAAAATTATATCCTCTATATATCCTTTTATGTATGTTTCTTATCCTTCCAATGTGTCTGATAAGGTCACCTCCAATCACTATGCTTCCATTATTGTGTATGCCTCCAGTTCATCAATCTATTGCCAAAATTTTCATTTCATGCTTTCTCATAGTCCAACTTGAGGTGCTCAAATATTAATAATATTTAGTATTTTCTCATCTAAAACTATTTTAATCATCATAATCTAATCATTCTTTCCTCCAAAATCTTATCCTTCAAATTTTTATCCACTTCAATGCCTACTCCTATATCAGAATTGCATTTTCCAGAGTAGTAAATTTTGAACCCATAGGTCCTTAGCCTTCTCTTATTTCCATGTTATCTCTTGTAAGAACTTTATATTAATCTTCATTCTCCTCATGGCATCGATCAACTTGACACACTTTTTGGTTAATGTACCTTCATTCCAAGAAGTCATACGTAGTATATAGACCTTATTGGCCCGTATATATATGTTGTTGTGAAACCCTTACCCTACTATAAGCAATCTATTGATATTGTTGTTGATCATTGCGTAACCCTTGCCTACTTCTCACTACAATTGAGCTCCATCGTGGCACATCATTAATATGGTACACCATAGCTCACCTTGCATGCTTCTCACTCAAATCAGAATTTTTTATAGCTCATCGCTTACAAGGAGCATCCTAGCCGCCCTTTCCTATTCCCCACTACAATCGGGATTTGTTGTAGCGTGTCGCTGAAAATAGGGGACACGCCGTCTTCTTTTTTTTTTTGATAATTAATAGGGTTGGAGGAACCCTACCCTCTATATTAGAAAGAGAGAAGATTACATGCGATAACTGAAACAAATCAAATCTTCTCTCACACGAGAGTCAAGAAGCGGGAGAATACCAGAGCCAAACCATTGAATAAAGCCGACTCGGATTCATCCATTCCAACCCGATCCAAAAAATCTGCACTATAATTAGCTTCTCTCCAGACATGAGAAAAAGAGCAGTTATGAAACTTGGGAGTGAGGGCTTTAACATTTCTAATAGCAAAAATGTACGACCAAGGAGCTGGGCAGCAGCCATTGATGCATCGAACCGCTAGAAGAGAGTTTGATACAACCATGATGTAGGAGAAGACCTTGATGAATGGCATTAATCTCAGCATGACTAATATCCAAGGCAACTGTGGGACCATGGAAAATTGCTATATGGTTTCCTCTACCATCGCGAATGATACCTCCAATGCTATAATTCTCACCAACTTTTGAAGCATCGATGTTTAGCTTGGCATGACTAGTAATGGAAGGGGGGGGGGGGGCGCGGGGGGTCGCAGGTCCATTGGGCAATATTGTTGAGATGATCAATAATAATGTTTATGCTATGGATTTTGACAGAGACTTCTGCAATGATTCTTTTGATAATGTTTCTTTTGTGGTGTTAAAATTTTCAAAAATGCGCCTGCTTTGTTCTTTCCAGATGTGTCAAATGGTAGCAGCAAAGGCAATTTTAATAAGAGAGGCCTGCTTACTATTTCCATGAGAATTCTCCATACAATAACTCTAGCTAACTCATGCTAACTTTTCCCTATACCCAAGATCCGTTACAACTCTCCCTAGTAGAGGATGTCATAAAACATATCTTCGTTATAGATCTCTTCATAGGGATTTAATGGGATTTTTTCATAGCTAACTGCCACCCTAACACTAACCATATACAAAATATGAAGCTTAATCTTGATGGAGCAGTCACGGATGGTAGGGCTTCCGTAGGTGGACTCATCAAAAATGAGAGGGGAGATGCTCTGATTGCGTATTCTAAACCCACTATCATAGATAATATTCTACATTGCAAACTTTTGGGTTTAGTCTGAGGTGTAGGAATTGGGGTAGAAATTGGTGCAAAAACTCTTCAGGTTGAATCAGATTCTAGTAAGGCTATTGATGCAATTTCGGGTACCAATAGTCCATGGAAATATTGTAAGGTGATCGATCGGATTAACTACCTAAGGAGGAGATTCTCTGTAAGGACCCTAAAATTTTAAACAAGAACCCGACTGCTTCGATATGCGTGCCCAATATGGAAATCGAGATAAATTTAAAATTTTCAAATTAATATTATTAGAAATAATATTAATTCTTGGTAAGGTGAAGTCACATGTGACTTCTCGCTTAAGTCCGAGTCTTGTAGGACATTGATGTGGCGTAGTACGCCGTAGAAGTTGTGTAGGCGCTCCACACCGGAGCTTGGTTAAGGGAAAATAGAAATATCAAAGATATTTCTATTTCTTAGGTTATAGGAGAAGGAAGAGGGTTGGAATGATCATCTTTCATCTTCTCCTTCTTGCTTCTTTGAAAAATCTGTAGCTAGGTTATGATTTGGATGGTTGTTTTGAGAAACCATAGTTGAGAGAGACCTAGGTTAGTGATTGCTCGATTTGAGAGCGTGGATGACGTCGTTACGTCGATCTGTTTTGCAAGGACGTGTGTTGTCTCTGTGTGTCGAAGTTGGGCCATCGATTTGTTGTCCTGAGTCGTAAGGACAACAAATCCTTGATTTCGGATCTAAAATTCTTCCGGATAGCATTTGCCGAGAACCCGAAAGGGGCTTCAAGGAGGTAAGCTTTTAGATTGAAAGTGTAGAGGTTAAAGCCTCATATATGTGTGAATGGTTGTTGGAAACCATTAAATATCAAGGGTCAAAATGGGTCAAAACAAGTGATCGCCATAAATGACAGAGAACTGTCATTATTGATCGATCAAGGTAGTGGATTGATCGATCAATCTTGGGATTGATCGATCAAGGTTAAGAATTGATCGATCAATTCGTATAAAGAGTTAATGGGAACAGTAGAGTAGTTTTCTAGAAGTTCAATGCCCAATGGGCATTGATCGATCAAATTGGTGTTTGATCGATCAATTCTGAAGATTGATCAATCAAATTTGGTATTTATCGATCAATATGGGATATTGATCAATCACAATAAGGTGATCGATCAAAGACTAAAATGATCGATCAATGAGGATATTAATCGAATAATGGAAAAGATTGATCAATCAATTTGGACATTGATCGATCAATCTATATAAGAATAGTGTGACAATAGGAGGGAAATTTGAGTTTTAATTGATTGATCGATCAATGGGAAGATTGATCGATCAATGGGGTGGATTGATCGATCAAACAAGGGTGTTGATCGAGCAATTTTCCTTTGTTAAGTCTGAAGTAAAAGAGGCTATTAATCGATCAAATGAAGCATTGACCAGTCAAGGTTGAAGATTGATCGATCAATCAAGGATATTGATCGATCAATTTTTCTTTGTCACCGGTGAGTTATTTGAGAGGTTGATCGATCAATGAGGACATTGATCGATCAAGGAGTGGGATTGATCGATCAAGCAAGGACATTGATCGATCAATCACCCCTATTTTCTACTTGTTTTGGTTTTATGAATTAAACACTACTGGACACTATGCCAGTTGATATTCTGACATCCCTGATACTTAGTATACTATGTTATGGTCTAGGATCAGACCGTGATACCTTAAAAAGCTTTGGATTTGTTTAGAAAGGTCTGACCTGAGGTAGAGGAATTCAACTGAAATTGCATTTATTTTTTATCTCATGATTCCAAATCTTCTGCATTTGACTGCATGTTCTGATTTTCTTTCCAGTCATGTTTAGCATATGTGTGAAAACTCTATGATATCTGATTTCTGCTATCTGATACCGTCACCTGATCCCTATTATATATGATATGTCTGCATGCGATTTGAGGTTTAATAATCTGACGAATCCCATCGACTTGGCAGTATATCCTTGCCTGACACAATCGTGCATCTGCTTTGGAAATTCTCGGCACAATTGCACTCCTTAGTTGAGGCATTGTTGCATTTCTGAAATTGTTCATGTGAACGACGATGGTCGAGATTACTCATCGACCCAAATCTGGCTACCACATGCTATACTCACGGGAATTACTTAAGTATACTATTTTAAGTCATTAATACTATATGCATAATATCCTGTAAACTCTGATAAGTTTTGTCTGCTATGATAAATTCTACATATCTGAACATCTGTTTGCATCTGTTCAATTCTGTCAATATTCTGCAACGGCTTATCTGTCTGAATATCTTCTGCAACCATGTTTTACAATTAAGATGTAAGTTTAACTGAAATTCTTCTACTGAGCTTAGATGGTTAGCTCACCCTGTTTTCTATAGCATTAATAGGTTATGTGGCTAAAGCTCCTAGTACAAAGAGCGATCCTGACTACCAGCCTGATCCGGAGGCTAAGGTTGAGGAGGAGGATACCGATATCCCAGCTGACGAGTTCTATTAGCTGTCTGGGTATTAGTTTATACTTTTTGGGTTTTTGTAGTAAATTCTGAATTATTGTGTGCCTGGTGGCCACTGTTTGTATTTATTATTGTAGATGTTTCTTTTACTTGTATTATTATACATTCTATAGTAACTACTATCGGGTACCACTATTTTGGGTGATGGATGTCCATCACCAGTGGTTCTTCTTGATTCATTTTTGGGAATGTATATTCTTTGGTCTTTATATAGATGCTTTGTTATTGCTTCTTTCTTTTAAAGCCTTATATGATGACTCGATCTGCCACTACTAGACAGTGTCTGTTCTGATTTCCGCTAGATGAGCAGATACTTCGTGATTTATCCTAGGGATCATCTAGAGCATGATCCTGATGGCACAAATTTTCGGGCGCAGAATTCTGGGCTGTCATAGTTGGTATCAGAGCCTAGGCTTTAGGTTGAACTACGGGTTCATGTCGGATTGTTTTTACAATCTATGTACTGATCAATGTTATTGTTTTCACAATGACAGACCAGTATGGGCCCTAAGTTCAAAGGCGGACGCAGCGGAGGTAGGGAAGGATATAGAGAGATTCCTCTGAGAGAGATCCCCGACGTTGCTGGTACATCATGGGGATTGGAGTTCCTATCGGATACAAATGCAATTCTGATAGGACCGAGAGGAGGAAGAAGAGGCAACGAGGGTAGAATGAAGCAGGTGTTGGAGGCTTTGGCTACCAACGTCGCTCAGCAGACTACTGCTTTGAGTCAGTAAGCAGCTAGACCACCTCACCAACCCGACGGTTTCGCGAAGTTTAGGAGAATGAGACCTCCTAACTTCTCTGGTCAGACGGATCCCATAGAGGCCGAGGGTTGGATTGAAGAGATGGAGAAATTGTTTGAAGTGCTCCAATGCACAGATGTAGAGAAAGTGCGCTGGGCAACATTCAAACTAGATGGTGATGCCGGACCCTGGTGGAAGTCGGTGTCACAAAGCCGAGAGAGAATTTTCTCACACTCCTTGGACTTGGGAGGAGTTCACTGAGGTCTTCTACAATAAATACTTTCCAAAAATAGTGAGGCATCAGTGGAGGTGAAATTCATTGAGTTGAAATAAGGTACGATGTCAGTGAGAGAATATGGTGTTGAGTTCGATAGATTATCCAGATTTGCACCACCATGACGTAGCTGAAGGCGATGAGAGCTCAAAGGATGTAGCCATGTGGGAGATGGAGACGCACGAGAGTGTGATGTCTAAAGCTCGTGATCGCAGAAGAAAAAGAACTGTAGCTTTGGAGAGACAAGCAAAGCAGAGAAAGGTCGTATCAGGGACAATCTCAGGACCCTGAGCAGAACAAGAGGGCGAGATTCTTTAGACCTCCTAGATACCCTACACACTCCAGACCAGCGATATCTACAGGGCCTAGTTCATACCAGAGGCCAGCAGTACCTGCATCTTCCAGACCATTCCGACCGTCTGGTTCTTCTGGCAGCGAGACTTCTGTAGCGTAGGGTTCTTCGAGGGTAGCATCATTCACTCTGACCCTATTATGTGCTAAGTGTGGGAAGCCACACAAGACAGAGGACTGTAGGAGGGAGACTGGGGCATGCTTCAGATGTGGCAAGATGGTCCACTTGATTAGGAACTGCCCAGAGGAGAGTAAAGAGAGGAAGGAGCGGTCCGGATCAGTGTCTACCCAGAGATCTTCTTGACCTGTGGTTCAAGGTCGAGCATATGCTTTTACCGCGACTGATGCTCTGACATCGAATGATGTCATACAAGGTATGATTAAATTTCAAAGTGAGATTATTTTTATAGAATGGACTGGAAATTAGTAATGTAGAATTATTGTTGATATATGTTTATGACAATGATGCATATTACACATACACATTGTAATCAGTTGATGGAATTGTGCCACTGAATTATAAGTGTGTTGAAGGTGTATCAGCGTTGTGATATTTGCTTTCATAGAGCACGAGTTTTGGTAGATCCAGGTTCTACACACTCGTTTATCAGGCCTCAATTTACGAAAGAATTGAGTGTCACTCCTGAACATTTAGACTTCATATTGATGATGTCTATTCCTACGGAGAATTCGGTGAATGCAGGCACAATGTGTAAATCAGTGATTGTAATGGTAGAAGATCACGAGACGATGGCAGATTTGATACTATTAGACATGCAAGGATTTGACATTATTCTTTGAATGGACTGGCTATCCGCTTATCATGCGAGCGTCGATTGCCTTCGAAAAGTTATAGTTTTTCGTCCTCCAAAGGAAAGGTCATTCAGATTCTTCTAGGTGAAGTCTAAAGTAGCCCCATTAATATTGGCTATTCGAGCCAAAAAGATGATGAAGAGTGGATGCAGTGGCTATATGGCTTTCCTGTAAGAGCAGCAAGAAGAGATAAATGTGATATCCGATATTCATGTTGTGTGTGAGTACCCTGACGTGTTTCCTAAGGATTTACTAGGACTACCACCTACTAGGGAGATTGAATTTGCGATAAATCTAGTTTCGGGTACTGAGCCAGTATCTAAAGCTCCGTATCAAATGGCTCCTGCAGAATTGAAAGAATTAAAGGAACAACTATAAGAAATACTTGACAAAGGGTTTATTCGACCTAGTGTGTCTCCTTGGGGAGCACCAGTGTTATTTGTCAGGAAGAAGGATGGTTCGATGCGACTGTGCATCGACTACCGGCTGTTGAACAAGTTAAAGATTAAGAATCGTTACCTACTTTCAAGGATTGATGATCTCTTTGATCAGTTAGAAGGAGTGAGGTTCTTTTCGAAGATTGACTTGTGATCTGGTTATCACTAGTTAAGAGTCAAAGCAGAGGATATCGAGAAGACAACGTTCAGAACCAGATATGGGCACTTTGAGTTTTTAGTTATGCCATATGGATTGACGAATGCACCTGCGTCTTTTATAGACCTAATGAACCGAGTGTTTAAACCACACTTAGATAAATCTATGGCTGTCTTTGTAGATGACATTCTTGTCTATTCCAAGACAAAGGAGGAACATGAAGGACATCTGTATGTGGCTCTACAGACCCTCAGAGATCACAAACTGTATGCAAAGCTCAGTAAGTGTGAGTTCTGGCTTGACCAAGTCAGTTTCTTGGGTCATATCATCTCTGCTAAGGGTATAACAGTTGATCCGATGAAAATTGAAGTAGTAGTGAACTGGGAACAACTAAGAACGGTAACCGAGTTCCGTAGTTTCCTTGGCTTGGCAGAATACTATAGACGATTTGTAGAAGGATTCTCCAAACTATCAAGTCTGCTTACTCAGCTCACAAAGAAAAATGCTAAGTTTGATTAGACTGATCAGTGTGAGAAGAGTTTCCAAGAACTCAAGGCGCATCTGACTACAGCACCAGTACTAGCTATACCTTCTGGCAGAGGTGGTTTTACTATATACAGTGACGCTTCTTACAGTGGTTTGGATTGTGTCCTCAACCAGCACAAGAAGGTTATCGCGTATGGCTCTAGACAGCTCAAGGAACACTAGAAGAATTATCCGACTCATGATCTGGAGTTAGTAGCAGTGATCTTTGCTTTGAAGATCTAGAGGCACTACTTATATGGTGAGACAGTTGACATCTTCACCGACCACAAAAGTCTCAAGTATCTGTCTACTCAGAAGGATTTGAACATGCGATAACGTAGATGGATGAAGTTTTTAAAGGATTATGACTATTCCATCCAATATCATCCTAGGAAGGCCAATGTTGTGGCGGATGCTTTGAGCAGAAAGTCTTCGGCTCAGTTGGCACATCTTATTACCATAGTACAGAGGTGGCATCTACTTGAGGACCTAGCCTTGTGTGATACACTAATAGATGTCAAAGGTTTAGGGGCATTGATGGCTACTATTGTGATATGGCCCACGTTGTTTGACAACGTGTGTAAGCTACAGATGATTGATGATGAGCTGATGGCGATTAGAAAGGATGTGATCAACGGGATCCTACTTGATTTCTCCATCAAGGATGATGGTACTTTGCTATTCAGAGATCGGATGTGCATACCTGCTAATAAAGACCTGAGGGATACTATTTTAGAAGAAGCGCATAAATCAACGGATGTCATACATCCTGGGAGTACGAAGATGTACCAAGATCTCAAGCGAAGCTTTTGGTGGAGAGAACTAAAGAAAGATGTTGCAGATTACGTTTCTCGATGTTTTATCTGCTAGCAGGTGAAAGTAGACCATCGAAATTCAATAGGATTGTTGCAACCATTACCAGTGCCAGAGTGGAAATGGGAGGCCATTTCTATGGAATTTATATTAGGATTGCCGAGTACATTGAGGAAGAACAATACCATCTGGATAATTGTTGATAGACTGACAAAGTCTGGATATTTTCTGTCGTACCGTACTACGTTTACAGCCAACAAGCTTACAGAGTTGTACATGAAGGAAATAGTTCGGTTATATGGCATACCAGTCAGTATAGTGTGCGATCGAGATCCGCTTTATACGTCACAATTCTAGTGGCGATTTCAAGAAGGCATGGGATTTAAACTGGAGTTCAACTCAG
Source organism: Chloranthus sessilifolius (assembly GCA_021018995.1). NCBI lineage: Eukaryota > Viridiplantae > Streptophyta > Magnoliopsida > Chloranthales > Chloranthaceae > Chloranthus > Chloranthus sessilifolius. The sequence continues at coordinate 15,941,776 of CM037595.1, read as the reverse complement.
CGTTTCATCCTCAGACAGATGGGTAGACTGAGAGAGTGAACCAGGTCATAGAGGATATGTTGTGTGCATGCATGTTGGACTTTCATGGTTCATGGGATCAGCATTTGCCTCTGATTGAGTTCGCTTACAATAACAGTTATCAGTCCAGTATTGAGATGGCGCCGTATGAAGCTTTGTATGGGCGACGATGTAGGTCTCCCTTGAACTTGGAAGAAGTCGATGAAAAGCTTATTTTGGGACCTGATATCGTGGATAGTGCAATCGAGACGGTTCGATTAATCCGCAAAAGACTGAGGGTTGCTCAAAGTCGCCAAAAGAGTTATGCCGATCTCCATCGGATGCACATTGAGGTTTAGGTATACTTAGATGCGTTCAAGAAACTTACGATTCCCTAGTTAAATCAGTTAGCTATGAAATTAATATCTATTTTCAGGTGGGAGACAAGGTATTTGTGAAGATCTCGCCAACAAAGGGCGTGATGCGCTTTGGCAAATGGGGAAAGCTGAGTCCTCGATATATTGGACCCTTTGAGGTGCTCGGATGGGTTGGCGAAGTCGCGTATAGGGTTACTTTGCCACCACAACTAGCGAGTATGCATAATGTATTCTATGTTTCTATGCTACGGCGGTACGTGCGAGACCCGGCTCATGTGTTGGATTTCCAACCGATCGAGCTGCAAGAGGATCTAATCGTGATTGAGGAACCGATTGAGATTTTGGATCGTAAGGACCAGGTTTTGCGAACCAAGTTGATTCCACTTGTACTTGTAAAGTGGCGTAATCATTCAGCTTCGGAAGCTACTTTGGAGCGCGCAACCGAGATCCGCGAGTAGTATTCGCACTTTTTTACCTGACATGGGAGGTAATTTTATAAATTTCGCTTAAAATTCATTATCATAATTGTGTGCTTCTCATGTATAGGCAAGCATATTTTGACTCGTATAATCTGCTACTACAGGTGCGATATATAGGGTACCGTAGGCCCTCATTCTCGAAAGGACGTCGAATAGCATTAGCGATATAAAAATTTAAAAAAATAAAATAAAATAATTTGATTTACTGCCATGCTTGATCGATCAATTTTGTTAAGTGATCGATCAAATTGGGTGTTTGATTGATCAATGATAAGGATTGATCGATCAATAATGCTTGGAACCTTGTACTCAAGTTTAGTGATTACTCGATAATGAGGACATTGATCGATCAATTAGTGGATTGATCGATCAAATTTAAACCTTGATCGATCAAGGTTGTAGAGTTGGGACACTTTACATAAGAACATTGATCGATCAAATTTTGGCGTTGATCGATCAATTTTGTGTTATGATCGATCAACATAAGTACGTTGATCAATCAAGCTATCGGGCTAGGGCTTTTTCACTTAAGAATTGATCGATCAATTTGAGCATTGATCGATCAATCCTGTCGTTTTAAGTAACAACTGAGGTTTTTAAAACTTCATTCGCACGGTGCAAGGCATTGATCGTTCAAGAGGGTTTTGGCTCCTTTGCGTTCAAACAACCTTTCAGGGTGATTTCTGGCTACCTGAGCTCCTCTCTGCATGAATTTTGCTTGGATTTCGCTCGGCCAAATTTGTAAACCCTACCTTTTCTCTTATTGTGGGTGTTGTATCGACTTTGGGGCATTTTAGACCATGGGACCGTGAACAAAGAACGCATTGTGTAAGATCCCCACATCACAGGTTCGACCATCCGTACCACCACCCGAACCCATTCCCCAACCTATCGTGCCACCCATGGCACCTGTTGAGAACGTCGTTCCACTCGTTCAAAACCCCCCATCGACCCAAATCACCCGCGAAGTCCCAAATCAATGGTGGGCTTCTAAATCATTTCTTCCCGAGTATGTTTCCGCCTCTACGCTTTTTGAGGATCGGCCCGAGATGATTTGGGCCATCGATTACATCACAAAGCTTGGGTTGAAACCCTTACTCGAGCTGTTTCATTATCACTATTGTCCTCGTATCGTGCGACTCTTCTTTCAGAACCTCCGTTGGGGCGACAACCGACACTGACTTGTCACCTCGATTGACGGGTCTGAATATAAATTCAACCAGTTTCATGTCGTGGCTGCCCTATAGTGCACGTCGGTGTACGTTGAGACCTGTGGCTTAGAGTCACCCTACATCAAGGACATTCCATTTCCCAACGTGGTCACCAAAATGACCTAGGGTCAGCATGGATTAGGGCAATCCATCATGCGAGCCCAACTCCCTGATTGGTTGTGGATGATTGATACGTATATTAAGTGTGCCCTCAACCCCTTTCTACACAAATCTGCGCGAAATGGCATCGCGCAGCAGCCGCTCTTTTCCACCTTTGAGAACTATTGGTTCTCTGTTGCGGATTTGGTCATAGATGGCCTAATAAATGCCAGAGACATGATGTCTGAGAAAACCAAGGCCGCATCCAAGAAACAGATGTCCTATGCTCGCCTAATCACAAAGATGGTTGAGCAATATATTTCGTTTCAAGCTGAGTATAGTTTGGCTCCCGGTGAGCCAAGACTGACCAACAACACAAAGGTCTTTCGGCTCAAGGATTGGACCAAGAGTTATAACCTTTTGATCAGACGATTACCCGAGGATGAGGAGGAGGTTCCTACCATACCGGAGGGTGCAGCGCCGACGCAGCCTGCTGTTGAGGAGGGCACCGAACAGCCAGAGAGAGTTCTTGGTGAGGGGGAGGCCCAACCAGATCAGCCACATCGACCGACGGTACCTCCTAGACCCCCAATATGCCGACCTGCTCGTGCCTCACGTCGCGTGGACCTGCTCCTTCCACCGTGGACATGGAAGCGATGCTTCGTGAGCTCATTGATTGTAACCGACGTATCCACGAGCGGCTGGACGCGATGGAGGAGTTCCAGTGTCAGGTTCATCGTCGGCTGGATTACCATGAGGGCATGCACGAGCTCGTGATGCAGCACTTGTACACCACCACATCAACGCTGATGATCGCTCATGCCCGTCAGCATACTGTTGATCCTCGCAACTCGATTATCGACCACTGCCCAGAGAATTGCCCTCGACGCCTACTATGTTATTATATGTATTTAACAATATTTATATCTGTATATGTATTTTATTCTGTTTTCCATATACATTCTGTTCTGCATGCATCTTTGTCTTTTGCATGATGTATTACCTTGCTCGTTCTGTTAGCCTTAGGGAACACCCCAGTCATCTGACCACACCTCCCTGACATTTTCGAGGATGAAAATTCGTAAGGGAGGGATAATATAACGATCCTAAAATTTTGAACAAGAACTCGACTGCTTTGATATGCGTGTCTGGCACGAAAATCAAGATAAATTTAAAAATTTTAATTTAATATTATTAAAAATAATATTAATCCTCGGTAAGGTAAAGTCATGTGTGACTTTTCGCTTAAGTTCGAGTCTTGTAGGACATTGATGTGGCATAATACGCCGTAGAAGTTGTGTAGGCGCTCCACACCGGAGCTTGGCTAAGGGAAAACAGAAATATGAAAGATATTTCTATTTCTTAGGTTATAAGAGAAGGAAGAGGGTTGGAATGATCATCTTTCATCTTCTCGTTCTTGCTTCTTTGAAAAATCTGTAGCTAGGTTATGATTTGGATGGTTGTTTTGAGAAACCACAGTTCAGAGAGAGGCCTAGGTTAGTGATTGCTCGATTTGAGAGCATGGACGACGTCGTTACGTCGATCTATTTTGCAAGGACGTGTGTTGTCTCTGTGTGTCGAAGCTGGGCCATCGATTTGCTGTCCTGAGTTGTAAGGACAACAAAACAAGTGACCGCCATTAATGACAGATAACTATCATTATTGATCGATCAAGGTAGTGGATTGATCGATCAAGGTTAAGAATTGATCGATTAATTCGTATAAAGAGTTAATGGGAACAGTAGAGTAGTTTTCTGGAAGTTCAATGCCCGATGGGCATTGATCGATCAAATTGGTGTTTGATCGATCATTTCTGAAGATTGATCGATCAAATTTAGTATTAATCGATCAATATGGAATGTTGATAGATCACAGTGAGGTAATCGATCAAGGACTAAAATGATCGATCAATGAGGATATTGATCGATCAATGGCAAAGATTGATCGATTAATTTGAACATTGATCGATCAATCTATATAAGAATAGTGTGAGAACAGGAGGAGGGAAATTTGAGTTTTAATTGATTGATCGATCAATGGGAAGATTGATCGATCGATCAAACAAGGGTGTTGATCGAGCAATTTTCCTTTGTTAAGTCTGAAGTAAAAGAGGCTATTGATCGTTCAAATGAAGCATTGATCGGTCAAGGTTGAAGATTGATCGATCAATTTTCCTCTGTCACCTGCGAGTTATTTGAGAGGTGATCGATCAATGAGGACATTGATCGATCAAGGAGTGGGATTAATCGATCAAGCAAGGACATTGATCGATCAATCACCCTTATTTTTTGCCTATTTTGGTTTTGTGAATTAAACACTATTGGACACTGTGCCAGTTGATATTCTGGCATCCTTGACACTTAGTATATTATGTTATGGTCTAGGATCAGACCGTGATACCTTAAAAAGCTTTGGATTTGTTTAGAAAGGTCTGACCTGAGGTAGGGGAATTCAACTGAAATTGCATCTATTTTTTATCTCATGATTCCAAATCTTCTGTATTTGATTGCATATTCAGATTTTTCTTTCCAGTCATGTTTAGCATATGTGTGAAAACTCTATGATTTCTGATTTCTTCTATCTGATACCTGTCACCTGATCTCTGTCATGTATGATATGTCTGCATGTGATTTGAGGTTTAATAATCTAACGAATCCCACTGACTCAACGGTATATCCGTGCCTGACACAATCGTGCATCTGCTTTGGAAATCCTTGTCACAATTGCACTCCTTAGTTGATGCATTATTGCATTTATGAAATTATTCATGTGAACAATGATAGTCGGGATTACCCATCGGCCAAAATCTGGCTACCACGTGCTATACTCACGGGAGTTACTTAAGTATACTATTTTAAGTAATTAAATACTATATGCATAACATCCTGTAAACTCTGATAAGTTCTGTCTGCTCTGATAAATTCTGCATATCTAAATATCTGTTTGCATCTGTTCAATTCTGTCAATATTCTGCAACTGCTTATTTGTCTGAATATTTTCTGCAACCATGTTTTACAATTAAGATACAACTTTAACTGAAATTCTTCTACTGAGCTTAGATGGTTAGCTCACCCTGTTTTCTATAACATTACTAGGTTCCGAGGCTGGAGCTCCCGATATAGAGAGCGATCCTGACTACCAGCCTGATCCGGAGGCTGAGGTTGAGGAGGAGGATACCGATACCCCAGCTGACGAGTTCTATTAGTTGTCTGGGTATTAGTTTGTACTTTTTGGGTTTTTGTACTGCATTCTGAATTATTGTGTGCCTGGTGGCCACCGTTTGCATTTATTATTGTATATGTTTATTTTACTTGTATTATTATACATTCTATAGGAACTACTATCGGGAACCATTGTTTTATGTGATGGATGTCCATCATCAGTGATTCTTCTTGGTTCCTTTTTGAAAATGTATATTCTTTGGTCTTTATATAGATGCTTTGTTATTGCTTCTTTCTTTTAAAGCCTTATATGATAACTTGATCTGCCACTATTGGATAGTGTCTGTTCTGATTTTCGCTAGACTAGCAGACACTCCGTGATTTATCCTGGGGATCATCCAGAGCATGATCCTGAAGGCACGAATTTTCAGGCGCGGAATTCCGGGCTGTCACATTCTCTGATATATCTTTGAAACATGTGTGGCACGAGAATATGCGGATTTCTTAGCTAAGTATGGTCTTCATGTTGATTCTGTGGTGCTTTGGAATATTTTAAATTTCCCTTCTGAGCTTCTTTCTCTCATTAGAAAAGATTTGATTTGCATGTGCAATGGTCTTTTATCTTTTCTAATAGTAAGGGGTGAGGACTCCAAAACCTCACTTACCTATCAAAAAAAAAAATTCCTAAACAAAATAGATCTCTAAAATCGATAAAGCAAAATCACACTGAAAGAATAAATGATTATGTCTTTCTCTTTCATTATATAAGTCACACCTTGAAGGTATTTGCATTGCCTTCATCAGCAAATTCTCTATAGTCAATAGCTTCCTATTGTTGTAATGCTTCAAAGGAGTTTCACTGTGATTGGACTTTCTGCACTGCCGATTCATTCCGCATTCAGGATCAGTGGCTCGTTCTGGTTGAGAAAACTTAATTATGAAGAATTTGAATCAATGTAGTAGGAGGGTGACCTTCACTGATGACAGGGTTAGTGAGTCATACATATGCGGCTGATGATGAAGTTGAGGTTATTTGGTTATAGTCTCTGCTGTTCATCTTCTAAATCCCAAAGAAGTCCTAGATTGAAAGAGAGACCTACTGACTTTCTAAAGCACCTTTTAGCCATACATATGAGGCGGATGATAATGAAGTTGAGAGACAGGCTCTTCTAGGGACGGTCTAAGAAGTTTTAGATTGAAAGTGACACCTACTGAACGTTGAAAGGGCCAAAAAAAGGACTTTTTGAAGCACCTTTTAGGCCATAAATCCCATCAAAAGGTCCGTAACAAAAACGCTAAAGGCTTTAAAGGGTGCCTTAATTTTCACTCAGAGATTCTTCCTTTCCTACCCGGGTTTCAGTTCTTAAATCTATATCCTCTAATTCAAAGCATTCAATGGTTTAAGCACGTAAAGCCTTGATTGAGTTGGAAGAATCTTAATGTGGTGCCTTGGTTGAGTTGGAAGAATCTTAATGTGGTTAGGTTTTTAATTATTTTTTTTTTTTTTTAATAATTAAGCTTGAGATTAGTATAGGTCACCGCCTTCCATTAAAATCATAAATGGGTAACATGAAAAATAAAATAAAATAAAATAAAAACAACATGTGAAGCCCGAGTTGAGATGGAAGAATCTTGAGTTTTAAATGTGGATATTGGTTTTAAATCTTTTTCTTTCGTCTTTTATTTTTAATAATTAAGCTTGAGGTTGATGATTCATCGCCTTCTATTAAAATAAAAAATGCGTAGCATTTAATATAAAAAAATAAATAAAATAATTTAAAAAAAAAATAACCACCCAACCTCTTAAATTAAAGAGGGTGGGGACCCTTTCAAAAGGAAGAAAAGAAGTTGTGGGAGAAGTCAATGGTGGCGATGATTATGGCAGTCAAGGAATTGAAGATCAAAAGGAAAAATGCCCAAATTAAAAGGTTAAGGTCAACATATCAGCATCGTAGGCTACTATTCTCTTTAAAGAAGTCTTTGATTTTTAGCTGGATTCAAGAAGGTTGCAAACCTCACCCGGTTGACAATCAATCTTAAGGATACGGACTAAGTAATCACTTTTATGCCCTTTAAAGTCCATCTAGGCCCTTCAAAGTCTCTTGAATCTCAGTTTTGGGGCTCATAAGATGGCTCTTTTCAACATAGAGCAAAACGAAACTTCTTTATCATAGGTTACAATTGATAAGAAATCTAACGGGTCTAATATAACCTCACAAATTACTTTGCTAAAACTTACCAAAAGTGTATGATTTTGAATGATAATGCCGATATCTATCAAATTAAGCCCCATCCATACAGATCATATACAGCCCGAGTCTAAATGGGCTCAAATATCTTGGAAAATAGGTCAAACATCGGACCAAATCAGCCCATATTGGGTCACATTGGATGAATCTAATATGACTTGGGCAAAATACTAAAAATGCTTTTTTTTCTAAATTTTTTTTTTTATATCTTTTATTATTTAAAAAATAATTAAAAGGTGCTCAAATATCGGCCCAGCATCCGATATATCAGATAAATATGGACCTGAGACCCAGCCAAAATGTGATATATATCCGACTTTAAATCCCTGGTCGTATCGGATGGGCACAACCCGTTACATATGGGGGATATGTGTTGGATATACTTAAAAGGATGACTACGAGATCCATTGCCATCAAAGAATGGAGGGTTTACTGGTGGAGTCAACATATGCGGCGTCAAGAAAGATTCAAAGGCAACCGACAGCTATAACTTGGGAACTAAGGCAAATCATAAACTACCCACCAAAGGTTCAAACCAGAAACCTGAAAAAGTCATACCAATATGTGATGGATTTACTTTTCTCACCGGCTTCATGCATCCACACTATAGCTCCCTTAAGCATTCGAATTCTCTCCAAAGCTTACCTTCACTGATATCTAAGTCTCTAAAATCTGTAACCCTGAACTTTTAATGAGGATCAATGGCTAGGTTCGAATCGGTAGAATCGACCAGTCCCCCCTCAGAAAGAACAAAATCGAAGGAAATCTGAGAGTTTCCCGTGTTCGCCCGATTTCTGCACACTTTCTGAGTGAAAGTGGCGTGTCCACTTCCGACCAAATAACTCGGAAACACTCTGATTCTGAGACACTTTAACATATAGTACCCCTTGGATATTAAGCGGATGATAGCCACGTGGAGTATGGTGTGCCTCTGGATATCCATTCCGTCGTCTTTAGTGGGTCTACCACCACCGTATGATACAACCATCTTACTTAAACAAAGAAATATTGTTGACTGCTTCAAATCAAAAGATGGTGATCACAGTTGATCCCAATCTTCCACATAATAGATTTTGAGATCTAAGAATACTATTAGACGACCAAATGTTGATTTTCAATTGGTACACTATGCAAAGAGTGAATCTCAATAATGTTTCCTGGTAAGAGGTTCATGTTCACTTTTTGGGATGTGTGCCTCTTGAAATCAACATCTGATCGCTGGATGATAGGCTTATGATTTCAATAGTTGTGCAATTTGTGATATCGATATTGCTTTATCGTTTGAGCAGAACGAGAGTCACCCACGAATACTCGAATAAAGGCGGAGCCAAATGTAGCAGTGTAGGGCTTAACCCCACTTAAGTTTTGTGAATGAATACAATAGGCTTCTTCTACAGCTTTTTTCATATACAAGCCACCAAATCTATTGTTTACAGGCTCACAAATCTACAGTAAAACAGCTATTAAGATATATTGGTGGAAGGTCAAACATGTACATTTATTTATTTATGGGCTAATATATATATATATATATATATATATATATATTTTAATTTTTTTATCGGCAAATAATGAGGTGTTTTATTGAAAAAAAAGAAGGTGAAATACAAACAACAAAAAAAATGTTTCACAATTTAGGCGATCACCCTAAAATAGCAAAACAACAATTATCTATAAAAAGTAGAGATAAGATCTCTTCTAATTAAGCTACTATTTATATATGAATCATGAAAAGATAAGAAATTCATAAAAAGGGAAAACCAGCAACCATAAGTAAGTTACTCCTGACTAATAGAACCCAAAAGCATATACAGTTGTGTGCCTCCCAAAGCTTACCATTTAGACAAAACGATATGGACTTAGCTTCAGCACCACTAATGGTGATCGGGTTGGATACTTGGTTACTAACAACTTTATAGAGTCCTTATTAGGTACCCGAACATAAAGCTAACCAACCTTACTTTTTTAAACACATAGCATATGGCATTATCATGTGATTTGAAGTTTACGATGATCTAAAGATCTAGTGTGTAGAAGATTAGGGTGGTGCAAACAATCTTCATAATGTGACTTAAATTGGTCAAAAGTTTTTAAATGGACGGCTAGTTGTAGCTTTTATTTTTAAGACCGTTTGACCATTTTGAATAATATGGCATATAGAAATGTTTTTTACTCCTTCCCCAACTTTCACACTAAAGATTTTTAAATTATGGTCTTTAGATTACGTGATGATACACTTCACGAAACCACATGTCATGTAGTCTATAGACTCCGAATAAGTGACCCGCGAATCAACTCTTGGTTCTCAGGTTGGATGCAGATGCCTAATACCACCTGAGTCACGGGTAAAGAGAGAGTCTCAGTTAATGAGCGAAAAATGTATTAAATAAGTTCTGTATAGTTCATGGTAATTTTATAATATAATAACCTCAATTAGTAAATGAGGTGAGCGAGGAAATGTAAAATGCTAGCACTAGGTGCATTTATTTTCACCCTTGAAAATTTAATATCTCTCTCTCTCAGCCCAAATAAAATTTATTGATTGTTTTGAATTAGATGATGAAAAATCATTTTCATCCCATTCTTCCACTCTATAGATGTTGAAAGATCACGGGTGTACCATAAGAGGGTTTTATTCTACCTGGCACACATCCAAAAAAATCTTGTCAGTCTGACTAGTGCCATCTAATAACAGGACACTTTATTGGAAATGTGTCATGTGGAATGGTAAATTGATCATCTTAATGTACTCTTTTGCCAATAGAAAAATAAAAATTCCCATCATCTCAAGATCTGTTATCTTGAAGATCGAAGGAAAAATGATCTCTATCGTCAAATTTAAAATAGTCAATACATTTTAGCCGGAGAAGAATAGGGTGAGATTACAGTATCATGGGATGCAAATAACTTGTTGGTTTGACCGAGAAGAATGTGGTACGTGAAAAAATTTTCTAAATATATAAGAGAATGCGTATCATTTTAACCTTTTTCGACCATGCAAAAGAATTTGTATTAAACTACTTGACAAACTATAATAATCTAATGGCTGCATCTAATGCATGCCCCTAATCAACTTTCTTTTTTTCTTTACTCGTTTAGTCAACTTTTCAACGGCTCCGAACACGTGGTTGGCAAGGAGTCTTTACTCAGTAAATGACTTAATTCTATGCATGATTCAAAATCTCAACCGAAACTGATTTGTATTAACCTAAATACATCAATTTATGTCTAACTGATCCGATCCAAGGCTGTAATATCTATAATACATGGAGCAATGGAGCAACCGATCCACATCAGGATCAGCCTACAAATCAGTCTCTCAAAGACTGATCCGCAGGCCGATTATGAGTTTTGAACCTTTTTTCCCTTAATTACCAAGACACCTACAGATGTTATCGGAGGTGATCAATGTGGTAAGGACCATCACATGGTGGTTATTGGAGCTACACTTTCTTCATTGGGTACCTCTATTCGCACTTACAGGATTACTGAGGGCCCTTAGCTACCTTTGAAAGCCTTTGACTGCCTGAAAATAAATCAAGGAAATCGTTTTTCACCCCGATATTCGACACAATGGATCTTGAGATCATAGCGCACCTATCAGTCGGCCAAGATTTTGATTCCATGCGGCACAGATGCCAAAATCTAGCCCTAAACTCACACGGTATACATCATGCTGAAATGTGAGTTTAGAGCTACTTTTTGAGATCCGTTCCACATAGAATCAAAATCGTGACCATCTAATAGGTGCGCCATGATCTCGAAATCCATTGTGTAGAAGATTGGTATGACAAATGATCTCCATCATCTAATTTCAAGCAATTAATGGTCTTTAGAGTAGCGCTCGCCACTAAACTAGTGGGCTCAAATAGAGGCATCCTTCTTCATTTTCCCAACTCATCCAAATACCTAAGGATTGATACTAAGTGTACCCTCCATTAAACTTGTCAAACTTCAAGGGGTGCACAAATATTTATGAGCACTCAAATTGGTGAAAGCATGATTTTGGCTTTGCACATATTTGGTGCTCAAATTGACGGTGAGTGTACAAAACATATCTTTTGTTGGCCATGTACAGTTATGGAAGATATATAACCTCCCACCAAGCGTTACAAGGAGCCTTTGTTGGCGCCCACCTATTTACTGAAAGCGCCGACCTAATGAAAATGCGCTAGTGCCCACTACACAGCCGAACATTATTAAATGGGCGCTCTTAATAAACATCTAGGCGTGAATGGAGGTTCCCAACCATGTATATGCCAGTTTTGTAGGTGAGCGACTACTTGCACACAAGATATGTACCATTGCACTTACTTCGAAAAGAAATGAGTCTCAGTTTTGGTACTTGCATGTGTCACTTGGAACACCATTTAAGTTATATCTGATTTGAAGCCCATGATATAAAGATAATTATTGCCAAAGATTGAATCAAATGATAGTGATTATATTACATGCAAATCTTCCTCTATAAAGATCTTTACGTCATAGCCTTTAAATCAGAAGGCCTAAATAATGTTCCATGTAACACATGCAAGTCCCAAAAATATCGTTCTTCTTTTTAATTATGTGCAACAACACAAAGCTGGTGTGCAAGTAGTTGTGACTTTCTGCACTTGTGACATCGGATTTGAGATTTAAGCTATATCCTAGACCTTTTATTTCGATTTCAAATCATGGTGTGGTAAGTGCGCGTGTGGCCATGTTGGGCGTCGGTCATGTCTTGAATTTTATTTTTGGTAAATGTCGGTGAATAAGATGGCAAAAACTTTTGCACAACGTGTATACTCTCATGCAGGATAATATTGAAAATTAATAATACTTACTAATTGAGGATAAATAAGCCCATAAAATGTTGTGGATGAACATTGAAACCTAATTGACGCAAAATAACTTGTTAATCTCTAAAATTTATTACCTGACCTTGATGGACCCTTGAACTGATTAATAATGTGTTTCAAGTATGTTTTTGTAAATAGCAAGAATTTATAGCTTATTGCTGCAATCCATCCTTTTAGTGCCAAGAAGAATGAATTGTGATTCAAGTTGTAGAGTTGATGAGTTTACAATGAATGCACTGATAGTTCACACCATGGGAGTCATTTAGCATGCCTCGGGCCCTTTGAAGTCACGCTGAGAGAGAGTGGTGAAGCCCAAGCTTTATGAAGAGCTGCTGCAACAAATTATATAAAGGCACTTTAGCAAACCAGCATTGCAACAGTTTATATATTCAGCAGTGCAGCAGTTCAAGTGGCACATATGCTGCTGTTGCTAAAGCAGCCTTGAATCACGCATCTCACGCAGTTCACTTGATGAAGGAGCAGCTGCAATAAAGAAGTCCAAAACAGCACAGTTGCTGCCTTGAAGAATTAGAGCAATTGGCTGAAGTGTTACTACTGCACTTGAGCAATTTATATTGCTGCAAACCAAGCAGATCCAGTAACTATACTTGCTAAATATAGAAATCCACTCAAGCACCTCAGATCTGGAGCTACACATAGTAGAGCTGTTGGCTGAAGTTTCATTGCTACATTCAAGCAAAATAGCAGCAGCATTTGAACCTGTTGATCTGCTGATTTCATCCACTCGAGCTACACCTTGAAGAATTCTAGTAGATTACAAGGGCAAAACAGAACCACTCGAGTGCATTAAGGATGTCGAGCAGCTGCACTTGATGGAGAATGAAGCCCCTCGAGCTGCTAGCTGAAACCCACTTGAAGCTGTCGAGTAGTGCAGCAGCCTACACTTGGACCTGTCGAGCAGCTCAAAACAGCTGCACAATTGAACTTATCGAGCTCCTATGGTGCTATCTTAAAGACACTCGAGCAGCACAGTTATTCCACTCGATTAGCTCCCTGCATTCTTTGAACCTATCAAGCACTTTAAAGTGCAATGCTTCATGCAAACGAGTAGCTCAATAAGCCACTCGAGCAGCTGAGGATGCATTAAACCATCTCGAGAAATTCTATGGACACTCCCTCATCCTGTCGAGCAACTGAAATAAGCTGAATTGAACCTATCGAGAAGTTGAATTGAACTTGTCGAATGCAGTGCTGTAAATGCTGCTATTTTATACTGTTTTCAGCTTGTCGAGAGCTTGTCGAGGAGCCTCTGGAGGTGCAATTTTCTGAAGCTAAGAGCTGCTCGAGCACCCTCTTGAGGTGCAATTTTCTGAAGCTAAGAGCTGCTCGAGCACTTAAAGCCTGATTTCATCCTCTCGAGTAGTCCTCTCGAGAGCTACTCAAGAATGCAAATCTGAAGCTTAGCTTGTCGAGGCACGGGTTCCAACCATTCCAGTAGCGATATTTAAGCACTCAAGGGCATTCTTGGGAATTCAAAGCAGCTAGGGCACACATCCCAATGTGCTTAGCTCTCCCACACTTCTCAAGGCACTCCCTTGGCTGAAAATAGGCCACGACAGCAGCTCCAAATGCCTCATTTTTGAATGGCTATTGCACACAACTGTTCTGTGGATTGTATATATAAAGCTGTAATCTTTCTTGGGAAATCATCCATGATTAGCCTGAGATCACCTTTAGGGTTTTCAATTTTTTAGGTTAGGTTTTATTTTCTTTCTTCCCTCCTTAGTTCAGCGGCCATGCGGAGTTAAATCTATGTAGCAGCTAGATCTAGTTTAAGCTGTAATCTAGTTTTGTAAGAGCATTGTGAGCAGAGTTTTGGGATTTCTTGCACAGACTGCATCCTTGAGGACAGATCATTGTAAGTCATTTTTTTTCAATGATATGCTACGTTTAATGCTTCATTAAATCTGTATTTTCTCTATGTTTTCACATAGATATGTATGATTTTAATACACCTATTGATGCATGTGCTTGTAGCCATACACCCATAGTGGCAGTAGTGGTTTTCATGTTCTATCTCCAAGCTCTATATGGTTTAATCCCTGGGATACTCTGTGACCATTTTAGTGGACAGAGTATAGCCCTAAGACAGATCTGGAGCATAGGTTAGAGCCAGATTCTTTTTCCCTGCCTTTGTGCTTGTAGCCAATGGAGGAATAACTGCATATCCAACTCCTCTATTTTGCAAAGCCATTTTTAGTGAATAGATCTGAGATTTTGAACAGATTGCATATTTGAGAGTTTGATCATTGTAGGCCTTTTTGTAACAATGACTAGCTGATTCTAAAGCCCCAAATAATTTGTGACTTCTAGTGGTTCTCACTAGATCTACATGGATTGTTTGATCCTATGTTTGGATGTGCTTGTAGCCTTGCGAGCATAATGTCTACAATGGTTTTCCTGTTCTAACTTTAACACATGTGATTGGATCACATCCTTAGGATAATCTGTGACCATTTAAGTGGAAAGATTATAACTTTAAGAGCAGTCCAAATTATAGGGTTGGTTTGGATTCTTCTACCTTGCGCTTGTGCTTATAGCTAAGTGAAGGAATGTTGCAATTCTAGTTCTTGATTTGAGTTGCAGTGAAGATTATCCCATAGCTGCCTACTTCTCCACATTTTTACTTTATTTTATCACACCATCATCATCCTTCTTTACTCTCCTTTCTTTAGCTATAGTTTATTTCTATATTTAGTTTAGTTGTGACACCTAAACACTCTCTCTTTACCTTGCTTTCTAGTGTAGGTTTAAAGTTGTCAGATCTATAGCCAGATCTGGAGTTTACTATACGCCTTTAGGTTTTTAGATAATCACTCTCCATGGGACAAACTCTTATATCAAAACTTGCTCCAACGGCCTTGTATCTTGCAAGCTATGTATAGATTGTTGTTGTTTTGTGCTATTTCACTCCATTTCACTCCCATTTCTAATTTGTTGTTGTAGCCACATTTTTATCATCACATTTTTAAACAAAAATATTGGCCCAACAATTTTACCCAACATAACTCACTTAGCCAAAATTCAAATAGAAAGTTTGTTTTGGACATTAAAATATATTTTATGTTTGATCAATATTAATCAAGAGATTTATGTAGAGAATTAATTGTCTCTAACGGCGTGTTGTTTTAATTGTAGACGTGGCGCGACGTGATTGGCTGCATTAATTGAGCCCCACCGCACCTGCACCCAATTGCGACGTGTCACATCAGCCACCACTACAAAAATAAGGTATTTCAGCGGCACTTGTTGTTAAGGCAGTTTTTTATAGCGACAAGACTAATAGCCATAGTGACAAATTTTGCCAAAATTTGACAAAATTTCGTGAAATGGGAGTCAAACGAAATTTTCGAGAAAATTTTGGTACTTTTCGGTAATTTCAATTTTTTCGATAAATTTCGGTAATTTTCTTTATATATTTAAATTTTTTATTAAGTATATATATATATATATATATATATTTTAATCCCTGAAATTTTTCTGAAAGGTATCGAAATTAATCCGAAATGTACCGAAAGGACCCGCCACCGAAAAATTCCCGAAAATGAAATTTGTCACTATGCTAATAGCAACAGTTTTTTGTTCATAACAACAGTTTTGGGCTGCCGCTAATAATCTTATTTTCTTTAGTGCGCTTGCACTTTGTCTACATAAAATTTATCCTCCATATAACACTGCCAACTATTTAAAGTGAAGGTTCTATAAGGATAAACAAGTTTTTACCCAGTGCCAGTCCTGAATGTATGGGATGCTGGAAGGGTTGTGTTAGTTTTATTATAATCTTTTCGCAATCAAAAATAGAATTAAATGAAACTTTTGCATATCTTACACCGTAGAGTTTTTCATGCGAGGAATTAGCATTGAGCAATCCGAGCAATAATTCAGCAATCGATGATTTGATGGAGAGTCTTCTCTTTCTTTGCACACCATAGAGAAGATGGGTTTCTCTTGAATTCTTCTAATTCAATTGATGCGTATATTATGTGTAGAAAGAGAGACTATATATCTCTTTAAATAGATTAGCCAATTAGGTTAGAAACTTGCCATCAAGGAATCTAATGATTAAGATTACAACACTTATATTAGGGTAAAATCACAACCCTTGACATAACTGGAAACTTCTAGTTTGCCCACAACTAGTGTTCCACCATCTCTCTAAGTTAACAACTTTGACTATTTGACCTTGACCATGACGTGTGACTGAAGGGCCGCTTAAATCTATGAAATCCAACAGTCTCCCACTTGGACCTTAAGGCTAATTAGGAATATTTTTTTTAAACTTTATATCTTTGAAATATTTTGAAAATCAAGTCCAAAATGTTTCTTTCCGAAAATATGACACGGTGCCCCGATTTTGAAAATCTTAGAGAGATATATCCTTTCATCTCCATTTCTAGCACCATTA
Source organism: Chloranthus sessilifolius (assembly GCA_021018995.1). NCBI lineage: Eukaryota > Viridiplantae > Streptophyta > Magnoliopsida > Chloranthales > Chloranthaceae > Chloranthus > Chloranthus sessilifolius. The sequence goes on along the minus strand of CM037595.1, from coordinate 15,924,939 downwards.
GTGAGGATCATGAATGCACTAGTGTACTCAATATTGATACTAGGACAGTTTCATGATCACAAAACTAATACTACTTGAAACTTCAACGTCTTTAATCTTTACGTGATTATTTTAAATAATATCGTACGAGAGATATAGTACTCTTAAGACTTGGTCTTGTACTCTGATCAATCACATAATGTACCATTTTTATGCCCTTAACTGAGTGATGTTAGACCCCAGTTTGCTACTAATGATGTGTTAATGTGTAGATATTTAGAATAGTAAACAGAGAAGGATAAAAGTGTTAATCTTTACCAAAGTGAACTTAAAAGGCAGTAAGTAAGAAGATCGTAAAAGAATCATTGCTGAACCACCAATTTTGAGAGCTATCGAAGAGAAATCATGAAGCTCTAGAGTCAGTCGAAGAGAAATCGAGAGCTAGAAATTGAAGAAAAGATAAAAATCCTATTTTACAATTTTTGTTCAAAGAAGACAAAGGAGAGTTGGTGAATATGAGCGATTGAGCATAAATCGAACTAAAGAAATAAAGAAGAAAGCAAAATCGTATTCTCAATTTTGTATAGTAAAGCTCATGCATATTGCTAAAGATCACGTGAGAGATGAACCGCCATGCACATAATCGTGAATTCTAAAATTAGAAGTCATACACTCTACGGATCTGAGAAGATTGGCGAGAATCCCTGCTACTGAAAATTAGGAGAAGAAGTCCTATACATCTCTATTAGTAGAAGCAAGGAGGATTGTATTTAGGAAGTTTAATTTTAGAAAACTTTGTTTTAGGTAATTTACTTTAATTAGAATTCTGAATAATTGTAACCGACCTCTTATGGAATCTATAAGTAAGAGAGCTCAACACCCAGAATAATCATTCAAGGTTTCTCGAAATCAACTGACAACTATAATTGGGAACTGGAAGGTCAACCCTAAGATAGATTTTATTTTCAGTCTTTTATTTTTATGCAAATTTCCTACTTTGTAAACATCCAATATTTCTTAATTTTAATTGACGCTTAAGATTGAGTAGTTGAGGATTAGTTTTATTTTTATGCAATTTACTACACAATAATTTATTTTTCTGTAATTTATTTTTCTACATATAAATATGTGAAGAATTTTTTATTTTAATTGACACCTAAAATTTGGAAGGCTGTAGATTAGTGTAATGATTTTTGAATTCATAAATATCAATAGGATTCTAGATTTTAACTGACGACTACAATATGGAGGACTTGAGATCAAGTTTAATGGTATTTTAAATTTATAGAATAGATTTATTTTCTGCATTTTAGTTTAAAACAAATAATTCTTTATTCTTGAAAGGCAAATAGAAAGTTTTTAAAATCAGACTTCCTCATGGGAACGATCTTATATTAGTGCTGCAATCACCATTGTACGTTTGCATTAGGTTAAGACAGAGTAGAATTATAGAGCTACCAAGTTTTTGGCACCGCTGCCAGGGAAACAATATCTCTGAAAGCCAATATTTATCTTTGTATTATTATGTTATTTATTTTTATCATTTTTTTTTTACTTCTTAATCTTTTGCAGATTTTATTCGGAGCAGCGGATCAAAGTTTCAACACTTCTTCTGACAAAGGAAGCTAGAGGCCCAGATTTATTTTCTACCCACCTATTTTCTAGAATAAAAATTAAATAAAATTTTTTAAAAAATTTTTGGTGTATGCATCAACTCTATCTTAAACTTTAATCTTGTATGTGTGTGATTCATATACTGGACAGTAATAATGTTGTTGCAAAGGTTACTTTGTTGTCCATCATACGTTCTCGACGACATTATTACTCGGAATAATTTGTACAACCGCCTCATCATAACCTAGCCGATATTTTAATTATTTCCAACCATTCTTATTGATTATCTTTATGGCATTTCTGTTGGGATTAATAACGTTGCTTCACGTTCCGTTGCACCTGTGCTTTAAATTTCATGACCTTCCATTATGGCATGCATATCCTCTTCTCCTTACCTTCTCTAACAGCCTCGTAGCCATGGCAGACGACAAACCCACTAGTTTGTCAATCAAGTTTCCAACTTTGGAGGACCCACAGCCAAAAAAAACCATATGACCCTCTGCAGTTCCTATGTGACGAGTACGAGGAAGTCTAACGAGTGCTAGCCAAGGAGCCAAAGAAAAATAAAATCAAAAAGACGAAAATGTCTTCGACAATTCCTTACACTTTATCCATCTTCACTACACCGCCGCCTCAGTGAACCATTATATGTGAGTAATGATTAGATTAAATTTGATTCCAAATGCATTACCATCATCCTAAATGAAATTCAAAAATCAATGATAGGAAGCAGTTAATATTAATATTTAGTCAATTTGCACACATGTATCATAACTGAATTTTTGAAATTATACATTGCTTTAAATTACAGAATTTATATTATAGTTTCAGAAATATTATATAACCAGTGAGCTTTTGGAAACTTTCCCTTTCTTTGAGAGAGACTACTACGCTTATATATGTTCAAAAATTTTCCTTGAGCTTCGTGATTGTTTTTGATGGAAATCTCATTATTGTTTTTATTATAATCAACATTCTATGATTTTATTGTTTGATTTCTAGAACTGTTTATCATATGCATCAACACAATAGGGCATTCTTGCTAGTAAATCTGAAAATGATAAAAGACCTTTTTATACATTTAAGCTAAAAAGCCAAAATCCCTAACAATTTACCTATTGAACCCATATTAGAAACCGTAAACTGAATTTATTTGTACTAGATTTTATAAAACCCTAACCATATGTACTGCCCAAAGATTTCAGTCTTTAATCCTTGTACTTCTGAGAATTTAGAAGAAAGGGAGAAATAAGAAAGTGGAAGGAGTATGCAAAAATAGAATAGGAAATGCTAAAAAGGGTACACCTGATAAAGAAATAAAAATGCTAAAAATATTGGAAGAAAAAGAAATGAAAAAGAGAAGCAAAAGAAGCTTCCAAAATGAGAAAAATTGAGAGGATATCTGAAAATGAAATTGAAGAAAAAAGGTATTTACTTGAGAAAAAAAAATATAAATGGGAGGAAGTGATCCAACTTTTTAAATACTTGCTGAAGCAGAAAAAGAAAAAGAGAAGAAAAAAAATAGGTAAAAGATGGACTGAATTCTCAGAACTTTGAATCCTTTCTACCTTTCTTTGGAAACCTTTTAACCCAAATCTCCATTACAAGCAAAATAAATACCTTTCTTATCCATAATTTATAAAAGTAAGAGCCTAATAGAGATGTAGCTGATAAATACTATGAAAATCTGATAGCATATAAAGTAGAAGATTTATCTTTTTGTCATATGTCCTTGAAATTATTCATCATATAAATCATTGTGAGAAACCCAACAAATTTCAATATTTCTTCTGAGTGTATGCCATAGTGAGAGGTTGAATGAAAATATTTTCTAAATCTGCAGTTTAAAAAAAATTATTATTAATAGATTCTGTCATTGGTACGCACACACTACACACTTTATATGAATTGAAATTGTTGATTATCTAATCAAAGATAACTGCTAGGATGGGAAGTCATGGTTGGATGAAATCTTATTTTTAAAAATCTAAGTAACCATGTGTTGATTAATTAGTGTAAATAGTAGTTAGAGATTTTTTTAGTGTTTTAAAAGTTTTGAAAATTCTGAAAAAAGCCAAAAATATTTAAAGTTTGTTGGTAACTTCACTAGAAACCTTCAGGAGACACAACTCCTCCACTAGGGATCACCTAGGGGTTTAAAGGCTTGTTTTATCTGCTAAGTACATTCGTGATCCCTACGAAAGTGACATTTAAATTCTTAGTTAGTTAGTTAGGTTGTCTTTCCTTGTTTGCTAGAGACTGGCAAAACTTAAGTTTGAGTGTGTGATCAGACACATAATTTTTCATTTTGATGCCCTTAACCGAGTAATGTTAGACCCAAGCTTGCTACTAATGATGTGTTAATGTGCAGATATTTAGAACAGTAAGCAAAAAATGATAAAAGTGTTAATCTTTGCCAAAGTGAACTCAAAAAGCAGTAAGTAAGAAGATCGTAAAAGAATTATAACTAAACCACCAATTCTGAGAGCTATCAAAGAGAATTGTGAAGCTCTGAAGTTAGTCAAGAGAAATTGAGAGCTAAAAACTGAAGCAAAGATAGAAATCATATTTACAATTTCTGTTGAAAGAAGACTGAAGAGAGTTGGTGAATATGAGCGATCGAGCAGAAATCGAACTAAAGAAACAAAGAATAAAGCAAAATCGTTAATTCTAAAATTAAAAGCCATGCACTCTACGGATCTGAGAAGATTGGCGAGAATCCCTGCTACTGGAAATTAGGAGAAGAAGCCCTATACACCTCTATTAGTAGAAGCAAGGAGGATTGTATTTAGAAAGTTTAATTTTAGAAGACTTTGTTTTAGGTAGTTTACTTTAATTATAATCTTGAATAATTGTAACAGACCTCATCCAGGGTTTCTTGAAATCAACTGACAGCTGAGATTGGGAACTTGAAGATCAACCCTAGGATAGATTTTATTTTCAATCTTTTATTTTTATGCAAATTTCCTGCTTTGTAAACATCCAATATTTCTTAATTTTAATTGACACCTAAGATTGAGAGGTTGAGGATTTAGTTTTTTTTTTTGCTATTTTACTTCACAGTAATTTATTTTCCTGCAATTTATTTTTCTACGTATAAATATCTGAAGAATTTTGGATTTTAATTGAGCCTAAAATCTAGAAGGTTGCAGATTAGTGTAACAATTTTTGAATTGGTAAATATCAATAAGATTCTAGATTTTAATTGACGACTAAAATCTGGAGGACTTGAGATCTAGTGTAATGGTATTTTAAATTCATTAAATAGATTTTTTTTTTGAATTTTAGTTTAAAATAAACAATTCTTTATTCTCTAATGGCGAATTAAAAGTTTTTAGAATCAAACTTCCTCGTGGGAACGATCCTATACTAGTGCTGCAATCACCATTGTGCGCTTGCAATAGGTTAAGACTAATGTGCAACCATGGATCTCATTGATCCGTTGCGACGATGCGCTAAAAAATGGAGTCGCCACCCGAAGCTTTTGGTATGTCGGGATACCTTTAAATCAAGATCGTGTGCACCAAGGTGTTAGATTTGACACTGGTATTGCCGGTCTATGCCAAAGCCTCTAGGTAGGGACTTGGGTTACCAATCGGGAAGGTGTTAGGCACTCAATTAGCCTACTCGCAAGTGGTGTCTACTATGGCCAAGTGTAAGAAAAAAACATAAAATTAAATAATACTTCCCCTTGCCCAAAGGCACTCTGATCCTATTTGAGCCCCTCGTAATCACCAAAATTTCGATGGCGTAACGGTTCGAATTCTAGAATAAAGAAAAAACAATAAAAGGTATAAGAATAGAGTGGAGAGCAGGAGCTCACGAGCCCTTGTAGCACTGTCGTAGATCTTAACATGGGTGCCGATTTCGATGAACTTCCAATAGCATAATGGGTGTTGGAATCCTAAGTTTGCTAAAGCTTAGCTGTAGGGAATTTGAGAATGAACGTGTGAGTGTGATTGGCCAAGGTTTTAGAGCTTGGGAGTAATGGGGTTTATGGTATGGAAGAGATAAGCTAGGGATTTAACTTGGGAAATTTAGAGCTTAGGGATGGGGAGAGATTTTTCTAGAGTTTTCTTTATAGGACTTTCAAAAGTAATTAAAGAGGGGGGGGGGGGGGGGGGAGTGGCTCTCTATTTATAGAGAAAAGGGGGATTAAGAGCTCCTAATTGGGATTAGTGAATGTTAAAATTAGGTAATGAATCATCTATGGTTTTCTAAGATTTTGGAGGCTTGGAGAAGAGGGACTTGAGTTTTAATGGTGGATGATGGGGTGATGGGTTGAATGGCAAAAGGGTTAAACTTAAGGTTGGGAGGGGTATAAGGGTCCTAAAAAGATACACCTCAATCTCTGGGATGGTCCACAAGTCAAACCCCAAAACAGAAATCAGCCATTTTTTCCGAAAATCAAGATTTTAAGTTGTACACACATTGGATGTATGCACAGCTTAGGAACAGTGTTTCCTAAAAAACCTGATAAGTCTAGAGCTCGTTCCAGAGCATTTCTAAAGAAAAAAAATTCTAATTTGGTTGTGCGTACATTGGTTGTATGCATAGCCAAATTCTGGCCAGAATTGCCTATGCATACATCCAATGTACGCATGAGTAAATTTTTGCATTTCTACGCATTCTTCAACTCACCATAACTTTTGATGTACAATTCAGAATCCGGCGATTCTTAGCTCATTAGAAAGTTGAGAACCTCTACTTTCCAATGGTATAGGCTTCATCCTTAGCAAATCTCTATATAAATTTTGACACTCCTGTTTGCATCCGCTGCTTTGGTTGGTTCGAAATGGGTTCGGAAATGGTTCTATGGGTCTGGGAAGGTTCCTAAGGGTTTGGGTTAAGTTCTAAGGGTTCGAGATGTGCTTTTGGAAGCTCGGGAGTACACCACTCTAAAAGTATGGGTCAGTCAAGCCTTAGGCCATATTTGGGTGTCTATAAATGCGCATGTTTGGTATCCGATCAGTAGTGATCGCATGCCAAAGGAAGAGACATCTGAAGAGGCCCAAGACAAATACTATCAGATTCGCTGCATTCAAGGTGAACCTCAAACATAAAAAAAAAGAAAAACATGGAGAGTGACATAAGCTCATTACATTGGAAAAGCATCCCTCACTCGAAATTATCAGTCCCCAAGCGCTTAGTGACATTATTGGGCATAACCGTGATGGTTTGATTGATGATGTATGATGTTCGAGTTTTATTTTGAACAAAGTAGACCCGCGAGTGGGAGGGTGATCGATCCATACTTAAAGATTGACATAAAGCAATGACGCGTAGATCTAACAATTTGTGCCCACTATCATGAGGCATTGATTGCCCCATTTTGATCTGTCACGAGTGCCCCTACGCAAGGTAGGGTTTGAAGTCTTTAAGCGTATTCATTGACCCCGAAGTTAATTTAGCACAACTACCCAAGCAGAGCGAATATTGATGTCGCAACGCTTTTTGGGAGTGTGTAACTTGTGAAGCTGATCTTACAAACAGATCAACTATGCAAAAATATGGACCCATTAGGGGCAATAAATAACAAGGCGATGGCAGTCCTGACCCATGACTGATGTGACAGCCCAAATTTCCTTACCCAAAACCCGCGCCATCTGATCACGCAGAAGATCGAAGTTACAGTGATGCTATGGTATCGAATGTAAACATCACTATCTGACAACTTGATCTTTCCTCACACTTAAACAATGAGAAGGATCAAGATATCTCATAATGGTAAGATTACAAAGGCAGGAATAAAGTGCACAAAATGGAAACAAATACAAAGCTACATCAATAACGGAATGGCAACATAAACCCACAGAACTAGCTATCATATGTACAAAACCTAAAAAGAACTATCATCCACTGATGAAGGCCGACCTCCATCTAAATAGTGGATCAGAATATACTTTGTATTTAATTACAAACTTATTCATATACCGTTTGCTCAAAACATAAAAATATCGAAGCTCTACCCAAGCAACTATGGGAAATGCACCTCAGGTAAGTCCTCCTCCTTAGTAGGGTTGTAGTCCATATCCTCTTCTTGTTCAAGATCATGCTCCAAATGAATTCATGCAGCTGTGACGTATAGTCAAGGGGTGAGATTCATCTAAGCCGAATAGGGAATAACAAATGCTAAACTACAATTTATTATTCTAATTCAGGGGTCTTGATGCATAAATAAAATAGAGTCAAGCTAGAAGTTCTTTAGCAAAAAGAAAACTTATTCTTTCATGTATGTAGGAAATCAAGTATTCAACATGATGCATATAGGATCAAACGATACGTGTCAGAAACATGGAAGCAAATCACAAGTATCCCATTAAAACATGTAGCAAGGAGTTACAGACAAAGTTACATAGCAAGCTGTCAAGCCCTTGAGCTACGTTAGCATGGTCACTCAACACGAGACGGGTCAAGCTCCTGAGCTAAGTTAACAGGGTCACTTGATACCCAGAAGTCAAGTCCTTGAGCTACGTTAAAAAGGTCACTTGAACCGAAACATCAAGGCCCTGAGCTAAGTTAACAGGGTCACTTGAACTGAGACCATCAAGCCCTTGTGCTACGTTAACAGGGTCACTTGATCTGAAAGACAACGGGGTTACAAGGTCAAACACTTACGCAAGATAGGAGGCAATGATACAAATCAAGATGTCAAAACTTGCAATTTATGGAATCACATAGATTAACCATAACAAGATGCTATGTATAAAAAAGCAGGCAAAAGCGGGTACAAAACCAATCTCAATACTTTAAAACATGCTAAGAGTTTTCTTATGTCAATTCTAGAAAAATAGCAAGTATATACTATGTGCATCAATGACGAGAATTCGAGAAAAATGAGTAATCAGACACAAAGTTCTTCCCAACCTTAAGTGTTGAATTCCTGGGAGTTAAAGCACCTAAATCAAGGCCAATCCTTTAGCAAATGGGTCCTTGCATACACCCTAGATCATGCATAGTATACCAATTAATAGTTAACAAGGCACACGTGACGTAATCAAGGCCTCTCAAGTCATAAAACACACTCACAACACTCAAGTGCACAACAGAGTACACCTCACCACGGTGACCTCTTCAGGTGCCACCTGTAGTATGCCATCTCGCCGTGACGAGATTTACCCGAGCCAAATTGGCCGTTGAAATCATGTAGCACTCGTCGTGGCGAGTGCTTCAGGTGGTTTCTCGCCGTAGTGAGCCTTCAAGTCGTCGCGGCAAACCTCTGCAGCTCTCCACTTTTACATTTGTTCCTTCCAAGTCCAAAACTCATTTTGATGCTAAATTTTTTCCGATTTGGGCAAGGGACAAAGACGTATAGCATATGTTATTGCCCGAACTAGACACCTAGCCTATTCGGGCTATACGAGCTATGGTTCAAGGCTTCAGAAATTGGTTAGATCGGTGCTAAGTCATTCTTATGCCCAATTTCTGTAGCTTCAGAGCATGCGCTGCCAGAATGCTACTCACTCGGGTCAGATTTACATAAATCGAGTATCCGGACACTTGCGCGCTACTGCATGCGTGAAGGTCGAGGCATCGGTTACAATGCCACTTGCTTGTCCGATTTATACACTCCCGATTCTAAGACTAAAAGAACGAGCTTACGAAATAGAGATCACGCGGTTACCTTAACGAGATCCCTGCACGCGAGCTTCCGCGCGCGCTTTCTCTCGTGAGAATGCACTTAATCATTTTGATTCTTGCTCATAGGGGTTTGCGGTTTTAAGGGTAAGTCTTGACGATTTGTGCGAGGACAAATTGGCCGTCGCGATGTTCGAGTTGTCGGAGTTGGAGAGATCAGACGGATGGATGGCCTTCTTCAAGATGGAGACGATGGGAGAAGAGGATAGCTCCCTTTTCCTTCTTCACTTCGACAGACAACCTCCATGCACAACCTATGCATGGATGGGAGCATATAATGCTTGGGTAGTTTCACATGTAATTATGCTATACCCATTTTGGTGTATAAGTTGGATTAAAGGCCTTAGATCTAGGACCCTTTAAGCCATGGGTTTGATTTCTAATGGGTCCAAACGTGTCTTAGCATAGGGTCATCACTAATGGATCCAAACCATGGGCTTTATGATATAATGGGTCTTATGCTTGGGTCTTTAACTAATGGATCCCTACTTTGGATTGTTGTCTATTGGGCCCCACATTGGCTCTAACTAATGGGCCTCACACAAGAAGTTTAATTACTCCCAATGGGTCTAGTTCCAAAGAAACCCAGCCCATATAAGTGAATTGTCCAATCTTGTTTTATCAGGTGTCTTACCAGTCAGACCTATAGTGTAGTTATAACCCAAAAATGGGCTGGTGTTACAACGGGGTACAATTTACAGGAAGAAACGACCATCCAATGGATACCTAGATGCATGACGTACACTTTACAGGGATACCGTGCAGGTTTTAAGCCTGCGACCAAGAATAATCACGGGAAAAGATCTCTCCTGCATCCATGTTGGAACATAGTTGTTCGATATGTAATTTCATTTTTGGCAAGTTAGTTTTTAACCAATGATCAAGGTGTCCCTACGCGAGGTAGGTTCACGATTTTTGAGCGTACTCATCAACCCCGTTCTTTACTTTAGCACAATTACCCGGACGGAGATAATATTAATGTCGAATAGCCTTTTGGGAGAGCGTGCCACTAAAATATCATTCTTATATTTTTTGTTATTCTTTTTCTCTCTTTTTTCATTTTTTTTTTTCTCTCTCTCTCTTTTTGTTTTTGCATTTTTTACAAGAACGCCTAGAAAGAGCAAGAACGAGCTTGGACTTTGGACCGCGAGAACCTTTGGCTAGAAGGAGCTTTGAATGATGTCCTCGGTTCACTGATGCTTCTCAAATGAGGGCCTTCCTGGCTGATGGATGAGTAATCTCAATGCTCGTGGAAACACGCTTCTCTGCAAGATTCGTGCCTTATTGACCTGACCTACACATACTTCAAAAATAGATCAATCACAAAAGAAGAGGGGTAAAAACCCCTAACAGATTATATTTTTGTTTTTTGAGTTATATGCCTGTTTTTTTCTTTTTCAAAAATGTAAAGGCTGAAAGCATAGTGCCACACAGATTACTTTTTTTTGTGATGGTGGTAAAAGCAAAGTACAAAAATGAGGTGAAAAGGGAACTTTATCTTTTTTTTTTAATATATACCCATTTAAGGCTTGAAAGTGGAGCAGGGACATGATTAACAAATCCCACACAGTAATATGTGCGGGTGTTCTCTTGAGCTGTGTCTCCAACACGTGCTCTCTGGCCATTTTCTCAAAGGGGTTCCCTGTGGCCTGCTCTTTCTTCTTCTCTTCTCCTTTGACGGCCCCCGATGCTTCCGGCTGTGTAGAAATCCTGCCTGACCGGGTAATAAATTCAACAATCTCCTCTCAGTTGCAACTAGCATTCATGTCCGTCTGTTCATAGCTTAACGGCACTTCATGTGGGTCATAGGCATGTTTCGAGATGAGGAAGGGAGTGCATGGTGATTCTGGGGAGGATTGGACTGGGTACGTCGGATTCTCGGGTCCAACCAGGTTGACTCCAATAGGGGGCGGAACGGTAGTGGCGGGAATTGGAGTGGTTGGATTTGTGGGTGCGGAGGGGGCTTGTACAGGTATTACCTAGGTGTGGTAAGACCAGTGGTGATTGGGAGCGGGTGATAAGGGGAGTGGGTGAGGGGTTGTTTATTTGGGTGGGGGTGGAGTTGGATTGGGGGAAAAATAGCGAAGGGATGGTGGGAGTGTGACTGGGAGACGTCGAAGGTGCGGGTGGAGTGGGGTGATAGGGATATGAAGGGTTTGTATATGGGGTGGCATGGTGGGGCAATGATGGGTTCGTGGATGAAACGGGGTAAATTGGGGATGATGGAGTTGTGCATGGAGCGGGGTGATTTGGGGATGGTGGAGTTGTGTATTGGGCAAGATGATTTGAGGATGGCGGGGTGGTATACTGGGTGGTGGGATTTGGGGGTGTGTACGGGATGGGATAATTTGGGGATGGCAGAGTGGTGTATTGGGTGGAGAGATTTGGGGGTGTGTATGGGGTAGGGTAGTATGGGGATGGTGGAGTTATGTATGGCGTAGGGTGATTTGGGTATGACGGAGAGGTATATGGGGTAAATTTGGAGTGGGGCGGATACATGTATGATTGCGGCGGGGCTGTGCCCATTTGGATTTGATAGGCGGGAGCGAGAGTGGAAAAATATTGCCCTAAATCTAAGGGCTCCTCTTGGTTTGCCGGGGTGGGGAAGTAATCGGCTAAATACAACGGCTCGATCACCCCCACAAATGGTTCATCCTTATTTAACATGGGAAATGAGAACTCCTCTTGATTACTGATGTAATCCGAGGGGTCAAACTCTTCTTCTTCCTCTTCTACCCAGTGGATGTTAGGCCTGGAGCCTCCTGGGTGCGGTGGTAGAGGAGTTTGGTGGATGTTCTGATTCTGTCCTGGAGGAAGCGGCGGGGGAATAATTTTTCCTGCCTCTATTAAATCTTGGACCGCGTGCTTTAGTGGGAAGCACCGGTCCATAGGGTGACCTGGTCCCCGGTGGAAGTTACAATGCAGGTTCGGGTCATAGTTTCTCGGGATTGGATTGGGTGGTGGGCGAGGCTGGAGTAAATTGACCAGACCCTTTTGTAGAAACACTGGCAATAAGACACTTAAACATTGCCCTAACGGCGTGAGCACCCGTTCGAATCGTGCTCTCATCTGTTCTTGGGTAAATGGGGCTCTCGGTCCGTTATTTGGCCTTAGCGCTTGCTTGAAACGGGCTGGGGGTGGTTGTGCGGCCTGGAGCTGTATCGGAGGGGCATTGGTATTGACCTAGGGGTAAACGACATTCTGTACCTCTGTCCCTGGTCTTCTTTTAATTCTTGGTTCGGCAGCTTTTTGAACCCCGGTGGCCCCGTTGGCCACGCTCTTTCCCAACCTGCCCTCTCTAACGGTGTCTTCGCAACGGTTGGCATTTCGGACCAAATCAGCAAAACTGGATTGTTGCTGATACACCAAAAAATTTGAGATGACTGGGAGAGCTCCCTTGGTTATCAATTCAATCTGCTCATCATTAGGAATCCGGTGGGTCACCTGGGCGGCCAATGCCCTCCACCTTCCTAAGTAGGCACTGAAAGTTTCATCATGTCTTTGCTTCAAACGGGCCAGTTCCAACTTCCTTGGCTCTATGTCCATGTTATAGACATACTGTTCTTGGAATAAGTGTGTCAGATCTTTTAAAGTTTTTATCATGGATGGTTCTAGGGATTTGAACCATCTCAATGCTGGGACCGTTAGACTCTTTTGGAACACTTTGATGAGGAGTAGTTCATCTCCGTCGTACTGACACATATCCCCACAGTAAGATTTTAAGTGGGCGATGGGGTTGCCAGTTCCATTATATTTATTGAATGATGGCATCTTAAATTTCTGTGGCAGGGGGACATCCGAGAATAGACATAAGTCTGAAAAGTCTGTCGAATGTAGTTCTACTCCTCCCCTCTTCGTCAGCTGCTTCTGTATTCTGTCTATTTGTTCTTTCAGTTGCTCTTATTCTTTTGAGGCTGTAGCTAGGACTACCTCCGCCTGATTTTGTTCGGCCCTGGGTGTGACGATGGTGGGCCTGGGAGGGTCGAAGCTGGCAACTCCTCCACTGTTGCGAATCTTATCCTCCTCATACTGTTGGTCATTGTACTGGTGAGGGGCGAGGTCCGCTATTTGGACTTAGGGGATGATGGGTTGGGTGAGCTGGTGGGGCCACAAGGTTTGTAGGGGATGGGAAAGAATGAATGGATGAGTGATTTGTGGATGAATGACGTGCTGAGCTGGGTGCACATTCTGGGGGTGATGGGGGTGTGGTTGATGTGGTGAGATGCTGTAGGCGTGGGTTTGAGGAATGGAGTGGATCGGATTTTCTGTTGGAGGCGGGATGGGGGCGTAAGGGGTATAGGTGAAGAAAGGGTACTGGTGGGGAGGTAAGGGGTTCATGAACGAGCCTTGATGAGGATGAGTGGATGGGCCTTGGGATTGTTGGATTTGGGCTTGATGGTTTTGGAAGGCTTGGGTTGATGGGCCTGGGTGTGGGGGTTGGTATGATTTTGGGCCAATGGGCCTTGTTGGATTTGGGCTAATGGGCCATGTGGGTATTGGGTGTGGGGTGATGGACCTTGGGCCTTGGTTTGATAGGTTTGGGTCCAAGGGCCCTGGGGGGTTTGGAAATGGGCCTGGGTTTGATGGGCTTGGACCTGGGCCTGAGTCTGGTGGGTTTGGGCTTGGGACCATGTGTCTTGAGGGTTTTGGGCCTGGGCCTGGGTCTGATGGGTTTGGGCTTGGGCCTATGGGCTTTGAAGATTTTAGGCCTGGGCCTGGGTCTGATGGATTTGATGGGCTTGGGCTAGGGCCTGAGCTTGGGTTTGGGAGTGGGAGTGGGTTTGGGCCCATGGTTCTAAAGATATTTAGGCTTGGGCCCATGGATTTGTGTGGGTTTGGGCCTTAGATGAGTGGGCTTGGGCCTGGGCCTTGAATTGAGGTGGGGGATTTTTGATGGTATGGATGATGGGTGGTTGGGCATGGTCATGAGGGAATGGGGTATGGAGGTTTTGGAGACCTGGATGTGGGGTTTGGGATGTGGGGCTTCGAGAGGTAGCCCACAGGGCATACATTATTCTCATGTCCTCCATTGAGGGCATGGATTCAGGTGTGTGATTGGAGGGTGATGGCCCACTCAAGGATGGAGGGGGTCGGGTGAAATTGGGAATGAACCGGGTATGGGGGGTATGGATGATTGTGCTTGGAGGGTATGGATGTATGGCTATGGAAGATGGCGGGTTACTAGTCATACCCTGGGAAAAGTTGGGCATGACCTGGGTAAATGGGGGGGTATGTTGGGACGTGGATGGGCCATGTGATGTGGATGGCATGTGAGATGAGGTGGATGGGATATAGGATGTAGGGGGCATGGATGATGAGGTGGATGGGACGTGGGAGGTAGGCGGGGGATGGGACTCCCGATGGGGTCTTTGGTAGTAGGGGGGTGCGGTAAGGGTGTATGGATGGGAGATGGGGATGTATGGGTCGGTTGGGAAATGAGGGGTTTCAGTAGGGGATGAGATGGGGGTATGCTGAGAGAATGTAAGGGAGGGGGATGGGGTGGATGCGAACACGAACGCCCCAAATGGACCCATGACATCGAATCGGGTTTGGGTGAAGGCGTCGGAGATCGGGTCTTCTCCTACATGGGAATGGGATGGGGATGATGGTGGGGATGTATCGGCTCTCGACATGATCTGTTGACGAGTGTTGTATCGATCTCTTGGGTAAGGGCCGAATACCTTCCTGGTTCACTTTCTACGGGTTGGGTTCGAGGTCGCCGTAGTGACGGTCACACCAAAAGTATATATATATATTTTTTGGGTTTTTTATTTTTCCTTATATATATATATATATATTGGATTTTTCAAATGGAAATTAACTCTCCTATTTAGATGAATGATGATCTGGTGCCCTAGGAAAATTTCCGTCTCGAGTGATATATGCACCTTTAGTAGGTCCCACGGCGGGATCCGACACACATCGGAAGAAGTAAAAGGGAACCCTTTCGTTCTATTGAAGGTGAGGAAATCCACGCAAATGACTCGATCCCCCGAAGAAAATCAATGAGAAGTCGCCTTCTTTTGACTAAGCGGGGGCATATTGGGTGTTATAGAATGCGGGGCTACTGCGGGCACTAATACTGCTAATCGGGGAACTTGGGTGGTGGATTGGGCCTCAGATCGGGCTGCTTGAACCCAGTTTATATTGGGCGTATGCATTATATACGCCTGACCAAAACTAAGTAGATTTGGCTGGGCATATATATTATATACGCCTGGCTTAAATCCGAGGATTTTGGCTGGGCGTATATATTATATAAGCCTGAGTATTTCTGGGGATTTGTTGCTGGGCGTATTTAATATATACGCCTGGCAAAAACTATTCTTCCTGCTTGGTTTGACAGTGAACAGCAAGCCCACAATGAGTCTTTTGAACTGGTTTCCTGGGAGGGATGCTCCCGGGGACTGCTGTGTATGTTATCGGGTCACTCCTTTCCGCTTCCTAGGGATACACGGCTGAATTCGGGCTGTCTACGCTCTCACTATTGCAGGTTTTACGGCTTGATCGGAATTGGCAATCCAACCGATATACCTCCTACGCAAGCACCTTCTCAGGTACTGGAAGGGGTGGTTCTTTTTAGGATCATCACCACTAGGGCTGCCGCCTTACTGGGAATCAGGTAAGTTATATCTGTGCCTAAACCCCCCGAAAACTACCCAAAACACGCAAAAAAAATTTGATTATGTCCCCACACTGTTGGTTCACTTTTAATTGCAGATTTTTAAAGGGGAGTGAATTTAAGTCGAAGTTCGGGTCGGGGATGAGAAGCCCGTGCTGCCTCAATGGGCCGGCGTTCAACGGTGAGATATGATGATTGAAATAAAGAGCTCACGTAGGCCCGCAAAATGGCTAAGGCTCATAAATGACTGAAATTTAAATGACGTGGAAAGTAGATGCGAGCAGGCCCGCCAAACGGCTAAGGCGGCTTAAATGACAAAATCGTAAAAACTGAAATTTAAAGGCGCAAGTAGGCCCGCCAATCGACTAAGGCACTTAAAGGACCGAATCATAGGGGTAAGTATGTTAGTAAAAACAATAAAAATGAAGAAAAAATAGCAGAAAATCATAAAAACAGCAATGGTAAGTAAATTTTATTTAAAAAGCCAACAAGAGGGTAAGCGCTAGGGTGATATCTCCATCAGAGTCGCCATCTATGCGACCATGGATTCTCTCGAACCCGTCGAGGCGATGCACTCATGATAGAATAAATGTAGAGTCGCCACCTGGAGCTTTTGGTGACCCGAGAAACCTTTAAATCAACATTTTGAGCACCAAAATGCTAAATATGACTTTGATTTACCGGTTTTTGCCAAAGACTCTAGGGTAGGGGCTTCGGTTATCGATCGGGAAGGGTTTAGGCACCCGATCAACCAGCACGTAGCGGTCTCTATCTATGGCCAAAATGAAAAACAAATGGGCGGAGCTTCCCCTTGTCCGAAGGCAATATGGTCCTATCAAGCTTTGAGCCAAAACTAAAATTTCGGTGGCGTAATGACTTGAATCCTTGGACGGAGGAAACACCAAGAAGGTAGAGGAAGAGAGGGGTGAGCCGGAGCTAACGGGCACTTGTTGCACCGTGGAAGACCTTCGCTTCGGCGTACTTCCGATGGCTTTAAATGGCTTAAACAGTAGGGGAATGGATTCTAATGCTAGGATTCGGTAGATGGGAAGTGTAGGATGAAGCTAGGGACTAAGCTTGACTAAAAAGGGGTGATCTAATGGTTGAAATTGATTGAAAGGGGTGAACTAAGCATGATGGAATTCTGGTTGAAGAATGCAAAATAAAATGAAACTTTCTCTCACTAGGGCTCTCTCTCTTAAGCTCAACTTTCAACCTTAATTTTTCAACCCTTTGGAAAGAGGGGGCGGCTCTCTATTTATAGAGAAAAGGTGGGTTAGAGGGATACTTAAGTGCTAATTGGTTTAGGAATTAGGTATCCCCCATCTAAGGTTTTCTAGGTTTTTAGAGTCCTAGGGGTTTGGGAAACCGATTTCAATGGAAGATGATGGGGTGAGACCATAGGTGACTTAAGGGTTGCATATAAGCTCAAAGGGGGTGCAACCAACCTTAAGACACCCACCTCAACCAAGGGGATGGTCAAAAGGTCAAACCTGATGAAGGAATTTCGAGCATCTAATGACAGTTACTGTAGCTAAGCTGGGCATATATATTACACACGCCTAGTTTATGTAAAGTGATTTTGATAAAAACCAGAGGAGACCTGAGAAGGTGGGTGTCCGCTGTGGGCCCTACCTATGCTGGGCGTATGTATTATGTACGTCCGGCCAAATTTGGCCCAAAAATGCCAGGCGTATATAATATATACGCCTGACCAAGACGGGGCCAAATTTGCTGGGCGTATCTAATACATACGCCTGAGCAAAAGTCATGATTTTATGTAAAACTTTGATCGGCCATAACTTTTGAACCAAAACTCCAAATTGGGTGATCTTTTACTTGCTGAAAAGCTGAAGAAGTCCTCTTTCCAATGGTATATGGGTCATCCTTGGTAGTAGTCTGTGTAAAATGTTGTAGCTCTCCTCCCATCAATCGCTCAGAAGGGTTTAAGTTGAGTATGGGAAGGGATCCTAGGGTTTAGGGGTGATCTCTAAAGGTTGGGGGGATGGTTCTAAAGGGTTCAGGGCATTTCCTAAGGCTTCAGGGGTGCCATCGGAAGCATAGGGGTACATCTCTCTCGGAGTACAGACTGATCGGGGCTTGGGCTGAATTTTAGTGTCTATAGAAGGTTAGATGGAGTATCCAGCATGCCAAGTATCGTCTTGACAACTATAACAACGGTCGGGTCCACAAATCCCGTATCGGTGGATCTGCTCAGCGACGTCTCGGAAGTCATGTTTTTCATCGTTTTACCACTGAATTGATCTTAAGTTAAAATTCCTAAAATTTCAAATTTTCAATTTCTCAAAAAAAAATCTCAAAATCCCCTTCAAAAAAAAAAAAAAAAAAAAGCAACAAAATAAATCAACCCAACTTACCTTATTTTAAATACCACAAAACCCGAGCAAGCACCCCGTTACTCACATGCAGTAAACTACACTTAGCCCTAACCTTTAACTCCAGAACTCGCAATCAAGCGCATACCCCATTGTACAGAATTGGATCGAGCGCATACGCCACTACGCAGAATCATTTGTTCAGATACATTAGGATTAAGAATTCCCAACTTAGAGGCCAACCCCAATTGAATCAAGCGCACATGCCACGACATGGAATTCAATTGAGCACACCTCACAAGACCCCCAACTAGTCAATTACCAGCCTAAATCAACCATTCCCCTGGGAAGCCAAATAATGAGTATATTCAATCTAAGAACTTACAAATGCCTATTAGAAAAGGAACGCCTGACGTGCATTGGTGTGAGCAATGACGTGCCCGGTCTGACATGACTTGCAAAAGCTTTTGATATTACATAATACTTCATCTTTTTATTATCAGTCCTTGGACCTTATTTTAGACATTTGATTGACACCCCGGTACTTCGATTGGGTAAAATCCCTCTGTCAGCTCCTGCCATGCGGCGGGATGTGCCATACATCCATAGACCCGGAATGTGCCCTTCGATAGCTACCATTTGCCCTTCAAATGCTCTATTTTAGCTTGTACTGATAGATAAGAAAGCCAAGTCTACCATGTCAGCATCACCAATTCACATTTGTGAATTCCTAAGAGAAATGAGAAAGCACCTCAAATGAGGGGTGTCTACTTCTTCAACGCGTTCTTAATTCACAAGAGCACGCTGAAGAGGGGCATATGTAGACACTCCCATTTTGCCCTCTCAGAATATATGAATTCATGTGGTCAACCTTTGACCTCAACCCTCAATGTGGGACCATGCACTGAAACAATAGTTTATGGCTGAACACAGGCTGAAATAAAAGCTATGGGGCTCAATCCCAACGTAGGGAGACTATATGTTGACATAATAGTATATAGTCAGAATGCAGACTGAAATAATAGTCTTACATTTCAGACTAGAGACCAGACCCGAACAACCCCAAATTCTGTGCCTGAAACCCTACGCGTAATTCGATTACACGCCATACCACAAATATGCAATCAGTCCCCCGTTCAGACTAAACTTCCTTTCCCAGACCATCTCGAGACTCGATGACACACTTGAAATTAGACGCGCGATCAAATTGAGTGCCCCATCACCAATGCGCAATTGGCTTGCACCCGACCTAGTCTTACTATCCTTGACCCCTAAGTTTCCTTGATTGAACGCTTATGAAGAAACGCTTTATTGGATTGCGCACATCATAATAAGCGCACAATTAGCCCTAATGCTATTAGGACTAGGAAACTCGCTGAGCAATTCAGCCGGTTGCTCACTGAGTCGGTGACCCACTCAAAGCGATTAAGCGCCAGAACACCTGTGCGGAATTTAATTAAATGCCTGAAAAATGGTGCGTAATTGAAGAAAAACTTATAAAAGATTTTTTCTTCAAGGTTGGAAAGGAGGCTGGAAATTTTGGAGAGAGAACAAAATTTTTTTGGGATTCCGAAACCAGAGAACTCCGAGAATGAACACATAACACAACCTAATCATGATTTCGAAATTCAAGCACTGAATCTTCGAGATTTCTCTCCGCAGCCCTGACCCTTAGGTAAGAAGTTAATCTTTTTAATTCACAACCGTGACTTCTAATCTCTAGATTTAGGAATTCTATTAATTTTTTATTTTTAGTCTTAGACCGTAGCACCCTTTTCAGACCGAAATTCTCTATATCTGGTTCTAGCTCTCCGCTTCTAGAATTAGTCCTTAATTCGACGGTCTGATATACTGATCCTAGATTTTAATTTTGTTCTAAAATTTTATTCTTCAATCCTATCATTAATTTCTGGTTCTAGGTCTTAGACTCTAGAACCAGTCCTTAATCATACGGCTTGATTTTCTGATTTCGGACCCGAATTCAGTCCTAAAAATTTAATTTTAATTTTAATTCCTTGATTTAATACTTCTAAAAAATCCTAAATATTAATTTTAGTTTCTACAATCTCGTTTATGATTTAATTCACAACTATTATTCCAAAATCAACTCTGAAAAGCCTAAAATACTATTTTATAATCCTAAATCCAATTTATTTTAATCACAGCCACCCGATTTGCCCAAGGGAGCTTACGGAGGGTACTCGGGAACGAGGTCAATCCTCCTTAGCATAGCGGGCCCAAAACCCTTTTTTTTTAGGAATTCTAGAATTAATTAATTGCCTTTTCTTAGTTCTTTAGTATAATTGATTAGTAGATTTATTTTATTTTCGCATGATTAATTAATTAAGTTAATTAGATTTTATCATGATGGATTAATCTCTTTAAATCAGATTTTAATTGGTTAATTTCTTGCTTTAATTAGGATTTAGTATGATTAATTCATTGCTTTGATTAGATTTTTAGTATAATTAATTCATTGCCTTAATTAGAATTTAGATAAAATTAGTTTATTTATTAGACTTTTAATAAAAATCAAATTTTTTTTTTTAATTAGATTTTAATAAAATTAACTCAGTTGCTTTAAATTAGAGTTTTAGTAGAATTAGTTCTCTATTTCAGTTAGAATTCTAGTAAGACTGTTATACATTATTTAATTAGAATTCTAATACCATTAGTACATTTTCTTTAGTTAGAATTTCAATATAACTAGCATGCTTTATTTAATTAAAGTTTCATCAGAACTACTACATGTACAGTTCTAGTACAATTAAGAAACCTAATCATAATTAGACTTCTAATGGGATTAGGAGACTAAGATTAATCAGACTTTTACTTGGTGCTAACACAAATGAGTTTTCTTGGTGTTCACCTCATGGAAATGCTAAAATTTAAAAACTTTTAATTCCTAAAGGTCTGCAAAAGTTTTAATTTCCTCATTTTCAAAGTTTCCTAGGTGAACTTAACTCTATTTCTATCTTACTCACTTGATTCTATTGTACTTAGGTTAACTATATCATTGGCATACCTTGCCACAGCCCCAAACCTATGAGAAACAGTGTCCTCACTGTTTGAGAGATAAAGGACTTGTGCAACAGGGTACATTGATAAAAAGAACACACAAAATAAGGCAGGTAAAATTAATAAACAGAAATTAATAAAAGAACACATAGTAGAAATAAACAAAACCAAAGAGCAAGGACACAAAAGCTACCAAACCAAAAAGAAATTTCATTCATAAACTGTAGTATGTACAATGTTAATGAAAATAACTATAAAAGATTCTAAGAAGATAAAACATCCTAACTAATTACATTGTACAGTTTAATCATCTAAATTTCCTCTGCATGATCTTGGACAGATTTCCCTCTATCCTTCTTAAGGGTAGCAGCAGTGGACTTAGATCTCTTGGAAGTAGTCTTTCAATGCTTGGTGCTGCTTCTCCTTGTAGGAGTGGGATCAGGCTTTGTGGGTTTAAACTCCTTGATCTTGATTCCAGACTTTAATTTTTTGGGCTCTTGGGGTTTAGGAGCAGTTGCCATAGGAGGTGCTGCAGTAGTGAAGAGTTTGGCAGTTGCTTCGGCTATGTCTCTGTGACCAATTTTCAGATAAGGTTTGCTGTAATGTTGCAATAGTCCTTGCATAGTCATTAGCCTTATCCTCAACTAATCTCAGTACTGTCTACAGGTTCTTTACTATATTTTCAAGTCCTTCAGCTCTATATTTCTCTTGCTGGTATTGGAGCAATGTGTCCCTCCAACCATGCTTGAACCTTTTCTTCTCTATCTTGTGAGTTAATTCCAGAAATTTGATTTGATCAAGGAGGGGTTGCTTAACTGCAATTCTGAGGTCAGTCATGCCCCTTATTACATCCCTCTTGATGTAGGCATTATCTTTCATTACTCTAAGGAGGGTGGAGAATGGAGGCATGGAGTTGGAAGAGGCAGGTAGGATTGTGTTATCAGTAGTGGAAGAAGGGTCAGTCAGCAAATGGGGTGGTGTAGATGAAGATGAAGGGATGGATGATGGACTGGGTAGGGTGGGGGTAGAGGGTATTGGCTGGGGGGCTTTAGGATCAGGTTGTGTAAGGTCAATCACCTCAGGGTCTGTTTGGGAGGCTATGAAGGAACTGGGGAGTAGGTCATCCACATCTGTGGTAGCATCAGTTGTTGCTATTGTAGGTGGGGTTGCAGGTTGGGGTTGTGGGTAGGTGAGTGCCAGAGATGAGGCAATAAGGGGTGGCTGTATAGGCTCATGTAAGGTGAGATCCACTACCTCAAGATCAGTTTGGGTTGAGGCAGTGGTAAATGTAAGTGGAGGGGTTTCAGGTGCAGGTTCAATGTTGGTAGCAGCAACTGTTGTTGCTGCTAAGGTTAAGGGTTGGGGAGATGGGGGTGGTGTAGGTATATGGGTAGGTGGAGGGATAAATGGTTGTTGGGAAGGTGGGGTTAAGGATTGCAAGGTGGATTGGATGGCTTGTAAACTGGTTTGAATGGTGGCCTGATTTTAGAGGGTGGAGTGCATGGCTTGAAGGTTGGCTTTTATGAAAGTTTGGGTTTTGGTATTGGCCAACATTTGTGTTTGAAGTGAAAAGAGGAGGTTGAGGATTTGGGGTAGGGGATCAGGGGTGATAGTTGATGTGGGTTGGGTGGTTGGAATTACTTGAAATGGTGAAGTGGTGCATGATGGAAGTTAGTAGGCTGTGGTGAAGTAGGGGTAGGATTAAAGTGATGGGGCTGTGGTGAATCAAGAAAATGGGTGAACTCATAATTGATGTCCCCTATGATAGAGTCCATCATTGCTGAGTATTCCTCTAATGAAAAGGAGTCTTGGTCATGGGAAGGGGAAAATGGAATGGATTGGCCCATGGGTTCAAATATGGCAGGGGGTTCAGTGGGATGGGTTGTGGCTGTAGGGGAACTGGGTGGGAAGTCAGTGAGCTGAGGCTCACTCTCATCATAGTGGAATGGGGATGGAGGTGATGGTGATGGTAGATCAGTGGGCATAGGGTCTGGCATGGTAGTGGAAGTGGTGGTTGATTCTCTTGAAGTTGAATGGACTAAGGTAATGGGGTAGGGGCTAGTAAGGTAACGGGCTGGGGAGGTTGAGTGGGGGCTTTGGTAGTCTGTGAGGTTTTCTTTTTGGTGTATGTGACCTTGCCAGGTGGGCTAGGGTGGGTAGGAAAAATGGGTAGAATTAGCTCAGGGATGGTTGATGTAGCTGTGGAGGGTTGTGGGATTGGTGTGGTGGTAGGTAAAGGTATGGTCACAACAGGTATTAAGGGTGTAAGTAAGGGTGTGGCAGCTGAGGTAATGGGTAAGGTAGGGATGGCTGGCACACTAGCTAGCATGGGAATGGAGGTGAGTGTAGAAGTTGTGTGTGTAGTTGGTGATGGTGGAATGGGGTGTGATGGTAATGGGATGTTGCACCAGGTATGGTAGGGATGGCTGGCACAATGAAAGTGGCTTTTTGAGAGTTAGCAGCAGAGCTGGCAGCAACAGCTGAGGTAGGTGTGACAGCTATAGAGGTGGCCACAGAGGCAGCAACAGCTCCCTCTTGAATTGTGGGGGTTGCTTGAGCTAGTAGCTCCTCCTCCTCCTTCTCAATTAATTTTCCACTGATCTCCCACTACTTCTTTCCACACTTGCTAGGGGCCAGGCTTAGAGTCTCTTCATTCATGTTGAAGTGGTAGTCCCCCAACTGTAGCAGGGCTGTAATGAGCTTACAGTAGAGCAAGGCATGAGGCTTCTGCTCCCTCTTGACCTTCTCATAGATGTCTTTCATCCCTTCAAAAATCAGCTTTGTAGCATCAAAGTAGTGGTTGCGGTGGAAGGAGTAGAGGGCATCAACAATTGGGTACCTCCTCTCTTATTGGTGCCCAGAGCAATATACATTCTTTCTCAGAATACCATCCATAAATCTCAGGCCTGGATGCAGGTCGCTCTTCCTAATTGGCACCCCAGAGGCTGTGATCCCTCCAGTGAGTTCTTTGGCAATTTTAGAGATGGCTACAGTCAAAGGTGCACCCAAACCTCACTCTGGTTTGTATGTTGCTGGTATCCCAAGAATTTCAATAATTGCTGCTTGGTTGAACTACATTTCAAAATCATCAATCAGAAACAGCAATGCAGGATTTCCATCATCCCCAGTCTTCACCCTAATATTATGGTAAAAGAGTTGCACTAGCCTAGGGAAGACTAGCTGTAGTGGGGACCTTAACAGGGGTAGCAGAGAGGCCTTGGTGTGGTATTCTATTGATGCAGTAGTCTCAGGCTGTACCTCAAAGAAACCCTTGTCAAAGGCAGTCTCAACCTTTAGCTTAATGGCAGCCACAAACTCAGAGGGAGTTCTAAGTGACTCATCCTCTTCCTCTTCCTCAGGGGCAACCTTAGGGACCACATCCTTGCCCTTTTTCTATTTCTTCTTAACTTTTTCAGGGCTCTTAGCAGAAGGGGGTGGTCTCTGGCCCTCTTCTTAGGGGCTGACTTCTTCTTGACAACAGGGGCATCAGAGGCCACAGCCTTGGCCTTCTTTACAGGGACAACCCTCTACTTAATCAATTCCACTAGGGGCTCAACAGGGGGTGTAGGCATATCAGAGGTCTCTACAGTGTAGGCCTCTGCAATCCTGACAGATTTTCATGTGGCCATAGGGCTGCCAGTTGGTGTACCAAGGCAGCCAGTGTATCAACAAATTTAGAACCCGTGGCCATGGCTACACAACTTTTTAAAATTAGGTCTTTAAACTTAAAAATTGGGTACTTCACACTCCAAGGACAATAATGCAAATAAATTCCTCTCTACTCAACACTAAAATAGTATACCAAACAAAACAAATGGGAGACTGAGAACACTAACCAAGAAAGAGCTAGGGTTTCTGTCCAAATGCTGCCCAGTGGATCAAATCTCCCTAAACTAAGTGCAAAATGATCGGGAGGTGTTGTGGAACACAATAGTAAGAGCAGAGTGCCTGGGCTGGAGTAGTATGTGCAGTTAAGGAGAAAGAATGGAGAAGGAAGCTCGGATGTGCTCAGTGGGAACTAGGGCAAAGAAGAGAATGAATGAAGAAATGCAGAATTCGCGAGGTAAAGTCTTCTCGCGCAGTAGGGCGAGATCTCATGAGAAATGCAGTCACGAAGAAGAAGAAATGCCTCGCGAGTCATCGCAGAGCTGATTGGAATATGAGTTGTGCGAGAGGACATGTGTATCCCTCGCGTAGCTGAAGCAAAGGTCCTCGCGAGAAAAATATATTCAGTGATCAAAGGATCTCCCGAGGTAGTAGACAGTGCAAGCTTCAAAAATTTCCCTCGCGAGGTAGAAAATGCAGAACACACACCTGTCGCGCAGCTTAGTGGCGCGGAGAAGAACAAGCCTCTCGAGGTTCATTTGAAGGATTTATTCAAGTCTTTAGCTCCCGAGGCTCTCATGAAGTAACAATTTTCATCTTAGAGCCCCGCGAGAAGGCCCAAAAATGCTCGTGAGTATGAAATTGAGGCCATTGAGCCTTGCAAGAAAGATAAATCCACTCTTTCTCAGTGCTGCACATTAGCCTATGCATCAATACTGAAATGCACCTTGCCATTGTGCATCAGCACCAACTTTCCTCACATCTCATCTCTTTCACCTTTGATAAGTTTATGCCCATTACCAACATATGCATAGAATAAATTTCCTAGAAGTTAAAAGATTTTAACATACAACAGGTCCATTCACATTTAAATGATAGCAGGTCCCTGCACATTTCAATCTTAGCAGGAAGCATGCTCGTGAAATTTAGATGGCAAAACATGCACATAAACATCAACAACAGCACAACACAAAACAAAACATGCATATCAACAACAAAGCAGAGACAACACATGACAGAGTTTTAAACAAAACAGCATAAAAATTCAACAGGTATGGTACATAGTGTACAGAGCTGTGGATCACTAAGCAGTGGGAGCTTCATGAAGGTGGATGGCCTGAGGAGGCTTGACAAAATTTTCTACACAAATCTTCAGCCTTTGACCATTCACTTTCATGTTTTTCTTAGAAATGGGGTCCAAGATCTCCACAGCACTAGATGGGGAGGCATGGATGACAATGTAAGGTCTATCCCATCTGGATTTTATCTTTCTTGGAAAGAATTTTAATTTGGAGTTAAAAATCCAAACCTTGGTACCAGCTTTGAAGTCCTTCCTCATCAGTTTCTTGTCAAAAAATGGCTTGGATCTCTCCTTATAAATTCTTGCATTTGTATAGGCCTCCAATCCCAACTCATCAAGCTCTGACAGTTGTAATTTCTTGTGTGAACCAGCAGTAGTTAGATCACACTTCAGTGTTTTAATAGCCTAGTAGGCTCTATGTTCTAACTCCACCGGTAAATGATATGCCTTGCCATAAACCAGTCTAAAAGGGGACATGCCAATAGGGGTCTTATACGCAGTCCTATAAGCCCACAGTGCATCATTCAACTTCCTTCCTATTTGTCCTCACAGTCTTCTCCAAGATGTGCTTAATCTCCCTAGTATAAATTTCAACTTTCTCACTAGTCTGTGGATGGTAGGGAGTTGCAATCCTGTGTGTAACAAAATACCTTTTGAGTAGATTATGAAAAGGTCTGTTATAGAAATGACTCCACACATCACTAATGATAGCTCTGGGGGGGGGCAAATCTAGAGAAAATATTATCCTTTAAAAATTTAAGGACAACTGTGTGGTCATTTGTCCTTGTGGCAATGGTTTTAACCCACTTGGACATAGAGTCCACTGTCACAAGGATAAAATTGAAGCCCATAAAAGGAGGGAAGGGGCCCATAAAATCAATCTCTCAGATGTCAAATAGTTCTACCACAAGGATGAGTTGCAATGACATTGAATCTTTCTTAGAAATGCCTCCCAACCTTTGACATCTTCCACAGGCTTTGCAATGTATATGTGCATCTCTGAACAAAGAGGGCTAGTAGAACCCACATTGCAATACTTTTGATATTGTCTTTTTGCCACTAAAGTAACCTCCACAGGCCTGCTCATGACACATAGAAAGAATATTGTGGAACTCATATTTAGGCACACATCCCCTAACAATCTGATCTGCACAATGCTTGTATAGGTAAGGATCCTCTCACAAAAAATGTTTGACCTAAGAGAAAAATAGGTCTTTATCCATCTTGGACCAATGAAGGGGGATCCTATCAATAGCAAGAAAATTCACAATGTGTGCAAACCAAGGCACACTAGACTGAACAACAAATAATTGCTCATTAGGGAACAATTCATTGACAGGTGCAGCTGCACATTCATCTAATACAATTCTAGAGAGGTGGTTAGCCACCACATTCTCGACTCTTTTCTTATCCTTAATCTCAAGATCAAACTCCTGTAACAGGAGGATCCATCTGATTAGCCTAGGTTTAGCATCCTTTTTGGCCAATAGGTATTTCAGGGCTGAGTGATCAGTAAACACAATAATTTTAGACCCAAGCAAGTAGGGTCTAAATTTGTCCATAGCTAGCAGCTCCTTCTCAGTTATGGTATAATTGAGTTGGGCCTCTGCTAATATTTTGCTTGCATAATAAATCACTGCTGGCAGCTTATCTTTCCTCTGTCCTAGGACAACACCTATGGCTAGGTCTGATGCATCACTCATCAGTTCAAAGGGGAGGGAGTAATTTGGGGCTTGGATTACAGGTGCAGTGGTGAGGCACTTTTTTAAGACCTCAAAGGCCTCAAGGCACTTAGCAGAAAATTCAAATTGCACATCCGGATATAGCAGGTGGCACAGTGACTTTGCAATTCTGCTGAAGTCTTTAATGAACCTCCTGTAGAATCCAGTCCTAAGAAGGATCTGATTTGCTTACAGTCCTGGGTGGGGGCAGGTATGAGATCAGGTTCACTTTAGCTTTGTCAACCTCTATACCTCTGTGGGAGATCACATAGCCTAACACAATTCCCTATATTACCATGAAGTGGCTCTTTTCCTAGCTTAAGACCAAATTGGTCTCTTCACACCTTTGCAAAACTAGGCCAAGGTGACTCAAGCACTGACTAAAACTGCCCCCATAGACAGAGAAATCATCCATGAAGATTTTCAGGAACCTTTCAATCATATCAAAGAAGATTGCATACATGCACCTCTGAAATGAAGCTGGGCCATTGCATAGACCAAAAGGCATTCTCCTATAGGCAAAAGTGCCAAAGGGACATGTAAAGGTGGTCTTCTCTTGATCTTAAGGATACACAGGAATTTGGTTATACCCTGAATATCCCTCAAGAAAGCAATAAAATGCCTTCCCAGCCAATTTATCTAGAATTTCGTCAATGAAAGGGAGAGGGAGGTGGTCTTTCCTGGTCTTGGAGTTGAGTTTTCTATAATCTATGAACACTCTCCAACCAGTGGTTTCCCTGGCTGGCATCAACTCCCCAGAATCAAATGTAATGACTGCTATACCTGACTTTTTGGGTACCACCTGAATGGGTGACACCCACTCTGAATCTGAAATGGGGTAAATCACCCCTGCATCCAACAATTTTACTATCTCTTTCAAGACCACCTTTTGCATGTGACGATTAAGCTTCCTCTGCATCTCCCTAGAGGGTTTTGCACCCTCTTTCAGATGATTTTTGTGCATGCAAATTGAGGCATCAATGCCCCCAAGATCAGCAATTGTCCACCCCATTACCTTTTTGTGCTTCTTGAGAACACTCAATAATTCCTCCTCCTGCTCATTAGTGAGAGAGGAAGAGATAATCACTGGAAGCCTTTTGTTTTACTCCAAGAAGGCATACTTTAATTTGTTTAGCAGCTTAAGGGGGCATTCAATGGAAGGCAACAAAGGTGCCTTGGTGGTTTAAGGAAGGGGCAGCAATGCAGGTTTCCAGCTGGAATGCTGCACTAGGCCCACAGAAGACTTTATTTTGGTGTTGCCTTCTGTCATGAGAGCTTGGGCCTCCTCCTCAACCTTACTCTAAATATTTTTCTACTTTTCAGCAACATTATCCCAATCCACCAGATTAGATAATTCTCCTTCTACAAGGCCATCTAGTACATCTATTATACAGCAGCCCTCAATGTCCATCTGAGGTTGCTTAGCAGTATTGTACATATTTAATTGGGCCTTCATATTCCCAAAGGTTACCTCCATCACCCCAGACCTGTATTGAATGCAAGCATTGATAGTGGCCAAGAATGGCCTGCCAAGGGTGACAGGAATTGGGGTTTTACTTTTGCAAGGGTCCATGTATAAAATTAAGAAATCAATAGGTTAGTAGAACTGGTCTACCCCCACCAAAATATCCTTCACCACACCCATTGGTCTTCTCTCAGACCTGTCAACCAGTTGGAGCACAATTGGAGTTGGTATTAGCTCTCCCAAACCTAACTCCTCATATACAGAATATGGGAGCAGGTTTACACTGATCCCTAAGTCCAAGAGGGCTTTACCAATGGTGTGTTTTTCAATTATACAGGGGATAGTTGGTATCCTTGGGTCCTATAATTTCTCAGGTGTGGCTATGGACAGAACTGATTCTACATATTCCATAGCAAAAACTTTTTTGGATAGCTGCACCCTTGCTTTCCTTTTCTGTGTACAAAGGTCCTTCAAGAATTTGGCATAGGTAGGGACCTGTTTTATAGCATCAAGCAAGGACAAATTTATCTTGACCTGCTTGAAAGTTTCCATCATTTTCTCCATCTGAGCATTCCCCTTATCAAAAGGAGATGAGCCAGCAAGTGCATGAGGAAATGGCAGCTGTGAGATTGCTAGTGCCACAGGTGCGTACCTAGTAACATCATGGTCAAATTTTTATTTTTTTCTCTTTTCTTCATTTATTGCTTGTTATTGGGGCTCAGCATCAACCCCTTTATTTTGTCCTTGCTACTTCACAACAGGGGATAAATTAAATGGTTCTTCAACACTCACTTTTTTTTCATTCTCACTCTCCATGGCCTCCTCAGCTGCCTTGCCCACTAAGTTGTCAACCACCCTGCCACTCCTTAGGGTAGTGATTACATTAGCTTCCTCATGGGTAAATGAGCCTTCTTCAATCATGTACTGGCCTTTAAGGTTGGCCAAGGATTGACTAGGCAACCTGCCCTCCTCTCTCTTGCTCAAAGCATTACAGATTTCACCTAGCTGGTCCTTTATTTTTTTAATGTTTTGCCCATGAGAATTCATAGTTTGTACTAAATTTCTCATATTTTACATTGATGTCAGCATTTTCTCTTCAAAGGAAGAGGATCTGGGCTGTGATGGGGGCACAACCAACTAATTTGGTTGTGGGGTAGGCAACTAAAAATTCTGCCTTGGTGCATATCCCTGGTTGAATTAGTGTTGAAGTCTGTATGGGACTACCAACTGCTGTTGCTGGGTTGTTGGTATGTATCTTATCTCCACCTCAGATTTGGATGATTTCTCCATGTGTACCCAGTAGGTTGCTGCCCATATGCTTGGGCAGCATTGGCATATTCCATAACTAATTCAAGAAACTGGTTGGCCGATGGACATTCTTGAAGTGAATGTGTGGGAGATTGACATATCAGACATGCCTCTTCCACTTGTACAACCATCCTAGGCTGCATCACATTCATCAATTTATCAAACTTGAAACTCAGATTGTCCACCTTCCTTTCTAATTCATTCTGCACCGTGACCTCATACATGCCACCTCTAGGGGTGGATTCTTTCACCATTTTAACTGGGGTCTGGCTGTCATTACAAGATAGTGATTCCTGTTGCAAGGAATTCTCACCTAAAATGTCAAACAACTCCCATGCCTCATCAGATGTCTTGTGGAGGTAACTACCCCCACATGAGGCATCCACCATATCCCTACTTTTGAGATTAATTCCTTGGTAAAAGACTTGCACAAATTGTCACTGTAGAATTTGGTGGTGGGGATATTGTTTTAACATCTCTTGAAACCTCTCCCATGCTTCCTAAAAGCCTTCAATTGAGGATTGAGTAAATGATAGTATGTTTATCCTCATCTGACTAGTTTTATTCATGGAAAAGAATTTTTCCAGAAATTAACTTTGGAGGTCACTCCATGTGTGGATGCTATTGGCTGGGAGCTTAGAGAGCCAGGTACTGGCTTTATCCTTTAGGGAAAAAGAAAAAAGCCTAAGCTTGGTGACTTCAGGTCCCAAGCCAGTAATGTTAAAAGTGGTGCAAAGTGCCAATAATTGATCAATGTATTTGTAGGATCTTCCTTACTGAGCCCATGAAAAGATGGTAGCATGTTAATGGTGGAGGACTTAAATTTCATAATTTCCCTCAACTAAAGGAAATTGTATACAAAAGGGAGACGTATATTCCCTAGGTGCATTATATTCCTTTAGAGTCCTTTGCTTCTAAGCCATCACACTTTGCTCAGTTTCAACAATAGGGGCAGGTGTGTTATTTCTCAGTCTAAGGATCCTTTTAACCTCAGGATTTGGAGGTTCTAACGCAGAGTTAAGGAACCTTCTGTTGGTGCATACTTTTTCTGGGTTCTTCTCGGTCCTTGTTGAATCAGTGGCTACAATTCTGTCCAGGTGGACTCTAGCGATGCAGCGTTTGAAATGGTGGAGGTAAAATAATATAAAAAAGGGGGGCTTCTAGGAAGATTCCTAATTTTGTTGCGATCGCCAACTATAGATATTTATCAACGCTGTAATATATCAATGATCACGCTTAAGAGCGGGTGTGGGTACTTCTATACTGAATCGCCTGCCTGCGAATGTCAGTAGCAATGACTATTCTTAATTTAGATAATTTATTTTTCCTTTTATTTCCCTTTATAATTATAGTTTTGGTAGGTTTAGATTTCCCTGATTCTATTGTGAGTTTGATTGTGTGTGGGAATTTTTTAAAGTTTGTTAAATTTAATGTTCTAGTCTTATCAAGAGTCTAATCAATTTTCTACTATTCCTATCCTTATTGAAAGTTTAATTAATTAAGTGTCCTAATGCTATTAAAAGTCTGATTAATCTTAGTCTCCTAATCCCATTTGAAGTCTAATTATGATTAGGTTTCTTAATTGTACTAAGAGTGCACATGTAGTAGTGATGATGAAACTTTAATTAAATCAAGCATGCTAGTTATATTGAAATTCTAACTAAAGCAAGTGTACTAATTGTATTGGAATTCTAATTAAATTACGTATAACAGTCTTACTAGAATTCTAACTGAAATAGAGAACTAATTCTATTGAAACTCTAATTTAAAGCAAATGAGTTAATTTTATTAAAATCTAATTAAAAAAGCAAATAAACTGATTTTTATTAAAAGTCTAATAAATAAACTAATTTGATTCAAATTCTAATTAAGGCAATGAATTAATTATACAAAAAATCTACTCAATGCAACGAATTAATCATACTAAATCCTAATTAAAGCGAGAAATTAACCAATTAAAATCTGATTTAAAGAAATTAATCAATCATGCTAAAATCTAATTAACTTAATTAATTAATCGTGCAGAAATAAACTAAATCTACTAATTAATTATACTAAAGAACTAAGAAGAGACAATTAATTAATTCTAAAATTCCTAAAAACAAGGGGTTTTGGGCCCGTTATGCTAAGAAGGATTGGCCTCGTTCCCGAGTACCCTGCGTAAGCTCCCTTGGGCAAATCGGGTAGCTGAGATTAAAAATAAATTAGATTCAAGATTATAAAATAGTATTTTAGGCTTTTCAGAGTCGATTTTGGAATGATAATTATGAATTAAATCATGAATGAAATTGTAGAAACTAAAATAAATATTTAGGATTTTTAGAAATCTGAAATCAAGGAATTAAAATTAAAATTAAATTTTTAGGACTGAATTCGGGTCCAAAATAAGAAAATCAAGCCATATGATTAAGGACTGGTTCTAGAGTCTAAGACCTAGAACCAGAAATTAATAATAGGATTGAAGATTAACGTTTTAGAATATAATTAAAGTCTAGGATCGGTGTATCGAACCGTGGGATTAAGGACTGGTTCTAGAAACGGAGAACTAGAACCAGATATAGGGAATTTCGTTCTGAAAAGGGTGCTACAGTCTAAGACTGAAAATAAAAATTAATAGAATTCCTAAATATAGAGATGAGAAGTCGTGGTTACAAATTAAAAAGATTAAATTCTTACCTAAGGGTGTCGGTCCTGCGGAGAGAAATCTCAAAGATTCAAAATCATGATTAGGTTGTGCTATGTGTTCGTTCTTGGAGTTCTCTGGTTTCGGAATCCCAAAAAATTTTGTTCCCTCTCTAAAAATTTCTAGCCTCTTTTCCATCCTCGAAGAAATTTTTTTTTATAGGTTTTTCTTCAATGACGCGCCATTTTTTGGGCATTTAATTGAATTCCACGCTGGTTCTCTGACGCTTAATCTCTTTGAGTCGGCGACTGACTCAGTGAGCGACCTGCTGACTTGCTCAGCGAGTTTCCTAGTCCTAATAGCATTAGGGATAATTGTGCGCTTGTTATGACATGCACAATACGATTAAGCGTTTCTTCATAAGCGCTAAATCAAGGAAACTTAGGGGCCAAGGATAGTGAGGCTAGGTCAGGC
This sequence comes from Chloranthus sessilifolius, assembly GCA_021018995.1. NCBI lineage: Eukaryota > Viridiplantae > Streptophyta > Magnoliopsida > Chloranthales > Chloranthaceae > Chloranthus > Chloranthus sessilifolius. The sequence continues at coordinate 15,891,235 of CM037595.1, read as the reverse complement.
GTAGGCCAATTACGCGCTGGTGATGTGACGCTCAATCTGATTGCACGTCTGATTTCAGGCACATGATCTAATCTCGAGATGGTCTGGGAAAGAAAGTTTGGTCTGAAGGAGGGACTGATTGTGCGTTTGTGGTCTGGTGTGCAATCGAATTATGTGCAGGGTTTCTGGTGCAAAATTTAGGGTTGTCAGGGTCTGGTCTCTAGTCTGAAATGCTAGACTATTATTTCAATCTACATTCTGACTATATACTATTATTTCAGTATATAGTCTCCCTATGTTGGGATCTGAGCCACATAGCTTTTGTTTCAGCCTGTGTTCAGCCATGTACTATTGTTTTAGTGCATAGTCCCACATTGAGGGTTGAGGTCAACGGTTGACCATATGAATTCATATATTCCAAGAGGGCAAAATGGGGGTGTCTACAGATCCCCCTCTTCTGTGCACTCTTGCGAAGTAAGAACGCGTCGAAAAAGTAAGCACCCCTCATTTGAGGTGCTTTCTCGTTTCTCTTAGGAATTCACAAATGTGAATTGGTGATGCTGACATGGTAGGCTTGACTTTCTTATCTATCAGCACAAGCTAAAATAGAGCATTTAAAGGGCATATGGTAGCTGTCGAAGGGCACATTCCGGGTCTGTGGGTGCATGATGCATCCCGTTGTATGGTGCGAGCTAAGAAAGGGATTTTATGGAATTGAGGTACCGGGGCGTCCATAAAATATCCAAACAAGGTTCAGGGGCCGATAATAAAAAGATGAAGTATCAAGTAATATAGAAGGCTTTTGCAAGTCATGTCAGACCGAGCGCGTCATTGCTCACACCAATGCACGTCAGGTGTTCCTCTTCCAATAGGCATTTGTAAGTTCTTAGATTGAATATACTCATTGTTTGGCTTCTTAGGAGAATGGTTGATTTAGGCTAGTAATTGACTAGTTGGGGGTCTTGTGAGGTGTGCTCAATTGAATTTTGCGTAGTGGCATGTGCGTTAGATTCAATTAGGGTTGGCCTCTAAGTTGGGAATTTTAGTCCTAATGCATCTGAACAAATGATTCTACGCAGTGGAGTATGTGCTTGATTGCGAGTTTAGGAGGGTCTTAGGAGTTAAAGGTCAGGGCTAAGTGTAGTTTACTGCATGTGAGTAATAGGGTGCTTGGTCGGGTTTTGTGGTATTTAAAGAAAGGTAAGTTGGGTTGATTCATTTTGCTGCTTTGTTCTCTTTTTTTTTGCTTTTTTTTAAATTTGTTTTTTATTTTTGAAGTAAGGGGATTTTGAAAATTTAGGAGTTTTGAAAATTTGAGAATTTTAACTTAAGATCAATTCGGTGGTAAAACAGCGAAAAATGTGGCTTCCGAGATGTCGTTGAGTAGATCCACTGGTGCGAGATTTGTGGACCTGGCCCTTATTGTGGTTGTCAAGATGACACGTGGCATGCCGGATACTCCGTCTAACCTTCTCAATGAATACTGATGATTGTCTCTTATGAGAGGATTACAGTGATTTGGGAGTTGAGAGAGACAGGTTTTGAAAACATTTGAATTAATCTAATTATATTTACGACGAACATCGAGTAAGATAAAAAATGGGTAGTACTTACCTGGATTGTGTGTAGCTTGTACAGTCTGTGATGGGACTGTAGTGTTGCAATGGGACTTTGGAGATTTCTTCTCTTCGGGCCTGTTGTGGCAGGGCTTGGCGGTTGTGATGTGATGTCTTGGAGAGGTGATGGCTCAATGGGACCTGGGGATTCTCCCTTTCTTTGGCTGCGTGTTGGGTCAGCCCTAGTGCGGACCATTTCATTTTCTGATGCCGATTTACCTGAGGAAGGAGGTAGTCACTCAAAATCTTTGAATATAACCGTTGAGTCCAGAAATAGGATTATCCCCTTGGTACTAATTGATAATGGGTTTGCATTGAATATATGCCCGTTAAGAACTGCCACCAAGATCGGGGTTGATTCGTGCATGTTAAGGCTCACCAGAACCAACGCTAGAGGGTTTGACAATACCAAAAGAGAAATAATAGGAGAAGTTGATCTTGAGCTGTTGATAGGGCCAATGACCTTTTCCATCTTGTTTCAAGTCATGGATATCAAATCCTCATTTAATATGCTATTGGGGCGCCCGTGGCTACATGAAGTTGGAGCCATACCTTCCACATTGCACCAGAAACTCAAATTTGCATATGGGCATAAGATTATCACAATCATCGGAGAGGGGCACAGTGATAAAGAAAAGTCCACCAATAGCGTCGAAAAACCCAATATGCTGGATGTACCACACACCGCTGAGGACGTCGACCTCCACAGTTTTGAGTACGAGGTGTCGGCAATACTCCCGGAGCCCATCGAGGGCATCATGCCTAAAACAGGATGCAGTATGGTAGCGGCAGTGGTAATGCTCTAAAAGTGGGGTTATCAGAAAGGAAGGGGTCTGGGACCCAGATTACAAGGAAGAAAAGAGCCAGTTATCGCCAAGGGGCAGAAGGTCTGATTCGGGTTAGGATACAAGCCCACAGAAGAAGAGGTTCGAGAAGCCAAAGAGAAAGCCAGGGTCGCCGCGGCTGCAAAAGCTCGAGGAATCAATATAGAAGAGAAACCTCGCCCTAGGCCGCACATCAGGGATTCCTTTGTCAGTGTAGGGGTCGTAAAGATCGATAAAAATGGGGCAACCCATTTGACCCCACTCAAACCCACAACCCCAATCCATCCCACCAATCCCCAGATCTCCCTTCCCAGCTTGGAGATAGATTTGGCTGCATTGTCCCTTTTCAAGGAATTTACGATCGGTACCTGAACAAACCCCCCCTGTGGTGAATCACCACAAAACTGAGTTATCATTTGAGGATATGATCTCAGACGAAATGGGGATCAATATGATGGAGGCTGACTCCAATGAGCCATATCAGTCAGCACCCTCTACCCCAACAGGTAAAGAAGCGGCCCCTCAGGTATGCAATTGGGCATCTTTGCCCCAAACTCTGGAAGCAAGAAGTGGCCTAAAGTTTGGCACCTGTTTCCCAAAAAAATATAACCTATAAAAAGTGAGATAAGCCCTAGGTAGGCAATACCTTGTATATACAGCAACCCACTTTCCCAAGGGTCCATCTCCGAAGAAATATAAAATCTCAAAAACATGAAAAAAACACAAAATCCCAAAAACATTAAAAAAATCCAAAGTATAAAAATATTGTCATTTAAAATTCCAGAAAATGTCCCACAAAATGATGCCTTAATCAAAATGCCCGTCCCACGTGAAATCGACCCCTTCCCTGTAGAAATACAAGAAGTGGTAGGGATCACGAGTCTGGACGAGGATGTCCCCTTCGAGGAGCTCCCCAATGAGCTTCTTGACCAATTTGCCGACTTTGAGTATGGCCCTACCCCCATTGTCGAAGAGACCGAAGACGTCAATCTAGGAACTGAGGACGTACCCAGAATAACCAAAATCAGAATGTCACTATCTCCTGAGGAAAGAAAAAGCATGATCTACTTCCTTCGATCATACCAAGATGTTTTTGCCTGGTCGTACAAGGACATGCCTGGTCTGGATATTGATTTGGTCGAGCATGAGTTGCCCCTCTACCCTAATGTGAAGCCAGTCAAGCAGAAGCTGCGACGTCTCCTACCCGAGTGGATGTTGAAAGTCAAAGACGAGGTCAACAAGCAGTATGACGCGAGGTTTCTCATGGTATCCAAATACCCGCAATGGTTAGCCAATATCGTACCTGTGCCGAAGAAGGACGGAAAGGTCCGCATGTGCATCGATTTCTGTCAAAATGGATGGATTCCCACTACCACACATCGACATCTTGGTTCATAATACAGCTAAGCACGGGATGCTTTCTTTTATGGATGGATTCTCAGGATACAACCATATCAAAATGGTGGAGGTGCAACGTACCAAAGAGCTATGACTGCACTATTTCATGACATGATGCACTGAGAGATTGAAGTGTATGTCGATGATATGATAGCCAAGTCACCGGAGCGAAGCAACCATCTGGTAAACCTTCTGAAGCTGTTTGAAAGGCTGAGGAAGTATCGACTACGTCTGAATCCACAGAAGTGCACATTTGGTGCTATGTTAGGGAAACTTCTAGGATTCATCGTCAGCAGGAGGGGGATCGAGGTCGACCCAATCAAAGTCAAAGCCATCACTGAAATGCCACCGCTGTCTACCGAGAAAGAGGTTAGAGGGTTTCTGGGTAGAATACAGTATATCAGTCGGTTCATTGCACAACTAACTCCAATCTATACGCCGATCTTCAAGTTACTAAGGAAGAATTTGCCCGTTGAATGGAACGACAATTGTCAAGCAGCGTTCAAAAAAATCAAAATCTACCTCCTTAATCCACCTATTTTTGTATCACCTGAGCCAGGGAGACCACTCTTGATGTATCTCTCCACGACGAAAGTTTCGATGGGATGTGTCTTGGGGCAGCACGATGGAACAAGAAGAAGAGAGCAGGCCATTTACTATCTGAGCAAGAAGTTTACTGATTATGAAGCGTGCTACTCTCATCTGGAGAAAGCATGCCTGGCTCTTGTATGGGCTACTCAAAGGCTCCACCACTACTTGCTATCTCAAGCCGTTCTGCTTTTAGCCTGAATGGATCCATTAAAATACCTATTTGAAAAGCCAGCTCTCACTGGACGAACCACACGATGGCAACTTTTATTATCTGAATTCGACATCATGTACGTCATTCAGAAGTCGATCAAGGGACAGGTATTAAGACCCGAAAAGTACCACTTTTCACCCCTTAACTTAACCTTTGATTAGACCCATAGCCACCTAATAAGTCCTTGTTAAGTGTTTTATGTAGGTAGTACCCAGTAGTGAAATAAGGCCAGGAATCCTACTAAAAAGCCTGTTTTAGCACTAGAAGTCCCTCAGAAGGATGAAGTCTGAATCCAGACCTGAAAATGAGCCTCGCGCAGTCCAGCTGAGCTTCCCAAGACTCTACAACAACTTCTCGCGCAGATGATTGACTGAAGAGCCTCAGAAGACTCCTCGCGCAGCTGTCGCGCAGTCACCGCAGGATGCAATTATCAGAAGAGAACTCCTCACATAGTTCTCACGCCATTCAAGAAGAAAGCATCCTTGCGAAGGCAAAGCCACCCTCGCGAAGATCAGTTAAGACATGGAACCTCACGTAGTTCAGAACTCATCAAAGCCTCGTGAGGTAACTCGCGAAGCCCAGTGAGGATAAGTGCTCGCGAAGTTCTCACGCTATTCAAATCTATCCTTGCGAAGATTAACCTCGCGACTGCTTAAGCTCCAGCCCCGCGACATCTGAGGCTCTGATGTCCACTCAACCTCGTGACTGCCTGAAGAGCAAACCAAGCCAACCTCGCGAAGGCGGAAGCTTCAATTTCAAATCATCCTAGCGAAGAACAAAAGCTATCACGCGACAAGTCTGGGAAACAATGGCTACCTAGCGAAGCTCTGAACTTCAAACTTCCATCTCTTCAGTTGAGGACTTTCTGAGAATTTCCAGCGATTAGGGCACGTACTCCCACGCTCAAATCTTCATGCACACGCCCCAAGGCATCGAAGGATCACTATTCAGCCATGTGGCATCATTAAAATTAGGGTTTCCTAACCCTAACGCGCTGCCACACCACTGCTATAAATACCCACACTTAGCTTAAGTTTAAGGAGCTTAGACTTTCTTTTCTTTCTACATCTTGGAATAGCTAGAAACCCATCTCATTTCTAGGAGACCTGATCGTAGATCGTTTAGTTTTTCTTGTTGTAGTTGTAAGTAGCTTTCTTTTTCTTTTTCCTTCTCTCCATAGTCCAGCACTTGCTGGCTATGTCTTTGTATGTATTTTGAACTAGATTAATGGAAGTTCTGTAATAGGATCTGTACTTTGTGGGATTTGTGTTTGTGTGTGAGATGCTCTGTGTAAGGCTGCTGCCTTGTGATCCGCCATTGCTTTGGCTGTGTTTCAATGCAATGGAGGATTGATTCTAAGGGCCACTCAGATCCAAGTGACCTGTGTGTCTGGGCTATCATGGTCCTATACAACCTTAGCCCCACCACAGGACCCACTAGATCTGAAATTCGCATGGGAGCTTGAGCTGGTAGCCTTGTGACCATGGTGGTAGCACCGATATTCTTATTTTTGTCTTGGGCTCTGTGACAAGGATAACTTTTGGGATAGTCTGTGACCATTTAAGTGGATAGATTATAGCCTTAGGGTGATTCTAATCCACCGATCCAAGATGGATCCTTCTTCTTTACACCTGAGCTTGTAGAAGCCTGGTGGGAGATTGTACAGAGGTAGACTCCCCTATATTTGTATAGATCTGCCATCAGATGTTGGATCTGATCTGGTTATAGAGATTGTAGGCTGGTGACTGGACCATTGTAGCCTTACTCAAGCAATGGATAGCTAGATTGAAGGTTGTACTTAATCTCTTGCTGGTTCTATGTGTTTGGGCTATCATGGTCCTATACAGCCTTAGCCCCACATATAGAGTTTTAGAGGTTGAGGTTCCCTATGGATTCTTGAGCTAGTAGCCTGGATGAAATAGTGCCTGCAATGATTTACTAGTTATGTTTTGACCCATCCCTGGATAGTGGTTTCCCTATGGGATAATCTGTGACCATTTGAGTGGACAGGTTATAGCCTTAAGGGTGGAATCATGGCAGAGTGATGGGTTGGATCCTTTCTCCTCAGTGGTGATAATGTAGCCACTGGATAGGATTTCTATAGCATCAGATCTGAATCTGAGTTACAAAACTCCTCTGATCTGGGCTCAATAACATACTTCTCACCCTTTTATATTTATTTTCTACACTCCATCCATCCTCTCAACCCTTTCTGTAGTTTAGACATTAGAATACTTAGAATAAGTGACCCTAAACTCCCCTCCTTTTAGGACTGCCAGATCTGTAGTCAGATCTGGACGGACTACTAGAGATGGCTCCTTTGGAGCTATAGATCACCTTTCCCTGTGGGACAAACTCTTACTTATCAAAACTTGCTACAATGGACCCTGTATCTTGCAGGTCTAGGATTTCTTAGTTGTGCTGATTCCATCTGCTGTTTTACTCTTTCTTTGATTTTCAAATGACTTTCACCACCAACCAATAAAGTAAGCACACTCGAAATCCAACAAGTTTTGGCAAGTTGAAAGATGATCTATTAGTAGACCCTTAGTTTTTGTATTCTTAGTATTCTTTGCACATGTGAATAATTGATATTGCTGACATAATTTTGAATCTTTCTTACAGATCTGGACAGCAGCAGTGAAGGATAGTTGGACTGCAATTGGAGCTTAGCTACCTCTGTTTGCAAACTCTCTGACTTTTAAAACTCTGTCTATCTTTTTAAAAAAAAAATTCTAGCAGTATCTAGGATAGTTTAAATGTATTCTTTGAATAGCTGTAAACTAGTTAGATAAATTTGTTAGTGTACAATTATTCTTTTGCAATGTGCCTGCAAGAAGCTTTCCTTACTGTTGGTGTACTTGTATGCTAGGGAGGAGATCCCTCAGCCCTGCTTTAGAGCCTCTTAACCCTGAGTTAGAAAGGGGAAGGAGACTTAGGAGAGACAGGCACACCACAGGAGAGCCCCCAAGTGAATATGTGACAGTAATTATGGGTGAAGAACAACCCAGAACCCTCAAGGAGTTGAATGCTCCGGATGACTATAACTCCCCTTTTAGCATTCAATTCCTTGATGTTTAGGGGAATTATGAAATAAAAACTTCAATCATCCAGATGCTGCCAGCTTTCCATGGGCTTAGCAAAGAGGACCCTTACAAGCATATTGACCAGTTCTTGGCCTTGTGCACCACTTTTAATATCACTGGTTTGGGACCTGAGGCTACTAGGCTCAGACTCTTTCCCTTCTCTTTGAAGGATAGGGCTAGTACTTGGCTGACCACTCTTCCCAACAATAGCATTGCTTCATGGAAAGACCTGCAGACCAAGTTCCTAACCAAGTTGTTCCCTGAGACCAAAACTAGCCAGTTGAGGAAAGAGATTCTTGCATTTGCCCAATCCCCAACTGAGGATTTTAACCAGTCCTGGGATAGGTTTAAAGAGATGCTCAAACAATGCCCCCACCACAAGATCCCAGAGTGGCAGTTTGTACAAAGCTTCTACAATGAGATTGATGAGAAAAATAGAGATATGGTCGATGCCTCTTGTGGTGGAACCTACATGCACAAGACTGCTGAGGAGGCATGGGAATTGTTTGAGGTGATTAGTGAGAATGCTTTTCAAAAGCCATCCCTGGCAAGAACTAGTCAGGAATCTGAGTCAAAGGTGGGGCCTGCTACTGGATCAAGAGGAAAAATTTATGAGGTGTCTAGGAACAATGACCTGTAGCTGCAGATGGCAAACCTCTCTATGAAGTTTAAAAAATTATTGATTGTGATGCAACCCAAAAGGGCTGCTCATGTGGCGGAGGCATGTCTGATATGCCAGTCCCCACAGCACACAGTGGAGGAATGTCCATCTACAGGGCAATTTCTTGAATTGGCTTTGGAACATGCTGCTGCTGCTCAATCTTATGGCCAGCAACAATCTGGGGGCTATAATAGGCAGCCATATGGATACCAGCACCAAAATGGTGGTTACCAATGGAGAGACCACCCAAATCTGAGGTGGTGGCAAGACAACTACATGCAGCCCCAGCAGATGTTGGCCTTACCACAAAGGCCACAACAGCAGTTCAATCAAAGGAATGCCCCTAGGTCTACCTTCCAGCACCATCAGCAGCCCCATCAGCAGCAAAATCAGTTGGTCTTACCCCCTTCTCAACCTAGAAATGTTTCTTTTGAGGACCAAGTCTTGACTTCATTGCAAAACTTGGGTTCCTTGGCTCAGACTGTGGACTCTCATGGTCAGAGCCTCCAGAAAATGGAAGAGCAGATGAGCCAAATGTCAAAAGCCTTGGCTAGGAGAGATGAAGGCAGGTTGCCCCGCCAGCCAATTACTAACCCCAAAGGTCAGTTTTTAATTGAGGAAGCTTCCTCAAAGTTTGAGGACACCAATGCTTTCACATCCTAAGTCAGGTTGGCGGTAGACAACGTGGGAGTATGAGATCCAGATGATGTAAATGATCATGATAGAGAAGTTGTTGGACCACAAAGCCAAGAAGTGCCTGCCACCTTGCAGCAGGAGAAAAATAATAAGGCTGTAGTTGAGCCGCAGCAGGGAGAAAAACATGAAAAAAGAAAGAAACAGAAGTTTAGTCATGGGCTAGCAGCTGAGGAACCGAGAACCTCGCCATTTCCTTAGGGTCCTATCCCTTTTGATAAAGGGAATGCCCCGATGGAGAAAATGATGGAGACCTTCAGGCAAGTGAAAATCAATTTACCCCTGCTTGAGGCAATTAAACAAGTCCCAGCCTATGCAAAGTTCCTGAAAGACCTCTGCACCCAAAAGAGAAAGGCTACAGGCCATGTGTCCAAGAAGGTCTTTGCAACTGATACAGTGAATTTTGTATTTAACATATCAATGCCTAAGAAGTTGCAAGATCCAGGGATACCCACTATTCCCTGTGTAATTGGAGACCATACAATTGGAAAAGCCCTTTTAGACCTTGGAGCCAGTGTTAACCTGTTGCCATACAGTGTATATCTGCAACTAGGTTTGGGGGAGCTGAAAGCTACCCCCATTGTTCTGATGATGGCTGATAGATCTTAGAGGAAACCTCTGGGAATGGTTGAGGATGTCTTGGTGGGAGTGGATAAGTTTTTCTACCCTATCGACTTCTTAGTTTTGGACATGGGGTGTAGCAATAGCCCAAATCCCATACCTGTTATATTGGGCAGGCCTTTCTTGGCCACTGCCAATGCCTGCATCCAATGCAGGTCTGGAGTAATGGAGGTAACTTTTGGACATATGAAAGTTGAGCTGAATGTATACAACAGTGCAAAGTACCCTCAGATGGACAATGAGGAGAGCTTTGCAGTGGATGTACTAGAGGAAATTGTGGAAGAGGAATTGCCCACTCTGCTGGAGTGGGGCAACATTATCAGGAATTTAGTTAAAATTTGGGACATGGTGGAGGAAGAGAGCCCAGATGGGAGATCAAAAGACATGAGCATATCGAAGTCTTCTGTGGGCTCAGTGCAGCATTCCAGTTGGAAACCTACATTACTACCTCTTCCTCCAACCTCCAATGCACCAATTTTGCCATCCGCCCAACAGGCCCCTGATCTGGAACTCAAGAAGCTTCCAGAAATATTAAAATATGCCTTCCTTGAGAAAGGTGATAGGCTTCCTGTGATTATCTCTTCCTCCCTTAGCAATGAGCAGGAAGAGGAATTACTAACAGTTTTGAGGAAGCACAAGAAGGCAATTGGTTGGACCATTGCCGATCTGGGAGGAATAGATGCATCAATCTGCATGCATAGGATTCATCTTGAGGAGGGAGCACTACCCTCCAAGGAAATGCAGAGGAAGTTAAATCCTCACATGCAGGAAGTGGTCCTCAAGGAAATCATTAAATTGCTAGATGCAGGGGTGATTTACCCCATCTCTGATTCTCATTGGGTGGCACCTATCCAAGTGGTGCCCAAGAAATCTAGCATAACAGTGATTAAGACTGAAACTGGAGATTTGAGGCCAGCCAGGGCAACCACTAGCTGGAGAGTGTGTATTGATTATAGGAAGCTCAACTCTAAAACCAAAAAGGACCATTTCCCTCTCCCCTTCATTGATCAAATTCTAGACAAATTGGCTGGAAAAGCTTTTTACTGTTTTCTTGATGGGGTACTCAGGGTACAACCAAATCCCCGTGCATCCTCAAGACCAAGAGAAAACCACCTTTACCTGTCCTTTTGGCACCTTTGCTTACAGAAGGATGCCTTTTGGACTTTGTAATGCACCAGCCACCTTTCAGAGGTGTGTGTATGCCATATTCTCTGATATGATTGACAAGTTTTTGGAGATTTTTATGAATGACTTTTCTGTCTATGGGGATAGCTTTGGCCAGTGTCTATAACACCTCAGCCTAGTTTTGCAAAGATGTGAGGAAACCAATTTGGTTTTAAGCTGGGAAAAGAGCCACTTCATGGTAACACAAGGCATTGTGTTGGGCCATGTAGTCTCTAAAGAAGGGCTTGAGGTAGACAAGGCCAAAGTGGACCTCATTGCCAATTTGCCCCCTCCAAAAACACTCAAGCAAATCAGATCTTTCCTGGAGCATGCGGGAGTTTATAGGAGGTTCATTAAGGACTTCAGCAAAATTGCTAAGCCATTATGCCACGTACTCTGCCAGGATGTGCCCTTTGCCTTTTCTGCTGACTGTCTTAAGGCTTTTGAAGCATTGAAAATCTGCCTCACCTCTGCTCCTGTACTCCAAACACCAGACTATACCCTACCTTTTGAGCTGATGTGTGATGCATTAGACTTGGCATTAGGTGCTGTTTTAGGCCAAAGAAAAGATAAACTGCCTGTGGTCAATGCTTATATCAGTAAATCACTTGCTGAAGCTCAGCTGAACTATACCACAACTGAGAAAGAGCTTCTAGCAGTGGTTTACGTTGTTGACAAATTTAGAGCCTACCTACTAGGATCTAAAACTGTAATCTTCACTGACCATTCAACATTGAAGTACCTATTGTCCAAGAGAGATGCTAAGCCTAGGCTGATTAGATGGATACTCCTGCTACAAGAGTTTGACATCAAAATCAAGGACAAAAAGGGTGTGGAGAATGTGGTGGCTGACCACTTGTCCAGAATTATCTTGGAGAAATGCCTGGATGGCCCCACAAATGATGCCTTCCCTGATGAGCAATTATTTGCCATCCAATCCTTAGTCCCATGGTTTGCACACATTGTCAATTATCTAGTTATAGGAAAGATTCCTACCCACTGGACCAAAATGGATAAAGACCTGTTCTTCTCAAGGGTCAAGTATTTTTTCAGGGAGGAACCTTGCCTATACAAGTACTGTGCCGACCAGATCATCCGAAGATGTGTTCCCGAAAGTGATATCCCCAGTATTCTGGCCATGTGCCATGAAAATGCCTGTGGAGGCCACTTTAGTGGGAGAAAAATAGCTGACAAGGTCCTGTAGTGTGGTTTTTACTGGCCATCCTTATTCAAGGATGCATACACACACTACAAGGCATGTGAGAGATGTCACAAATTAGGAGGGATGTCCAAAAGAAATTCAATGCCTTTACAGTCCATCCTTGTTGTAGAACTGTTTGATGTATGGGAAATTGACTTCATGGGCCCCTTTCCTCCCTCTAATGGTTACCATTTCATCTTAGTGGCAGTGGACTATGTTTCCAAATGGGTAGAAGCCATTGCCACAAGAACCAATGATAACCAGGTGGTCCTCAAATTTGTAAAGCACAACATTTTCTCAAGATTTGGAACCCATAGAGCTATTATCAGTGATGGGGGTAGACATTTCTGCAACAGGAATTTCGAGAGCTTACTCAAGAAATATTCTGTGACCCATAGGATTGCTACTCCCTACCACCCACAAACAAGTGGGCAAGTTGAAATTTCCAATAGGGAGATCAAGCACATCCTTGGGAAAACAGTTAGGACTGACAGGAAAGATTGGGCTGAGAAACTGGATGATGCACTGTGGGCCTATAGGACTGCCTATAAGACTCCCATTGGAATGTCCCCATTCAGGCTGGTCTATGGCAAGGCCTGCCATCTCCCAGTAGAGTTAGAACACAGGGCCTATTGGGCCATTAAGAATTTGAACATGGACCTAACCCTTTGGTCATCACGGTCATTCTAGGAGCTAAGGATGGATGCTTACACCAATGCCAGGATCTACAAGAAACGGGCTAAAGCTTTCTTTGACAAGGGCTTGTTGAGAAAAAGCCTCGAACCGGGTGGTAAGGTTTGGTTATTCAACTCCAAACTAAAATTCTTTCCTGGCAAATTAAAATCCAGATGGGAAGGTCCCTATGTTGTTTTGAATGTCTCCCCATCTGGTGCTGCGAAAGTCAAGGATCCCAAATCTGGGAGGACCTTCAAAGTGAATGGTCAGAGGCTTAAGCCTTGCATTGAACAACCTGCTGATCCTATGAGCACTATTCATTTTCATGGGACCCCTACATCTACCTGACCCACAGTTGTGTCCCTGTTGTACTATACTACTTTTGTTTCCACCTTTAGTTCTAGGAAATTTTAGGGGTTATGTGGAGTTTGATATTGTTGAGCTTGATAGAGTTTAAGTGGGATTGGTATGATTTATTCTTCTTCTGTGAATTGCTGATTTTCGAATTTGAATGCATATTATGTGAATATTTTTGATGAGTAGGCTGCACTAACTATAGTGCCCCAGTTTGGCACTAGGCCCTCGCGCATTCCAAATTGTGATTTAGGAAGACTCGCGCAATTCGCATAGACCATTTCTTTGTTGTCATGAGTTTCAATCTTCTCTTCAAAATCTCGCGCACTTCGGCTCTAACTCCCATAATCACGATTACGATATCTCGTGATCCCCTTACCATTGTGAGTCTAATGCATTTGTCATTTCCCATTGTTTGCTGGGACTTAGCGTTTCCAACTCACTCTCAATTAATTGCGTGACTTGGATGTTATTCAACCAGTTTCATCTTCCACCATCCTCGCCTTTAAATACACAGGGAGGCCCTGTTCATCTTCAACGCATCCTATCTCCTCTCATCCTAGCGGTCCTTCCCTAATCCTAAACATGGCAGATGGCAAGCCAAATGCGCTGCCTAACAAGTTTTACCCGATGTGGTTGGACCCCCGCCACCTAAAGGCGGATCCTCAACCCCTGGGATGAATACGAGGACGTTCTGCAAATCCTTGCCAAGGAGAAGGAGGAAGAGCTTCAGCCGCAGAAGAAGAAGCAAAAGACAGAGCCATCCCCCCCCTCCACCCTCCCCACCTTCTCAACCCCTCACCCCGATCCTCTCTCCTTTCCTCCTCCATTTTGTAATTTTCTTTTAATCTTAATGAAATTTTCCTTTTACGATATCTTTGTCTGATTTTCTATTCTTGGTTACTTTGTTTCTTGTTCTGGTCTTTTATGCTGTAATAACTCTGCTGCACAGACACCTTTGAACCAGTGAGGACACTGCTACTCATAGGTTTGGGGGTGTGCCAGGCAGACCCTCCCAATGGAATAGCTAACATAAGTGCAGCAGACTCATCTGAGCAATATGGAAATGGACCTTTGTTCACTTAAGAATCATGAAAATAAGAAGTTTAAAATTTTTGCAAACCTTGGACATTATAAACTTCTAATACTCCACATTTCCATGATAATATCACCAAGGAAACTCACTTGTATCAGCACTTAGTGAATTAGCAGAGAGAGAAAAAGGTGAGGACATACTTAAAAGTTCAAAGGAAGACCATAACCAGTGAGAATTGAGCTTATATAAAAAAAATTTCCATCTTTTGAGGAGTAACCAAGGCAATCCCTTCTAGTTCTAAAGACTGACTGAGTCACTGTGCTCACTAGAGGTTAGGTAAATCCAAGTTGAAACAACTAACAGTACTCATGAGACTGAGGAAAGGATCAAGGCCTTCTCTTGGACAGTTTGAGCCTAATAAGACCAACCCTTAAGTAACTGCCCTTGTCCATACCCCCTTTGAGCTTTAAATCCTAAATTTCTTCAAAATACACCTGAGTACTTGAACCTGAACCTATGAACCTACTTCAGCCTACCCTCACTCTGAGAATTCAGAAGGTAAAGGAGAAAAAGTTGAAGATGGACTAGCTATGGTCAACAGTAGGTGAGTGGAAAAGAAATACCTCAAATCTGGCAGTATGATAATTGGGAGCATCGTGGCATTTCTGAAAAGTAAAAACAAAATAAAAATAAAAATAAGAAAATTCCACAAGAAGGAAACAAAAATAACAATGAAGAGAAGTAAGGGAGGAGTCAAGAGGAACTTTCATTGGAAAATCAAAATCAAGAAGAGAAACTGATCACTTCAAATCTGAAAATCTCAAAGAAGATGAAAGGAGCTGAATTCAAGAAGGTGAAGTCATGAATCACCTCTGTCACCTACTGATTTCTCAATTTTGAACCCCTTCTCAACCCTCCATTCTTTCAACCCCACTCCATAAGCCACATTACAGCCCAGTTAAAAGCCCTTGTGATCCAAAAGTTGAGTGAGCTGTCATGTGAAGATAAAGAGTTATCCAATCTATGGTGAGGAACTGCCAATGATGTCAGCACTTAAGAACTCTGCCTATGCTCATGCTTACAGACCCATTTGGGGGATGTAACTGCTCTTGAGCCTGTGAGAGAATGAACCCCTCAACAAAACCCTTATGAGAGTATGCCTTGCAAAGTTTTTGGGTCTGAACTTGAATGCATTATGTATGAACTTAACCTAATTTTTAACCTAAGGGTAAGCTCAGTGTTGGCACACACTAGTGCAGTTTTCTGTGATTGTAAACTAATTGGAAATGTTGTGCAATCATGAAGAGTTTATGCTATTTAAGTTACTGTGCAACCAATGAATTAAATTTCTTTTATGCTTAATGATGTAAGAGTAAACTAAGTCTGCCCCTTGATTGCTCATTGGATGATATTGCACTTTTGTTAACTGTTTCATTGAAGAAGTTTGTGGGTGTCTTCACTGAAAACCCTCAAGAGACTTCACTCCTCCACTAGGGATCACCTAGAGGTTTAAAAGGCTTGGTACATATGCTAAATGTATCCGTGCTCCCTACGAAAGTGGCATTTAATTTTTATATTAGGTTTAATGTAGCTTTGCTTAGGGATTAGCAAAGATTATGCTTGGGGGTGTGTTAAGACCTGAAAAGTACCACTTTTCACCCCTTAACTTAACCTTTGATTAAACCCATAGCCACCTAATAAGTCCTTGTTAAGTGTTTTATGAAGGTAGTACCCAACAGTGAAATAAGGCCAGGAATCCTGCTAAAAAGCCTGTTTTGGCACCAGAAGTCCCTCAGAAGGATGAAGTCTGAATCTAGACCTGAAAATGAGCCTCACGCAGTCCAGCTGAGCTTTCCAAGACTCTACAACAACTTTTCGCACAGATGATTGACTGAAGAGCCTCAGAAGACTCCTCGCGTAGCTGTCGCACAGTCGCCGCGAGATGCAATTATCAGAAGAGAACTCCTCGCACAGTTCTCATGCCATTCAAGAAGAAAGCATCCTTGCGAAGGCAAAGCCACCCTCGCGAAGATCAGTTAAGACATGGAACCTCATGCAGTTCAGAACTCATCAAAGCCTCGCGAGGTAACTCACGAAACCCAGTGAGGATAAGTGCTCGCGAAGTTCTCGTGCTATTCAAATCTATCCTCGCGAAGATCAACCTCGCGACTGCTTAAGCTCCAATCCCGCGACATCTGAGGCTCTGATGTCCACTTAACCTCGCGATGGCCTGAAGAGCAAACCAAGCCAACCTCGCGAAGGCAGAAGCTTCAATTTCAAATCATCTTAGCGAAGAATAAAAGCTACCACGCAACAAGTCTGGGAAACAATGGCTACCTAGCGAAGCTCTGAACCTCAAACTTTCATCTCTTCAGCTGAGGACTTTTTGGGAATTTCCAACGATTAGGGCACGCATTCCCATGCTCAAATCTCCGTGCACGCGCCCCAAGGCATCGAAGGATCACTATTCGGCCAAGTGGCATCATTAAAATTAGGGTTTCCTAACCCTAACGCGCCGCCACACCACTGCTATAAATACCCACACTTAGCTTAGGTTTGAGGAGCTTAGACTTTCTTTTTTTTCTACATCCTGGAATAGCTAGGAACCCATCTCATTTATGGGAGACTTGATCTGAGATCGTTTAGCTTTTCTTTTTGTAGTTGTAAGTAGCTTTCTTTTTTTTTTTCCTCCTCTCCATAGTCCAGCACTTGCTGGCTATGTCTTTGTATGTATTTTGAACTAGATTAATGGAAGTTCTGAAATAGGATCTGTACTTTGTGGGATTTGTGTTTGTGTGTGAGATGCTCTGTGCAAGGCTGCTGCCTTGTGATCCGCCATTGCTTTGGCTGTGTTTCAATGAAATGGAGGACTGATTCTAAGAGCCACTCTGATCCAAGTGACCTGTGTGTCTGGGCTATCATGGTCCTATACAGCCTTAGCTCCACCACAGGACCCACTAGATCTGAAATCCCCATGGGAGCTTGAGCTGGTAGCCTTGTGACCATGGATGTATGAGTTTGTAGCCTTACAAACATAGTGGTTGCAGTGAGTTTACTATTCTAGCCTTAACCCCTTGACTGGATCACATCTACGGGATATTCTGTGACCATTTAAGTGGACAGAATATGGCCTTAGGACTAGTCTAGATCACAGGGTTGAGTTGGATTCTTTTTCCTTGCACTTGTGCTTGTAGCCAAGAGAAGGGTTGTTGCTGATCCTATCTCCTCTGTTTTTACAATTCCATTTTCAGTGATGAGATCTGGAGTCTTGCAGAGATTGCAGACTTGAGAGCTAGGTTATTACAAGCTTCTTTGTAGCAATGACTAGCTGATTTCAATGCCTTATTTAATATGTGATATCTTGTGGTTTTTACTAGATTTTCATTGACTGTTTGCTCCTATGGATGCATTAGCTTGTAACCTTGCAAGTATAGTGTCTGCAATAATTTTTCTATTTCAACTTTAGCACCTATGATTGGATCACATCCCTGGGATATTGTGTGACCATTTGAGTGGACAGGATATAGCCCTAAGATTAGTCTAGATCACAGGGCTAAGCTGGATTTTTCTACCTTGCACTTGTGCCTGTAGCCAAGTGAAGGACTGCCACAGATTCAACTCTTGATCTGTTTTACAGTGAAGATTAGCCCATAGTTGTCTATTTCTCCATATTTTCTATTTTATTTTACCAACTCATCTTCACTCTCTTCCACCCTCTTTCTTTAGATCTAGGTTTTATTTCTGTTTTTAGTTTATTTTGTGACAACCCAAAAATACTCTCTCTTTACCTTTTTTTCTAGTTTAGGTTTAGAGATGCCAGATTGGTAGCAGATCTGGAGATTTACAATAGTTTTTAGATCATCACTCCTTGTGGGACAAACTCTTACATGTTAAAACTTGCAACAACAGCCTTGGATCTTGCAGGATTATGTGATTGTTTTGTGCTGTGTCTTCTGATTTTATTTTTTGGCCCCCTCTTTATCTATTTTTTGCCCTGTCTTTATTTCTATTATATTTTAACCATTTTTATAATAAAAGAACACACACAACCAACTTAAACCAACAAGTTTTTCACACCGCTGCCGGAGAGTTTTGATCTAAGTAGTAAATATGAGTTTTTATTTAGATTTGTTGTAGTTGTAGTGTTTCAATAAATTACAGCTGTAGTTTTTGTTTGATTTTTATTTATTTTTCTTTATTTTCCATTTTAGACCTATATTGTCTGTTTTGTGTTTGAACAAATTCCTGCTGTAGTTTTTTATTTTTGTCGATCTGGAGTAGTAGCAATTAGGGGAGACAATAGCTGCAGCTGGAGGAAACTCTGCGTTAGTTTGCATCTCTCTCTCCCCTGTTGTAGTTTTATTTCTGCATTCTTTTAGTAGTTGTATTTAGTATTTTTTTCAGTGTGCTGTAAGTTAGATTTTTACTTGTTGTGTGTTGTATGCTGGTTAGAATGTCTCTTCATCCTAAGCTTAAACCTTTAAATCCTGAAATAGAAAGGTTCCTTAGACCTAGGCACACATCACCTACATCTGCTCATCACTTAGAAACATTAGAGATGGGAGAGCAACCTAGACCCCTGAAGGACTACTATGCACCAGGGGCATATCTATTCCCTTTTTTACATTCAGTTCCCTACTGCTGAGGGAAATTATGAAATTAAACCTCAGACTACCCAATGTTACCATCATTTCATGGGTTAAGTAAAGAGGACCCTTACAAGCACATTGATGAGTTTCTTTCCCTATGCACTATATTTAAAATTGCTTGCCTGGGAGATGAAGCCACTAACATGAGGCTTTTTCGTTTTTCATTAAAGGACAAAGCAAGAAATTGGCTGAACATGCTCCCAGCAAATAGCATTATATCTTGGAATGCCCTACAGTGTCAGTTCTTCGCTAATTTTTTTCCCATGAGTAGATCCAGTCAGTTGAGAAAAAGCATCATTTCTTTTGCTCAGTTCCCAACTAAAAATTTTCATGAAGCCTGGGAAAGATTTAAGAAATTGCTGAGGCAGTGCCCACACCACCAAATTCCCAAATGGCAGCTTGTGCAAAGCTTTTACTAGGGGATTGATTCTAAAAGTAGATCCATGGTGGATGCCTCTTGTGGTGGCACATATTTCAGTAAAACTGATGAAGAAGCCTGGGATCTGTTTGATATTATCAGTGAAAACTCTATGCAGCAAGAGACTCTGTCAAGAAATAACATTGAACCTGCTGCTAGAGTTGCAAAAGAACCCACTTCCAAGGGAAGATTATATGAACTAAATGTATAAAATGACTTGGAGAGCAAAGTAGACAGTTTGTCTAAAAAGTTTGAAAAAGTGTTAAGTGTGTTGCAGTCCCACATTGCTGCACAGGTTGGAGACAATGTCTGATATGCCACTAACCCACACACTCCCTGCTAGACTATCCATCTGTTGGTCAATTTCCAGAGTTAGTAATGGAGCATGCCAATCCTGCCTAATAATTTGGACAGCAGCCTGTGGGAGATGCTTAGAGGAACCACCCTAACTTGAGGTGAAGACAAGATAATTTTCCTCAACCCCAGCAGCAGATGGCATTGCCTGACAGTCCCACCAAGCAGTTCCATCAAGGTCATGCCCCAGGACAACATGTGACGACCGACTTTTCCAATCCCTAAGGTATAGGAAAGGCCGGTTCATCAACTTATTGTTTTCTCAATAAGCCGTAACAAACAGAAGCCGGCAACATAAACAAAGGTCTAAAGACAGAGGCAACATTGTTAATCCAAAAACAAAAGCTTCATATAACAAAAATAGATATATCACTGTGAGGAACCAAAAAGAACCACCGGTGATGGCCAATCCGATCACCTAAAATAGAGGTTCACCATAATGGTTCCTCAAGTGATATCAAAAGAACAAAAATAATAGCCTAACGCTCAACATTCCAAAATAATATCCAGACAAAATACCAAAAATACAGAATCTAAGATCACGGGAAGAACTCCTCAGCTGGTATGTCCAAATCCTCCTCGGGAATATAATCGGAGTCCTCCGGATCCTCTGACCCAAGGTCAGTCTCGGCTGAGGGTGAGCTAACAACCAATCTCAATAGAGGAAGACAGATCTATTTGCATTTCTTTATAAGTAAAGGTTTTCAAAAGACGGAATCGGATCAAATATGATTTTTCAATGATGCTTTTCAAATTAAATCTCCAGTTCTAATCCTGAGTCAAAACTGATAATATAATCTAAAGTGTTCAAAATGTTCTGATTTAGCATGCTTCTTGTCTTAAATTTATAACTTAATTTTATCTCCCAAATTTCCTATAGCATGAGAGCAGACTACGTGACCGATGGGAAGACCCTACTGACCATCGTCGTTCATGAACCCATTTCGAAAATGCAACAAGCCCCTACGCTATGAGGGAAACATGCGCCAAAGTTTTACCGTCAACACGGTTGGTAGAATCTAGGGCATCGTACTTATGAACCCTAAATCAAATGAAAATGATAATACATATCAAAGCTTATTATTCATAACATAATTCTGATTTTCAAGGTTCTGATTCGAAATTCTGATTCAAAATTTAACTGATGTTCTGATTCAAAATTTAACTGAGGTTTTGATTTCCAAAGATTCTTATTTATGACAAGGTTTACAAATTTTCAGATTGTGTCATATGTTCAAAGTTTTAATTATACTGTGTGCAACCAAATTTCCAAATTTTATACTTCTGAAAGAAATTGTCTATAACAGTTTGTACTTATAAGTTTATGCAAATAATAATTAGTGTTCCCCTACCTTAACCAAGAAATTTCAAAGGCATGAACAAGCAGTCCTCTCCAAGGACTCCCAATCGTCAAAACCTACATATATTAACACTCTCTGTGTTAATATAGAATCTACAATTCAACCCAAAAGCTCACAAAATAAATATCCAACCAAACCTTAAAAAAGCCAAAAGCTGGACAGAATTCGACCATCGAATTCAAATTCGTTGGTCGAATTTGAAATTCGATGGTCGATTTTAAATTCGACCATCGAATTTCAGAATTCTATTTCAGGCCAAAATTTTCATTTCGACTGTCAATTTCCAATTCGACAGTCGATGTCCAATTTCGACAGTCGATTTTCAAATCGACAGTCGAATTTTCGTGTGGTCGATTAACTCAACATGCCCGGATTCTTTTTCTTCATTTCCAAACACAGCCTTAGATCTCCTTTAAACATACCATATACTATTCTAAACCTAAATTGAATTCAAAAGATAAAAGGATGTTTAAAGGTCTACCTCTTGTAGTTTAATTCATTGCTTCCGCTACACCGATTCAATGTCCGGAACAAATCTCCAAGCTCAAAGGTTTAGATTATCAAATCAGTCCATCAAAAGGGCTGTTAACTCAACATGATCACACAGATTTTTCTCACTCTCCACATCACTCTTCTCATTCAATAATTCAAACAGATCAGAATTGAAGCACTAACCTAATCAATGGTTGAGATGGAGAGAGGAACTTTTAAACTCTCAAGATCTAGGATCAACAAGGAGGCAAGGCCTAGAGGCTTGATTTCCAACGAGAGGGAGAAGCTAACTTCTCTTGCACTCTCTCTTTCTTATAAGATAAAACAATTCTTAACAAAAATCTATATATTTTTATTTACAACTTATCCTCTAAATTTGCAAAATATTTCATGTTGAACACATACACCTATCCTAGTGTGTAAGTTATCGTTTTCATGACTTACACACATCTATTGACAATACTATTTTACCATCATTCCCATCAAATACAAAGCTAACCAAAAGTTTAACAAAACCCGTAAAATTTTTTGAACACGCTTATCGAGGTAAATGAAATTAGGTCAAAATATCAGGGATATTACATTCACCCCTCCTTAGGAATTTTCGTCCGCAAAAATTGAACATAACACACACCAGACAACAAAAGAATAGAAAACATGGGGCATCGTGTTTGGATCCCACAGGGCACGCAAACCAAGGGATGGGATCCGTAGTAATATGGATGCACTGCATGTGGCATTAAAAGGCCATAGTGGATTGCATCCGTACATGGATGCCCACACCCCAAGTGTCACGTGCCGGGAGACCGATGCACAGTGACGCATGAAAGCCATAAAGAGAATAAAAATCCATCAAAGAAACAGAAAGTACAAAAGTGACATAGAGAGCAATCCACACAAGTATCTAAATGAATCATATACCAAAATAACAGCAAACCAACTCACACGGAGATCGAAAACGCATATAGAGAAAATCAGAACAAGTATCGAACTGAACCATATAGAAACAAAAATAACATAGTATCTGAAGCAAAGTAAAGACAGAAAGATAAAAGATAATAAAAGAAGGACCACCAAGTCCTAAATAATCCAGGCTGGATAATAAATACAGACCCATAACAACCACAAATAAACCAGTACCCCCCCTTCCCTCAGCATGCTAACAATCCCCGGCAGTAGATGGACCCGCCCGATCCGAAGCATCATCGCCCTCAGCAGCATCATCATCATCACCCGCATCCGCTGTGGCCGTAGGAGGCATGCTAGTACCAGCGCCCGATGTCGAAGGGCGATATACTGAAGCACGGATATCGGCCATATATGTCGTGTAATCCTCGGGAAACCCGTGCTGCATTAGATAAGAGAGAGCGCCGCCATGGACATTCAACTCCTGACGCATAGAGCTGGTATGGTGGGTGAGCTCTTGAATCTGGTGGCTCATGGCGGTCATCTGTCGGGTGAACTCTAAGAGTGTAAGGATATCACTCTGTGGGGGCTGAGGAGGTGCAGGGGTAGTAGTGTCAGGGACAGAATGAGTAGGGTCATCATCATCCTCGCTAGCTGTATCGGGTGCCTCTGCATCCTTTGGAGTCTTTACCAGTCTACTGTAGGTTTGACCCCAATTGACCAAGTTATAAATTTTCACCACCGTGGATTTGGGTTCGATGGGAGGATATCATAAGCAGGGCCCGCTCGGTAGTTCTCAATCATCACTGAAATTAAGCGAGCATAGGGCATAGTCTTCAGCGGTTTCTTCACATGTTTACCCATTTTCTCTCGGGCTTTGATAATCCCTTTGAAAAGGACGTCAGGTGCACTAAACCATCGCTCCTTATAGGCCGCAAATAGAATTTGTTGGAGGATGGTGCGCTGATTGATGACCAAAGGGTAAGGGTAAAGGGTGGCCTTTAAAATTTTATCCAATATCCACATGGTCTCCGGCATATGGACCGTGACGATGGATTTACCGGACCCATGACGGCCTTGCGTCATTTGCGTAATCACATCCTCAAAACGAACCGATTTGGGGAAGGGAGGACCTAAACCCATGGTTTGGGAGTGATTTAAAGGGCATCGCAATGCCACAGCCATGTCTTCTAGATCGAAAGTATAATCTCGGCCATCAATCTCCGTATATATCCTCTTCCCGTCTTCGCAGCTCATGTGCTGATAAAATAGGCGCACGAGTCGGGGATAGAAATGGTCACTAAAAGATGTGCACAGGGAGGTTAATTTGGCCTTTTCAAGGTATTCACCCGCCCATTGTGTGGTTGTTTGTTGGTCAAACAACTCCGGATGAAACAAATATTTAGTGGTGAAGCCTTTAATGCTCCAAAATTCATTGGGCTGCTCAGGCATTGGAGAAACAGTGGGTGGTTGAACCGATTGTGGTGGTTCTGTGGGCTGTTTTGATCGGCTTGTAGGCGCAGCTCGAGAGGCTGGCCTTTTTGAGGTGGGATTTCAAATGGGGGTCTGCTTCTTAGGCCCCATTGAACAAAAATATACATAAAAAGAAAAACAACAAACAAAGAGGATGAAAAATCCCCAAATAATGTAGCTGTGGGAGGAGTTTACCTGTAAAAAGCCCAAATCCGGTTTCCACAAGGTAAAATCGAAGCCCCTTTTTCAATTTGCAATGGATCTCCCCCCGAAAATTGGCCAAAAGTGATGATACACCCCAAAATCGCCAAAACCCCTCAAAACCCTAAGCTCAAAACCCCCAAATTTGGAACCCGAAATGCCAAAAGAGTTTTAGACCCCTAACTTAAATCGATAATTTTGACCATCGATTTTAAATTCGATGGTCGATTTTGAAATCGACAGTCGATTTTCTCAGGACTTCTCAGGTCCTGTTTTTGGTTGAAAATTGCTTGAAAGCTTATATAAATTCGATGGTCGATTTTCCATTTCGACAGTCGAATTTTGTTACACTGTTTTTGTTAAATTTTTGTTGAAATGTTTGGAATCCAAACCTTACCATTGGGTCTAAATGGACCGTCTTTGATCCCTTTATATTCCCCTCACATTTTCAGACCTGGACCGTATTTATCACAGCCGAAAAGGTGTAGAAAATGATAGAACAGGCGAAGAATTTGTGGCGAAACTAAGTGATATATCTATTTGGAAAAGAACTAGTCCGAATCTGGTCGGGCATCGCAAAAGTTTCAGGATTTCCACAACATAACTCAAATAAAAGCTGTAAAATATGGGCAAAATAATTGGTATAAGTATAGGGCCATGACACCAGTATCAAGGCCAAAATTGCTTATGGATATAGAAGTGAGTAGTTGACCATAGACCGAAATGTAGGTCACCAGACCAATAAGAAGTAACATACCAGGATTTGTCTAAGGCCCAAAATTGTTTGATAAACAAGCACAATTTAATGTATATCGGACCGCCAAAAAATCTCGCCAAAAGTATTTATATAACCAGTAAATACATAAAAATTTCAAGGATCATACTGTCAACACACAATTTCTCAAAATTTAAACAAAGAGGGTTGGAAATTGGTCTCGGAGCTCAGCTTCACGCTCCCAAGTGGCTTCCTCCGGTGTATGATTCTGCCATTGCACGAGGACCAAAGGAATGCTTTTAGTGCGTAGGATCTGCTCCTTGCGATCCAAAATGCGAATCGGGTCTTCGACCACCTTCAAACCATCCTGAAGCTCGATGGGTTGGTAATCAAGCACGTGAGTCGGGTCACGGATGTATCGACGCAGCATCGACACATGAAAGACGTTGTGCATGCTAGATAATTGCGGCGGTAACGCCACACGATATGCAACCTCTCCGACTCGGCCTAATATCTCGAAAGGCCCAACGTACCGAGTACTCAGTTTCCCTCGTTTTCCGAACCGCATAACGCCCTTGGTAGGCGAAATCTGAACAAAGACATTCTCGCCGACCTGAAAATCGAGTATTAATACCAATTTCACATGGAATTTATACCAAGTGAAGGAATACATCTTGACATAACAAAAGTTACCTGAAAATCCACGTGTCTCCGTTTGAGATCGGCGTAGCTCTTCTGACGACTCTGAGCTACTCGTAGTCGCTCGCGTATTAACCGAACCGTCTCGGTAGTGCGTTCAACTATCTCAGGTCCAATAATGAGCTTCTCACCCACTTCTTCCCAATTCAACGGTGATCGACACCGCCGTCCATATATAGCCTCGAACGGAGCCATACCAATGCTAGCCTGAAAGCTATTATTATAGGCGAACTCTATCAAAGGCAAGTGTTGGTCCCATGACCCGTGAAAATCCAACATACATGCTCTCAACATGTCCTCAATGATCTGGTTCACGCGCTCGGTCTGGCCATCCGTCTGTGGGTGAAATGCCGAACTAAAGTCAAGATGAGAACCCATGCCTTCCTGAAATCTTTGCCAAAAATGTGAGGTAAACAATGGGTCTCGATTAGACACAATACTAGTCGGTATCCCATGCAGTCTAACAATCTCCTTCAGGTATAACTCTGCAAGTCTACTGGCTGTATAGGTGGTATTATATGGCAAGAAATGAGCAGACTTGGTTAGCCGATCTACAATAACCCAGATGGCATTGTTCTTCCTCAGTGTCTTCGGCAACCCGAGTATGAAATCCATCGAAATGGCTTTCCATTTCCACTCAGGCACAGGTAAAGGCTGCAATAGGCCTGCAGGATTCTGATGATCAATCTTAACCTGTTGACAAACCAAGCACCGCGATACGTACTCAGCGATGTCGCGCTTCAAACCTCGCCACCAGAAACTCTTCATCAAGTCCTGATACATCTTGGTGCTACCAGGATGTATGGCATACATGGATTTGTGAGCCTCTTCCAGAATGGTGTCCCGAAGCTCGGTACTCGACGGTACGCATACCCAGTTGTGAAATAATAAGGTTCCATCTGCTCGTATAGAGAAATCTTCTTACTGCCATTCTCGACGTCTCGTCTGATTGCCATCAGCTCATCATCAGCCATCTGAAGCTTCCGAATGTTCTCGAAGAGCGTAGGACGTAATACAAGTGTAGCCATTAATGCTCCCGAGCCTTTTACATCGAACCTTGAGCTGCCCAAAGCCATATCCTCCAAAAGCTTCCATCTCTGAATCCGGCTAACAAGATGTGACAATTGTGCTGAAGACCTCCTACTAAGTGCATCAGCAATGACATTTGCCTTTCCCGGATGGTATTGAATCAAGCAATCGTAGTCCTTCAAGAACTCCATCCATCGTCGCTGCCGCATATTCAAGTCCTTTTGAGTGAAGAGGTACTTGAGACTCTTGTGATCGGTGAATATATCAAAGATTTCACCGTAGAGGTAATGTCGCCAGATTTTCAAGGCGAATATAACTGCTGCTAGCTCTAAGTCATGCGTCGGATAGTTTCTTTCATGGTCCTTCAACTGCCTAGAACCATACGCAATGACTCGCTCGTGTTGATTAAGCACACTAATCCGCCATAGGAAGCATCACTATATCGTGAAACCTCCGCCGGAAGGTATAGCAAGCACCTTTGGTGTTGTAGTCAAGCGGCTTTAACTCTGAAAGCTCGCTCACACCGTCATCGGTCAGAACTTAGCATTCTTTCTTGTGGATGTAAGTGGACCGATATCTTCGAGAAACCCTCGACAAATCGCCGATAGTACCTGCCAAACCAAGGAAACTTGGACCTCTGTATCGCCGAGGTTGTTCCCATGTCACCACGTAATCTATCTTTGTAGGATCCACCGATATACCCGCTTGGAGACTACGTGGCCTAAGAAGCCCTGCTCAAGCCAAAACTCACACTTCTTGAGTTTGGCATACAACCGATGGTCCCGAGTGTTTGAAGAGCCATCTTGGATGTTGCACATGCTCCTCTACGGTTTTCGAATAGATGAGGATGTCATCTCCGAAAACTACCACAGATTTATCAAGATGTGGTTTGAACACCCTGTTCATCAGGTCCATGAAAGATGCAGGCGCATTCGTCAATCCAAATGGCATCACTAGAAACTCATAGTGGCCATAACGCGTCCGAAACGCAGTCTTGGATATATCTTCCACCTTGATCTTGAGCTGGTGATAGCCTGACCTCAGATCAATATTCGAAAAGAACCTTGCACCCTGTAATTGATCAAACAAGTCGTCTATCCGCGGAAGAGGATAACGATTCTTAATCGTCATCTTGTTGAGCTGCCTATAATCGATACACAGACGCATCGATCCATCCTTCTTTTTCACAAATAGAACCGGTGCACCCCAAGGAGAGACACTCGGTCGTATAAAGCCTTTGTCTATGACTCAGCTGTTCCTTGAGCTCTTTCAACTCAGCAGGCGCCATCCGATATGGAGCTTTAGATAACGGTTCTGTACCCGGCGCTAGCTCAATCGCGAACTCAATTTCTCGGTCAGGTGGTAATCCAGGTAAGTCCTCTGGAAAGACATCAGGATAATCGCAGACCTCCTTGATAAGAGCCAAGTCAATCTTCTTCTCGGTAGAATCTTGCAAATAGGCCAGATACCCACTGCAACCATTCTTCATCATACGCTCAGCTTTAATGGCTGAAACCAACGGCGCAACCTTGGATTTGACTCAACAGAATCGAAAGGATTTTCGCTTTGGCGGTCGGAAGGTCACTATCTTCCGAAGACAGTCCACGCTCGCGTGATAAGCTGCCAACCAATCCATTCCGAGAATGACGTCAAACCCTTCCATGCTCAACGTAATCATGTCGATCAATGTCTCGTGCTCATCAATCATCACGATGACTGACTGACATGCTGTATCAGTACATACCGAACTCCCCGTAGGAATCTTGACATCTAGAATGAAAGCAAGGGGTTCGGGAGTAATACCCAACTTCTCTGAGAAGGAAGGAGTAATAAACGAGTGTAGACCGTGGTCTATAAGTACTCGTGCTTCAATTTTATTCACGTCGTCTCGACTACTCATCATAAGTGTACCTTTAGTTAAAAAAATTTGTTAATTATATGCAATGATTCCTATGTGGTTTAACATAATTTACTTGTATTTAGATTTAAACAATAATAATTGAATCAATGCATAATTGACACCTCAACTTTAATGATACCTTGAATGATGTCATTCGATGTTTGGGCATCCTGTGCAGTCACCGCATAAGCCCGACCTTGAACTGTAGGTCGTGTCGACTTACAGAGACCGTGAGTCCGTCCTTTCTCAATAGTAGGACAATCCTTGATCATGTGACCAACCTGTCCCACACAAGCATCCTCCGATGTTCCGTCTGCAATCCTCATCTTATGTGGTTTCCCACATCTTGCACACCTGGGTAGAAAGCAGAGTAACTGATCCTCTCGTCGAACCACAGGCCTGAAGCTCCACTGTGAGTGCTCCCGGCTCTAAAGGTCGATCTGAAACTCGAGGTCTCGATAGGAAGGCGTCCTTTGGTCTGAAGCAAGTCTAGAATATGATGGTGACTAGGGTAGGGAGGAGGTTTAGAGAACCTCGGCTTTTGTTCACACCTTCTGAAGCGCTCTGCCTCTGACCAAACCTATTTTATTACCTGCTCTCTGCCTCAATCGCTTTTGAATATCTTCCTCTGCAATGAGGGCCTTGGACATCACGCCAGCATACGTCTCCATTTCCCACATCGACACCCTCTCCTGAATGTTCGGCCTCAAACCTCTCTGAAATTTCTGAGCTCTCATCAGCTCAGTGTCCACATGTAAGGGTGCAAATCGGGAAAGTCTATCAAATTCTACACCATACTCGCGCACCGACATCTCATTCTGTTTCAATTCGATAAATTGGACCTCCCATTGATTACGTACGATCTTCGGAAAGTATTGATCGTTGAATGTCTCCACGAATTCTGCCCAAGTCCATGGAGTATTGGGGTAGTCCTGCTCTCTCATCCTGGAAACAGACTTCCACCACGGGCTGGCCTCGCCCAAAAGTTTGAAAGATGCCCAGCGTACTTTCTCGAAATCGGTACACTACAACACTTCAAATATTTTCTCTATCTCATCCAGCCATGCCTCGGCTTCCATAGGATCCGTCTGCCCTGAGAATGTAGGAGGTCTCATCCTCCTAAACTCCGTGAATCCTCCTGACTGATGTCTAGCTGCCAGCATCTCGGTCTGTCGGTCAATGGCTGCAGTCTGCTGGGCCATGTTAGTAGCCAAGGCTGCCAACACCTCATCCACATTTCCTCTGTCTTACCTAGCAGCTCCCAAAGGCTCTACATTAGGGCCAGAAGCAACTCGCCCTCTGCCATATGAGGTGCCTACGCCCTCATCTATCTCCTCAATGCGAGCTGTACGAGGTCCCTCTATACCTCGGCCTCTGCCTCTAAACCGTGGAGGCATGCTGATCTGTCATTGTTAAACAAACAATAACAATTGATCAGTAATAAATTGTTAGAAATAATCTAACTCCTAGTCCTAATACTCTGAACCTAGAGCCTTGCTCTGATACCAACTGTGACGACCCGACTTTTCCAATCCCTAAGGTATAGGAAAGGCCGGTTCATCAACTTATTGATTTCTTAATAAGCCGTAACAAACAGAAGCCGGAAACATAAACAAAGGTCTAAAGACAGAAGCAACATTGTTAATCCAAAAACAAAAGCTTCATATAACAAAAATAGATATATCACTGTGAGGAACCAAAAAGAACCACCGGTGATGGCCAATCCGATCACCTAAAATAGAGGTTCACCATAATGGTTCCTCAAGTGATATCAAAAGAACAAAAATAATAGCCTAAGGCTCAACATTCCAAAATAATATTCAGACAAAATACAAAAAATACAGAATCTAAGATCACGGGAAGAACTCCTCAGCTGGTATGTCCAAATCCTCCTCGGGAATATAATCGGAGTCCTCCGGATCCTCTGACCCAAGGTCAGTCTATTTTGTGACGTATAGTCGAGGTGAGCTAATGAACAAGCTCAATAGAGGAAGATCAGATCTATTTGCATTTCTTTATAAGTAAAGGTTTTCAAAAGACGGAATCGATCAAATATGGTTTTTCAATGATGCTTTTCAAATTAAATCTCCGGTTCTAATCACGAGTCGATAATATAATCTAAAGTGTTCAAAATGTTACGATTTAGCATGCTTCTTGTCTTAAATTTATAACTTAATTTTATCTCCCAAATTTCCTATAGCATGAGAGCGGACTCACGTGACCGATGGGAAGACCCCTCGACCATGAAATGGTTCATGAACCCATTTCAAAAATGCAACAAGCCCCTACTCTATGAGGGAAACTTGCGCCAAAGTTTTACCGTCAACACGGTTGGTAGAATCTAGGGCATCATACTTATGAACCCTAAATCAAATGCAAATGATAATACATATCAAAGCTTATTATTCATAACATAATTCTGATTTTCAAGGTTCTGATTCGAAATTCTGATTCAAAATTTAACTGATGCTCTGATTCAAAATTTAACTGAGGTTCTGATTTCCAAAGATTCTTATTTATGACAAGGTTTACAAATTTTCAGATTGTGTCATATGTTCAAAGTTTTAATTATACTGTGTGCAACCAAATTTCCAAATTTTATACTTCTGAAAGAAATTGTCTATAACAGTTTGTGCTTATAAATTTATGCAAATAATAATTAGTGTTCCCCTACCTTAACCAAGAAATTTCAAAGGCATGAACAAGCAGTCCTCTCCAAGGACTCCCAATCGTCAAAACCTACATATATTAACACTCTCTGTGTTAATATAGAAACTACAATTCAACCCAAAAGCTCACAAAATAAATATCCAACCAAACCTTAAAAAAGCCAAAAGCTGGACAGAATTCGACCATCGAATTCAAATTCGTTGGTCGAATTTGAAATTCGATGGTCGATTTTAAATTCGACCATCGAATTTCAAAATTCTATATTAGGCCAAAATTTTCATTTCGACTGTCGATTTCCAATTCGACAGTCGATGTCCAATTTCGACAGTCGATTTTCAAATCGACAGTCGAATTTTCCAGGCTCTGTGGCTGTTAACTCAACATGCCCGGATTCTTTTTCTTCATTTCCAAACACAGCCTTAGATCTCCTTTAAACATACCATATACTATTCTAAACCTAAATTGAATTCAAAAGATAAAAGGATGTTTAAAGGTCTACCTCTTGTAGTTTAATTCATTGCTTCCGCTACACCGATTCAATGTCCAGAACAAATCTCCAAGCTCAAAGGTTTAGATTATCAAATCAGTCCATCAAAAGGGCTGTTAACTCGACATGATCACATAGATTTTTCTCACTCTCCACATCACTCTTCTCTTTCAATAATTCAAACAGATCAGAATTGAAGCACTAACCTAATCAATGGTTGAGATGGAGAGAGGAACTTTTAAATTCTCAAGATCTAGGATCAACAAGGAGGCAAGGCCTAGAGGCTTGATTTCCAACGAGAGGGAGAAGCTAACTTCTCTTGCACTCTCTCTTTCTTATAAGATAAAACAATTCTTAACAAAAATCTAGATATTTTTATTTACAACTTATCCTCTAAATTTGCAAAATATTTCATGTTGAACACATACACCTATCCTAGTGTGTAAGTTATCGTTTTCATGACTTACACACATCTATTGACAATACTATTTTACCATCATTCCCATCAAATACAAAGCTAACCAAAAGTCTAACAAAACACGTAAAATTTTTCGGACACGCTTATCAAGGTAAATGAAATTAGGTCAAAATATCAGGGATATTACACAACAATTCCCACATCAGTTCCCCCAGCCAAGTCAATTATTTTTGCCACCCCAACAAACAAGAGCCCCCTCCTTTGAGGAGCAAGTTTTATCTTTATTGCAAAATCTCAACTCCTTGTCACAGACTGTGAATTCCCACAATTAGAGCATCAAGAAAATAAATGACTAGCTGGGTCAAATCTCCAATGCTCTGACAAGAAGGGAAGAGGGCTGGCTCCCAAGTCAAACAGTGATCAATCCCAAGGGGAAATACTTAATTGGTGGAGCTTCTTCAACTCATGAAGAAACTATGGCGATCAATGCCTTGAGGATTGGTGAAGTGGTGGAAAACCACGATGTTTTTTATGCCAAAAGGAGTGCAGAGAGAGAGAGAGGACTGAGTGCCTGTTATTGAGCAGCAGGTGTTGAATAAAGGGGCTACTTTTGAGCCCTAAAAAAAGTAAAATATAATAAAAAAGAAAATAAAAAGAAGAAAAAAAAATGATTGAAGGCAGCAGATGAGTACCAGTAGTACCTCATCTGCCGTTTCCTCAAGATTTTAAAGAGTCTTCTCATTTTGACATGGAGACTGCTAGGATGGAGGAAATGAGGATGATTTCAACAGTTAGTGTCATTAAAGAGATGGTGGAAGACACCTTGCTTAAACTGCTGGACTGGGCGGAGGTGTGTGATGATGTTGAAGAATTTTGGATTGAGGAGGCCCCCACTTATGTGATGAAGCAGTGACTACCTTGAACTCTTTAGTGGGGCTGGTGCAACAGTCCACTTAGAAATTTGTTATGTTGCCCCTTCCTTAGCCTTCTATTAAGTGTCCACCTGATATGGAGCTGAAGCAGCTCCCAAAATCTCAAATAGCTATAATTTTTGAGCTGGGAGAACTAGGTTGCATGCCTATGCAAAGGTATGATTTTTAACTTCTGCATTAAAGTTCTTTCCAGAGAAACTGAGTTCCAGATGGGCTCTCTCATTTACTGTCATACATACACCCTCATCTAGGACTATGGAGATCATGGACCCTAAGTCTAGAAGGGTCATGAAATTCAACGGTCAAAGGCTCAAACTTTCTGTTGAGAATATTGTGGAGCCCTCTAAAACCATCCACTTTCAAGAACCTCCCACTGTTGTGTGATCTCCAACTGTGTAGTATATGAATCTCGATATATTCCACAACTGCTGATGTACTATTGTGAGATGCATAGATCTGTTTAGCATTAAGATCATTGTACTTTAATGTACGAGAGTGTATCAGTCATCATGAGTTGTACCTAAGCCTATTTTGCATTTTCGAGAGGATCAACGGCCTTCAAGCATCCTCTCGAGTTCATTTTGTACATGAACTGGCTGATCTCGAGAGGTTCCTGTGATTCAATCCGTCCTCTCGAGATAGCTATCCTGAGGCTATACACAGCTCGACAGGATTTTACATTTAAATTTTATTACTCGAGATCCTCTCGAGCTGTTCTTTCTGAAGGTCCATCCTGTCGAGGCTTAGGTTTTGAAATTTCTCCAGCTCTCATGAGTGTCATTCTCTCATTCAATCTCTGCGCTACACACTTGCAGTCCATCACGCCACACAATACATCCAATATCTCTGCCATTAATTATAATTCATATTCAGACCATGTGTAGGAATTTTCTATTTTAGGATTTACTATTCTATGAGTTTAGTTTCATTGTTGTTTTTAGCATAATTGCAGTTTTATGTAGTTTTCTATTTTAGGAGTTTGTGTAGTTGTTTTGTCTTCTCAGTTGTAATTGTATATATTGGTTTCTTATAAACCCTCTTTTTCTCTTTCTTAATATAATTTTCTCTTCCTTTTCAACAATCTTGTGTTAGTTTAATTTTCTCTTTATTTTTTGTTGTAGTTTAACTTCTTTTCATATCCTGCTGCCCCTCAATATAAGTCTATTAAAACATTGAGGACAATGTTTATCTTAGGTTTGGGGGTATGGCAGGGTAGACCAATGAAGCTGTTAAATTTATTGCAACAATGTAATTAGATTGAATTAAATAAAGTTAATTCCCACATAACCAATTGTGAAAAAGAAAATTAAAACTATTGCCAGATATTTTAAAATTGAAATCCTTTGAAAATTTAACATTTCCATGAAGTTGACATCAAGAAAATTTTTCACAATTAGTACTTATTAAATCAGAGAGGAGAGAAAAAGGTGAGGATATACCCCATGAGTTCAATTGAAGACCATACCTAGTGAGATTTGGGCCTATAACAAAATTTTCTTTTGAACAGTGCCTCTGGTAATTTTTCTGCTCTAAGGAATGACTGATTCAATACCTTTTCACTGGAAGTTAGGTTCCCCAAATTGAACTGTTTGGTAGTACTCATGACACTAAGGAGATGATCTAAGGCTTTCATTTGGACAGTTTGAGCCTGAAAAGACCTACCCATTGAACTGCCCTTTATTTACACTGTTTGAGCTTTAAAATTCATTTTCCATTAACCAACACCAGAGTACTTGAATCTAAACCTCATGACCTGATTCAGCCTTACTCTCACTCTGAGATTTTAGTAGGTAAAGGAGAAGATGTTGAAGATAGTTGAGAGGGGTTCAACATTTGGTGGAAGGAGAAGAAAAGAAATCTATAAGAAGCAGTATGATAGTTGTATATGTGTGGCATTTCATAAAAAAATAAAAATAATAAAAAAATAAATAATAATAAATAAAATAAATAAATAAATAAAAATAAAAAGGAAAGAGAGAAAGAGAAGTCAAAAGAAGTAATTCCTCTAAAGAATGAAAAAGAAGAGAAGAAGTTGGCCACTTCAGATCTGAAAAATATGAAAGAAGATGAAGCTGTGATGAAATGAAGAAGGTGAAGTCATGAATCACCTCCTCCTCTTAGCTGATTGCTCAAATTTTGAATCCTTTCTATCCCTTCTATTCTTTTTAAACCTCAACCATAAACCACATTACAACCCATCTAAAAGACCTTAGTGATCCTAGGTGAAGTGAGTTGTCATATGGAGATAATGGGATGTGTGATCCATGATGAAGAGACCATGAGAATGTCAGAAATTAGAAACAATGCCTATGCTCATATTTTCAGGCTTATTTGAGGTCTATAACTGATCTCGAGCTGCAAAAAATGTGATACACACTCAAGCTTCATTTCTGAGTGATAGCCCTGGTAAGGATTAGGTCTGAAAAATTAACTTCATTGGGCAATATCTAAACATAATTCTTAAATTAATGGTAAGCTTAGCACTGATTCACACATATTATAATCCTAATGTAAGCTGATTGGTTGTGATGGAAATATATGCTGATTTAAGAGTTAAACTATTTGCATTTCTGTTTTAATTCCTCTGAATTTGAAAAAAAATAGGGTGTGGAATGAACTTTTATTTGTTAAAATCTGATCTGTCATATGTTGCACTATACTTAACTGTTTTACTATAAAGTTTGTGGGTATCTTCACTGAAAACCCTCAGTAGATTTCACTCTTCCACTAGGGATCACGTAGGAGTTTAAAAGGCTTGATGCATAGGATAAATGCATCCGTGCTCCCTATGAAAGTGACATTTAATTTTTAGGATAATTGTTTAGTTCTCCCTTTGCTCGAGGACTAGCAAAGATTAGGTTTGAGGGTGTGTTGATTACTGATTTTTACCACTTGTCACCTCTTAACCTAGCCCTTACTAGACCTTACAGTTATTTAATAATTAATTTTTAGTTGTGACTTTTGTAGTTAGCAATAACATGCAAAATGGAGCAGTTGCCCATGTAATAAGTGCTACGAAAAGGAGAATGAGAGCCAAGCATTGGAGCTATTGGAAAAATAGAGATTGAACTATAGTGGTCTCCCACCAAGGGGCTGATCAGCAGGCCTTGGACCCCTAGTAGTTCTACACTAAAAGAAAAGTGGGGCCCACACTTGAAGGAGTGCTGCAGCAGACAAGTCAAACCAGATGAGAAGCAGAACTATCATTTTGAGCAGCTCTCGAGCACGCCACACCTTCAGCACTTACACTCGAGCAGCTATCGAGCACATCAATGCTGCAACAAGAGGTGTCTCGAGCAGTTTAGCCACTTTAGAAGCATCCACTCGAGCACACTCGAGCAGATCATAAACCTACAGAGAACCGGTCGAGCAAATCTAAAGCCAGCAGCAACTTGTCGAGGCCTTCAAATCCAACCTGTCGAGAATCCTTCAAAAATACTTCAGCCACTCAAGCAGATCTAGCTTCAGACTCCAACCACTCGTGAATCCTTCAGACAGAGCCCCAGCTGCTCGAGACCTTTAACCACTCGAGAGCTACTCAAAATTACATACCTGAAGCTCCATCCACTCCAAGCTCAGATTCCAGCATATATATCTGAACTTCAGGCGTATTTTTGGAACTCTATAGCACCTGGGACACATGTTCAAGTGTTTTGTGCTTTTCCTCAGGACCCGGGGGCAACACTTGGCTGAGAATGAGCCATGACAGCAGCTCCCAATGTTTTAATTTTTCCTTTTTCCTGATTGACCAAAGCACTTTATTGCTTTACGGATTGTATAAATAGATGTAAGCTGTTTTCTAAAAGGCAGCCATGATACTTTCCACCTGTGCTCATTTTAGGGTTAGGGTTTTCTTTCTTTTACATTTTCTTCTTTCTTTAGCTCAGCAACAATGTTCGGCTAAATCTTTGTAGTAGCTAGGTTTATTTTGAGTTGTATCTGTTATTGTAATAGCATTGTTAGGAGATTGGAATCTTGCAGAGACTGCAGCCTTGAGGGCCAAGTCATTGAAAATTTCTTTTTATCAATGAATAGCTGGTTTTATTGATTCATATAAGTTGTCTTTTCTTGTAGGTTTTCTTTAAGATTTATATGGGTTTTATTCTCTTATGGATGCATGAGCTTGTAGCCTTACAACCATAGTAGTTGTAGTGAGTTTACTGTTCTAGCTTTAACCCCTTGACTGGATCACATCTATGGGATATTCTGTGATCATTTAAGTGAATAAAATATAATCCTAAGATTAGTCTAGATCTCAGGGTTGAGTTGGATTCTTTTTCCTTGCACTTGTGCTTGTAGCCAAGTAAAGGATTGCTGCTAATCCAATCCCCTCCTCTGTTTTTACAATACCATTTTCAGTGATGAGATCTAGAGTCTTGCAGAGATTGCAGACTTGAGAGCTAGGTCATTGCAAGCTTCTTTGTAGCAATCACTAGTTGATTTCAATGCCCTATTCAATCTATGATATCATGTGGTTTTTACTAGATCTTCATGGACTGTTTGCTCCTATGGATGCATTAGCTTGTAGCCTTGCAAACATAGTGTCTGCAATGATTTTCCTATTCAACTTTAGCACCTATGATTAGATCACATCCCTGTGATATCCTATGACCATTCGAGTGGATAGGATATAGCCTTAAGATTAGCCCAGATCATAGGGTTGAGCTGAATTCTTCTACCTTGCACTTGTACTTGTAGCCAAGTAAAGGACTGGTGCAGATCCAATTCTTGATCTATTTTACAGTGAAGGTTAGCCCAGCTATCTATTTCTCCATATTTTCTATTTTATTTTACCAACCCATCTTCACTCTCTTCCACCCCCTTTCTTTAGATCTAGTTTTTATTTATGTATTTAGTTTAGTTTGTGACAACCCAAAAACACCCTCTTTACCTTGATTTCTAGTTTAGATTTAGAGCTGACAGATCGGTCGCAGATCTAAAGATTTACTATAGTTTTTAGATCATCACTCTCTGTGGGACAAACTCTTACTTATTAAAACTTGCTACAACAGCCATGGATCTTGCAGGATTGTGTGGTTGTTTTTTGTTGTGAGTTCTGATTTCATTTTTCGCGCCCTCTTTATTTGTTTTTCGCCCTGTCTTTATTTCCATTATATTTTAACCATTGTTATAGTAAAAGAACACACACAACCAACTTAAACCAACAGCTATTTCTCCGATACCAACTGTAACGACCTGAAATTTCCAAGTCTTGAGAGATCGAATTTCAAGTCGCTTGATCATAGTTCATAATCTATAAACAGAGTTTCATTAGTATCAATAAATATCAAGCTATCATAAATCAAAATAAATGTTCAACATCCATAACTCAACCAAAAATTTTAAAGTAATATGCCACTATGTTGGTACGTGCTTTGCTGAGGCCCTTTCAGGTCCCAGAATAAGTGGCCCAATTCGATCCACGTGGACTCTGATGGAAAGAGATAGAATAATAATGGAGAAAATACTACAATACTGAAAAAGGTGAATTCTGAATAGAGAATACTTGGATTGATGTGATCGCCAGCTATAGAAATTTATCGACGTTGTTTTTGTCACTGATCACGCTCTGCGGGACGTGGGTCGAACTCCTTTACTGAACATCAGCCGTCCACCTTCAACAGCTACGGGTTGCCTAGGGTCTAACTAGTTTGGTTTTCTAAACCTACTGGACCTATCTAAAAAAGAGGGTGGTGGCCCAATATGCTAAGGAGGATCGACCTTGCTCCCGGGTACCCTTCGTAAGTTCCCTTAGGCAAATCGGCGAGGCCAAAGCTATTTTGAAAATACTAAAGGGGTTAGGGACTTAATTGACTGTAGGCTATAAATTTGGGCATGGATTTCCTAGGGATATAAGGTCAAGTGCTTCCTCCTTTGATACTCCTTCGAGAGTCAAGGCTAGCTGGCTTGTACCACTAGCTTGACTACCTGAGGTTTCTAGAGAAGAGTCTATAGAGTGCAACTCAACCCCTTTCTTTGAAAGCCTCAGAGAGAACCTCAAATTTTCTAAAAGGAAGAAGCTCAGAAGAGTTGTATCTTGAACGGTTGTGGGGTAGGGGCCTATTTATAGGTACACGAATAATTACGCACATAGGGACATGTGTGCAACTGGTGAATTGCACGCATGGAGAGGCTTGCATAATTCAATTGCGCACATGGTTAATGGTGCTTAAATGCCCAGTAGTCGATCACCGACTTCAAAATGATTGGCTGACTAGCTCAATCGGGTGCCCTAGTTCTAATATGCTTAGAACTAATTATGCGCATGGGATCCTGCGCATAATAGAAAATTTAGGCGGTCTTAGGAATCCTAAAATTTTTCCAACTTTGGACCAATTGGGCACACCAAGTCATGTCCGCAATCAAATTGTGCGCTTGTGCTCGGGTGCGCAATTTGGTGCTATGGGTGGTGCACGGAGGCCTGGTTCAATTTGGGCCAATTAGGCACATGGAGTCATGTGTGCAAGCAAATTATGCGCATGGGCTGATGCACGTAATTTTGGATCCTCCCGAGCTAGGTCGGGTCTAAGTCTATGGATTGAGATTTCAAGCCAGAACTCTCCCATACACTCTCTATAGTGTATGAGTCCCGAATATGGGGTTTTAGGGTCTTTGGAGAGGGTCGACCCCTTTCCGGAGATCATAGGCAAGGTCAGGGGTTGATCGAACATGTTTATGTACTCCGAGAGGGCAAAAACAGGGTGTCTACACACCGATGATGATAGTTCGTCACACAAATAGTTGCAATCACATCAGTGTACAAAATAGTCAATTTTCTAAAGGAAAATCCTCAAATGGTACCAAATCAAATCACCGATTTTCTATGGGTAAAAATATTTAGGCTGAAGATCTCCTTTGTTTCGTAGCACAAGATATGGATCTCCTCCAAGTCCGGGTTGAATAGCTTCAGTACCTATGACACATAGTGTCGGGGTGAGCTAAATATCCACAAGCTCAGTACGATAATTACAATACCAATTGCATCTTAATCACTCAACACATAACTATCAGTGATCATTTTCGAAGTCAATATAAAAGAATTCAAATTCAAGGGGGTTTGATATGATACTCATAAATGAACTTCATCGAATTTCCTAGTCCCAATGTTTCGTGTATCAAATGAGTGTTGTATTAACTTGATTTCCGTTACAATTTATATGCAATTTCTTATGTTCATGCATGACTTAAATAGTAACTTAAAATCTCTAACGCATGTATTGTGCTCGTGCAAGAGGCAGCTGATTGGAATCCCATCCACCGTCGTTCATGAACACTTTTTCAGTATGCCCAAGCTCCTGCATTGCGAGGAATACTCTGGTGGTTCAGAGGCCATCGTCACGGTTTATTAGCTGTCGAAGCACAATTCAGTAGGTATCGTCACACGGGATTCGTTCAGATCAACTCTTCAAATTACATGCATGTTTTAATAACGTAATATTGTATTCATAATACATAACTAATTTCAGAATTTAGATGTACTCTCCAATATTCAATGAGAGTTCAATGTGTTTCAATGTTCAATGAGAGTCAATGCACTTCAATGTTTGATGAATTCTAATATTCAATGGGAATTCAATGTATTTCAATGTTCGATGAGTTCTAATATTCAATGAGAGTTCAATGTATTTCAATATTCGATGAGTTCCGACATTCCATGAGAGTTCTTTATGTTTCAATGTTCAAGAATTTCAATATACAATGAGAGTTCCACATCCTAGGTATGTCACGGGTTCAATATACATTAAATCAAATTCAAATATGCAATAGTGGAACAACAATCAATGATTTTACATTCTAAGGCCAACAATACAGGGCAATTTCTAACTTGCTAATCACTAATAACTATGAATTAAGAGATAACATGGAAGAGTGCATTGTAATTCCCATACCTTGGGTCCTAATGTCGCAAGTGAGATAGTCCTTATTGAACTGATTCCTTTTTCTACATCACATACCCAACTGATTAATCTGAGGTCGATTAGAAGATCAAACGATTCAAGGTACTTAACATTGACTTGAGAAAGAGTGTCGTAGCACATACATCTGACGTAACTCGCACGAGCGACAAGTGGTGTTAGCTCGAGCGACTTACATCCGAAGGATTTTTTTTGTACACTTAGGCATCTCGCTTGAGCGACAACCAAACTTGCTCGAGCGAGATTTGGCCGAAAGTTTGGCCTCGTTTCCTGAATCATTCTCGCTCAAGTGATGAGTGAACTTGCTCGAGCGAGACTATGCGAGCACGAAGAATAAACCCTCATTTCTCCCAAAGTTGATGTCCAAAAATAATAATTAAAAATCCAATAACTAAGATTTGACGATATAATTTAAACAATTTTGGATCTAAAATTTTACGATGATAATAACTACCTCTTGAGGCGTGACGATGGATCTATGATGAACGCAGTTTGAGGAAATCGGCTTTCAAGGTTATCGTTTGCCCGATATTTCGATTTTCTCCCTCCTCGAACTTGGTGGTGGAAAAGATCGAAGGGCTTCTTGTGGAAAAAACACCTAAAAAATTTTGGGGTGAAGAAGGAGGTTGAGGAAAAGAAATGTGATGGCTAGGGTTTTCCAAAAGAAAAAAGAAGAGGCATTTCTTACGGTACTTTTCTTAAGGACAATTCTCATTTTCTTAAGGAGAATTCTCGAAAAGATTATGACTAAGTTTCTCCGTAACCCACTTTTCTATCACTTAGAGGAGATTCTTCAAGGTTAAGCTGACACAACAAGGAAGGGTGTATCCGCTTTTACTTCAAAGCCATAAATAAAGGTTCAAAACTTATGTATCAAGTTTCGAACCTCTGACCTCTTGCTTATAACGCAAGCCTTCAACAAGTAGGCTATTATACCACTTGTGTTTACTAATGACTTAATTAAATTTAGAAGCCTGATGACTAAACGTTATTAACCACAAATACGACATCTAGGTGTATTACTGATACGAAAGTTTGGGTCATTACATCGCCCAATAAAATCTAGAGAAAGTGGCTGGGTAAAGATTTAGGAGTTAGCCCATACATGGACGGACCATGTGACGCTTACACTGGATTTTGACTTTGTATAATTGATTTAATTTTTGTTTAAGACTAGTTTGGTTTATCATGTTATAAAGCCATTGGTCTCATTATAAATATTGGACTTTGAAATTATTTTTGATTGAAACAATGCATACTTTTGTTTTAACTAGTCTTCTCGTAACAAGTAGAAATTTCGAAGGAAATCGTGTTTTTCCTAATAAGTGAATGACCGAATTTGAAAACTGATCAGGTTAAGAAAATGAGAGTTTTCGCAATAAATAAAACTTTATGTATTTTCTCCAATTTGGAAGAAAATTTTCGATATTGAACACCAAAAATCAAAGTGTATCACGTCGACCCGGCTCATGGATCGGAACGTGTTAGAAGCAAGAGTTGTTTGACGTGCGAGGCCAAGGGCTGGGGGTGTGACAGGTGGTTGCTTATCGCGTCCGATTAGTTAAAGTCTTGTCCTATGTTTCCAAGCACTTCTTTCTCTACGCTTTCTGTTGCTTATATAAGCAACTAAATATAATCAATAAATTCCTTTAAAGAGGCCTTAATCACCTTCTTAATTGCCTTATGAGTAAGGATTTCATCAATTAAACCATTCCATCAACTAACAAGTAATTCTATAATCATAATCCTTGGATGGCATTCACGGCTACATTCTAGTCCAACTGGTTCTGTGTTCAACCAGATTTGCAGCCATTAATTGAGAGATTCTTGACTTTC
This sequence comes from Chloranthus sessilifolius, assembly GCA_021018995.1. Taxonomy (NCBI): domain Eukaryota; kingdom Viridiplantae; phylum Streptophyta; class Magnoliopsida; order Chloranthales; family Chloranthaceae; genus Chloranthus; species Chloranthus sessilifolius. The sequence continues at coordinate 15,848,669 of CM037595.1, read as the reverse complement.
ACGGTTTTCAATTTTATGGAGTCAAGATTCTTTCTTATTTAATGGTTGGAGATCTAGTTGAATATAAAATAAGGTTGCAACCAGTTGGACTCACCATTGGCCCAAACTATTTACTTAACATGTGTCATTAATGTAATTATTTTGCATCTCAGGCCCCAAAATCATGCATTTAGTTCCACGTAATTTAAAAATATAGGTTGAGGTGATGAGTTGGGCAACATATTGAGAGGCTTTTAAGAGAATTCAACAGACACCTTTGAAAATTTTCAGTCTTTGTTAGTTTGGAGTTTTTCAAAAGTGGGCACCGCCCTTTCATGCACACCATAATAAACGTGTTTGATTGATAACTGTATACCAATTAAGAGTCAGTATCACTTGGTAAGCACACATAATTTTCTGTTGTATGCTATACTTATTTACGGTGATTCACTTCTTCTCCTGGTAAATATGGCTTCAATCATAGCTTTATATAATAGAAAGCGCATGTGTTCAACACCTTATCCATGGTCAAAAGATAACGACTTGGAATTCAGATTGCATTCTAGGGTTCCTTATAGCCTAGGGAGTTGACTTTTAGAGAGAAGAGGTATTTTAAAATCATTAAAAAAATAGAGTTTTGACTAGGTCTGAAAAGGGGTTCTATATGAGAATAAGAAACTTTGCAAATACATGAGAATAAGAAACTTTGCAACTACAAATACCAGTTCAAAGATTCTACAGCAGTTGCTTTCTGTGTGGGGATCAGTTGTAAAGCCCATGTTGTAAAAGTATCATAAATAGGCTGCGCTTGGGTTAGCTCTTTTGGGGCAAGAGCAGCTCTTTTACTTTTTAGCTCCGATAGAAAACTATTTTTATATTTGGTAATACAGTTCCTTGCCTTATTTACTCTGGGTGGGAGCTGTTTTAAATGATAAAACTGCTCTATGCCTATTCTATCTCAAAGCGGATTTTACCAGCTCTGACAAAGACTAGGCAAAGAGCTACTTCTGCTCTTATAAGAGTTAACCCAAACACACCCATAATCTTGGGTTGGATTAGATGTTGTGGTTTTTTCTAGGATAGCTCTATTTGCACCTACCAAATTAATGAAGGCACCAATGCTGAAAACCTTTGATTGATTTGAGTTAGATGGTAATTGTTCTTCGACCTAATCTCAATGGATCTTTAGATTATGGGCGTAGCATCAGAAAAGTCATTTTTATTCCATGTGGCATACATCCCAAAAAGTAACAAAAAAATTGTGTGGCATACATTAGGCTCAAACCTAATATTTAGGTCACTTTTTGGAATGTGTCATATGAAATAAAAATTTACCGTATGATGGTACACCCATAGACTAAAAATCTCATGGTTTAAAGATTGCGACAAAAAATAATCTTCATCATCTGATTCAAAGCAATCAATTATTTTCATATGCCCTCCCTAATTCAGTACACTACAAAAAATAAGACTATTAGCGGCAATTTTTTATTATAAAAAACTGCCGCTATTAGTCCTGTCGCTACAAAAAATTGTTGCTATTGTTTTTATAGCGACAGTTTTTTATAGCGACAGGACTAATAGTGGCAATTTCTTATTAAAAAAAACTGCCGCTATTAGCCTTATTTTTTGTAGTGGTAGTGCGAATAAAGGTACCCTTAGTAAGCAACTTTGTGTTGATATTTACTCCCACATTAGGTATTCTTAGCCTACTCTCTCCGATTATAAGATCCTAGGCACCTCCACTCATAACCAATTAATTTCTAGATGGATACCCAAATTTATAATGATATCACAGCAGGCCTTTCTCCACTCCCCGCCAAGGACCCTCCACTCATCATATTAGCATCTTTAGGTGTTAGATTGGGTAGTTTCTTTGTTCAATATTTATTTTTCAAATGGTAGGAAAGGCCAAGTTTTTTTCCTCTAAATCATACAAAATTCCAAATAAAGGCAGTAAGATTGTCCAAACATGGATCATGCATGTGATATGTGTGCCACACTGTTAATACTTATATTCCGAATTTTGCCTTTTGAAGGGATATTTATGATGACGAGGAGGGCGGCTTTTTTTTTGGTCAAACAAACGCTTTTTTTTCTCCCCTCCAAATCATACAGAAATCAAAATAAAGGGTGTAAGGTTGCCAATATATGGATCATATGGTATGTGTGCCACCTTATATTCTTAATTTTGCCTTTTGAGGGCAAGTTTATGATGACGAGGGGTCGGCTTTTTTTCTGGTCAAACCAGCATATACAATTTCCAGAGAATTTGATGGTCTTCATGAGCAGTACTTTCTTTGTAGGATGAACAAATCATTAGTATATATATATATATATATATATATATATATATATATATATATATATATATAGAGAGAGAGAGAGAGAGAGAGAGCGCGAGTGGACGTATGGGGTTTTTTAAAGGGCTTAAAGAGAATAATCTCAGACTCCTCGTTTGATTGTGTCTTTATTTAGAGAGAAAAGATGAGAAGGCACGCAAGATAAAAGGTTGAAGTGTTCAATATTTAAGCTTTTGAGAGAACCCTGAACTGAGGTTTCCTTACTGAAGAAGAAAGTGAATTTTGGATGATTTTTTAGAGAACCTAGATTGAATAGTCTGATGTTTTGATTGAATTTGTAATCATAAATTCATAACCTTGGGCAACTGAAGGCAAAGAGAGAGAGAGAGAGAGAGAGAGAGAGAGAGATGGGAAGTTGTGGAAGAAATGGTGCTGTTAGACAGTATATTAGGTCTAAGGTTCCTCGCTTGAGATGGACTCCTGATCTCCATCGCCGCTTTGTGCATGCCATTGACAGGCTTGGTGGCCTACACAGTGAGTTTTTATTTTTATTTTTATTTTTTGAGTTTATTCTTTGTTATTTGGTTTTTTTAATTAATAAAATTATTGTTTGATTTTTGCAGAGGCTACACCTAAGCTTATTCTTCAGTTGATGGATGTAAGAGGGCTAACCATATCACATGTCAAAAGCCATCTCCAGGTTTTATATATTATATATTTATCTCTTTGTTTTCTTCTTTTCCATATTATCCTAAATTATATTTGTTAAAAAAAAAGCATAAATAATGCTTTTTTTTTAAAGTAAATGATGACTTTCCCCCTTAATAAAATGATAGTTTGTTTTCTTTGTTGCTAATGGTTGCCAACAGATGTATAGAAGCATCAAGAGTGACATGAAGGTACAAGGTATGCCATTATCCTTAACATTATTATTATTATTATTCTTTAATTACCCGACTATGAAATCAAGAATCTGGGTTTGTTACAATTAGAGGCTATTATCTTACTTTGAACAGTTTTCGAAAAATATGCTTTCGCATTTTCGAACTTATGGTTGGACCCAAATCAACAACTGTATCGGGTTGATCATGTGACACGTGAATTGAAAAAAAAATAAAGACTTTGTAGAAGATTTTTGTGGTTCATTTGATGGGTCAAAAATAGGATAATAAGCACCTAATTTGGTACATTGAATTTGAGCACCATTGACCACCTTTTCAGCAGTCGATAATATTTGCATTGATCCCATCGGATCATAACAAATTTTTTTGGGCGGTACCTCCTCGTCCTTGAACAAGATGTCGCAGCATCCGATCCTTGGATTGTTGCCAACTCGAGCCCATAAAGTGCCCTTAAAACTAGCCATATATTTTCTTGATTTCATTTTTGTTTTCAAAACAGGAAAAAAGAAATCAAGATTATGGCTAGCTAGTTTAAAATTTTGTATACTTTAATTTTCATAATTGTAACACAAACCCATTTCTTTTTTTCTTTTTTTTTTTTTAATTTCCAAAATTCTAGACGTTTCAACTTTCAAATCTATTATGTTATAATCAATTATTAACTCGGCTCCCCATCTTCAATATTGCTTCTTGTGCTCATATATTCTCCTTCACTTTTGTTTGTTTGAATTTACAAAGTCACATAGTTCATTCTCCTTGTTACCAATAAATTGCTATATTATTTTAAAAAACGTTAAGTAAATTAACAATTTTTTAAATATGTTATTGTGAAGGTGAAGGAGATGGTGATGGTGATGGTGAAGTTGATGAAGAAGATGTGAATGGTTCTTCACCACTTTCAAAACCCACTGAGGAATCTTCAAAAAGGTTAGCTTTTCAGTTCAGAAAAAGGGAAAAATCTTCCATCATCTCTTTGTTTTCAACTTCATCTGTTTATTCTTGTTCTCTTCTTCTCAGAGCTCGTATAGTGATCAGTTCAACCTCTAATGGTCTGCAAAATGGTAAAAAGGTCAACTATTTGACCGATTTTGGTGATTATCTGAGAGATGTGGCTGCTCAAAAAAGAATAATGGAGGAATTGAGGAGGCAGAAATATGGTGGAGACTCAGCTCTTTTAGACCATTTCCCCAAAACCCAAGCATTTGAATCTGAACATGTGATGGTACGTAGAAACTCTTTTTTTTTTGGCTTTGTATAGAATGGTACCTACCATCAAAGATAATGGTCCCCCTTAGTTTTAAATATCCGCCAAATTAGAAACATATCGGCCAATATTTATACACCCCAATTCTGTAAGGGGTCTAATATCACGTCAAACAAGTCAAATATTAGTTCATATCGGCCGATATGTAGCAAATATGACTCAGAAAAATATTTAAAATGCCCTCTATAAATTTTTTAATATTATGATATTTTTTTTTAATTATTTAAAAAATAAAAAAAGTACTCAAATATTGGCCACTGTGGCCAATATGTATCCGATATATATGATACATATCGGCCTCGAACCCATCCGATATTCGGACTTTAAATCTCTGGTCCTCCTCTCTATCCACTAATATAGGTTTTGGATAATGATCCTAACCATCTAATCATTTTACCACCTCTTTGATGGTTAAAACCCTGTGATCTTGGGTAGTTGGACGACCATTGGCATGCATCTCGTCTGTCATTTATTGTTGAAGATTTGGATCAAAGGATTTCTAATGATCCATCATATAACATATTTTCTTCTATTTTATCATTATTTGCATTGCGTCAAAATATAATCTCACCCAATCTCCCTCTGCCGAAATTGGTTGATTACTTTGAATTTTGATGTCATAGGCATACCATGAGATGATTAATCTTTTATTTCATGTGGCACACATCCCAGAAGGTGATCTTAAAATCACGTTCAATTTTGATGTGTGCCACCTAATTTGGGGTCACTTCTGAGATGTGTGCCACGTGGAATAAAAAATTAATCATCTAATATAATACCCATAATCTTAAGATGGAAGATTGGGTCGAAAAATAATCTCTATGGTGTGATTCAAAGCAGATAATAAATTACGGCTCGAAAGATTAGGTATATTCCCTCATCTAACTCCTATCTATGACTCTGAGAAGTAGTGTGGTAATGTGGCACTATCTTTTATCTAAAACTATAAAACTTAGTGCATCTAACACCATCCAACTCTGAACTGTATGGTGGTAGCGAGATTCATAAATACTCCATAGCTAGCTGTGTTATGGAGCGCATCCTACAGCTTGTCTATTTTTATATGAGGGCCATGCATTTTGCGTGGTTTCGTAAAAGAGTGATTGCAGTTTTCTAAAGGAATTTACTCTAACCGACATCATAAGCTTTCATTAGGATTCATGCCACACAGTAATCTTGGTATGATTAATGTGGGGTTGGCATTAGGTGCTTGATCCGTCCACCAAGCTACCTGCACTGCATGCACGTTGTACATAGTACCAACTTTTGACCCGTTACACTAGGGTTTTTGGTCAGGTATAACTGGTTTGACTCTAAGGCTGCGTTCGGGTTAGCTCTTTTGGGGTAAAGAGCAGCCCTTTCATTTTTTCGCTCCGACAGAGAACTATTTTTACATTTGGTAACATAGCTCCTTACCTCATTCGTTTTGACAGAGAGCTATTTTAAGTGATAAAATTGCTCTATGCCTGCTCTATCTCAGAGCAAAGTTCATCTGCTCTGACAGAGAGCAAGCAAAGAGTTGCTTCTGCTCTTATAAGACCTAACCCAAACATAGCCTAAATGTGGTTCAACCAATTTTTGAGACCATTTAGATGCACGAATTTTAAAAGTAAATGCAAATCAATAAAGATAAAAGTCAAGATTCCCTTGCATCCAAGGGTCTCAAAACTTGATTGAATCACATTTAGAGTCCAACAAGTTGGACTTGGGCAAACCCTAATTCTAGTGAGGTCCAGCTGGTTGAAACTCTAAATAAGGTTCAACCGTTTTTAAAGTTTTTGGATGCAATGGATCCAAAAGTCAATGCTAAATTATAGACGTTAAAGTCAAGATTTACTTGCATCCAGTGGTTCCAAAATTGGTCTAACCTTATTTAGAGTTCAACCCGTTGGACCTGACCAAAACCCTTGAGCTTCCTAGTAGTATGCATTTGTTGTGTACATAAGTATTAGCTATATTTTACTTGCCTAAGTTTTAAAATTCAGGCATCTATTGTCAACTTTTCAAAGACTTTTCAGAAAATAATAATTATTTGTAAAAAGTTTTATATTATAATGTCACAATTTTTGGGGCTTCCCTTAAGCCATTGGTGAGAAATATTACAGTTGAAATTACTGAGTTAACCTTCTTCCTAATTAAATACACGATGGAAATGTCTCTCATACGTTGATCGAGTGACTTTTTGGTGTATTTTCATAATTTCAAATCATCATTTCCCTCAATTTTTTTTAATGATTCCTTCTCTCACACTTTGACTGACTGACTTTTTAGGGACCTAATTGGTATACCAAACAATCCCTGTTTTATCTAAAAGTTTTTAAAGTAGGATATTAAGCGGAAACTTTCTTCAAGTACCATTTTTTTTGGTTTGCACCCGACTTCGTAAAGGAGGTATGACTCCATTTTTTTTCTCTTCTCCTTTTTCCATCTTCTCTATGTATAACCACCATTGTCACACTTGCCAGCCATCATCTCCTCATACCCTACATATCCATGTCCATCCGATCATTTCCTTTAACGCCTCCATCACTACAAGTCATCACACCCCCTCCCAAACCATACACGTGTGCGTGTGCACACACACACCACCCCTCCTTCCCACTACCCTAGGCCACCATTCCTGCCTAACCTCCCTCGAAAATTAAGACGGGCCAATTATAGCTCATGTTCACTTCAAAAAGTAAGACTATTAGCGGCAGTTTTTTGCAGCAAAAAATTATCGCTATGAACAAAAAAACTATTAAAGACTATTAAGACTATTAGCCGCAAGAGTATTAGCGGCAGTTTTTTGCAGCAAAAAACTGTCGCTATGAACAAAAAAATTATTAAAGGCTATTAAGACTATTAGCCGCAAGAGTATTAGCGGCAGTTCTTTTGTTAATAGCGGCAATTTTTGACTACTACTAATAGTCTTATTTTTCGTAGTGGTTCATACATCAGCCACACCCCACACAGCCACTTCCACCACCCCATAACCCCCCCTTCACCGTCCTCGATACAAATAGATGATAAGGGCGAGCCACCAGCAACAACTAACAACTCTTGATTGCTTGCTACTGACACTTAATATTTTCTTGCTTTGTGATAGTGATGCTTCTTCATAATTTTCTTCTTGTAGTTAATGAAATTGATTGTTTTTTCAAAAAAATATTAAATTTACATTGTGTTTGGCATTGCTCTTTGGAAGAGTAGAAAAGAATTTCCGTTTTTTGTTGTTGCAAATGAATATAGGGAGAGAGAAGGATTGGAGGGGAGCCTTCTCTTTAAAACATGAAAAACATCTCTCTTTAAATATACATGAAAAATCATGCTCTTTTAAAGAGGTTCTATTTTTTATCTTCTTCCAATCGTTCTCTCTATCCTCACATTTCTTTATAATAACAAAGAACAGTTACTGCTCTTTTCTATTTGCCTCAAGAGCAATGCTGAAACACAGCCTTAACATATTAGCTAATTAATTGTTAATCGACTACCCATAATGAAAGATAGGCCTATACAACAAATATTTAGTCACTATGAATAAATATTTTACTATGAGCATGTTATCCGCTTTGGTACAAATTTTCAACAAATGCGGGGATTTTGGTTCTTACCTTTTAGCAACCAACTGCAGAAAAGTTGACTTCCACAAATTTCAAATTCCTAGATTCCACTCTCTTTTTAATTATAATTAAGGAAAGTATTATACATTGGACAAATTGTTATAAATAATTTTGCAGGCATTATCCACCCCTTTATAATTTTCCTTATAATTAATCTATCTCTCTCACTCTCGCTCCCTTTGCAATATTAAATTGGGATTGTTGCGGCACTGCATAGAAGGGTGTGGTGGCTGAAGCCCACATTTAATTCTTAAATTTGTGATGGCTTTGTATAAGATATGGTTTTATACAACCTACTTTTGCGTATAAGCCCCCAGATTCTTCAGCAGCGAGACAGTCAACTTCTCTCTCTCTCTCTCTCTCTTATTATGATATCTTTGGGTGGCTAAAAGATGTTTGTAAGTTATGATGCATGCGTCTAAGACCCTAATTGATCTAAAGCTTCTGTAGTGTACCATGAATGGTACTAATTAACCATAATTAACCATTTGAATGGTTGTTCAAAGATTATTAGCTAGGTGAAACTTATAAATGACTTCATTGATGACAGATTACCAATTCAGCAAATCAACTTCATACATCATCTATAAGGAAGCAAAAGTTGGAGCAGAAGGAGGGTAGATCTCAGCCGTTGAAATCACGAACACCTGATTTGTGCACATTGTCACTATCGCTACCATTAGATCATGAAAAAACGAGTAACACGTCATCCTCGAGCGAAAATAGTAGCACTTACCCATCTTCGATAATAAATTTCAAAGAATATTCAACATATTCATATGAACAATCAGATGTAAATTTGGATCTCTCCATCTCAGTGGGTGGTACTTATGTGTGACATGCATATGTAAACCTATTTGTTTGTTTATGAGACATTTATATTATTTGGTCTTCGTTTATCTGCCATTCTATGAGAATCCTATGCGTATAAAATATTTAAAGGGTTGGTATACTGGGAGCATTAGTCTATTTGGTATGTTATAAGCAGAAGTCTGTTTGAGCCTCTATATCTACAGTGACTCTTCTATAATTTCATTATGAAGAGAAGCTTCTTCTTTAATACAAACGAATATAATCAATTAAGATCACAAGAGATCTTTAATTGTTTAAAATATTTTAAAAGTATTTATAAAATTTTAATCAATCTTGATCATGCCTAAAAGAAAAGATGAATGTCATATGATATATATCTCTCTTATCAATCCTCATAAACCAATGTCAGTGGTTGGGGCAGACTTGAGATATATATATATATGTAGATCAAGCTCCCACATGTATATGCAGTTCTTGTTAAATAAATAATATTAATTAAAAGCAATTAATTTCATTCTTGAACAATTTAATTGCAAGGTTAGAACATATATTGCCGATGAGAATGATTCATCAGAGAATTCTGATGAGCCGCATACTTAGAACTTGAGGACAATACTACCTTGCTTCTATCTCTCTCTATATGATGGACACGAAAACATTGAGCGGAGATGAAGAGGGGATGATGTCCTCTTTTATAGCATGCCCTTGAATCCTAACCCATTAAGGATTCAAAGGAGAGGCATATCACTAGAATAAAGGGGATTGGCTTACCAGAAACCAATCATGCCGAAACTGGCTCCTAAAGTCGCGTGGAGTAGTATCTCATTACCAATGAAAATCTCTAAGCCTTTAGTCAATCAATAAAAGGAGTAAAAGTTATTGTGTGGGTCACAAATACTTAACAATCTCTCACTTGAACTACACATTAACTTTATTTCCTTTTTTTTTTATAAAAATAGAACAAAATAGAAAACAGATAAAACATCATGATTGACTTAGTTCAAAAACGGATGGTCATCCTTTAAAGTTTTATAAAAATATTAACTTTCAAAACTTCGATGTAACATACATTCTCCCAAGTTCAGTAACAATCTTAATGTCGGATCATGAATGCCAATAATGTATCATTTCTTCAAATCTCATTATGAAAGTTTCATAATGAAGACACTAATATCATTAATAAAGTTGAGAGCTCGCTGCGGTTTTAGTGATACCAGAAAATATATATTTTAATGCAATTTCTTGTATATATTTCCTCATTTGTCTTATTTTATACCCTGAGGTATTTTGTCATGATATATTACGATATGCGCCATATGAAATCCATCACCCACCTATCAGGACAAAAGCTACACAAATCACGGTGCCTAATCACGATAGCTCAAACAATTTTATTTGAGCACTTATACCCTCAAGCAATAATATTGCATATGCACAAATAATAACAATGATGGTACCAAAATAGATGCATCAATTAAATAAAGCAAAATCTTTGTAATAAAAGTATCATAAAAGAAAATAATACATTGTGGAAACAAAGACTCAGTCAATCAGTGTACTCGAGTGTCTCTAACACTCCCATTTGGATCACATGCCCCTTAAAAAATTTTAGAGCTAATCCTTTAGTAAGAGGATCTGCAATCATTTCTTCAGTTAGCAAATGAGGAATTTTAATAATCCCTTACTCCACTTTCTCGCAAACCATAAGATATTTAATTTCAATGTGTCAGTTATTCTTGATAATCCTCCCACTCTTGATAAAATCTTTAGCATCCTTGTTATCACAATAAATTATTGTAACACCCCGCACTTTTGCCACACCCAAGTATACGTGGCATGTCCGAGTACCTAGACCGGATTGATGTACGCCGACAAGTAAATAATTAATTGTGTGGGATCACTAACCTTAGAACCGAGGTGTACCCTTTTGACCCACTGGAAGATCCAACTCATTGTCCTAGACTCGGTAGTGAAGTCTTGAGATGAGCCCGATCTGCTAGACTAGTAGTCCAGACCCATGACCTTTAATCCTTGAAGCATGGTCCTTTAACAACGATTCACCAAGCGTGGAGTGGATAGGCTAAACACCAACTACCATGTGTTAAGACACACATGAAATCCAAAAGCCAACGTGCAGCACATGACTTGGTGCTACAACCGCACACAAAATCCAAGCGTGACTTACAAATTGCCTCCTCACGCAATCACCATGCATTCAACTGCTTGAGTTTTTGAAGCTCCTTGCGTGAAGAACTCGTGCTGAGTGAGAGAACCTCTGGAAGAACTCCATTCGTGAGCCCTGCCCTCCAAAGCCCCAACATCATCCTCCTCGTTGGTAAATCCGCATCGCATGATCATAACCATCCACACTCTGAACTCCTTCGGGCAAGGAATTGTGTGTAAGAAAGTTTAAAGAGCGAGAGCATCGTCACTTGAGATCGGAGGCTTCGCGTATGAGAGATTTCATAAAGGTAAATACCAAATTCTTCATCTCGTAAAGCTCTGTTTTCACAACTTCAGATCGTTGGGTCAATTTGGGATTTTACACGATGAAACCCCTGGATCGAATGCATGCAAGACTTATCAGTCGAGCTCTTAATCTCTACTCCCTGAAATGCATGCATGCACGGTTAAAACTATGGTAGGAAGCCTTGAAATTCAAGTCTAGAACTCAAAGAAACGAAATTCGGATGTTTCAAGCAATGAACTTCGAAATCGAATGTGTGAAAGGCTTAGAGGCTAAGTGTTCCGAGTTGCCGATGTTTCGGAGCATCGCATGTGGAAACTTTAACTTAGAATTTATGGCTAGAATTTAGCATGTAAATAAGGGAATAGGTTAAGTTTGTATGTGGTATGAGGATTAATCAAGAAAGGTAGCAAATACAGAATCAGAGGAAAGAAACTACAGCCTGGCGAGTTTATCAGGCTCGCCGTGGCGACATGGTTTTCACCGTGGCAAGAAATGACCTGAAGCCCTCGCCGCGGCGAGTGCTACTTGCCTTTCAAGGCAAAATAGTTCAAGCAAATCTCGCCCTAGCGAGCTTTGTGCTCCATGTGGCAGCTAAAGACCTTACCGCGGTGACCCTGCATCATGTCGCGGCGAGATCCCTGGGCATGTGTACTTGAATGTGTGAGGTGTTTTTGACCTTCGTGAGCCACCACCTATGATCGTCATGACCTGTAACACGTGTTTGCACATGTGACATATAATTGTAGGATAAAGACAAGGAACAAATCGAAAGGAAAATAGCTTGATTTGTGTGAGCCTATGCATGGATTTTTTGACTATAAGGTAGGGAAGAACTCGTACCCGATTGCTTGTTTTTCTTAAATTCATGGCACTGATGCAAATAGTAATTACTTGATATCTTCTAGAATTCCTATACGAAAAGCTTTAGCATGTTTCGAAGATTATAACTTAGAATTCGTACATGATTGACATGCTTTTGCATACGGCATCTTGATATATTATTGTGTTGATTTCATGAGTGCATGTTTTGTTAAATCGAGTGCAACCATCTGTCTTGTATACGTGTGAAATTTTGTACCCTTGTTGAGTCTTTGATCAAGTTACCCTGTTAACATAGCTCAGGGGCTTGATGGTCTCAGTTCAAGCGACCCTGTTGACGTATCTCTGGGGCTTGACGTCTCGCCTCAAGCAACCTTGTTAACGTAGCTCAAGGGCTTGAATTCTGGGTTCAAGTGATTCTGTTAACGTAGCTTAGGGCTTTGACCTATCTCGTTTCCAATGACCCTGTTAACATAGCTCAGGGGCTGGACTTGTCTCATTTCAAATGACCCTGTTAATGTAGCTCAGGGGCTTGACCTGTCTCATTTCAAGTGGCCCTGTTAACGTAGCTCAAGGGCTTGACTTTCCTCATTTCAAGTGACCCTATTAACATAGCTCAAGGGCTTGACCTTGTAGTTGTCTGTGAATTTTGTACATGCTCTCTTGACTTGATTGATTCATATGATTCTAAGTTCTAGTTTCATTTCTTTGATCCGATATGCATTACTCTGAAGAATGATTAAATACACTCATAAATGAATATTCTTTGACATCTTATTTAAAGTTTTTCTTTTATTTTAAATTGATTTATCTATGCATTGAGGATTATGAATGAGATTAGTTGAAAATAAGCAATTTAGTCTTATTATTCCCTTTTGAGCTTTGATGGTATCTCACTCCTCGACGATACGTCACAGCTGCAGGAGATGACGTTGTGAGGGATCTAGACCAAGTTGTTGATCCAGATTATAACCCAACAGAGGAGGAGAATCCGAAGGAATATTTTTCGTAGTGCCTCGAGATACCTGCTGTGTGCGGGAGTTATTTTATCTTTTTGATATTGGTATAATACTTGTACCTCCTGGACAAAATTTTGTGTAAATATTTTCACTGTTTAGGTGAAGGATGACCTTTGCCGGTGGACTTTTGAGTTTATTATGCGATAGATAATGGTATATGCTAGTTAGTTTTTTTGCTTACTGCTTTATGTTATAGCTCAGCTTCCGCTCAACGCTATAATTGTTTATGTCATAGTACACTTACCAACTAATGATGGCCAAAATCTTTCAAAACACATTTTTCGGGTAAAGAACGAGCTGTCAGGAAGTGAGATACACGCTTCGATACCATAAGATAATTGTAATTCAGATCACGACATGATCTGACGACACAAATTTTTAGGTAAGAAAAACACGGGTTGTCACAATTACTGTAACATCCTAAAAATTTGGACCTTAGACAGTGACCTCTGTTGTTACTTCTTAGTGTGCTTGATTTATGTGTGTTTTGAAAACAGGTTTGCAACTGCTAAATTATACTGAATCTAGAATATTAAAAAGAGTAAAGAAATATCAGCACAGGTAGAAGTGAATTAGCCTGCAAGATCAGGGCCAATTGTAGCAAGTTTTAAATGTAAGTGAGTGAAAGATCGTCCACAGAGAATTTGTCTAAAATGCAAGATAAGCCTCCAGATCTGAGCTACCAGATCTGGCCTCTTATCCTATCTAGAAAGCACATAAGATGGGAGGTTGAATTTGTCACATTAACTAAATGATAAAAGTAAAAGTTAAACTAAATGATCCAGATCCGAGTTGGGAGAACGTTTGAGGTAAACTTATAAAAAATGGAGAAGTAATATCTAACTTTGATTTGGTCCTTGAAATCTAATGAGAATGACTGCAGCTCAACTGAGAGATGATCCAATCTTCATCTGGCTACAAGCGCAGATGTAAGAGAAATAAATCTAACTCCAGGATTAGACTTAGGCTTATGGCTATGGTCTGTCCACTTTAATGGCTACAGACCATCCAATAGTCTTTAATCTAAAGCCTTAGTTTAGAACAAGAAGCATCACTACAAATGCCGTGAGAGATTAGGTTACCAACACTAATTCTTACAGGATTAATGAATCAAGGGAAATTGCATGAAAAATAGTAAATCTAAAGGAGTCTAATGCAATAAGGAGATCAGAGGGAACCCTCAACATGAGTCCAATTGAGAATGTACGGTTTACAACAACCTTTTCAAATCCACCATTACAATTCTGAGCCGCACGACCATGACTCTCGGTTGTAGTCTTGAATACAACTCTCTTTTGAATTACAGAAATATCTCACAGCTCTCAATTGCAAGTAAAAGTGAAGCTATTACAAGGATTTCAGACAAACTATCTGGTTTGGAAATGGGGGAATAGGAATGACACTCAAAATCTGGATGCCCAAATTGGGCAAATGGTTCGTCTATTTATAGTTTTCCCTAAGTCCAGCTCAGATGTGTATCAACCAAGCAGAAGTGCTCAGATCTGTATTGACCAATGGTAGTCGAGCACGAGGATCCAGATCTGTTCTGGCCAATCAAAATTCCTCGATCCGTTGTTGCCAATCGGTGAAAAGGGCATCAATTCATTATGCATTTTGAAAGTCATTAGAGTTTCTAGAAGTTCCCAAGTTATTTCATCTCGGGTGTTCACGTGGGGTGGAATATGCCTTCGCTTCATGCTTAGAATCTTCAATGTCCCTAGGTTTTAAATGCATTGGGACGTGAAATAGATTCTTGAATTGCCTGCAAAGTAGGAATCTCGAATACCTTTTCGCATAGCTTAGGGACTTTTCGCAAGGTGTTGTAACTCCGAAGCTCCTTTCGCAATGTTGCAGTTACAATTGCTTTTCTTCTTTTGAAAAGGTCAATCATCTCTTGAAGAGTTCGGATGCTCTTCAGCTAAGCTGAGTTTTAGTTCTTTTCGCGAGTTCGTGTTCTTCTTGAGCAGTTGAGTTCTTTTTGAAAAGTGCTCAGAGCGCATTTTTCTGTTCGAATTGCTCCATACTTCTTTTCTGGGTTGAGACCAGGTCTTTGCCTCTTCAATTCAGACCTTTCAACAGCTAGTGAGGTTGTTTCTTCTCTTTCTTTCTTTGGATTGACATGGATTGTCATCTTTTTGACACTTTTAAGCTGCTTTTATGGTTAAGCCTGTCTTTATTGTTAGCTGCAACACAAGCACTTAAAACACTTATTTAGTTCTCTCAAAGGTCTATCAAGACTCAAGTTCAGGGGTGAAAAATGGTATTTTTCAGTTCTCAACACATCCCCAAACCTAAGCTTTGCTAGTCCCTGAGCAAAGACAAAATTAAAAAATAGAATGAAAAACCATTTTTGTAGGGAGCACAGTTGCATTTAGCATATGCAACAAGCCTTTTAAACCCCTAGGTGATCCCTAGTGGAGGAGTGAAGTCTCCTGAGGGTTTTCAGTGAAGGTACCCACAAACTTCTCCAATAAATCAGTTAAGATTAATGCGATTCATTAAAGCAAACTTTCATCCAATCGATTATTCGCTTTGCATCATCGAGTTGTAAGAAGATTTTCAAGAAAACATCAGTTCAAAACTAAAATTCTGCTGTAATTCCTTTACCATTCACACAGTTGGTGTCAAAAAGTTTTTACAAGAAAAATTAATGAAAAGCTTGCCTTCTATTTGGGAATTCAGTTTTGATGTTACCCCAAATAATTTGATTTCAAACTCAACTCTCACCAGGGTTTTCACTCACCATGCAAATATGAGGGTTGCACTATTTCACACAGCTCAAGAGCAATTACAGTCCTCAAATAGGATTGTAAGAAGGAGCATAGGCATTGCTTTTCAGTTCTGAATTTACTACTTTTTTCACCATAGATTACACAAATCCTTATCTCCATGTGATAGCTCAATCCATCATTGATCAGTAAGTACTTTAACTTGGGTTGTAATGTGGCTTATGGGTAAAATTTATCGAGAATAAAGGGGTGGAATGGAGTTCAAAATTGAGAAGTCAGTCAAGGTAAGGAGGTGATAGACACACCTTCTTCAATTCAGCACAATTTCATCTTCTTCTTTGAATTTTCAGAGCCAAAGTGGCCATCTTTTTCTCTTTCTTTTTCAAACTTCCAATGAAATGCCTTCTCCTTTTTTATTTATTTATTTTTATTTATTTATTTATTTTTTCAAAGCAACATTGACTGGAATGCCACATTTCTTCTGCTGATACAACATTGCCTTCAATTATTATATATATATATATATATATATATATATATATATATATATATATTACCTATATATATATATTACCAAACTGTTACCCAACTCACCTTTCTTCAGCTTCCTTCCCTTTATCTTCTGACTTCTCGGAGTAAGGGTTAGGCTAAATGAAGTTGATGAGGTTATTATATGAGGTTTCAAAGGAATCTTAGATTTGTACAGCTCAAATGGTGTGTATCAAGGGCAGTTTCAATAGGTTGGGCTTTTTGAAGTTCAAACTGTCTAAAAGGAGGCCTTACATCATGTCTTTAATATCATGATTGCTGTCAAACTATTTTAACTTGGATATATGTAACTTCCAGTGATAACAAGCAGGTTTAAATAGTCCCTAGAGCAGAAAAAATTGCCAACTCATACCTCCAAAGAATACATTTCAAGTCCAAATCTCACTGGGTGTGGTTTGCTATCAAATTCCTGAGGTATATCATCACTGTTTTCTCTCTTTTTAGGTTTACTAAAACATCAATTTTCTTTTGGAAATTTTCTGGCATTCATTTCATGAAAGTATTAGAATTACACTAGAAATTAATTTTAAAAAGTTTTAACTTCTTCATTTTTCAAAATAACAGGTGTGAAATTACTTCATTTTTAAAAATTCTACTAATCATAAGCTGCACCAAGCATTAACTTACTTATTTTATTGGCATACCTGCCATACCCCCAAACCAAAGGGGAGCAGGGTCCACACTGGTCCAAAGCAGAGAAGAGATATAAGCAAGAAAAAAAATCATGATGACAGGAGGACAGACAGAAATGCACATTAATTTCACAAGAAAAACCATAATTTATATTACAAACTTATACCACAGATAAGTACAAAGTGCTTTAATAAGCGGGTCAAAATCATCATAAGTTGGTTCAATTGGCTCGAGCGAGTCACGTCGAATCGAACTAGAATCGATTGGAGTTTGAACTTGATTGAGCTTTCTCCTGGATTGTGTTTTGCAGCTCAGTGTATTTCTCCGATTTGATCTTTTTGGTGAGACCAATGTACTTGCCAAGTCTAGTGGTCTTCAGTTTTTCCTGGTCAAGCTGTGCTTGCAACATGGTCACCTTATGCTGCTCACTCCGAACCATCTAAAAGGTTTGACCCAGCAAGTCCTTCATTTTCTCCCTCTCAAATTTCATAAATAACTCCAACTTCCGAATCTGGTTTTCATAAGGGGTTCGAATGTAGGCTTGTAAATTAGCTAACCCCTTTAGAACTTCTCGATAGATATAAGGATTTTCTTCCATGGCTCTTCTGAGGGTGGCAAATCTGGGAAGGGGAATGGAATGATAGGGGACCAAAGGTGTCCCAGCTGTGGGAGGGGGAGAAGAAGTGTCCAGAAGGAGGACTTCCGGGTCGGTCTGAATGGCTTGCTCAGAGAAAGTGGGGAGTGGTGAAGGGGATGCAACCAGAGGGACTTCGGGTTCAGTTTGGGTTGCATGGGCAATAGTGGTGGGGGTGGGCAGATCAACCAATACTACCTCTGGTTCAGTTTGGGTAGCATGGGAATCAACTTGATGGTGGTAATGGTGGTTGTGTGGGATGTGGAGGCTAAGGTTTGGAGCAGGTCATTGGTCACAGACTGGTTTTCTGTGTTGATTTGGAGTTGGGCTTGGATGGATTGGAGGTAGGC
Organism: Chloranthus sessilifolius; assembly: GCA_021018995.1. NCBI lineage: Eukaryota > Viridiplantae > Streptophyta > Magnoliopsida > Chloranthales > Chloranthaceae > Chloranthus > Chloranthus sessilifolius. The sequence goes on along the minus strand of CM037595.1, from coordinate 15,830,603 downwards.
AAGTATTTGGTTAATAGATGCAGGTGGGGGAGAGGTGGGCATAGCAGGGACTGGTACAACTGAAGTGGAGGGTGGGGGTGCAATGGTTGTAAAGGGAGAAGTAGGTAGGTGAGTGAAATGATGAGGGTCAGGTATAGGGATAGGTTCAAGCCCCATGGTTTCAAAAATAGATCCCATTAAGGAAGAATAAGCCTCTGTAGTGAAAGGCTCAGGTTCAGGTGTATGGGATACTTCAGGTGTGGGCTGAATGAGCAGGTGAAGTTGAGGGGCTTTAGAGCAGGAGCTGAGGAGATGGGGCCATAAAGTCTGACTAAAACATGGGCATTGGTGGGAGAAATTGGTGGTGTGAGTATGGTTGGAGTGGTTGGTGTAGAGGGGAATCTATAATTGGAATAATGGAGGTATGGGAGATGGGACATTGGGATAGGTGTGGAAATTTGGAGGAGGGTGAAAGGCCAACTTCCTCAAGAATTGGTGCACCAAGAGCCGGTCACCATGGGAAGGATAGTTTCTTCAAAATGGGTGCTAAAGAGCTGGTCACCAGTGGTCCCAGAGTGCTTCAAGATGTGGTGTCTGACAGAGGGCCATCATCACAGTGTTCCGTCAAAACCGGTTCTAAAGGGCTGAGGGCAAGTTCGGTGCGTGTCCATTACACCGCAGTGCAGGTTCACCTTCCTCTCTCATTCTTCTCAGCATGGCTTGGCTTGTAGTCCAAGCCTTTTTCCCAAAATTGTGAGGAGCAATGACTTCAAATGGCTCCTCATTATCAATGTCAAACTTGGCTCTGAGGAGGGCTATAATCAATCTACCAAATGGGAGGCCAGCTAATTTCTGCTCCTTTTTCAACTTGGCACTAATATCAGCCATGGCTTCAAAAATTAACATAGGGGCATTGAAAAATTGCCCCTTAGAAAAATGAAAGAGAGCCTCCAGAATTGGTGTTCTCCTCTCTTGGGCATAAACTTTCCCTCAAAATGGAGTCCATCAATAGAAATTGGGGGGCTAGGTCTCTCCTCATGATGGACTGTCCAGTGCCCACAATTCCTTGGGTTAAATGTGCAGCCATTTCTCTAAAGGAGGCTGTTTCTGGAGCAGCCAATGGACCAGAAGGATCAAATTGGAAGGGTATCCCCAAAGCATTCCCTATGTCTTCAAATGTGACAGTAAGATCGCAATCATCAATAAAGATAACCAGGGTAGGGACATCAGCATCTCTTTCAGTGACCTTGATTAGGTTTTGGTACCATAACTTCACCATTCGTGGGTAAATTTTCTCTGGCAAGGGGGTAAGGATATTGCTTAGTGAGGCATCTCTTATGTATTTTAAAGATAACAGGCAATCCGGTTTGTTGACGAAAAAAGTTTCGTCCACAATCAGCTCAGGAATTAGCTTCTGAGCTTCAATGAATGGATTTGGCAGTACCAAATGTATAGGCAGAGGAGGAAGCTCAGGCTCAGGACTAGCAGGGATGGGTTCCTCATGTCTCACTTTCTTCCCTTTCTCCACCCTATCCGCTTTATCCATAGATAGTTTTCTTTTGGCTGAAGTTTTGGTTTTTCCTTTTGGGGTAGGTTTGCTAACTTTCTTAGCAGAGGATTTTGGGAACATGGCAGCCAACGATTTCTCCGCTTTTCCCATTCGAAATTGATGTATGAAAATACCCACAACAGATGCTGACACAAAACCAAAATTTCCAAATGATAAACAGAGAGAATGTGTAGAGAAATACCGAGATCTAGGGTTTTTGATTGACGTTTTGTTTGCTTGCAGAAATCCCCCAGACTAGAAGATAAAATCCTTCTCTGAAAACTCAAATGATCGAACAAAGGTGAAGAAAAGTGTGGCAAGATTCTCAAATCGCGCAAGGAAAGAAAGAAATAGGGTTTCAGTGGAACAGGTAGCTCTTCAGAAAGCTTTCGAATATGAAACCCCTATTTCGAAAGGGTTTAAATATACTCAGAGTTAATTTCGCAAAGTCCTTTTTAAGTTTTCGAAAAGTTCAAAAATAGACCTTTTTACAACTGCGAATGGCATCAGTACCATTCGAAAAGTTAATAGCTTCAGAAACATCTTTTCGAAAAGAAACTAGCTTCAGAAATATCTTTTCGAAAAGAAAATAGCTTCAGAACCAACTATTCGAAAAGCAAATCCTTGCTTTCGAGCAGTTCGTTACAAATCCAGAGTCTTTTCGAAAAGTAAATTGAACTTTGCGAAAAGATAATTATTACTTTGCGACTTAACTTGGAGCATATTTAAACCATGCGAAAAGAGACAAATCATGAATAAAAACAGAAACAAAGATACTAAGCAAAAATTATAAAATAAAAACATAATGTACAGTTATCTACCATCAGATTCTTGGAGGTTCGTGATGACAGATGGGTAGCATAGAGTCCTGGGTATTTTCAATGCATGGTTTGAGCCTCTGACCATTTACTTTCAGGATTCTTCCATTACTTGGATCAAGGATGTCAACAGCTCCCGAAGGAGCTGTCTGAATGACAGTGTATGGCCCTTCCCATCTGGATCTCAGCTTTCCTGGGAAAAACTTGAGTTTTGAGTTAAATAACCATACCTTAGAGCCAGCTGTGAACTCTTTTCTCAATAAATTTTTATCATGAAAAGTTTTGACTTTCTCTTTGTAAAATCTTGAATTTGTGTATGCATCCATTCTCAGCTCCTCCAACTCAGCAAGTTGCAGTTTCCTGTGATTACCAGCAGTAGTTAGATCCATGTTCAATGTTTTAATGGCCCAAAAAGCTTTATATTCTAACTCTACTGGTAAATGGCATGCTTTGCCATAGACCAACCTGAATGGGGACATACCAATTGGGGTTTTATAGGTTGTCCTGTATTCCCACAATGCATCATTCAGCTTAAAGGACCAATCCTTTCTGTCCTTCTTCACAGTCTTTTCCAAAATATGTTTGATTTCTCTATTGGAAATCTCCACTTGTCCACTGGTTTGTGGATGATATGGAGTGGCTACTCTATGAGTCACAGAGTATTTTTTCAATAAAGTTTCAAAATGTTTATTACAAAAATGGCTTCCCCCATCACTGATAATGGCTCTGGGAAAACCAAACCTGGAAAAAATGTGATCCTTAAGAAATTTAAGAACCACTTTGTGATCGTTTGTTTTAGTGGCTGTGGCTTCAATCCATTTGGATACATAATCCACAGCTACTAAAATGAAATTATACCCATTGGAAGGAGGAAAGGGACCCATGAAGTCTATCCCCCAAACATTAAACAACTCAACTACCAAAATAGGCTGTAAAGGCATTGAGTTTCTCTTGGAAATGCTGCCCAATTCTCGAAGATTCGCAAGACTTACAATCTTTGCAGGGCATCTTTGAAAAGTGTAGGCCAATAAAATCCACACTGTAAAACCTTTGCAGCAGTTTTGTTTCCACTAAAATGACTTCCACAGGCCTGTTCATGACACATAGAAAGTATTCTATGAAATTCTTGGTCAGGGACACATTTTCTTATTATTTGGTCAGCACAATTCTTAAATAGATAAGGATCTTCCCAGATGAAATGTTTAACCTTTGAGAAGAAAAGATCTTTATCCATTTTATTCTAATGTTGAGGAATTCTTCCAGTAGCCAAAAAGTTGACTATGTTTGCAAACCAAGGAGTGTGTACACTAATGGCAAAAAGTTGCTCATCAGGGAAAGATTCATTGATAGGCAGCTTATCAATCTCAGCAGTTAAAATTCTAGACAGGTGATCAGCCACCACATTCTCCACCCCCTTTTTATCTTTGATCTGTAAATCAAATTCTTGTAATAGGAGAATCCACCTGATTAATCTTGGTTTGGTATCCTTCTTAGACAGAAGGTATTTCAAGGCAGAGTGGTCAGTGAACACCACTATTTGTGAACCCAAGTCATATGACCTGAATTTCTCTAAAGCAAAAATAATTGCCAGCAGCTCTTTCTCAGTTGTTGTGTAATTGAGTTGTGCATCAATCATTGATCTACTGGCATAAGCTATGACATGAGGCAGCTTTTCTTTTCTCTGTCCAAGGACAGCTCCCAAAGCATATGTCGTGCATCACACATCGATTCAAAAGGTAATGAATAATCTAGAGCGCAATATTGGGAATTTGAAATCAAAAAGTTTTTCAAGAATTCTAAAGCCTTCATGCATTCATTATTGAAAACAAAAGGGGCATCTTGGCACAACAAATGACAAAGAGGTTTGGTTATTTTACTGAAGTCCTTAATGAACCTTCTGTAAAATCCAGCATGTCCCAGAAAACTTCTGATTTGTTTAATAGTTTTGGGAGGTGGTAAATGTGCAATTAAATCAATTTTTGCTCTGTCCACCTCAATGCCCCTGTGAGAAACAACATGGCCAAGGACAATGCCTTGGGTGACCATGAAATGGCTCTTTTCCCAGCTCAAAACTAGATTGGTTTCTTCACATCTCTGTAATACCAATTTGAGATGATGTAAACACTGGGAAAAACTATCTCCGTAGATTGAAAAATCATCCATAAAAATCTCCATAAATTGGTCAATCATATCAGACAAAATGGAATACATGCATCTTTGAAAGGTAGCAGGAGCATTACAAAGACCAAAAGGCATTCTCCTATAGGAAAAAGTGCCAAAAGGGCAAGTGAATGTGGTCTTTTCCTGATCTTGTGGGTACACAGGAATCTGGTTGTAACCAGAGTAACCATCAAGAAAACAGTAATAAGCTTTTCCTGCTAGCTTATCTAAAATGTAATCAATGAAAGGGAGGGGGAAATGGTCTTTTCTGGTCATTGCATTTAATTTTCTGTAATCAGTACAGACTCTCCACCCAGTTGTTTGTCTGGTTGACATAAGCTCACCAGAGTCTGAGGTTACAACAGTGATCCCAGATTTCTTAGGTACCACCTGTATAGGTGCCACCCAAGCTGAATCTGAAATGGGGTAAATGACCCCTGCATCCAACAACTTAACAACCTCTTTCATGACCACTTCTTACATATGAGGGTTCAACCTCCTTTGCATTTCCCTAGAAGGCTTTACATCTTCTTCCAAATGAATTTTGTGCATGCAAACAGCTGGACTGATTCCTCCTAAATCAGTAATAGTGCAGCCAATTGCCCTTCTATGTTCTTTCAAAACTATCAACAGCTCTTCTTCTTGCTCCTTTGTGAGGGAGGAAGAAATAATTGCAGGCAATGATTTATGATTTCCTAAAAACACATATTTCAAATTTTCTAGCAGCTGCTTTAGTTCTAAATCAGGTGGGCTGAGAAAAGAAGGTAACAAAGGTACCTTAGCTATTTGTGGAAGGGGGAGAGTAGCAGATTTCCAAGAAGAGAAACTTGTTGATTGATTATGAGTTCCTTGCACAACATTTATTTCCTCATAATTTGAGATACAAACTGTTTCTTCCTCAGAATTTCCCCAAGCATTTTTGACATCTGTGGTGAAATCTTCACACTGCAGAAACTGTTGTAAAGTCCCTTCTACAAGTTCATTCAATAGATCAACATGAAAACATTCTTCAGAGCTGAATTGAGGCTGTCTGACTGCATTATAAACATTTAATTTTACCTTCATGTTTCCAAAAGAGACTTCCATAATACCAGACCTGCATTGAATGCAAGCATTTGCTGTAGCCAGGAATGGTCTTCCCAAAATGACAGGGATGGAAGTTTTGCTTTTGGTAGGTTCCATGTCCAAAACTAGAAAATCAGCAGGATAGAAAAATTTATCTACTCCCACCAATACATCCTCAATCATCCCAACTGGCTTCCTTTCAGATCTGTCTGCTAGTTGTAACACCACATGAGTGGGTTTTAATTCTCCCAAACCTAGTTTCTCATATACAGAATATGGAAGTAGGTTGACACTAGCACCCAGATCTAATAAAGCCTTTTCAATGGTATGTTCCCCAATAATGCAAGGGATTGTGGGGATTCCAGGATCTTGAAGTTTAGGAGGTGTGGCAATGGATAACACCTGATTAATTCTTTCCACAGCAAACACCTTCTTGGACAACTGTATCCTAGGATCTTTTGTGAGTGCAAACATCTTTCAAAATTTTGCATATCTGGAATTTGTTTGATTGCCTCAAGAAAAGGTAGATTTATCTTGACTTGCTTGAAAGTCTCCATCATTTCATCTATTTTTGTGTTCCCTTTATCAAAAGGGAATACAGATTTCATTGCATGAGGAAATGGTAAATGAGGAACTAGTCCTTCATCTCTGATTTGGAAGCATTTTCGAAACTTTTAGATTTTTTGTTTTTCATTTTTGATTTTTCGAGGTCCATCAAGACTTCATGCTATCATTATGTCGCTCTTTTGATATCTTTATCATTTTCCTTATTTTTTCTTCTTGACCACGTTGTTATTTATGATTCTTCCACTTCTCAAAGTGGTAATAATTTTACTTCTTCATGTGAATTAGAAGCTTCTCCAACCATGAAATCCTTTGGGATTGTTCAAAGGTTGGGTGGCAACTTTCCTTCCTCTCTTTTGCCAAAGTATTTGTCCCAATGTTTCTTCAATCTTCTTTATGCTCTGGCTGTGAAAATTCACAGTCTGAGTTAAAGATCCTAAATTTTGGAGTGAATTTAGGACTTGATCTTCAAAAGAAGGGAACCTGGAAGGGGTTTGAATCAGGCGATTCGCACGTTGTTGTGGAATGGGTCAATAAAATTTTGTTCTAAGATAAAAATTCTCCGATAAGGTCATGCGCTTTGAAAGGCATTTGGTTCTTTGGTTGTTGTCATTGTTGTGATTGATAATTCCCTTGGTTCCACCTCAAATTGGGGTGTCCTCTCCATGCATATTCATTTCGCTGCATCTGTTCAAATGATTGAGCAGGATGAGCTTGTTCCACCATTAAATCTGGGAACTGTAGTGCAGCAGGACATTGGTCAATTGAATGAGTAGGGGACTGGCATATCAGACATGCCTCCTCTACTCTTGCAACATTTGGATTTTTAAGTGAGTCCATCAATCTATCAAACTTTGTGGTTAAATTGTCCATCATTCTTTCCAACTCATTCACCTCATAAATCTTCCCTTTGGTGGGTTGCTGATTGCTCAACCTAGCAGGATTTTCAATATCTCTTGACAGAGATTCCTGTTGAGTTGAGTTTTCACCAATTACTTCAAATAAGTCCCAAACCTCCTCAACTATTTTTTGCAAGTAAGTGCCTCCACAGGAGGCATCCACCATATTTTTGCCTTTTTGATCAATTCCTTGATAGAAGCTTTGAACCAGTTGTCATCTGGGAATTTGATGATGAGGACATTGCCTTAAAAGTTCCTTAAATCGTTCCCATGCTTCATGGAAAGTTTCAGTTGAGTTTTGTGAGAAAGAAATGATACTTTATCTCAATTGGCTTGTTTTAGACATTGAGAAATATTTGGCTAAAAATTGACACTGCAAATCATTCCAAGAAGTGATACTATTTGGTGCTAACATAGATAACCATGCTCTAGCTTTATCCTTTAATGAAAAAGGAAAGAGCCTAAGCTTGGTTGCTTCTGGACCAAGTCCAGCTATGTTGAATGTGGTGCAAAGAGCCAAGAATTCATCCACATGTTTGTATGGATCTTCCTTACTCAACCCATGGAAGGAAGGAAGCATTTGGATAGTTGATGATTTGATCTCATAATTTCCTTCAACAGTAGGAAATTGAATGCAAAAGGGAGAATTATAAGCACCAGGTGCAAAGTAATCCCTCAAAAGTCAAGGTTCTTCACCCATAGTAGCAGAATTCTGTGTTGTTTGTTTGGTTCGTAGTAGCCTTCCAACTTATAAATTCAGTGGGACAATCTCAGGGCTGAGAGTCCTCCTACCAAACATACAACTCAGAACAAAAAATCTGATTATTCACAGCAAACCTTCAGAATTTCTTTTTAAGTAGTTTCCCTTCTTCAAAAATTGGACATGAATAACTGCACAGGTATAAACAATAGAATAGTTTAGTAATGATATAAAAAATAAAAGTAAAAACTTAGGTCTACCTATTTTAGAACAAATTCCCCGGCAACGGCGCCAAAAACTTGTTGTTACTTCTTAGTGTGCTTGATTTATGTGTGTTTTGAAAACAGGTTTGCAACTGCTAAATTATACTGAATCTAGAATATTAAAAAGAGTAAAGAAATATCAGCACAGGTAGAAGTGAATTAGCCTGCAAGATCAGGGCCAATTGTAGCAAGTTTTAAATGTAAGTGAGTGAAAGATCGTCCAGAGAGAATTTGTCTAAAATGCAAGATAAACCTCCATATCTGAGCTACCAGATATGGCCTCTTATCCTATCTAGAAAGCACATAAGATGGGAGGTTGAATTTGTCACATTAACTAAATGATAAAAGTAAAAGTTAAACTAAATGATCCAGATCCGAGTTGGGGGAACGTTTGAGGTAAACTTATAAAAAATGGAGAAGTAATATCTAACTTTGATTTGGTCCTTAAAATCTAATGAGAATGACTGCAGCTCAACTGAGAGATGATCCAATCTTCATCTGGCTACAAGCGCAGATGTAAGAGAAATAAATCTAACTCCAGGATTAGACTTAGGCTTATGGCTATGGTCTGTCCACTTTAATGGCCACAGACCATCCAATAGTCTTTAATCCAAAGCCTTAGTTTAGAACAAGAAGCATCACTACAAATGCCGTGAGAGATTAGGTTACCAACACTAATTCTTACAGGATTAATAAAAAAAGGGAAATTACATGAAAAATAGTAAATCTAAAGGAGTCTAATGCAATAAGGAGATCAGAGGGAACCCTCAACATGAGTCCAATTGAGAATGTACGGTTTACAACAACCTTTTCAAATCCACCATTACAATTACAGAGCACAGCTTAAACAGCTCTCAGATTTGTAGTCTTGAATACAACTCTCTTTTGAATTACAGAAATATCTCACAGCTCTCAATTGCAAGTAAAAGTGAAGCTATTACAAGGATTTTAGACAAACTATCTGGTTTGGAAATGGGCGAATAGGAATGAAACTCAAAATTTGGATGCCCAAATTGGGCAAATGGTTCGTCTATTTATAGTTTTCCCTAAGTCCAGCTCAGATGTGTATCAACCAATCAGAAGTGCTCAGATCTGTATTAACCAATGGTAGTCGAGCACGAGGATCCAGACCTGCTCGCCAATCGTAATTCCTCGATCCGTTCACCAATCGTGAAAAGGCATCAATTTTATGCATTTTGAAAGTCCATTAGAGTTTCTAAGTTCCCGCCAAGTTATTTCATCTCCGGTGCTCACGTGGGGTGGAATATGCCTTCGCTTCATGCTTAGAATCCTCCAAATGTCCCTAGGTTTTAAATGCATTGGGACGCGTGAAATAGATTCTTGAATTGCCCAAAAGCCGGAATCTCCAGAATACCTTTTCGCATAGCTTAGGGGACTTTTCGCAAGGTGTTGTAACTCCTGAAGCTCTTTTCGCAATGTTCTGGTTCTGTTCGAATTGCTTTTTCTTTTTTTCGAAAAGGTCAATCATCGCTTCGAAGAGTTCAGATGCTCTTCCAAAGCTAAGCCTGGAGTTTTAGTTCTTTTCGCAGAGTTCAGGTTCTTTGCGAACAGTTCAGGTTCTTTGCGAAAAGTGCTCTGTAGCGCATTTTTCTGTTCGAATTGCTCCATGCTTCTTTTCTGGGTTGAGACCAGGTCTTTGCCTCTTCAATTCAGACCTTTCAACAGCTAGTGAGGTTGTTTCTTCTCTTTCTTTCTTTGGATTGACATGGATTGTCATCTTTTTGGCACTTTTAAGCTGCTTTTATGGTTAAGTCTGTCTTTATTGTTAGCTGCAACACAAGCACTTAAAACACTTATTTAGTTCTCTCAAAGGTCTATCAAGACTCAAGTTCAGTGGTAAAAAATGGCATTTTTTAGTTCTCAACAACCTCGGGACTCGTGCCCAATGGGTCATAGGATTGACCAAGTGATGGTCAAACAGTGGACTTCTATAGTTAACATATTCATGTCATGTAAATGTACCCTAAGTATGGGGTATGAGTGTTAGTTAAGGGTCACATACACCTATCTCTGGTGTATGTGCTTAACACCAAAACTAAAGGAGGATTATAAGGGTTTTAATAACCTAAGAGAAGCTATTCTCTTGTTTGGCTGGTGAGAGAAGTTAAAAGGAGAGAGAGAGAGAGAGAGAGTAAAGGGGAGTTAATGGCAAGGAGAAATTAATGTGGCTTGATTGAAGGAAGGGTTTGAGCATTGAATGTCGGATTCGACGCGTGAAGGACCGTTGAAGCAAGAGCTGGAACCCTAGCCATTAAACCAACCAATCCATTCTTTAAGAGATTGATTTGATGTGAGTTTTGTTAGATTTAAATGCATGAAGTTTTGATGATTAAATTCAGTCAAGTATAGTGAAAATGATGAATTGAAGACATAGAAAAGAAACAAAAATAGGAAGAAAAAGATTTGGAAGAACAACCCAAAAAGGGGTTGAGTTCTGGTCAAATCGATTAATCGATTTTGGTCTGGAAGTTGGAAAGGCATAAAACTCGTGTTCCATTAATCGATCTTGAAATCAATTAATCGATTTTGAATTCGATTAATTGATTTGGAAATCGACTAATCGACTGAGTACCTCCAGTGGTTGGAGAAATAAGGCTTGAGGAAACCGATTAATCGATTTGAGAATCGATTAATCGATTTTGGATTTTGATTAATCGATTTGGGAATCGATTAATCGATTGTGGACTTTCGATTAATCGATTTAAGATCGATTAATCGATTTTGGATTTCGATTAATCGATTTGAGAATCGATTAATCGATTTAGGGTTTCGATTAATCGATTTTGGCAGTTTTAGTTGACTTCTTAATTGAATCATAAGGTTCATGGAGGGTCTTGGACATTCTCTATTGGATCCTTATTGATGCTGTGCATATGTTATGATGTACTATAGGTGGTATGAGCTAAGGCAAGCATAAGGAGCTGTGTGGGACCTTAATGCTGAGCTGTGTGGGACCTTGATTGTTAGACAGTCAGACACTTAAGGTAGGGAACACCTTGAACATGTACTTTGATTACAAGAGCATGTATGTAGTGATATAGAAATAAAATAAATCATATAATCTCCATGTGTGTGTGTGATACACCAATGAAATGAAAATGCTTTAATCATATAATCCTCTCAATATATGTGTGTGTGACACCAAGTAAGCATATGAAAATGAGACATCCCCAGGGGATGAGAAAGTGATAAAGGCATCCGTGTGATGCGAGTAATTTAGACATCCTAGGGATATAAGTGAGATTGTAAAGTAAGATTGAATAAAGACTGATAAGGCCTAATTGATATAAAGTAGCACCTTTACATGGTGAATAACAATATGTAAAGCACATAATATTTTTGTTATTTAAGGTTTGATCAGAATATCTCACCGATGTGACAGGATACCCACGATTGACTCGGTAGAATATCCGTGACCGGTACGGCGGCCAATCCGTACACCGGTACGACGGTCTATCCGTACACAGTAGCACATCCCAGGGATGTTGAGATGAGATTAGACCCCGTCGCCTACGAGATAGGGACCTGAGTAGTATGCAACGTGATATATTTATAACAATTGTCTATTTAGACGATGATGGAGGGTATTCCATCGAGGCTCGATGCTATATTGCTCAGGGATTACTTAAGTTGAAGATTTAAGTTTCTTTAGGCCTATTCAGTTTAATTCATGAATAGTTGATAATAAATATAACATGTAAACTACTAGTAAACTTTAATGCACATGAAACCCTTAAAATTGTTTTTCATTAAGTTTATAAATACATCATGCTATCATATCATGAAATATATGTGAGGATTTGACTTATATGTTCATTGTGTTGTTCCCTATTAAGATAGGATGTAGCTCACCCTTTAGACTATACGTCGCAGGTCCTTTGCTTGCAGCCATAGAGGCTTCGAGAGATGCTGATCCGGGGGATTCGGATTTCATGCCCGGAGATGAGTTAGAGCCTCCTCCCGAGGACTTCTTCTAGGAGACTTCGTGATGGACTTTGATAGGGAGAGTTCTGAGAGCTCATTGTACGGCTTGGTATGTCAAGCCTTAATTTTAGAAAATATAATTAAATAGATATATTCTTTTGGTGAACCATCTAGGGTGACTAAGTGATGTCACTGATGGTTCGGGTGGGTTCTTTTACTCATACTGAGGCATGAGTTTAGAACCACCTTTTGGATTATAGATTCAAGAGTATATATGTATAGAACTGGAGAATTATTTCAGTATCAGTTCTTATGCGTTTCATTCTCTTTATTATTATTTGCTATACCAATGTTCCGTACATATCCATGGGGCACGGTCTGAAGGATCGTGCTGATGGCACAGGTTTCGAGGTGTCGAAATCCGGGCTGTCACAATTATAATATATAGGTCCACAACCTTTAGTTCTCCAATGAAGCTTTTCAACCACATAGCATGGCGAGTAGCCTCATGTCATCCGACTAACTCTGCAAACATGGAAGAATCTGTAGTTATGTTTTGTTTTGTGCTCCTTCAAGATACAGCTCCATAAGCAAGCTTGAAGATGAAACCCGATATAGACTTTCAAGTTTCCTAACACCTAGCATAGTCAGAATCTCTGTATCCAACAACTGCAAGCTCGCTCGACCTTTTATAAACTAGCATGAAATCCTTAGTGCTTTACAAATATTGGTAGACTTTCTTCATTGCTTTAAAATGAGTAATACCAGGATTTCGTTTAATTCTTCTAAGTATTCCAACAATAAATGCGATATCTAGTCGTAAGCATACCATTGTATACATTAAGCTTCCAATAGTAGAAGCATATTCAGATACATTTACTTGCACCTTTTTAATTTTATTTCTTAGACATTGACTTTCACTAAAAATATCACCTTTAACAATAGGGGCATCACTGGGCGCACAATTTTTCATATGAAATACTTTGAAAACTTTATCAATATAAGCTCTCGGAGATAAGCCTAAAAGTCTAGCACCTTGATCTCTATAGATCTTGATTTCAAGAACATATTGAGCATTCCCCATTTCTTTCATATCAAAACTCGTTAAGAGAAAAAAATTCATTTCGTGTAGGAGATGAATATCGTTGCTAGCAAGAAGAATATCATCAACATAAAGAATGAGAATGAAGAAACCCTCTTTAACCCTTTTGATGTAAATGCATTAGTCAATAATATTTTCTTTGAAGCCAAACTGGGTCATAATTTTATCAAAATTTTAATGCCATTGTCGTGAAGCCTGCTTTAATCCACAAATGGATCTCTTCAATTTACAAACAAGACTCTCTTGTCCATGTGCTACAAAACCCTCTGGCTAAGACCTATAACTTTCCTCTTCCAGATCACCATTCAAGAATGTCCGTTTAATGGCCATTTAGTGCAATTTGAGATTGTAGTGGGCAATGATCGCAAGGATGATCTATAGTGAATCTTTTGATGAGACTGGAGAGAAAGTTTCATTAAAATCAATGCCAAGTCTGAGTGTAAAACCTTTGGCAGCAAGTCTTGCCTTGTACTTTTCAATATTTTCCTTTGAGTCTCTTTTAGTTTTGAAAACCCATCTGTATTTAATTTCTTTATGACTATCAGGAAGAGCAGAGAGTTTCCAAATATGATTCTTCTCCATAGATTGCAACTCCTCTCTTATAGACTCCTGATAGTATTGAGATTTGTCGCTCTCCATAGCTTTGTAAAATAAAGGAGGGTCATCAAAATCTAGATCAACATTGTCATCCTCTTGCAATTAGACTTCATAATCCGATGGTATTAAAAATCTTCGCTCTCTAGATGTTCTCCTTAATTGAATTGGTTGCTCTTCAGGAGTAGATGGAGCCAGAGTGGGTGCACTTGATGTCCCCATGTTATGAGAAACAGATACGGGTATAGGATTTTCTTCAGGTTCAATAATGGAAGGAGGAATAGGAGCCATTAAAAGAGAAGGTAAAGAAGGTCCAACGGGAATAGGTAGAACAATATTACGGTCTTCTGGGAAGATAATGTTTTTTTGCTTTTGATTCCCACTAAAAGTATTATCTTTAAGAAATTTTACATTAGAAGTCTCCACAATCTCTTATGGTCTCGAATGGCAATAGAATCCGTATGCTCAAGTATGCTCTGAATAACCTATAAATTAACAAGTGACAGTGTGATAGTCAAGTTTCTTCAACTTAGGATTATAAAGCTTTTCTTTAGCTAAATATCCCCACACATGGAGATGATTCAAACTAGGCTTGTGACCTATCCAAATCTTGTAAGGGGTTTCAGGATCTGCTTTACAGGATACCCTATTTATAATGTAAATCACTGTTTTGAGAGCTTCTCCCTAAAAACTCTCATAAAGGTCTAAAAGACTCATCATACTCCATATGGCTTCCTAATATATGTACTATTTCTCCTTTCAGAGACATCATTTTGTTGTGGAGTATCTGGAGTAGTGTATTGAGGAACTATGCCCTGTTCCTTTCGGTATTCAACGAAGGCTCTGTGATTTACACCGTCTTTGCCTATTTTCCCATAATATTCACCTCCACAATCTGATCTAAGACTCTATCTTTTATCTAACTGTTTCTCTACCTCAGTTTGGAAGATTTTGAATATGTCGAGTGCCTTGGATTTATGATAAATTAGATACACATACGCATATCGTGAGAAATCATTTATAAAGCTAATAAAGTAATGATGCTCACAATATGAAGGAGTAGGGAATGGGCCACAAATGTCAGTATGAATGAGATGCAGTACCTCAAATGATCTTGAAGCTTTAAACTTGTATTATTTTATTATTTTTCATTTAATACATTGAACACAGGTTTCAAAATTACTAAAATCAAGAGGTTGAAGAATATCATTTTTGACCATAGACTTTAGACTTTTCCTTGATGCATGACCTAAATGTCTATGCCAAAGCATGGAAGAATTATCTTTCAAAAGCAAACGCTTGGATCCGGATGAGGTGGAAGAAACATATATTGCTAAAGAAGTAGAATCTATATCAAGAGATAACTGAAATAATCCGTTTATCAATAAACCATGTCCTACTAAATTAGAGTGTAGAGTCACCGATAAATCACCACCAGAAAAGTTAAAACAATATTCATGACCAAGTAAGCTAGATATGAAAATAAGGTTATGCCAGAATGAAGGAATGAAGGAATAAAATAAACATCCTGCAATATCAAAATATGTCCAGAGTCTAATACAATGTTGTAAGTCCCAACAGCCTTAACTTTAATCGCTTGTTCATTTCCGAGGAAAAGGCTCTCATCTGGTCTTGGGCTTCTCCTATTGATTAGCCCCTGCAAAGTATGAGAAACGTGCACAGAGGCACCAGAGTCAACCCACCACGAACCTTCTAAAATATTTACAAAATTTGACTCAAAGCAAACATGTGCGAAGTTAATACTTCCTCACTACTTCTTCTTCATAATATTTTTCCATAAGTAGCAACCTTTCTTGATATGACATTTCTTCTTATAAAAGTCGCAACCATCATCATTGTTGACCTCAACTACTTTGAACTTGAAATCTTTCTTAATTCCCTTACCGTTGTGGTAGTTCTTGTTCTGACCCTTCTTCTTGAAATTTTTCTTGTGAGCTGGCTTGTAAGTCGAATTATAGGGAGCATTGTAGCCAAAATTAGCAGACTCGATTTTGTTTTCTCGAAGCCTCTCTTCTTCAATCACACACATTGAGATCAATTGATTAAAATCTCTTTTGCCCTTCTGAGCGTTGTAATTCACATTACAAGTATCAAATTGCTTAGGAAGGAAAACAACAGCTAAATGCACTATGACATCTTATTTGATTATAATTCCTTGTTCTTTAAGCTTCATAGCTAACATGGACATTTTAAGAATAAATTCTCACACACTCCCATTGCCATCATAACACATATTGATAAATTGCACTAAATAATCGTACTGTAGGGATTTTACTGTTCCAACAAACTGGTCTTCGATGATCTTTAATATTTCTTTGGGTAGTTCTATAGTTTTAATACCACCTCTAATGGGTTCAGTAATAAAAGCACGTATGATTATCATTGCCATATGATTTGCCTAGTCCCATCGAGCGCATTAAGCCTTCTGAATTTTAGTGGCATTGGACAATAAAGTTGGCTTGTTCTCCGTGAGAATAAAGTCATAGTCCATATATCCAAGGGTCAAATCAAGACCCATCCGTCAAGTGTTATAATTGGTGCCATTAAGTATTTCAATACTCGCCTTTTGTTGGTGTAGGATTGATTTGTCCATAGCTGATATGAAAAAGAATAACTATTAACACATTGTTCGATTAGAACTTTATAAAATAAAATTTATACCGGGGGTCGAGGTTGAATTAATAAGAGTGTAAACAAACATGTGCAAAAGAGCAGTCACTCTGGGGGACAGACTTTACTCATTGTCTCAGCATCACCTTCGGGTAGAAGATTTGACTTATCGTAAGTCTCCCTATATTGTGTTTAAGAATACACATAGACCTAGTCAGATGTGTTTTTGGTTTGATCGAAGCTATCCATCAACTTAGGCAAGAACTGTCGCTCTTCTCTCACCTAGACACACATGACTATTCTACTCATTCCATCTATATGAATTTTCTAAATTAGTTTTGGTAAGAAATAGTAGTTCACCTAGATGAATGCACATGCAATCTTAATAAAATTTAATTTCAAAATTTAAGGATAACATGTCCTCCATAGGTCGGTCACCTTTGAGCGGAGTACAAACCTACGTTGGCTAGGCATCCCGAAACGATTGCTTTACCGTTCTAACTAAACCCTTTTATCAATAAAACTAAAGCTCTTAGGCATGCTATCATGTCAATAGTTCATATTTCCACTCTATGGGAATGCCCACATACTAATTTTGATTAAATTTAATTTCATGAGGAAAGTTCATCATAATCGACTTTGTATGTGTTATGTTTATATATAAAAGGTTCATTAACAAGAAAATTGCACATGATTTTACTATGAACAATGACATATAGTACAAAAGCAGCAAGTAGAAAAGGTTAAAAAATTCAAGTATAATATGAGAAAAAAATTTATAATTGCATAAAATAAATTTAATGAACTTTGACTAGAATTTTCAGGTCCAAAATAGTCTCAGACAGTCAAAACAAAGAGTCCAACATATAGAACTCATCGAGTAGACCAAAAACGATAGTTCATATGTGTAAATCGAAACTATTTATCCTCAGATATTGTGTTCCAAAGATTGGTCCCGAATTAGGCTCAGTGTGGTGGTGAAAATAGATTTATAGGAATAAACTGATATTTGTAGTCGGCGAAAATAGATTACAGATTAGTCTGCAATTAAGCTATAAGTGATTTGGGAAGCGCAGTGCTTTAGTTCCACATGGAATAGGCACCAATTAAAAGTCGGTTGCTATTTGCTTTTGGGCATATTGTAGTATTATATATTGATATAATATAAAATATATAATTTGAAGTATGCAATTTGAAGTATGCACCAGTAGCCTAATATTGTACACGTGGAACACAGCAATGACAACAGCTATATATATATATACAAGTTGAGGGGAAACAGCATAAGCAAAAATGCATCTATGGACGCACAGGATAGGTGCCTGATGATGATGAGTTGAAATCCTAACGGAGTAAGCAGTCACAAAAGCAAGTGGTGGTGGTGTGTGTGTGTGTGGGGGGGGGGGGATTTTAAGGATCAAGATATATGTGTAATCAGCTTTCTAAAGAAATTCATGATCTATAATAGGGTTTTCTTAGGCTGTGAATGGCATAGCTCTCTGCTAGCAACAACCATAGCATAGTTCATCTGCTTTAGTAGATTTCCATCCTCTTTGCTAACATCTTGCTACCTGCTTTAGTAGGTACCCATCCTTGATAACTCCTTGGATAGTAAGATTTTTTGCAAGATCTACCTGCTCAACAATTTTACTCTCCTCTCTACTCATTCCTTGCTAGAGCAGATTTTATTTGCTCTGGTGGGGAGTTAGTAGAGAGCAAGGAGGTTTCTGCTAGAGCATGTAAATCTTCATTTACAGAGAGTTAGAAAAGAGAATGGGAATCAACTAAAGCAGGTGAACTCTGTTGTGGTAGAGGATATGATCAGTCACATAATATACCAATTTATCACCCTTAACTTATTGATGCTAAGACTTAGTTTGCTACTAATAAGTTATCGATGTGCAGATATTAAGGAAAATTAGTAAAAGAGAGCCAAAATATTAGCCTTTATCAAAATAAATTCAAAAAGAGCAGTAAAAGACGATTAAGCATAAAATGATGATTTACTATATACTAAGAACTAGAAAATCGTGAAAAGACGATTGAGCACTGCTACTAAAGAAGAAAATGAGAAATCGTAATTTATGATTCCCCAAGAGACGTTTAAGAAGCTAAAGCGATACAGAATGAAAAGCAATGAATCGTAATCCAGATAATTGTCCAATAAGAAAGCTATGAAAGATAGAAAATCGTAATTTACGATTTTTCAGAAAAAGAGAAAAATAGAGATAATCGTGATTTACAATTATGATTATGAAGCGTTCTTGTTGAATATCATTGATGCTGATCACGTGAGAATCTCCACCGCCATGAACAGAATTAGAAGAACTCTTGAATTAGAAGTTTGGCTTATCACGGATCTGAGAAGATTGGTGAAGATAGACTCCAGAAGATCTCTACTGTGGAACAATCAAGAAGTACATCGACTAAAGGAAGCAATGAACTATAAAATTAGAATTAGAGTTATATTAGGATAGTTTTATTTCTTTTATTAGAATTAGAACTTGTAAACCGACTCCTTATGATCTATAAATAAGAGAGCCCGATATAGGAATAAACATCGAAGAATTTCACAGCATCAATTGACAACTAAGGTCTATGTTTTTTTCTAATCAAAGTAGTTTAAGATTTATAAAGTAACATCATCCACAATTCTCTAAGGTCTTGCCTGACAACCAAGGCTGAGGAAGCTGAAAGATCAACTCTTTAGATGGTTCTACTTTTGTTTTCTAGTTTAGAATTTATTTTCTTTTATTTCCTACTTTATAAACATTTTCATATTTTAATTTGAATTGACGACTCAGATTGAGGTTTACAAATTAGTGTAACGATTTTTATTTTTCCATCTTCAGTTTTCTAGAATTTGATTGATGCCCAAGTTTTAGGAGATTGTTGATTAGATTAAATCTGTATTGATAGGATTTTAGTATTGATTGATGACCAATGCTAGGAGACTTGATACATAGTGTAACGGTACTATTTAAATTTATAAATATCCGATAGCTAAAGATTGTGATTGATGACCATAATATGAAGAAGATAGATTAGGATTTATTTTTTGCAAATTTAGTTTAAAAATAATTCTTTATTCATATTTCTCCAATAGTTTAGGAACTTAAAAGATAGGTACGAAATTTTTCATAAAAATTAAGGTGATATAATTTAGCCTATCTCTGTGGGAACGATCATTTGCTAGTACTATGATTTCCATTATGCACTTGCAATAGGTTAAGACTTAATTAAATACACATATAAATAGTCCATTCAAGTTTTTGGCGTCGTTGCCAGGGATAAGTGAGATATATTAATTTAAGAAAATAAGTATTTATCTTTCTCTTTTTATATTTTCTTTATATTTTCAATTTTCTTTGATCCCTTCTTAAGCTTTTGCAGGATTATTCAGAGCAGCGAATTAAAGGTTTCAACTTCTGCTAGCCACAGAAACTAGAGGCTCAGATTTGTTTCTCTCTCTGCTTTCTAAAATAAAAATTATATGAGGCTAAAAACATAAAAATAAGTAGTTTATTGGTGAAGAAACCACACTCAAGTTCATCCTAAAATCTTTTATGTGTGCAATTCATATACTACTGGACAAACATCCTGTCGCTATAGGAAAACAATTATTACCCATCATATGCCCTCAACGGTATCATTAGCCATAATAAATCATATGCCATTTCATAACTAGCCCAGCCGATGCACAATTTATTGCCAACTAACTCACTGTAAAATCATTATGGCAATTAAGCTCGAACGGATGAGAAAATTTAAGGCGATGGTTCGTATTCCACCACCCAAGCGCTTTAAATATAGGACTAGTTCTCCCCTAGAGAAATCGTTCCCTTTTGACCCCACCAGTTTGTCCCTACCCACAATCATGGAGGACGACGAACCCAATAACAACCCAATTAAGATTTTTCCAATCTAGGAGGACCCATAGCCACCGAAGGAACCAGACCCTCTGTAGTTCCTGTGGGATAGGTACGAGAAAGTACAGCGTATACTAGCAAAGGAGGAAAAGAAAAAGAATAAAAGAAGAACAAGAAAAATAAACCATCCGCATCTTTGAACACAACTTCCATCTCCACCTCCTCACTGCCTCGTGCACCTCTTCCCCCATCATCTTCCCCCTCCTCTTCACTCCATCCACTACTTGCTCAACATCCTTCTCCTTAATTCGTGCTATCCCCCTTCCCGGCTTCCAAATCCTCTTCCAAGAGCAGCAAGTTGAGGACATGCCGGAGCCAGGAGGGCAAACCATCTTTTTGACGGGATAATTTTGAATAGAAGTGGAGGACCGCTCTTTATCGAAGACTTCTCTCGGATGTTGCTGACAATGTCATATCTAAATTAGTGTGCGTCTAAATTTTTCCTAGGTTTATTTTCTTCTCTATAATTAGTTTCTTTATATTTTAGTTCTTTATATTTTCTTTCATGTTCGATGTAAATATTCAGTTAATATATATATTTTTTTCTTTTTTACTAACTTTGATTTTTACTAACTGTATAATTGCTACTAACTCCACTAACATTTTTGTTATTGATACTCCGAGAATAAGCCGCAGTTATTTTCTCCCAAGTTTGGGGGAAAGTATATATCTAGTGACAAATTTTTTTTGATAAATAATCAAAGTTCTCAATAATTTGTCGGTAAATTTTTAGTGTCCCCTGTTTTTATGCCAATGAGGGCATTGTTTGATCTAAGTTTGGGTGGATACACAATTTCTGTGTACAGTAGTATTATAGCAGTATATAGATTAGTTTAGAAATAGTTTTAGTTAATTTAGTTTTGTATAATTTTTTTTTCAAATTTTCAATTTTAGTTGATCATTACTTAGGAATTATGATAGAAAAAATTACAATTCTTGAAAAACTTACGATTCATTATAGTAGAAATCTGATAATCAAAAAAGAGAATAGTTACAATTCATGCTTAGCTCAATGGACATTGTATTAGAATGGATGTTTGAAATAATAGATTGAACTAAACTGCAAGAATTTTATACTATAGTTTTAAAACTATAAATCAGTGAGCATTTGAGCCATATTTCCTCTTATATTCAGAGAGACTGTTTCTTTTATTCAAATCAAAAATTTTCTTTGAACTCTTATAATGATATGAAATCTCATACTGCTGAATGTAGAATCAAAATATTCTATGCTAACTATGCTAACCTAATTTTTTGTCTAGAACTATCTGTAGAAATATCAAAATAATAAGGCATCTATGCTAGTAAATTGTAAAGATGATTAAAGGCCATGTTTATTAAATCTGAGCCAAAAAGCCAAAATTTTATCCTTTAAACCATATTAGAAGCCTAAAACTAAATTTCATTGTACCAAAAATTAGATAAACCTTTAACTACATATACTACCCAAAGCTTTCAACCTTTAACCCCTATATTTTATGAGATTTTAGAATACAAAAGAAGGAAAAAAGAGGGAGTGAAAGGAGAAAAAAGTAAGAACAAATAAAGGGAATGCTAAAAAGGGTATAGTTGAAAGAAATGACAAAGAAAAATATGGGAAAGAACGAAAAATCGTAAATAAACGATTTCTGAAAAAGGAGAACGATTTCTAAGTAAAAAGCTTTCAAAGAGTAAAATCGTAAATTACGATTTTATAGAAGAAATGACATTGATTTATTTATATAAAGAAAAAATGGGAAGAAGTTATGCAATTTATGGATACTTACTGAAGAAAAGAAGAAGAAGCTAAAAAGATAAGAGATAGAAGAGGTAAATTCTCAGAAAACTTTGAATCCTTTTCTACCTTTATTTGATAGCTTTTAAAACCCAAAGCCCCATTACAAGTCGAAGGAAAGAGCTTTCTGATTTACGATTTATAAAAGCATAAGCTTAGTAGAGATATGGATACTAGATATTATGGATTCTACAGGGATTCATATGAATAAAGTAGATTATCCTTTTCTACAAGATTGACAATTTTATCTTTTATTAAAATTTTCTGAAAAATATATTGTGAGAACCCAAAAAGTTTCGATATCTTTTTGAGAGTATGCCGATAGTGAGTTTTTGAATGAAAATATCTTCTAAATCTGTAATTTAAAAAAATTTATGAAGAATAAACTGCTCACTAATGCATATATCTCCTGCTTATTATGAATTGAAATTGTTGGAGTTCTAATCAAGGATAATTGTTGTAATGAAAAGTAAGGATAAAAGATTGATAATTTTAGAAAATTGCAATAAACTATATAGTGACCAATCTGGCCACTTAGGTAATTTAGTTAATGTAATTTAGTATACAAAATTAGTTTATAATTTTTAATTATATTTTTAAAAAATCTAAAAATATTTGAAGTTTGTAAGTAACTTCACTGAAAACCTTCAGGAAACTACAACTCCTCCACTAGGGATCCCCTAGAAGTTTTAAAGGTTGTTGTATCTGGTAAATGCAATTGTGCTCTCTATGAAAGTGGCAATTTAAATTTTTGATAAGATGTTTTATGTTTTCTTGTCTGCTAGGGACTGGCAAAATGTAAGTTTGGGGGTGTGATCAATCACATAATATACCAATTTATCACCCTTAACTTATTGATGCTAGGACTTAGTTTGCTACTAATAAGTTACCTGTGACAGCCCGGATTTCGACACCCCGAAACTCATGCCATCGGCACGATCCTCAAGACCGTGCCCCATTCTGTACGGAACATTGGTACAGCAAGCAATAATAAAATGAGATAACAAATGACTAAGCAATGCGGAAACGAACATACTACTCTAAGTATAAACTCAAAAGACAATTCTACTTTCATGCCACTGCATGAACAGAGAATCGATCAGAACCATCGGTGATAAATAGATCACCCCAGATGGTTTGCCAAAAGAATTATATTTCCCAAAAATAAGACATGACATACCAAGCCACACAACAAGCTCTCAAAAATCACTCTATCACAGTGCTCAGCAGAGTCTCCTAGAAGAAGTCCTCGAGAGAAGGCTCCAACTCTTCCCCTGGCACGTAATCCGAATCACCCGAATCCACATCTCCCGAAGACTAGGCCGCTGCTAACACTGGACCTGCGACGTATAGTCTAAAGGGTGAGCTACATCCTAGCTCAATAGGAAACAACACAATGAACATATAAGTTAAAATCTCACATATATTCCATGATATTCTAAGCATGATGTATCTATATATTTACTGGAAAAATAGTTTAAAAGATGACAATTATGCATTGAAGTTTACTGGTGGTTTACATATTTTATTTATTCTTAAACTATTCATGAATTACACTGATTAGGACTAAAGCAAAACTTAAATCTTCAACTTAAGTAGTCCCCGAGCAATATAGCATCAAGCCTCGATGGAATACCCTCCATCGTCATTTAAATAGACAGTTGTTATATGTATTATCTGGGAATACCACCCAAGTCCCTTTCTCATAGGCGGCGGGGTTAAATCTCGTCTCAACATCCCTGGGATGTGCTTACTGTGTATGGATAAACCTCCGTACCGGTGTACAGATTGGCAGTCGTACCAGTCACGGATATCCTGCCAGGTCAGTCGTGGGTATCCCGCCATGTCGGTGGGGTATTCTATTCAAACCTTAAATAAAAAAAATATCATGTGCTTTACATATAGTTATTTACTGTGTAAAAATGTTACTTTATATTAGTTAGGCCTTATCAGTCGTTATTCAATCTTACTAACATCCCTGAGATGTCTAAATTACTCGCATCACATTGATGCCTTTATCACTTTCTCACCCACTGGGGATGCCTCATTTTCATTAGCTTATTTGGTCTCAGTTACTCGTATCACACTGATGCCTTTATCACTTTCTCATCCCCTGGGGATGTCTCATTCTCATTTACTTTCTTGGTATCACACACACACCCTTTTTACAAAGATTTACACAGTTAAAATATTTTTAAATTAATTTCTATATCACTACATATATGCTCTTGCAATTAAAGTACATGTTCAAGGTGTTCCCTACCTCAGGTCTCTTAAAGTCTAAGCATCAAGGTCCCACACGGCTCCTTATGCTTGCTCTCACACGTACCACCTATGGTACACCATAACACATACAACATATCACTAAAGATACAATAGAGAAGGTCCTAGACCCTCCATGAACCCCAAGGTCCAATTAAGAGGTCAAGTGAAACTGCCAAAATCGATTAATTGATTCCCAAAATCGATTAATCAAACCCTAAATCGATTAATCGATTCCCAAAATCGTTTAATCAAAATCCAAAATCGATTAATCAATCCCAAATCGATTAATCAAAATCTCCAAAATGGTTAAATCGATTCTCAAATCGAGTAGTTGAAAATCCAAAATTGATTAGTCGATCCCAAATCGATTAATCAAAATCCAAAATTGATTAATCGATTTACTAAATCGATTAGTCGATTTTCCCAAGTCTTATTTCTTCAGCCACTGGAGGTACCCAGTCGATTTCTAAATCGATTAATCGATTTTCAAAATCGATTAATCGATCTGAGCATCCTTGCTTTTTCAACTTCTAGACCAAAATCGATTAATCGATTTGGCCAGACTCAGCCCCTTTTCGGGCTGATCTTCCAAATCTTTTCTTTCTATTTTTCTTTCTTTTCTATCCATTTAATTCTATGATTTTCAACTACACTTGACTGAATTTAACCATCAAACATCTATGCATTTAATTTTAATAAAACTCACCTCAAATCAATCTCCTAATGGATTGAACAGTTGATTTGAATGGTTAGGGTTCCGGCTTTTGCTCCAAGGATTCCACTCACGTTGAATCCGGCATTTATTGCTCGATCTCCTCTTAATTTGCATTAACTCCTAGCTCTCGCTCTCTCCTTGGTCTCTCTCTCTCTTCTTAACTCTCTTTACCAAACAAAACAAAGGAGCCCTTAGGTTATTAAAACCCTTATAACCACTTTCTAGTTTCGATGTTAAGCAAATACACCAGAGATAGGTGTATGTGGCCCTAAACTAACACCATACACTACACTTAGGTCACATTTACATCACATTAGTTCATCACTTCACGAGTCCAGAGTTTGACCATCACGTGGTCAAACCTACGACCAGTCGGGCACGGATCTCGAGGTCACCGTTTGACGCTCAAATTTTTAGGATATTACATTCTCCCCACCTTGGGAATTTTCATCCTTGAAAATGAACCCAAAGGTGCGTCGCTTGGGTAACCCACACACGGTGGTGTCACGTACCCGATCACAAACAATTAACTATATATCATGCAATGCAAGAATACAACGTAATGCAAGCAAATTTCTAAAAAGATGATGTATATTTCACTATTCAATTCCCAAAATTTACAATTTTTTTCATTTACATCATTTTAATTACAATCAAAACTCTAAAAATCAGTCACAAAAGAAACATCCTCGTCTCAGGCTCACGCCGTCTCCTCCCCTGGCTGATCTGTGTCTTTGGGGTGGACTCGCCTTGGTCCCGGTGGTGACTGTCTCACCTGGCTACTCCGGGTCTGTTGGGGCAGGAGCATGATGTCGCATCCACGACTGTATGGAAAACGGTCCTGCCCGCAGTCCACGCCTCCTCCTGCGAGGCGCTGTTGATAGTCCAACGGATAGATGTACCGCATGGTGTGGTACATCAAGAAGTCCATCCGCCGGTTTATCATCTGGTTATTGGCCTCCATCCGGGCCAACACATCCTCGATCGTGGGCGTTGGGCGAGCCGCTCGTCGATGGTAGGATGAGATAGGTGTGACAGTCCCTGACTGCGATGGTAGCGTAGTGGATGAGGTAGGAGGTGGCACTATGGGCTGCCTCCCAGCTAGTACTAAGGTCTGAGATGGGGCTCCCTCAGCGGGTGGAATGACAGGTGGTGCTCCCCCTACCGATGGGTCCTGACGTGGTGGTGGGGGTGGCAGTGGTGCTACTGTTGGCCCATGAACTGGTAGGGCCCTCTTCAACAATCTATAGCTACGACCCCACAAAGCGATGGAGTAATGCTTCACATGATCCGTAG
Source organism: Chloranthus sessilifolius (assembly GCA_021018995.1). NCBI lineage: Eukaryota > Viridiplantae > Streptophyta > Magnoliopsida > Chloranthales > Chloranthaceae > Chloranthus > Chloranthus sessilifolius. The sequence goes on along the minus strand of CM037595.1, from coordinate 15,804,355 downwards.
CTCTCTGCTCATGGGGCGAAATGGCATACTCTGGGGCATCAGAGTAGCACTCAAGCATGCTCGATATGAGGCAAGCATAAGACATCTTCTCCTTGGGCTTTAAAGGACCCTTCATCATCTTTCCCTTTATATAGGTCATCCCCTCGATGACAATCTTGGTATCATCGAACCAACGTCCGCAGTAAGCTGCATAGAGGGCTTGTTGGACCAATTCTACGCGTTCGGTGTCATGGCGCATAGGGTATAAATTACACTTGATTATAGAATCAAGCATCCACATATAAGGACGTAGGTCTACCCTCCGTATCGACTTTTCCAATCCCTTTTTCCCGTTAGTCATGTCAGCGATAATGTCCTCAAATTTTACCTCCTCAGGGAAAGGTGGGAATAGGGTGGTCTCAGGCACAAAATCCAAATAACACTCGAGCAACTCGTATACATGGCGACAGGTGAAGGTATAATTACGACCATCTATCTTGGTCGTGACGGTGTCATCAACTTGACCCTTCTCTAAATGTTGGTAAAACATGCACACAAGTCGAGGATAATAGAACCCGTGTAATGGGTTCAAAAGATGGTTGAGATCCGCATTTTAGAGGTACTGTCGAGCCCATTGGTGTCGGGTCGGCGCTTCGTAGTCAAGCGAGTTCGAGGTGGCATTTCGACTCAAAATGCCAAAAAGTAGTGTTTGATAGGTAAAATTGAAAGGAAAGCTCAAAATCTAGGATTTACCTTAGGTTTCAATCCAAATGCGTGACGATTGTAGGTTGAAATCGGTGCAAAACCCCCCTAAAACCCTATGTTGCACGATGGCTCAAGGAGGAAGAAGAAAAGGCGCGCAAAGACTAAAACCCAAATTTTTTTCGAATGGATAAAAATCCCCCCCGTTTTATATATATAGGCCCGATTCGATTAATCAAATTTTAAAATCAATTAATCAATTTTTAAAAATTTACTCCAGCCGCGCAAAATTGATTAATCGATTAATCGAAATTCAAAATCGATTAATCGAATCCATTTTGATTAATCGAATTCATGATCCTTAAAAATTTTCAACTTTTCCAGCTCACTGGCGTGTGCCAGTCGATTAATCGATTTACCAAATTGATTAATCGATTTCCCAAAATCGATTAATTGAATTTCACCTCAATTAATCAAAATCGTAACGTCCTTTAAATATTTTTTGAAATTCCCAAGTCACTGACATGTGTTAGTCGATTAATCAAATTCCAATATCGATTATTCGAAATCCAAAATCGATTAATCGATCCACAAATCGATTAATCGAAATTTCACTTTGGTAATTTTCTGAACCTCCACTAAACCCTTAGTCACTGGCATATTCCAGCCATCTAATCGACCAAAATTGATTAATCGAATTCCTAAATCGATTAATCGATTTGAAAATCAATTAATCGGTTTTCATCAGATGTTCAGAAAATTTCTTATTTGTTTCTCTTTTTTTTTTTCTTCATAACACATTGGTTTTGTGAAGCATGACTTCACACTCATTGCGTGGAAATGATAAATTCTAACTATGCATTCAACATTGTATTAGGAACACGATGTGGATTGAAATTCTCTCTACTGAATAAATTGATCAACGGATACACATTGGATTACAACATATGGTTTAAATCTGCAAACATGCTTGCGGTGATACAATTTTGACTCTCAAGCTGTCGCAAACAAGTCTGGATATTGTTCTTTCACGTTGGCCTCTCATTCCTACGTAGCTTCTTCAGCCGGATGATTCTTCCATCGAACAAGCACTAACGGAATCACTTTTGTCCACAACACTTATTCCTTTCGATCCAAAGTCTCCGCCGGCTCTTCGATCATGCTCATATCCTCATGCATCTCTAATGGTTGGCCGTTCAACACGTGATCAGGGCCCTTAAGATACTTCCTGAGCATAGATACGTGGAACACATTGTGTACCCGATCAAATAACGGTGGATATATAATGCGGTAAGCAACTTCCCCTACTCGACCAGAACCTCAAATGGTCCAAGATAGCGGAGACTTAACTTCCCTCTCTTTCCAAATATCATCACGCCCTTCATAGGCGACACTTTTACAAATACATGTTCAACCACTTTAAAGTCTACACTCGTCTGCTTGATATCAGCGTAGCTTTTCTGTCTACTCTGAGCCGCTTTGAGTTTTGCCCTTATCATCTGAACATAGGTGACATTATCTTCAAGTATCTCGGGTCTCAAAACAAATTTCTCACTGATTTCCTCCCAATTGATGGGCGATCTACATCGCCGTCCATAAAGAGCTTCATACGATGCCATCCCAATGCTCGTCTGAAAACTGTTGTTATATGCAAACTCAATCAACGGTAGGTGCTAATCCCACGATCTTTGTAATTCTAACATACACGCCTTAAGCATGTCCTCGATGATCTGATTGTCCCGCTCTGTCTGCCAATCAATTTGCGGATGGAATGCTGAACTAAAATCTAGTTGCGTTCTCATTCCTTCTTGAAATTTCTTCCAAAACTTTGATGTATATAATGGGTCACGGTCAGAAAAAATGCTACTTGAAATCCCATTCAAACAGACGATCTCTTTCACATATAGCTCTGCAAGTCTTCCCGTCGTGTATATCATATTGTAAGGCAAGAAGTGCGCTGACTTGGTCAATCGATCGACCACTACCCAAATGGCATTGTACCTCTTTACAGTACGCAGTAGCCCAATGATGAAGTCCATAGAGATCGATTCCCACTTTCATTCCGGTATAGGTAGAGGCTGCAATAATCCTCCAGGGTGTCTATGACTGATCTTTACTTGTTGGCACGTTAAACACCGTGACACATACTCTGCCACGTCTTGCTTCAAGCCTCTCCACCAGTAATTCTTTTTCAAATCTTGGTACTTCCAGGGTGGATCACATAGTTTGACTTATGGGCTTCATCAAGGATGGTTTGCCGTAGATCGGCATTGTCTGGAATGCAGAGACGACCCTTGAACAATAAGGAACCATCTTCTTTTACTGAGAAGTCCGTTTTGATGCCTTCGATCACATCTTGACGAATCTTGGTCAAAGTCAGGTCTTTCATCTGTAGCTCGTGGATATGCTCAAATATCACTGGTCTCACTGAAATGTTAGCCAAAAAGGCTCCTATAGCTTGAGACTCGATATTTGCATCATACAGTGCCAAATCTTCAAACAACTTTCATCTGTACGTACCCAAAATCAAACTAGCCAACTGAGCTGAACCCTTCTGACTCAAGGCATTGGCTACTACATTAGCCTTACTTGGATGGTATTGTATGGAACAATCCTAGTCCTTGAGGAACTTCATCCATCTGCGCTGCCTCATATTCAATTCTTTCTGTGTAAAAAGATATCTGAAACTCTTATGGTCAGTGAAAATCTCAAAAGTCTCACCGTACAAGTAATGTTGCTAAATCTTCAGTGCAAATATGACTGCTGCTAGTTTCAGATCATGTGTCGAATAATTTTTCTTATGTTCTTTCAGCTGTCTCGACTCGTAAGCTATTACCTTTCTGTGTTGGTTGAGCACGCAACCCAAACCATTGTACGAAGCATCACTATATACCGTGAACCCTCCACTGTCTGAAGGAATCGCTAATACTGGAGCTGAAGTGAGTCTCTTCTTGAGTTCTTGAAAACTCTTCTCGCATACCTCACTCCACTCAAATCTTGAATCCTTCCGTGTAAGCCTCGTAAGATGTCCTGATAGTTTTGAAAATCCTACTACAAAGCGTCGGTAATAACCCGCTAATCTAAAAAAACTACGAACGTCGATCACGGTCTTTGGTTGCTCCCAATTGACCACTGCTTCTATCTTTGCTAGATCTACAGTGACACCATGCTTTGAGACGACGTGTCCCAAAAAGCTAACCTCCTCTAATGAAAACTTGCACTTGTTGAGCTTGGCGTACAGTTGGTGTTCACGTAAAGTTTGTAGAGCAATTCTCAAGTGTTCTTCGTGTTTCACCTTTGACTTGGAGTATATCAAGATATCGTCAATGAACACCACAACGCAGGAGTCCAGGTGTGGTTTAAATACCCAATTCATTAAATTCATAAATGACGCTGGTGCCTTCGTCAACCCAAATGGCATCACCAAGAATTCATAGTGTCCGTACCGTGTCCTGAAAGCAGTTTTCTGGATATCCTCTACCTTGACTCTCAACTGATGGTATCCAGATCTCAGATCGATCTTGGAAAAATACCTTGCTCCTTACAGCTGGGTGAATAAGTCATCTATTCTATCCAAAGGGTACCTATTCTTTATAGTGAGTTTGTTTAATTGTTGATAGTCAAAGCACATATGCATTGACCCATCTTTCTTCTTTACAAACAAGACCGGTGCCCCCCATGGAGACACGCTCGGTCTAACAAACCCCTTGTCTATGAGCTCTTGTAACTACTCCTTCAATTCCTTCAACTTAGCAGGAGCCATTCTATATGAGGCTTTAGAAACAGGCTCCATTCTTTGTGCTAAGTCGATGGCGAATTCCACTTCTCTCTCTGGAGGTAATCCTAGTAACTCTTCCAAAAACACGTCTTCAAACTCTCGCACTACGGCTATCTCGGAGATAATATTCTTTTCTTCTTTATCCTCCTTCAAGAATGCCAAGTAACCACTGCACCTTTTTCTGATCAAGTGCTCAGCTCTGACTACCGAGATAAGTGGCATATGCGTCGATCTCTCTCCTCAAAATTGAAATGATCTCCTTGTGTTGGGTCTGAAGATGACGACCTTGTTCTTACAATCTACAGTTGCACAGTATCGTGACAACCAATCCATGCCAAAGATCACATCGAATCCTTGCATGTCCAACAATATTAATTTTACGTCCAATTCATAGACTTCTCCATCATTGATGCCAACCGTTACTGACTTGCAAACTAATTCTGTGTCGACTAATTCCCCAATCGGAATAGACACTGATAGAATGAAGTCTAATGTCTCTGAATGATCTTCATCCTCTTTACAAATCTAGGAGTAACAAAGGAGTGGGTAGACCTTGGGTCTATCAACACTCTTGCTTCGCACGCTAAATAGCATCCCTTTTCATACACTCGTAACGTACCTATAATACACACATATATACATATACATAGCATACATTTTATTTAGCAAATTTCAAACAAAGGAATCTACACTATTTTCTAATGGATGCACCTTCTCTATCTAAAATTTTAAGAAAGGAAATTATGTATTTACAAGGAATCTAACCTTGGATAATGTCGTGCACATTCCCTGCTTCTTGGGTGGTGACTGCATAGGCTCTCTTGTGGACGATCGACTTCCTTGCTTGTATTGGTCGTGGCATAGGAGCTGAAGTCGTCTTCCCCTTATTTGCCTCAGGGCAATCTTTAATCAAGTGGCCCACCTTGCCACATTTGAAATAGCCCCAAGTTCCCTGCCTACAGTCCGCTGTCTTGTGAGACTTGCGACATTTGGCACAAGTCTTTCGAGGTGTAGAAGAAGCTACTTGCGAGAAACCCTGCGTAATTGTAGCTCCGGTAATGATAGCAGGTGGAGGGCTCTCATATCTTATCGGCCTCCCCGACGCAAGCAATGGAAATCTCTGTTGGTTGGTCTGCTGCACCGGTCTCCCATAACCTCCTTGGAATGGTGGTCTCTGATTGTTTGCTATGAATCTCAGCTTTTTGTTCACCGGCTCGTAGTTCCCCGTTCTACTCGGATCCACATTCCACCTTCCTTGCTGTTCCCTCTGGTAGTTTATTATTATTTTCTTCCTCTACTACGAGCGCCTTGTTCATGACCTCTCCATAGGTCCTCATCTGGAATGGTACCACTCCTCCCCTCACATCCGGTCTCAACCCTTGCTGAAACCTCTTCGCTCTCATCATCTCCGTGATGACGTAGTCAAGCGCAAAACGAGCGAGTCGCATGAACTCCACTCCATACTCTCTAACAGTTATCTTCCCTTGCATAAGCTGCAAACATTGAATCTCCATTTGGTTCCTCACCACTTTCGGGAAGTACTGTTTAATAAACTCTTCAACAAACTCATCCCACATCCAGGGCAAATACGAAGTCTCCTGAGCCCTAGTCTGTAAAACAGACTTCCACCAAGGCCCAGCCTCTCCATCTAACATGTAGGCTGCCCAATGGACGCTCTCGTCCTCTGTACATGTGAGCACACTAAACACTTTTTCCATCTCACTCAGCCAGTTCTCAGCTGCCATGGGCTCTACCTACCCCAAAAAGTTAAGAGGTCTCATCTTCCTAAACTCAGTAAACGCAGAAGACACTGGCGGTGTTGGAGCCACTGGAGGTGTCAATGACTGATGCTGCTCGTGGGCAGTATGAGCTGCCAAGGATGCTGCCTGATGTGCCATGGCAGTCGCCATGGTTTCCATAGTGTGCATCATCCTCTGACACTCCTCTCTATCTTTGTTTCTTTCTCTGACTCTCTCTTGTTCTCTCTTATCTAGATCCTGACGATCTCGATCCTGAGTCTCCGCCTGATCCTGGCTCCCTTGGCCACCACTGCCTGAAGCTCCTCTATCTCCTACAAGCACTCTATTGGTATCTGAGATAAAATCATCTCGACTACACAAATTTATACTATGGCCGCCCCTGGGTTGGCCCCTTCCTCTAGAAGACATAACGGTCTGTCCGTGAAACCAAAGTTTCGTTAGCAGAAGTCCCTATGCTCTGACCAAATAATGATTGTCAGAATTTCTAAAAGAAAATGCTCTGATACCAACTGTGACAGCTCGGATTTTAACACCCCAAAACCCGTGCCATCGGTACGATCCTCAAGACCGTGCCCCATTCATCTATACGAAACATTGGTATGGCAAGCAATAATAAAATGAGATAACAAATGACTAAGCAATGCGGAAACTAACATACTACTCTAAGTATGAACTCAAAAAACAGTTCTACTTTCATGCCACTGCATGAACAGAGAACCGATTCGAACAATCGGTGATAAACAGATCAACCCAGATGGTTCGCCAAAAGAATTATATTAATTTAATTACATTTCCCAAAAATAAGGCTTGACATACCAAGCCGCACAACAAGCTCTCAAAACTCACTCTATCAAAGTGCTCAATAGAGTCTCCTAGAAGAAGTCCTCGAGAGGAAGCTCCAACTCTTCCCCGGGCACATAATCCGAATCACCCAGATCCACGTCTCCCGAGGCCTAGGCCGCTGCTAACACTGGACCTGCGACGTATAGTCTAAAGGATGAGCTACATCCTAGCTCAATAGGGAACAACACAATGAACATATATGTAAAAATCTCACATATATTCCATGATATTCTTAGCATGATGTATGATGAGTACTGAAATATGATGATATTTCACCCCTCAATACCTACATTTAGCCATTCGATGAAGGCTATCTGATAAGAATTATTAGATTTGAAGTATTTCAGGTAAATACAAGCCAAGTATAGAAAACAGCCCAAGAATTCTGAAAATAATGCCAAAACACTGCAACTTTGGGTCATCGAGAACTTGGTGAGACTTGCAGCTCAATTTGGACCTTCAAGACGGCTGAATCATGAAATTCTCAAAACATAAACGTTGTAGATATTTCCGTTAGCTTTCCAATGGCACACAAATCACCTCAATCCAAGTTCGGAACAGAAAGTTATCACCGAAATACCGAAGCAGTGTCTGATACAAAAAGTGTGCTGAAATTCACGGATTTCTGGGAGTCGATGCATCGACCCTTTTGGTCGATTAATCAAGGAAAAAGAAGTGTCAGACACGGAACTGACAATTTAAAGCTGACTTTTAACCTCTTTTGCAGGGTCGATGCATCGACCCTATTGGGTCGATTAATCGACTCCAACTTTTGCGGCTGGGAAACCTACGCGACGTGCATCTATTTAAGGCCGACTCAAACACTTCGAATAAAAAAAAAGGAGGAATTAGGAGAATTAGAGATAGGAGATTAGAGTTTTAGTTTTTGCTTTTCTTTTTCATAGTTAGACATAGAGATAGAGAGTTTTCTTTATTATTCCTTTTTGAGAGCTTTGTTCCTTTAATTTTTTAGTACTCATTCCTTCAGTTTATTATTATTTTTGTTCAAGTTTATTCCTGCATTAATTTTATTTCTGAAGATCATCGTACTTTTGGATCAAAGTAATTTCTTTTGAAGTTGAGGTATTCTTAATTTATTAAATTTATGCTATTTTCCCTTCCTTATTTATTTATGTCATTTAATTACAATATGTGCGGCTAAATTCATAGGGATGGGGATCTAATGATTCCCATCCGAGGGATGCACTTTTAGTAATATAAATTTAGGATTAAAATATGAGATCTTATTTTATGGTTGTTGTGTTATCATGAACGGATGAAATCCTCGCCACTAACTGGGATCGCGTGTGCCGAGCCATGCCCGGGATCTCAGATCTGTGACAATAATTTTACCCAATTATTGTTATATGGTCTTTTTGCTTTCATCGTGTAGATCTAATTACGATTATGATCCGAGATCGAGTGTGCCGAGCCGTGACCTGGATCTTGGATCTGTAATGGTAATTTTATCTTAATTACTCCCTATTCTGAAATCAAGTGTGCCGAGCCATGCCCTTGATTTCAGATCTATGATGGTATTCTTGTTAGAATTTTCACCCACTTTGGGGATGATTTTTATTTAAACCTGAGATCATGTGAGCCGAGCCATGCCCTTGATCCCAGATCTATATATAAAAATCATCTACGAGGATAAGTCTGATTTGGAACCTATCGGGGTTTTGACCATTTATCTTCCATAAAAGATGTTTGTTTTCAATGACATATCTCATAGCTTAATCCTTAGATTTGTATTATGGAAAGAACAGACCAAAGATGGGAGGATTTAGTATCTTCATCTTTATCTTTATTTTTGAATTATCAATTAAATTTTAGTTTGTAGTCAGTAATTGTCATCTCACAAAATCAAATCATAAGATTGGTAGGGTACTGTTAGATCTTAGTGGTTATATTGAATTACTGTCTTGTCTTTTTAGATCTTTTAAAATTAGTCCTCGTGGGAACGATCTCGTACTCTGCACCCATTATATACAATTTGATTTGTGCGCTTGCGAGTAAAACATTACAATTAAAATTCACATCAAGTTTTTGGCGCCATTGCCGGGGATTAAATTAAGAAAATCTGAATTTTTGATAGACAGTAAATTTTAGAAATTTTCGGGGATTAAAATAGTATTTTTGCTTTAAAAAAAAATAAAATAATAATAATAATAAGAAAATTAAATAAAATTTGGTGTTATTGGTGAAATCATGTCAATCCATGGATTCAATCTAAAATCATGTGCTATTTGTGGAAATTTGATGCACATTTCACCTATGTGTCCCTTGAACAACCCAAATTATTACCCTGAACAAGTCCAACCAAATCCTGTTTGGAACACTCATGACTGGCAGAGTCAATCTAATGACATGTGGGGTTTTAATCAACCTCTAATGTGTGATATGATGCTTTACAATGATCAAAATTCTTATCCCAACAAATTTTCATATGAGTTTTCACAGCAAACTCAATACTTTCAAGACACAAAACCATATGAACCAGCCCAAAATTCTTCTTACCCCTTAGAATGTTTAAAAGGTTTGGTGCACACCAATACTTAAAGAATTTCTAGGATACAATCTCAAGTTAGTCAGATGATCGAGTACTTACAAAGGAAAGTTGAAATTGAGGAGTCCCTCATTGATACCGATAAGAATAAAGAACATCTTCAAGAGGACTCATCTGATTTTGTTCAAATATATGAGGATGACCAATTGGTCACTACGCTTGAGAATGGCATAACGAACGTTGAGGTAGTGCAAGTGCGAGGAGAAGAGGAAATGGAATGGAACGATACTTATGTCGAGGGGAGATTTGAGAATCCAATTGAGATGAGAGAAAGAAAATGCCACCCTTACAACACCTGATAAGGGAGACACAACTTTTTCTGATGAGTGTGAATTCGGTTTAGGGAAAAAAGAGGAATTTCAAATCCGTTGCCCATTCATTGAATACATAGATAATCAAAAGAATGTCGAAAAAAGATTAATGGGTTTGAATCTGGAGTGCGATTTTGGGAATGTCAAGTATAGGGTAGAGATGGATCATAATGGTGGCACTTGGGCACATCATGGGGATGTAACTAAGTCCTTGATAAGTGAAATGCAAGGACAAATAAATAAATCACTGATCCTGCTTAGACAATTTTTCATCAAGATTTGGGATCCTGGTGGACTCGGAATGAATTTACACCTTATAGATTAATTTCGTAATTTTTCTTTAAAAAAAATAAAAATAAATAAAAATTGCTTTTTCATGATTAATCGACAGTGTATGTCGATTAATCGACCCTCTCCCTCGATTAATCGACTCCTTGTAGTCGATTGATCGACAATCTTCATGACTGTTCTTTTTTTCAAAGCAGTCTGCATTTTTTGGTTAATTTTTTTTCGATGTTTAAAAAAAAAAAAAAAAAAAAAAAAACTTTTGGGAGTCGATGCATCGCCCCCCTGTGTCGAGTCATCGACCCAACCAGGGTCGATGCATCAACCCTTCACCTCAATTAATCGACCCTTTTGGTCGATTAATCGACTGTAAAGATGGAGTCTCCTTTTCAAGGAGACTGCCTTAATGAGGGGCTTGACTTTTGAGTAGTCGATTAATCGACTCCTTGAGTTGATGCATCGACTACTCCACTTTGAAAATTGTGATGCTTTTCGAATCTGTCAGTTTTTGTTTTTATTTGGGGTCGATTCATCGACTCTTTATGAGTCGATTAATCGGCTTTATTTTGGGACATGCGTTTTGTTTCTTTTTTACCTCGATTTCAGTCGATTCATCGATATTCAGAGTCGATTAATCAACTTTTTCACTTCCGGACGTTGCGTCTTTTCACTTAAAGACGTTGCGTGTTTCCATGTGTCGGGACTTATGACGCGCCCGTTTTTAATGGAGTCGATTAATCGACCCTTCTGGTCGATTAATCGATTATTTTGAGGTGTGTCCATCCCGGGAGGACGCCTTTGCGCCTATTTAAATGGAGCAGTCTCTCTCCGATTTTCATTCACTTTGTATCCTATTTTTTTCTGATTGCCTCTGACATTCCGACAGTGTGATCATGGCTTCAACCTCTGCCACACCACAACGACTTTTCCAACGTCCTGCGGGTCATCCACGTGATTAGCCAAGTGGTCGCTTCGCGACCCGAGACCTGTGTTCCGAATATGTATTCGATCTAACGGCATTTCAAGCCCTGCTTGTCTGCGCCGTTTCCCTCGCCTATGCAATGGCTCTCAACGTCCATTTTCTCCTCACTCCGCCTGTGATCAAAGTGTCCGAACGTGTCGTTCGGTTATTCTATCAGAATATGCTGTGGGTGACCGCCTCCGTCGAGAATCAAGTCGCAGCCCACTTCACTGTTTCAATCGATGGGTGGTCGTGCCCGATTTATCCGCACACCATTGCGGAGGTTTTTAATATTTCCTGCGAGCGCCCTCACAATCACACCTTGGGTGAAGAGCTCGACGAGTCTCAGGAGGATATAATCAACTAGATGTGCCGCGGCCTATTTTCTTCTGGGATTGCCACTAGGCGATCGGCGTTACTGCTCCCGCTTTTATTTTGGGATAGTGTGGTATGTAGTAAACTCTACCCTCGTGGCCACATTTTTGAGCGCACTGGCGATCGGGTTCAAGCGCTTTATGGTGCCCACTGAAATTTGTGGATCAACGTGCCCAGAATTCTTCATGATGGCATGTGGCGTTGCCATGAGGATATCGCCAACCCTGCCACTGGTGAGGCACCGTTGATCTACTTTCCTCATTATGTTATGAAGCTGCTTAATTTCCTTCGTTTCCCGTTCTATCGGGATGACGACCTCAGGGATCTCGCATTTTATCGATATGGTGCGACTCAATGGAACCGCAGTATGTGTCTCTTGGGAAATGTCTTTGATGCCCCCGCTGATGCGCCGGCCCAACCTGCTCCACCACGCCAGCGCCGCCGCGTACGCCAGGACGACCATCCTGCCCCTGATCAGGGCCCCGAGGAGGGTGTGTCTTTTGGTTCGCTCCAAGCACAGATTAACTCTTTACACGAGGAGCAGCAGCGGCAACATGGTGCACTCTTACACCGAAGCTACTATGATCGTTCCTTCCTCCATCAGATCGGGCAACGCATGTGGCCTAATAGTTATGATGAGATGTGCGCCAGGGCCCGCAAGGCCGAAGCGGATGGGGATGATTAGTTTGTTTAGTCTAGGATTAGGATTTTTCGTTTTGTGTTGTTTTTCTTTCTTTCATTTAGGCTGTTTATTTTAGGTGTCAAATCAGAAGTGTCCTTGTAATCATCGTGCTTATCAATGAAATAGTGTGTTTTCTAACCTATTTGGGATTGCTAATATTTCTGCTAATTACCGGTTGCATTTAGAGGAGTTAAAGAGCAAAATTAAAATGCCACCTTTCCAATTTTTCAACTCTCTGTCAACTTGGAGTCGATTAATCGAGGGTAATACTCGATTAATCGACCCATTGTAATAAAAAAAAAAAAAAATTAAAATAAAAAAAAAATTTGGGTGTCAATGCATCGACCCCATTGTCGCATCGACCTCCAGGCTCGATTAATCGACCTAAATTTTTTTATTTTTTTTAGGACCGGACTCCCATTGGGACTCTAGTTTCCACTTTTCTTTCGTCTTTGGGATCCCTCAAGCGTAACGCCACACTTTTCATTGTTTCTTTTTTACGGGACACCTCTTTCCACTCCTACTCCAACTCTATAATTTTTCCCTTTATATTCACCTTTAGGCTCACTTTTCATTAACTCTTGCACATCTTTCTCATGGCCCGAAGATTATATCTCACCAGAGTACGGTTATCAAAGATGGAGGAGACTGCTAAAAAGCGGGAGCGCTGCTCTCATCGGACGGTCCCTTTTGCGCATAGCACTGTTGAAATCATCGACCTCGATCCGATGATCATTCCTTCCTGGGGAGAACCATCTAGAAAGAAGGTAAATCGTTCCAAATCTCCTACACCATGCATCGATACTGATATCGAGATAATTGATGTGATTCTGTCACCATCTCCCCCATCTCCATCTCCTCCTTTCACCTCACCGCCTCCATCCACCCAATCGGAGGTGTCTCATCAATTTCCGCTTGATCTTTGGGAGAAATTGTTCCCTATGCCTAAGAACATAAATTTAAGTGGACCTAGGTGGATGGGTCCGCCTAACAATGATTAACGGAGTTGGATTCTTGATTAGTTTAGGATGTAGGATTTAGGATTTATTAGTTTTTTTTTTTCTTTCTTTTTGTTTAGTTTTTTTAGTTTAGGTTGTTTTTAATTCCCTAAAATAGTGTAACCATATTCCCTTCAATAAATTTTTAGTCATGTTCCAATTTGATGCACATATTCTCTGCACCTGATCTTTGTGTTGAGGTACTTTTCAACAGGTTTGGGGGTGAGCTACTTATTTCAATCAATGAGGACATTATAATCTTTAGGTTTGGGGGTATGATTATCTATTTTGCGTCACTTATAAAGTTTATCTATTTTGCGCCACTTATAAAGTTTAAAAAAATAAAAAATAAAAAATAAAAAATTCTCGATCAATCGACAATGAAGGTCGATTGATCGAGAACCCACTCTCGATCGATCGACTCCTTTGAGTCGATTAATCGACAGTAGAAAAAAAAATTTTGAAAAAAAAAAAGAAAAGAAATTTTTTTTATTTTGAAGTCATCATGCACATTATTTTACGATTGTTTTCAAACTTTAGTTGATGATGCATGTGAATTTAATTTTGAGAATACTGATGTCATATTCTGATTACTTGTATCTAAGATGATGAAGCTTAATGTGATATTTTGTGGATAATTTTGATATTCATGTTTAGAATTTTTACACTTATACCAAGCTAAGACTTAGAAATCGATGAACTATTTTGAACGTTGAATCTTAGGTTCTTAGTGGAGACTAAACCCGGTGAGCTTTAGAGCTAATTTCCCGTCATTGATGAGTGAATACATAAACTCAGAGTTTTCTTTGAATACGAATTATTTTGCATGATCTCATACACTTTACTTTGCCTTGTGACTTTGCATGAAATCAAATTCATATTATTGTGTTAGAATGTATTGTATATCTACTCAAGACAAATAGGCTAGGTTACCATCTTTTAAGGACATGATTGAAGACCATCTTTGGCTCGTTTGTACTTAAAATATCTCACCTTATATAAATTTATCCTTCTAGTACCCCTTTGAGCCTATTAAAAAATTTATCTTTATACATTCTTTGATAAGCCACGTTAACCTTTACCCCTTCACCATTTTTGAAAATTCAGCTTTACCCTTCTTATTTCTGAGAAATTAGGAACGAGGGATGAGAATGAACGAAAAGAGAGTAAGTGGAGAGATACTGAGTTGTGGTATTTACTGAGAGTGTATGGCAAAAATATAAAAGAAAAAGGGGGGAGAAAAAGAAAAATAAGATTGTAAAAAACAATAAAAAATATGAGATGCTTCAAGAAAAGGAAATTCAAAAGAAAAAAAAAGTTGAGAAAAATAGAAAAATATTGAGAAAAATAGTGAGAGATTAGAAAAGAAAAAAAAGAGAAATAGAAATATCAAAAAGTTGTTTTCTTTCCGATTTCTCAGAAATTTTGAATCCCAACTTCCAATTCTTTCTTACCTTTACCTGAGCCCCATTACAACCCTACAAAAAGACCTTCATGATTTGATCTTGTAATGGTAACTGCCTTGTGGAGAGTAAATATGTGATACTTATGACACTTGATATGACATGCTTAGGATATACAAGTATCTTCTTATGAGATTTATTTTTGTTCATTGATTACATCGTGTTTCATTTATCATGTGAGACCTTTTTATTTGCTTTGTATTGATCTCTTACATGTGTGCGAAAACTTACCCATCATCGGAGTGATTTTATTTCAAGAGTATACCTAAAGTGAGGATTGAGTCTAAACAATAGGTCCGACGGTTTCTCGTTTGAGCTAGTTCTGAGATGGATGAATTTTGGTTTGGGTATGCACACATTTCACGTTTAAGCATGAATGGATGAGTTATCTAACGATTTGAGCATTAGACTAATTTGAATGGATACTAGTATGAATAGTATAACATTGTTATTTAAAATTGAGAATTTGCATGTTGAATTGATTAATGATTTTGAGTTTTGAATGGTATATATGTTATCAAAATCATATTTTGAAAGCTCAATTTTATCGATGATTTCAAAAATGTATTGAAGTTTGTGGGTAACTTCACTGTAAACCCTCAGGAGACACAACTCCTCCACTAGGGATCACTTAGGGGTTTAAAGGCTTGTTGCACATGCTAAGTGCAATCGTGCTCCCTACGAAAGTGGCATTTATTTTCTTTAGTTTGCTTTGCTCAAGAACTAGCAAAGTGTAGGTTTGGGGGTATGATGAGTACTGAAATATGATGATATTTCACCCCTAAATACCTATATTTAGCCATCCGATGAAGGCTAACTGATAAGAATGATTAGATTTGAAGTGTTTCAGGTAAATACAAGCCAAGTATAGAAAACAGCCCAAGATTTCTGAAAATAATGTCAAAACACTGCAACTTTGGGTCATCGAGAACTTAGGGAGACTTGCAGCTTCCTTTGGCCCTTCAAGACGGCTGAATCATGAAATTGTCAAAGCACCTAAGTTGTAGATCTTTCCGTCCGCTTTCCAACGGCGTAAGAATCACCTCCATCCGAGTTTGGGACAGAAAGTTATGGCCGAAATACTGAAGACGTGTCTGATACAAAAAGTGTGTTGGAATTCAGGGATTTCTGGGAGTCGATGCATCGACCCTTTTGGTCGATTAATCGAGGAAAAAGAAGTGTCAGACACGGAACTGACAATTTAAAGCTGACTTTTAACCTCTTTTGTAGGGTCGATGCATCGACCCTATTGGGTCGATTAATCGACTCCAACTTTTGCGGCTGGGACACTCTTGCGGCTGGGAAACCTACGCGACGTGCATCTATTTAAGGCCGACTCAAACACTTCGAATAAAAAAAAAGGAGGAATTAGGAGAATTAGAAATAGGAGATTAGAGTTTTAGTTTTTGCTTTTCTTTTTCATAGTTAGACATAGAGATAGAGAGTTTTCTTTATTATTCCTTTTTTAGAGCTTTGTTCCTTTAATTTTTCAGTACTCACTCCTTCAGTTTATTATTATTTTTGTTCAAGTTTATTCCTGCATTAATTTCGTTTCTGAAGATCATCGTACTTTTGGATCAAAGTAATTTCTTTTGAAGTTGAGGTATTCTTAATTCATTAAATTTATGTTATTTTCCCTTCCTTATTTATTTATATCATTTAATTACAATATGTGCGGCTAAATTCATAAGGATGGGGATCTAATGATTTCCATCCGAGGGATGTACTTTTAATAATATAAATTTAGGATTAAAATATGAGATCTTATTTTATGGTTGTTGTGTTATCATGAACAGATGAAATCCTCGCCACTAACTGGGATCGCGTGTGTCGAGCCATGCCCGGGATCTCAGATCTGTGACGGTAATTTTACCCAATTATTGTTATATGGTCTTTTTGCTTTCATCGTGTGGATCAAATTACGATTATGATCCGGGATCGAGTGTGCTGAGCCATGCCCTGGATCTTGGATCTGTAATGGTAATTTTATCTTAATTACTCCCTAATCTGAAATCAAGTGTGCCGAGCCATGCCCTTGATTTCAGATCTATGATGGTATTCTTGTTAAAATTTTCACCCACTTTGGGGATGATTTTTATTTGAACCTGAGATCATGTGAGCCGAGCTATACCCTTGATCCCAGATCTATATATAAAAATCATCTCTGAAGTTAAGTCCTGATTGCAAGGATGCAACGTGGAACCTATTGGGGTTTTGACCATTTATCTTCCATAAAAGATGTTTGTTTTCAATGACATATCTCATAGCTTAATCCTTAGATTTGTATTATGGGAAGAACAGACCAAAGATGTGATAGCCCGATTTTCGTTACTCAAAAATCTGCCATCAGCACGACCTTCGAGGTCATGCACCTTAAATCTAAGCGGAACATGACATAACGATTAAAAGTCAATAGTTTAAATTACCAAGCTTCAAATCAATTTAGTCTCCATATTTCAATAAGGTCTAGCAACTAACAGACTGTTCCAGTCTCATGCCAATTCAAGAGCAGAGGAACTACCTTGACCCATAAATGATAATCTTTTCACCTTTGATAGTTTACCAAAAGAAAAGTATAGTATTTAATTACATTTAAAAGAAAGGACTTGACGTGCCAAGCCACGAGTACTCTCTACTCACCACTTCTAAACGTAAAGCACTTCTAAAAGAATTCCTCGGGAGGAGGTTCTAACTCTTCTCCGTCTGCGAAATCCAAACCCTTAGGATCAACGTCTCTCGAAACCTGTGTTGCTGCGACTGTTGCACCTGCGACGTATAGTCTAAGGGATGAGCTACATCCTAGTTCAATAGGGAAACGTAAAGAACATATAGATTAATTCTGACATATATGTTGTGTAGTAAAAGAAAAGTATAGTTTATCTGCTATCACTATCTGGGAGGCATTCGAAATAACTGAAGGAAAAGGTGAACACCACTACTTACTTTACATAGTTTTATTCTTTCTCATCTTACTCGTTTAGTTGTGATTCCGGCCTAATAACTTAACTCTTTAACTTAAATAGTCCCCGAGCAATATAGCATCGAGCCCCGATGGAATACCCACCATCGTCGTCTAACTAGACAGTTATCAATTTTTGCATTCCCTGAGAATACTGCCCCAAGCCCCTTTCTCCTAGGTGGCGGGGTCTACTGTTAAATCTACATCCCTGGGATGTGCTACTGTATACGGATTAACCGCCGTACCGGTCACGGATATCCTGTCGAGTCAGTCGTGGGTATCCCGCCACGTCGGTGGGGTATTCTAAACAAACCTTAAATAACAAAAATATCAAGTGTGCCTTACATGTAGTTATTCACCGTGATTGTGCTAATTTTTAATATATTAGGCCTTATCACTTTACTTTCTTTTCCCCACTGATTCTCATCTGCACCCCTGGGATGCTACTGATATGTTGTATCATGTAGGTATTCATCTTGTAGTTCTTGCGTCCCCTTGGAACCTCTGGCTTCATTTTCTGAAGTCAACACACACACGCTCTATTTATGTGGCATGATGAGATACTTAGTTTAACAATTAAATCTGTACTACACATATGCGAAACTGAACAATGTACATGTTTCGATAAGGTTCCCTACCTCAAGGCAAAACCCAGTGGTCCCTTCTCGTAGTGATGACACGTACCGATCTTACGTCAATCTACATTTCATGCGAAAAGACATGCCTTAGAATGGTCATTAGTGGTCACTAGCACTCCTTGAGCGCATAGTTCACATGAGGTATATTTGTATTCATAAAAGAACTAAATTTTAGTTTTGGTGTATCGCTCGAGCGGTTGCTTAGCCTCGCTTGAGTGACCTCTTAACCTCGCTCGAGCGGTTGCGAAGCCTCGCTCGAGCGGCCTCTTATCCTCGCTCGAGCGGTTAAAACGAGGTGTCGGATTACCGCCACATGAGCCTACTTTTTTTCAATATGGGTCTCGAGCGAGCCCTAACGCACTATTCCTGTGTTATATATATCTCCCTCGCTCGAGCGAGACGTTTAGATCGCTCGAGCGAGGGCGGAAACCTTTACTTCGTGATTTTATTCAAGAAATCTATTCTATTTATTTAAACCTTAAATAAAATTAATCGGCCATTGCCCCTAAACATTGTAGGTTATCATTAAGACATACCTAAGCACTTCTCAAGCATTATCTCTTACCTAAATCGGCGGATTTCGTAGTCGGCTCGATCCAACGTTCGAATCCTGTTAGAAACGAAGAGATCTCTACGGTTCTGGTTCGACCTTCTCTCCGGGTCTTCCACCGGTTTACACTCCAACAAGGCCTTAGCCCTTCCTCCCTACAAGTCTCTCTTTTCTCTTTCTCTATTTTCCTCCTCTCTATTTAGGTTAACATGATGTTACGTAGGGGAGATACTTCTCTCCACTTTCACTTATATAGTGAAAGGAAAGGAAAAATATAATATGTTATACACATATACACACCGTGTGTATATGTTGACTCAGGTTTCCTTATGAACCACACATACACGTGCGTGGCATGTGGCTTATATGGTTCCGAAAATCTGGGGTTGTTACAAAAGATGGGAGGATTTAGTATCTTCATCTTTATCTTTATTTTTGAATTATCAATTAAATTTTAGTTTGTAGTCAGTAATTGTCATCTCACAAAATCAAATCATAAGATTGGTAGGGTACTGTTAGATCTTAGTGGATTTCTTGAATTACTGTCTTGTCTTTTTAGATCTTTCAAAATTAGTCCTTGTGGGAACGATCTCGTACTCTGCACCCACTATATACAATCTGATTCATGCTCTTGCGAGTAAAACATTACAATTAAAATTCACATCAATGTATCTATCAATTTGCTAGAAAAATAGTTTAAAACATGACAATTATGCCTTGAAGTTTACTGATGGTTTGCATGCTTTATTTATTCTCAAACTGTTCATGAATTACATTGATTAGGCCTAAAGCAAAACTTAAATCTTCAACTTAAATAGTCCCCGAGCAATATAGCATTGAGCCCCGATGGAATACCCTCCATCGTCGTCTATATAGACAGTTATTATATTTATTCCCTGGGAATACCACCCAAGCCCCTTTCTCATAGGTGGCATGATTAAATCTCATCTCAACATCCCTGGGATGTGCTTACTGTATACGGATAAACCTCTGTACTGGTATATAGATTGGCCGCCGTACCAGTCACGGATATCCTATTGAGTCAGTCGTGGGTATCCTGCCACGTCGGCAGGGTATTCTATTCAAACCTTAAATAACAAAAATATCATGTGCTTTACATATAGTTATTCACCATGTAAAAGTGCTACTTTATATCAGTTAGGCCTTATCAGTCGTTATTCAATCTTACCAACATTCCTGGGATGTCTAAATTACTCGTATCACATTGATGCCTTTATCACTTTCTCATCCCCTGGGGATGCCGCATTTTCATTAGCTTACTTGGTCTTAGTTACTCGCATCACACTGATGCCTTTATCACTTTCTCATCCCCTAGGGATGTCTCATTCTCATTTAGTTTCTTGGTGTCACACACACACCCTTTTTACAAAGATTTATAGAGTTAAAACATTTTCAAATTGATTTCTATATCACTACATACATGCTCTTTCAATTAAAGTACATATTCAAGGTGTTCCCTACCTCAGGTCTCTGAAGGTCCCTGCATCAAGGTCCCACATGGCCCCTTATGCTAGCTCTCACACGTACCACCTATGGTACACCATAACACATACAACATATCACTAAAGTTGCAATAGAGAAGGTCCTAGACCCTCCATGAACCCCAAGGTCCAATTAAGAAGTCCAATGAAACTACCAAAATTGATTAATCGGTTCCCAAAATCGATTAATCGAACCCTAAATCGATTAATCGATTCCCAAAATTGATTAATCGAAATCTAAAATCAATTAATCGATCCCAAATTAATTAATCGAAATCCCCAAAATGGTTAAATCGATTCTAAAATCGAGTAGTCGAAAATCCAAAATCGACTAATCGATCCCAAATCGATTAATTGAAATCCAAAATCGATTAATCGATTTCCCAAATCGATTAGTCGATTTCCCCAAGTCTTATTTCTCCAGCCACTGGAGGTACCCAGTCGATTAGTCGATTTCTAAATCGATTATTCGATTTTCAAAATTGATTAATCGATTTTCAGATCGATTAATCAAAATCGGGCATCCTTGCCTTTTCAACTTCCAGACCAAAATCGATTAATCGATTCTCAAAATCGATTAATCGACTTGGCCAGACTCAGCCCCTTTTCGGGCTGATCTTCCAAATCTTTTCTCTCTATTTTTCTTTCTTTTCTATCCATTTAATTTTATAATTTTCAACTACACTTGACTGAATTTAACTATCAAACATCTATGCATTTAATTCTAATAAAACTCACCTCAAATCAATCTCCTAATGGATTGAATGGTTAGGGTTCCGGCTTTTGCTTCAACGATTCCACTAACATTGAATCCGACATTTATTGCTCGATCTCCTCTTGATTTGCATTAACTCCTAGCTCTCACTCTCTCCTTGGTCTCTCTCCCTCTCTTCTTAACTCTCTTTACGAAACAAAACAAAGGAACCCTTAGGTTATTAAAACCCTTATAACCTCTTTCTAGTTTCAGTGTTAAGCACATACACCAGAGATAGGTATATGTGGCTCTAAACTAATACCATACACTACACTTAGGTCACATTTACATCACATTAGCTCATCACCTCACGAGTCCACTATTTGACCATCATGTGGTCAAACCTATGACCAGTCGGGCACAGATCCCGAGGTCACTGTTTGTCGCTCAAATTTTTGGGATATTACATTACCGATGTGTAGATATTAAAGAAAATCAGTAAAAGAGAGCTAAAATATTAATCTTTGTCAAAATGAACTCAAAAAGAGCTGTAAAAGATGATTACACGTAAAAAGATGATTGCTATATACTGAGAACTAGAAAATCATGAAAAGAAGATTAAGCACTGCTACTAAAGAAGAAAATGAGAAATCGTAATTTACGATTCCCTAAAAGACGTTCAAGAAGCTAAAGCGATACATAATGAAAAGCGATGAATCGTAATCTAGAGAATCATCCAATAAAAAAGCTATAAAAGATAGAAAATCGTAATTTACGATTTTCCAAAAAAAGAGAAGAAAAGAGATAATCGTGATTTACGATTATGATTATGAAACTTTCCTGTTGACTATCATTGTTGTTGATCACGTGAGAATCTCCACTGCCATGAGCAGAATTAGAGGAACTCTTGAATTAGAAGTTTGGTTGATCACGGATCTGAGAAGATTGGTGAAGATAGAATCCAGAAGATCTCTACTGTGGAACAATCCAGAAATACATCGACTAAAGGAAGCAAGGAACTATAAAATTAGAATTAGAGTTATATTAGGATAGTTTTATTTCTTTTATTAGAATTAGAACTTGTATACCAACTCTTTCTGATCTATAAATAAGAAAGTTTGGTATAGGAATAAGCATCGAAAAATTTTGCAGCATCAATTGACAACTGAGATTTGTGTTTTCTCCCGATCAAAGTAGTTTAGGATTTATAAAGTAACATCGTCCACAGTTCTCTAAGGTCTTGCCTGACTACCAAGGATGAGGAAGCTGAAAGATCAATCCTTTGGATGGTTCTACTTTTGCTTTCTAGTTTAGATTTTATTTTCTTTTATTTCCTACTTTGTAAATATCTTCATATTTTAATTTAAATTAACGACTCAGATTGAGGTTTGCAGATTAGTGTAACGATTTTTATTTTTCTATCTTTAGTTTTGTAAAATTTGATTGATGCCCAAGTTTTAGGGGATTGTTGATTAGATTAAATCTGTATTGATAGGATTTTAGTATTGATTAATGACCAATGCTAGGAGACTTGATATATAGTGTAACGGTACTGTTTAAATTTATAAATATCAGATAGCTGAAGATTGTGATTGACGACCATAATCTGAAGAAGGATTAGGATTTATTTTCTGTAAATTTAGTTTAAAAATAATTTTTTATTCATATTTCTCCAGTAGTTTAGGAACTTAAAAGATAAGTTCAAAAGTTTTCATAAAAATTAAGTTAATATTATTTAACCTATCTCTGTGAGGACGATCCTTTGCTACTACTATGATTTCCATTGTGCACTTACAATTGGTTAAGAGTTAATTAGATACACATATAAATAGTCCAATCACGCTAGCAAAGAGCTATGCTATACACAGCCTTATTCTCTTTAGACACCCATTAATCAATCTTATCTAAGAAACCACTACAGATGATATCTAAGCTAGATATCAATAAAGAAACCTATTAGTTTTTTAAGATCTTTGCAACTAAAGAAATTTCATGGTTCTCCAATTGTAGTTAAGGATTTCCAACAAATGATTTTTTTTTAATGATCTCACTCTCACTCTACCTTCCAGATTCCATTTCTTGGTGTAATTGTAAAATATTTGGGTGGTCAAGCGTGAAGACATGGTTCAAGTCTAGAGAGTAGTCCCTTTGTGTATAAAAGTTAAACATTAAGTTTATATCCTGTCCACCCTGTTGGATTTCACGGATTTATGTGGCCCTTAAGTCACACGTCATGGTAAAGGTCAAATAGTCCAATTTGTTAACTTAGAGAGATGGTAGAACACTAGTTGTTGTCAAACTAGAAGGTTCCAGTTATATCAAGGGTTGTGATTTTATCCAAACATATGTGTAGTAATCCTGACCGTTAGATTCCTTGATGGGCAAGTTTTTAACCTAATTGGCTAACCTATTTAAAGGGAAATAGAGTCCCTCATTCTACACACAATACACGTATCAATTGAATTAGAAGAATTTAAGGGAAACCCATCTTCTCTATGGTGTGTAAAGAAAGAAAAGGCTCTCTATCAAATCATCGATTGCTGAATTATTGCTCAAGGCTAAATCCTTGCGTGAAAAACTATACGCTATAAGGTATGCTAAAGTTTCATTTAATTTTCGCTTTTGATTGCGGGGAATCCTAATAAAACTAATAAGTGGTATCAGAGCTATTAATTCAAAAGTAGTCTTTGTAGTAGATATGCCACCCCTGAATGTGGCATTAATGGTGGCCCTGATCATCAACATGACTAATGAATTAACGTTATTCCATTTTTCAAAAAATTTCTTATCCCTAGCAGGAGAATCCTGGGTAACCTCCGCAGGTTTAGGCGTGGTAAACACAAAGGACATGTCTAAAATCTCAAAATAAACGTCAAGAGTCATTTTCCAAGTATTGAAATTAGACCCCAAAACCAGCTCTATTCCTGCTATGTGTTTGATAATTGACAAGAGATCCATCGCTTCAAAATTTTAATTTAGGATCACCTTTTGAAAGTCAACACAAAAATAAAACTTAATCAATTCTTTAGATTTAATCCCTTTCGCTTGAACCAGGGGCTTTGGTTCAAACGTATGACGTAGCACTATGTGCACATGTCATCTTCAAGGAAAGCCCTTGGCAACATCACATCTCACCTTTGGGCAAACATGTGCCATGTTTTGCCTTTGCTTCCAACCTCGTAAAATGTGTCATAGACCTAGCCTCTATGGTTTGACTAGAATCAGACATTTTTTATACCTTTGGTCAAATAAGGTTATCCTATCTAACCATCTCATATAAAACTATTCTATTCGCACACACTACGCCAAGTACCTATGATACCTTTGGGCTGTACACAAACACTCAACGCAATGGTACGCTTAGTGATCTTAATAGAGAAAATATTTCAAACTCAGAAACTTTAAAATTTGTGAATTGTCTACCTTTGGGTAAGAGCCAACTCACTCGCCAAGCATCCCCAAACGATCACTCAGTTCTCCATAAACCCTATAGGAAAGAACCAACCATTATGATCAAGAAATTTCATATTTCAGTTCTTACAATTAAGGTTCCAATGTCAAATTTATACATTATTCAGATTAAAAAATGTAAGGAATATAGTCCAATTCAACTTTAATATGTTCACATATTTAACTTTAAGTTGAATTCTTTATCATCAAAATAATCTAAAATTTAACATGAAAAGATGGTACAAAATCTCTTGCACATAAATTTAAGTGACATAGACATGTAGATCAAAGCCTTAAGTTAACATTTTATAAAAGATAAAACTTTAGGAGTGTGCATGAGACATATATCATTAAGCCATTAAATACAAATAATTCATGAATTTAAATTTAATTATAACTTTGATTAAAAGCACTCAAATATAATTTTTTTTTTATCTAATTACAAAATGTCAAAAAGATATCAGGTCATAAAAATGTTACAACAGAGAGCTCTTGTGCAAAAACAAACCTTAAAAATAGATCCAAAACATCTAAAAAAGTTAAAATTCATATATAATGTCCCAAAAGTGGACCTGTAGATAGCCCATAAATGGCTAAAAAAGGATAAGGAATAATATGGGTCAAAATTAGGCCTTAAGGGCAAACGGATCGTGTCTAACGGGCTAATCGGGTTATGAATCATGAGCCAGGTTGAGTAATGAACTAGACTGCACCATGGGCTAGATCGGGTCATGACCCGAGTTCGGCTATCGATGGGGCCGTGTTACAGACCGGGCCAGATCACAGACTGGGCCTGGTTATAGACCAGGCAGGGTCTTAGACCGGGTCGGGTATGTGGATGGGTCAGTTTGGGTTGAATCGGGTTAAGTTGTCAAGTCATCTAGAGTTGGAGAAGCACCAACATTGGTGCTCCAACTACACATGCAACAATAAGCCATTCTCTTGCTTTATTATAGGAAGAGAATCCTACACGAAAATGGAAACCAAGATTTCTTCTTCTATAGTCGTCTTCTTCTATTAAAAGGGACCAATGACCTTTAGGCCTCTTTTATTTACAGCCACCCTACAACCTACCACCACCCAAAAGTGGCACAGTCCACCAACCAGTCGCCGGCGGATGGCCGGGCAGTCCGACAATTGATGGTGACTCCGGTGATGGCCGATGATGACCCAATCGCTCGATGAACCCTCAAGAAAATAGGAAAAATCTTGAAAATAAAAAAAGACTATCAAAATTTTATTTTTTCACTACAACCCATCCAAACAAAAAAATAATATATGTGAATAATATTTCCTGAAAATCTATGTATCGGCAAGTTAAAATCCTTCGAAATATTAATCTAAGGATTAACAAAACCCTTAATGATGAGAATCGGTACGGTAAAGTCGATTATAGGTTTGGCTCTGATACTACTTGATATTTGTGGGCCTTTTTCCTATTACTGCTTGTGGCAGTAAAAGGTATTTTATTACCTTTATTGATGACTACTCCAAATACATATACATCTTCTTATTAGAGGCGAAAGATCAAGCTTTAGATGTCTTCAAGACCTATCAGCTAGAAGTAGAAAATCAACTTAGGAAGAAGATAAAGACTATGCATTCAGATCGAGATAAATAATATTTTGGTAGAATGGGTCATGATGGTGTCAATCATGGACCATTTGTGGAGTACTTACAGACTCAATGCATTGTTCCACAATATACTTCTCCTGGCACTCCACAGCAGAATGATATTTGAGAAAGGAGAAATCGTACTTATCAGGAGGTTATTCGTAGCATGCTTGGTCACTCTACACTTAAAGAAGAGTTTTGGGGTGAAGCCTTGAAGACAACAGTTTAAATTTTCAATAGGGTTCCTTGCAAGGTTGTACCCGAGACTCCTTACAAGAGATAGACAACTAAGGATCCAAAGCTCGGACATTTACATATATTGGGTTGTAAAGCTGAAGCTAAGTTTTATAATCTCAACATTAAGGAGTTGGATCCTCACATAGATAGTTGCTATTTTATCAGTTATGGGCATCGATCTAGGACTTGGAGATTTTATTGCCCTGGAAGAATCATTGATATTTCTGAGGTCCATATAGCTAACTTTCTGGAGAATGGCGAATCTAGTGCATAGACACCCCATTTTAGCCCTCTCGGAGTATACAAACCCATTCGATCAACCCTTGGCCTTGCCCATGACTTTTGGAAAGGGACCAATCTTCTCTAAAAGTCCTAAAAACT
This sequence comes from Chloranthus sessilifolius, assembly GCA_021018995.1. NCBI lineage: Eukaryota > Viridiplantae > Streptophyta > Magnoliopsida > Chloranthales > Chloranthaceae > Chloranthus > Chloranthus sessilifolius. Next base: position 15,777,627 of record CM037595.1, on the reverse strand, counting down.
TGAAAACTCCATAATCTGGGAATTATGCACCACAATAATAGTATATGGCTAAGCCCCAGGCCCTGTTGACCGAAGGTCAAAGGTCGAGCCAGAACCCTGCCTATATATTCCCCATTTAAAAACTCAGATGTGAACTTTTTTTATCAGACTTTGGATTTTAGTAATACTTTGATATGATAGAAATTATGGGTTTTAAAGTTTCGTAAAAAGGCTTGTCAATTGAAAGTTAGAAAATTGACCAAATTACAAAATATCAAATTTTATTCTTAAACTGGAAAGTTGACTTTTTATTCTTTGAGATTTTTTATCTGAAACTATTTTTATTGAATTCAAATGGGGGGTATTTCGTTAAATAAATGGAAAGGAAAGAGTTATGACATTTATTTAAATGATATTACATGTAAATATATATGCCTATCTGATTTTACTTGCCTACCTGAAATCTTAACCCATAGACCCAGACCCAACCAAGCCTGGGAGGTTCCTGAATTCCTCGAATGACCACCCGTTCATAATTGGTCCCCAAGTTGGACTCAACTTGAATTCTCTGAACTGCTCGTAGCCTCGAATTCCATGCAGATTAGCTTGTGTGCAATTCAATTAAGCACGTGACCCATTGCGCGAAATCAGTCCAACTTGGACTTGGCCTAAGCTTCAGTGCGCCACCTGAAATTTCAAATTCTGTGCTTATACCAACGCATGGAATTGATTGTGCGCATCCCTTCATACGTGGAATTCGTCCAGACTTGGACTCTAATTCCCCTGACCGCTCAAACTCCCCGATCTCGTGCAAATCCCCCTGCGCGGAATTGGATTCCATGCATCTATACATACGCAGAATTTGTTCCAAAGCATAATGGCCTGGCATGCACGAATTCACCAATTAAGCGCAGAACCCTTTACACATAATTCAATTAAGCTCAACCTTCTATGCACAGAATTCACCAATCTTGCACATGCCTGGCATGCACGAAATTAGCCTGTGACTTATAAAAAGACCCCCCTACCTCGCCCAAAAAAGATATCCAGCAATCGAATTTTTGAGTTTCTCTCTTCCAAGCTTAGGGATTTTGAGACTCTCTTCAACGCCCGACTTCAGGTAATCTTTTAGTATCTAGTTCTTAATTCTTTGGTTCTAGATTCTAGTTCTCAATTTTTATGCTAGTTCCTATTTTTTTTGTTCTAGTTCTTAATTCTTAAGTTCTAGATCTCAGTTCTTAGTTCCTGATCCCTAATCCTTAAAATTTCAAATTCTCAGTTTTTAATCCTTCCGCCTTTAATCATCAATTTAAACTCAATCTTTTCAAAGTTAGTCTTAGCCATAAAACAATTTACTATTCTTCTTTCTTTCAAGCCTCTCCTTTTGAAAAAATATGAGGTTTTCTTTGGGGCTTCCAAAAAGGGATCGAGCTACCTTTTAAGTGCAGACTCTTCCCTGGGAGCCCCAGGTAGTCAAGCTAGCAGCCCTAGCCTACTAGTCTTGACTCTCCAAGAAGTATTGAAGGAGGAAGTGCTTAGCCTAGAACTGATTAGGTCTCTAACCTCTTCTGGTTTTTAAGCCTTAGCAATGCGATTTGCCTAAGGGAGCTTATGGAGGGTACCCGGGAATAGGACCGTTCCTCCTTAGCATAATAGGCCACAACCCTTTTTTTAATTAGACTCCTAGTAGAATTAGGAGACTAGGTTAATTAGACTCCCGGTAGGATTAGGAGACAAGATCAATTAGACTCCCAGTAGGATTAGGAGATTAGATTCGTTAGAGTCCTAACAGAAGTAAGAAAGATAAACTAGTTGGATTAAAGGCAACCCAATGCTATTGAAGTTGGCCAGCTGATGTTCAATAAAGGAGTTTAACCTGCAAGCCCCCGCTCTTCTTATAGCGTGATCAGTGACGTGTTGCAGCATCGATAAATATCTGCAGTTGGCGATCACATCAACCCAGTAATTCTTCATTTAAAAATCACCTTTTCCTTTCACCAATTTAATATTTCGTAGTTTATTATTCTACCGCCCTAGCTAGAGTCCACTCAGACCGAATTGGACAACTTATTTCGGGAACCGAAATGAACCCAGAAAAAGCGCGTACCAACAGACTGGCGATCACGATGGGACTCCTTTCACTAGGGTTGCCCCGATTTAATTAATTTGGTTTTCATTTTTTCTCTTTGTTTAATTTAGTATTTATTTTCGCTTTATTCTATCACTTTTCACACACACTCACATTGTGTACCTAGCTTTTCGAAAATAAAAAATATAATAATAAAAAAAGATAATAAAAAAAATAAAAAATAAAACTATTTTAAAATGTCGAACTTTAATAATATCGACCCACCCTCATGGGGCTCCCATAGCGACCTAGAGTATAACGTTAGGCCATCTCCATGGATAGCCCAACGTCGTGCCAGGGTAAATACGGTCAGTGAGAGCGAAAAATACCCCTTCGTTCCATGAAATACAAATCACAACAACAGCAATGGAGAAAGTGACAACGGACAGATTTCCACTGCTAGCCAAATTGTGGACCACACTGGTAACAAGTTGATGAGGGGAGGAAAAGAAGCCGATACCCTACTACAGTCCTTCGCCAGTTAATGCAAAGTTGTAGCAGACCAGAGGCTGAGGGATGAACGACAAGTTACCCAGAGAAGTCAATAAGAGGAAAGGATGCCGACTTCTCCATATGCTTCGACTCCTGTGACACATAACACACATACCCCTCACATCCCCTATAACGACTACCACTAAAGACAAACCTTCCCCAAGACCTCAAAAGACGACACCACCATAAACATAGACGACCTCTCTCGACTTCTAGATGACTAAATGGCTAAGAGAGAACGCTCAAGACAGTCCTTTGGATTCGACAAATTCTGTTGGGACACTTACCATACCTATTGGCTTTAAACCACAAAAATTCAACAAATATAATGGTACAGACAATCTAAAACACCACTTAGCCCTATTTTGCAATGACTGTCGACCCATACATAATAACTAGGGCCTTCTCATTCACTACTTTCGGAGGTATCTGAAAGGAGAATCCCTTGATTGGTTTTCAACTCTGCCTCTAGCTGAAATCGAGACCTTCAAAGATTTAGTTGATAGATTCTTAGACCAATACCAACACCTCAGTCATGAAGAAATCAGTCTTGTTGACTTAATGCACACAAACAAGAAGACGACAAAGACTTCGCAACGCTCGCTAACCCCCAGAGGAGGCTCGCTACCCGAACAGGAAATCAAATAAACAAAAATGATGTGATAGAGATTGTGATCATGAATACCCGAGAACCCCTTCGAAGAACTCTCATCTTAAGCGACTATCACGACTTCATCAGCCTCTATCAATGTGCTTTATGCATGGAGCATCGCCTGAAGAATTGGGACCTTGATCTCTCTACCCTAACATCCAACGGACCCTCCTCCAATGACCCTGAGACAAACAGCCTAAATGAGACTCTAATCCCTGAACAAATCAACACAAACCAAGGAAAAAATCAAACAAACCCTCAACAATACCACCCATATGACAAAGCTCAAGATCTATTCCCAAACCTATCCCTAACCAAAACCAATTACCACGCACAAACCAAGATCAACACCCTTACCAACCTTTATATAGCAACCAATACACAAACCCGCACTATGATCAAAACCAACTCCTCGACACTGTGCAAACTAACATCACCTGCTACAACCCATTGTTTGAACAAACTCCATCAAGCCCTCAACCCACATATGATACCGTACACTAAGTCACTCCTGCCCCATTGCACTCGGCTAGCCTAATTCGGAGGATTGAACTCCCTTCAGACCATGTCCATTCACGACCAACTAACCCTGTCATATGTACCTATAAACGTGAAATCACCTTTCTCCCTGAAGCAGCCACTATGATCATTAAGACCCAACCTATCACCGAATTCACCCCTAAACTAACCCAACCCATCACCAAAATTGACACACTTACCCTCGAACCTACTCGACCTACCTTCGAACTCGATAACTTACCCACCAATGAGTCAACCACTATGTTTCCTGATCTTGCACCTAAACCAACCTTACTATTAATACCTGGACAACTTACATTCCGGTTCTACAAGAACTTCCTGAACTAATCTATCCATATACTACAACACCATTCAAACTTAAACCAATCACAAAACTAAACTCTGAACCCAAACCCGTAATCAAATCTATCCCTGAAATCACCAGCCCTCTCACTTCAGAACCAATCCACCAACATACTACGACACCATTTATACTTAAACCGATCACGAAACTATACTTTAAACCTGAACCCATAATCGAATCAAAACCCCTAATCAAACATACTCTGGAATTAATCCCCGAGCCCAAACACATTATCGGACACATCATCCAACACATCACCCCACCAGCCTTAAACCCGACCCTTGAACTAATCTCTACATCAAATTCAAAATATGAACTCATCGCCTCACTGAGCTCAGAATCAACTCTCGAATCAACTTCTATGCCCACTTCAGAACCTAAACTCACTACCACCTCACCAACTTCAAAACAAAATCTCGAACCCGAATCTATTATCAAACATACCCTCGAACCATCCATTTCACTCACCCTAGAATCAACTGTCGAACCTATCTCAGAACCAACTCATAAATCAATCTCTACACCTGCCTTAAAACCTAAACTCACCATCGAACTTATCATCTCACCAACCACGAAACTGAGCCCCAAACCCAAACCTATTATCAAAACTAAACCTATCATCGAACCCAAACCTAAGCCTGTTATCAGACCCGACATTGTCACCAAACATAAATCTACTGTCAAACATAAACTTGTCACTAAACCTATCATTAGACTTAAACCTGTTATTAGACCGAACATTGTCACCAAACCTAAATCCACCATCGAACATAAACCTGTCACCAAATCTAAGCCTATCATCAAACTCAAAGCAATCATCGAACCTAAAATTGTCACTAAACCTAAACCTATCATCGAACCTAAACTTGTCACAAAACCTAAACCTATCATTGGATCTGAACATGCCATCAAACTTGAACCTATCGTCAAACCTAAATCGATCACCGAATACAAACCTAACATCAAGCCTCAAACTATCGGTGAATCTAGACCTATCCTTTAACATGAACCTATCACCGAACCTAAACCCATGATCGGACTTGAACCTGTCATCTGATACGAAACCAAAAATATCATTGAACTTAAACCAAATGTCGAACCTCATCCCGAACCTATCATCGACACTACACCCATCCACAAGCTCGAACCCACCATCAAAGGTGAACCCGCCATCAAATACAAACCCATTGTCAAACTTGAACCTGTCATCAAACTCGAGCATGTTATCAAACATAAACCCATCACCAAAATCGAACCTATCCCTACAACGCCAACTCCACTCACCTTTGAGCCAACCACCGAACCTATCAAGGAGCCGATCATCTCTCCCACTCTTGAAATAAGAAAAACTTAAATCTTGCTACCCTAATCAATATCCAAATCAACATGTCAGAGAACTCTCAAATCCCACCACAACACTAAATCGACATCATAACTAAGACAGATTCTAACCATCGAATCCAGATTTTCGTGGACCTCACAATCAAAATCGTCAAAGAACACCAACAGGCAACAAAATCGCTACGTCAAACAGTCAACACAGAGTTTCCCTGAAAAATTATAAACAAAACTTTAAAACAACCTAGCGATAAATCCAAAGTGTGAATTAAACAAAATAAGCAGAATCAAACAAAACTAAAAATCCACACGCCAAGGAAGGGTCAACCATGGTCCACACTTCCTTATCTTCTCCTTCTATTCTGCCTTTGTCTCACCTTTTCACTCTCTTTACGAAATCAACATCACACTCCCCTTCAACTGACTCCTTTCATCAACCCAAAATAATACAACTCAAAAATTTTCTCGAATAACCACCAACTAAAAATAATAACATTACACAAAACCTCATGGGAAGGACCTTGCCTCATACACCAACTTTACAACATGCCCCACTCCATTGAGAGACTAAAGAAGGTCCCTCCGGACAATGAATCTCCAAACATAAAAGACTTACCAAAATAAGAAATCAAAAACACCATGTTAATCAGTGAAAAACACCATTTTTCACTCCCTAACATAACCTTTAAATGGACCTTTGAGCTGCTTAATAATGTGTTTCAAGTGTTGTTTTGTAGTTAGCAATAATCTACAAAGAAATGCAGCAAGCCATGCATAAAAGGCCAAAAAGGAGGAAGAGAAAAGTTAACCTCTAACTAATGAAGAAACCTAGGCATAACAGCAGCAGTAGCAACAACAAAGGCTCACAAATGTACTTGTCGAGCAGTGCTGAAGATGAAGACAGAACCTATCGAGCAGTACTGATTGCTGGAGTTCAACTTGTTGACCAGTACAAGGGTACCTATCGATAAGACACCTAAAGCCAACTAAAGGAACGCTGAATTGCACCTATCGAAGGGTATACACCAAAAGCAAAAGCACTTATCGATAGGTACTTAGCACCTATCGAAGGGTTAATATTTGAAGCATAGAAACTATCAATAGGTACTCTACACCTATCGAGAATGTATTTCTGGAGCTTAGTACCTATCAAAACCTTTCGATAGGTACCCTACACCTATCGAGATACGAGTTCTGAAGCCCCAGTCCTTCATTCGGGAACACCTGGTGCTTCAATCACTTGAAGCACATGTGCTGAAGTAATCTGTCAACAATGGTGAAAAAATGTGAAACCTCAAAAGCAAAATGGAGCTGATCCGACCAACTCACGTGGGTTAAACTGATTCTAGAACATAATGGAATAAATTATTGAAGGGAAATCATTCAAATCGACTTGGGTTTAATAGAATTGATCCCCTCTCTCTCCAATTGGCCAAAATACCATTCACATGGATCACAATAAGCTGAATTCAATTCTTTCCTCTAATTGGTTAGGAATAAAGGCACACAGATCAAGGAAAATGTATAAGTAGAAGCCCTTGAGCTGTGATGAGGGGATCGAGAGTTTGAGCATAAATTTGAATTAGTTTCCCTCTAAAATTCTAGCCTTCTTCTCTCTCTTCTCTTCTTTTCTTAGCCCAACTATGGTTGGCTAAAGCTCTGTAACAACTAGAGATAGCTAATCTGGAAATTGATTTGTAAGACATTTGTATGAAGAGTGGATGCTGCAGAGACAATAGATTTGAGGGTAATTTGTTGAGAGTATTGGTTAATTCAATAAATTATTGTTTTAAATATTCATTAAATCTGTAGATCTGGTGTTCTTTATCTGATTTTCATAGATTTATAGACCTATGGATGCCTGAGCTTGTAGCCTTGCATCCATAGCATCTATTATGGTTTTATTGTTCTTTTCTTTCCCCCAAGACTGGATCATATCCATGGGATAATTTGTGACCATTCAAGTGGACAAATTATATCCCTCATACTAATCCATATCTCAAGGAGGTTCTAGATTTTTGTACCTTGCATCTATGCTTGTAGCCAGATGAAGGAATGCTACAGATCTAACTGATACTTTGTGTTGCAAATTAGTTTACAGTGAAAACTATTCTCTAAGCTGTTAATTCTCCATATTTGATTTTTTCTTTACCAAAACTTTTGATCTCTCATTCAAAATTTTCTTCTGCTCACCTCTGGATCATCCTTTAAATTGTTCATAATTAGATTTAATTTTCTGCTACTTTTTAGTTCAAAGTGACAATCATAAAACCTCTCCTCTTTCTTTTTCTCCTTTCTTTGTCTTAAGTTAGAATAGGTTAGAGTGCCAGATCTGTAGCAGACCTAGAGATTTACTAATTCTTAAATACATTTCCCTGTGGACAACTCTTACTTACCTTCTAAAACTTGCTGCAAAAGCCTTGGATTCTTGTAGGCATGTGTTTTATCTTTGTGTGCAAATTCCTTTTGCTATAATTTTCCTTTTTATTTATTGTTTCTAGCATCTGCACAATCACAAGGTAAATCATACAATAAGTTTTTGGCGCCACTGTTGGGGATTTGTAGATCTAAGAGTGGTAGATCCAAGTTTTTCTTATGTTAGGTTGTAGATTTGTTATTTGTCTTTGTTGTGTTTGAATAATTGTTGTTGTAGTTTTTGTAGTCTTCTAATTTGTTTTTGCAGATTTAGAACTGTAGTCTGGAGAGAAGCATTTTGTTTGTAGCTGGAACAATCTTTGCTTGAGTTTCCATTCCCTCCCCTTGAATTACATTTTTACTTCTGTAAATTTTGTTTTCAAGTCTGCAACAGTAGTTTGTGTATTTGTGTTTACTGCTGTAACCTGTGCTGTAAATTTTGTGCTGTAATCTATAGTGTGTGTGTGTTGTATGCTTGGTAGAAGATCCCTTAACCAAGAGCTTGTCCCTTTAGACCTTGAAGCTGAAAGGCTTCTTAGACCTAAGCACCCCCCCCCACACACCTGTTGTTAATTGTGGGCCATTTGTGATGGACCAGAAGCAAAGGACCTTGAAGAAATTTAATGCACCAGGGCCATATACCTCCTCCTTTTGCATTCAATTCCCTGCTGTTCAGGATAATTATGAAATCAAATCCTCCATCATTCAGATGTTGCCCTCATTCCATGGACTAAGTAAGGAGGATCCTTATAAACATATTGATGAATTCCTTGCTCTTTCCACAACTTTTAATATTGCTGGCTTGGGAGAAGAAGCCACCAAATTGAGGCTCTTTTCTTTTTCACTAAAGGACAGAGCCAGAACATGGCTATCCATGCTTCCAGCCCAGAGTATCCAGTCCTGGAATGATCTCCAGTGCCAATTTTTGGCCAAATTTTTTCCCATGTCTAGAACTAGTCAATTGAAGAAGAGCATCATTTCATTTGCTCAACCCTCAATTGAGGACTTCCATCAGGCATAAGAGAGGTTTAAGAAACTGCTAAAACAATGTCCCCACCACCAAATTCTTGAGTGGCACCTTGTCCAAAGCTTCTACCAAGAAATTGATCCCAAACGCAGGGATCTTGTGGATGCCTCATGTGGGGGTACTTATCTCCACAAAACTGTTGATGAGGTCTGGGAGCTTTTTGATATAATCAGTGAGAATTCCATATAGCAGGAGTCTCTATCTCGCAATGATATTGAGTCTCCAACTAGAATGGTAAGAGAAGCCACCTCTAAGGAAAGAATGTATGAGGTCAATGTGTCCAATGACCTAGAAAGAAAAGCGGATAGTTTAAGCCTAAAATTTAATAAGTTGATGAGTGTGATGCAGCCTAAAATGGTTGCACAAATTTAGGAGGTATGTCTAATATGCCAGTCCCCCACACACTCTATTCAAGACTCTCCTTCTACTGGTCAGTACCCAGAGCTTGGAGGAACCACCCCAATCCGAGGTAGAGGCAAGACAATTTTCAATCCCAGCAACAGCAGGCTATGCCCTACAGACCTTCCCAATCATATCAGCAAAATTATTTCCCAAGGCATCAGTTCCAACAGCTTGTGGCACAGCCAATGTCTCAGCCAAGTCACCAAAATCCAATAGCACCAGCCCCATCACCTGCTAGAACACCTTCATTTGAAGAGCAGGTTTTGACCTCATTACAGAACCTGAGTTCTTTGTCCCAAACTATTAATTCCCATAGCCAAAGTATTAAAAAAATAGAGGGCCATCTTGGTCAGCTATCTAATACTTTGACTAGGAGGGAAGAGGGCAAACTACCAAGTCAGCTAATGAATAATCCTAAAGGGCAATACATGGTGGATGAGTCTTCTTCAACTCATGAAAAAGTAAAGGTTGTTACTACTTTGAGAAGTGATAGGCTGGTGGATAACAAAATTGATGTTGATACCACTAGGAGTGCAAGACAAGATAAATCGGAACATAACAATATGCAGCAGGAGCAACATATAAAAAATAAAGAGGCTGTTGATGAGTCCTAATAGAAAATTTAAAAAAAAAAAAAAAATGATGAAAAGGCTAAGGCTGCAGATGAGAGACCAGTCCCTCATCTGCCATTTCCTCATGCCTTTCAAGCACCTTCTCCTTTTGATAAGGGAAATGCTAAATTGCAGAAAATAATGAAAACCTTTAAACAAGTAAAGATTAACTTACCTTTACTTGATGCTATAAGGAAAGTTCTAGCTTATGTAAAATTTTTGAAAGATTTGTGTACCCATAAAAGACATTCTAGGATTCATTTATCAAAGAAAGTCTTTTCTGCTGAGAAAGTAAACCAGGTTTTGACCATTACAACCCCAGCTAAACTCCAAGATCCGAGAGTTCTCGCAATTTCCTACATTATTGGGGATTATACCATTGAAAAAGCGCTGTTAGATCTGGGAGCCAGTGTTAACTTTCTTCCATATTCTGTATATGAGAAGTTAGGTTTGGGGGAGTTAAAACCCACACATGTTATTTTATAACTGGCTAACAGATCTGAGAGGAGACCTGTGGGCATTATTGAAGATGTACTGGTTGGGGTTGACAATTTTTTTTATCTAGCAAAATTCCTAGTTTTGGACATGGAGGTAGTGTATTTCCTAGTAAATGCACTACCTCTATCCCTGTAATTTTGGGCAGGCCATTCTTGGCCACTACAAATGCCTGTATCCAATGCAGATTAGGAGTAATGGAGGTATCTTTTGGGAATATGAAAGTCAAGCTCAATATTTGCAATACAGCAAATCAGCCTCACTTAGAGAGTGAGGACTGTTTCATGATTGATTTGCTCGATGAGCTTGTTGAGGAGAACATGCCCAAGCTATTGAATTGGGATGATGTTGTTGATGTTTTTGAAGAAGTTTGGACTAAAACTGTGGTAGGGGAGGCCCCCACACATGTGACCAAAGAGGTGAAAACCTTGAATTTTACAGTGGGGCCAGCAAAGAATTTTCATTGGAAACCTGCTGTGTTGTTTCTTCCTTCACCTTCTAAGGCACCTTTGCTACCTTCACTCATTAGTCTACCTAATTTGGAGTTAAAATAGCTCCCAAAATCTTTGAAATATGTATTTTTAGGGCAGAATTAGAAGTTGCCTAAGATCATTTCTTCTTACCTCGCCATGGAACAAGAGGATAGATTGATTGGTGTGTTCAAGATGCATAGAAAAGCAATAGGATGGTCTATTGCTGATTTAGGAGGAATCAGTCTAGCTGTGTGTATACATAAGATTCACTTGGAAGAGGGTTCCAAATCATCTAGAGAGATGCAGAGGAAGTTAAATCCTCACATATAAGAAGTAGTGATGAAGGAGGTGTTGAAATTATTAGATGTTGGGATAATTTACTCAATTTCTGATTTTGAATGGGTGGCACCTACTCAGGTGGCCCCTAAGAAGTATAGAATCACTATTGTACCCAATAAGTCTAGAGAATTAATGCCAACTAGGGAGGTCACTCGTTGGAGGGTCTGCATAGACTACAGAAAATTGAACTCCAAGACTAGGAAGGACCCACTGCATTTTATTGACCAGATTTTGGATAAGTTAGCATGTAAGGCTTTTTATTGTTTTCTTGATGGATACTCTTATTACAACTAGATCCCTATGTATCCACAAGATCAAGAGAAGACTACCTTTACTTATCCATTTGCCACCTTTGCTTACAGAAGGATGCCATTTCGACTGTCTAATGCTCCTGCTAGTTTTCAGAGGTGCATATATGCCATATATTTTTATATGTTGGATAAGTTTTTAAAAATTTTTATTGATGATTTTTCTGTGTATGGTGATGATTTTGATCGGTGTTTGCACCATCTCTCCCTTGTACTTCAAAGATGTGAGGAAACCAACCTAGTATTGTGCTAGGAAAAGAGCAATTTCATGGTCACCTAAGGAATTGTTCTTGGTCATGTGATTTCTCAAAAGGGGATTGAGGTGGATAAAGAAAAGATAGATTTGATTTTACATTTGCCCCCTCTAAAAATTGTGAAACAAGTCAGATCCTTCTTAGGGCATGCTGGTTTTTATAGGAGATTCATCAAGGATTTTAGTAAGATTTCCAAACCTCTATGCCACATGTTGTGTCAAGAGGTACCATTTGTGTTCACTGATGAATGTCTCACTGCTTGTGAGGTGTTAAAAAATTTCTTCACCTCTGCACCTGTCATACAAGCTCCTGATTATTCTCTGCCATTTGAGTTGATGTGTGATGCATTAGATTTTGCAATTGATGAAGTTTTAGGGTAGAGAAAGGGCAAACTCCCTAGTGTAGTGTCCTATGCAAGCAGGACACTGACTGATGCTCAGTTGAACTACACCACCACTAAGAAAGAGTTGTTGGCAGTTGTCTTTGCTTTGGAGAAATTCAGATCTTATGTACTAGTTGTTGTGTTCATAGACCACTTAGCCTTGAAGTACCTTTTGTCCAAGCAAGAAGTAAAACCATTATTAATCAGATGGATCCTCTTACTGCAGGAGTTTGATCTTGAGATTAAGGATAAAAAAGGTGTGGAGAATGTGGTAGTAGGCCACTTATTTAGGATTTTGGCTGCTGATTTTGCTGATTTTCCTGATGAGCAACTTTTTGCCATCCAAACTATGAGTGTGCCCTAGTTTGCACACATTGTGAACTATCTTGCTGTAGGTAGGACCCCCCCTCATTGGTCAAAGATGGACAAAGACCTGTTCTTCTCTCAGGACAAACATTTTTTGTGGGAAGATCCTTACCTCTACAAGCATTGTGCAGACCAGATTGTTAGGAGATGTGTGCCAGAAAGTAACTTCCATAGCATTCTTTCCATGTGCCATGAGCAGGCATGTGGAGGTCACTTCAGTGGTAAAAGGATAACAAAAAGAATATTGCAAGGTGGGTTTTACTAGCCCTCTTTGTTCAAAGATGCACATGTACATTGCAAGGCCTGTGCCAAATGTCAAAGGTTGGGAGGCATTTCTAAAAGGAATTCAATGCCATTGCATCCCATCCTTGTGGTAGAACTGTTTGATGTCTAGGGAATAGATTTTATGGGCCCCTTTCCTCCTTCTATGGGTTTCAATTATGTACTTGTGACAATGGATTATATCTCCAAGTGGGTAGAAGCCATTGTCACAAGAACAAATGACCACATAGTTGTTCTTAGATTTTTGAAGGATAATATTTTCTCTAGGTTTGGCACCCCAGAACTATTATCAGTGATGGAGGGAGCCATTTTTCTAACAAGCATTTTGAGAAATTGCTAAAAAAATATTCTGTTACACATAGGGTTGCTACTCCATACCACCCATAGACTAGTGGGCAAGTGGAGATTTCAAACAGAGAAATAAAGCACATCCTAGAAAAAACTATGAGGATTGGCAGAAAGGATTGGGCTGTCAAGTTAACAAATGTACTATGGGCTTATAAGACTGGCTATAAGACTCCCATTGGTATGTCCCCATTCAGGTTAGTATATGGCAAATCCTGTCATTTGCCGGTTGAATTAGAGCACAAGGCCTACTGGGCCATCAAAGCATTGAATTTTGATCTAACATCTGCTGGTATGCACAAGAAATTATAGTTGTCAGAATTAGAGGAGCTGAGATTGGAGGCCTATGCAAACTCAAAGATTTACAAAGAGAAAGCCAAGGCTTTCTTTGACAAAAGCCTGTTGAGAAAGAACTTTGAGGTTGGTGCCAAGGTATGGTTGTTCAACTCCAAGCTTAAATATTTTCCAGGGAAGTTAAGATCCAGATGGGATGGACCTTAAATTGTTATGCATGTTTCCCCATCTCGAGCTGTTGAAATCATGAACCCAACTGATGGAAGGGTCATAAAAGTGAATGGGCAAAGGCTTAAAATTTTTGTTGACAATTCAGTGGAGCCTGTTGTCACCATTGACCTTCAAGAACCTTCCAATGCTATGTGATTTTCAATTTTGTATACTGTGTACTATAGCTGGCATTGTCTTTGTTTTTGTTATTTTAAATCTGTGTGTTTTAGATGTACATTTATGTAATTTTACCTATTTTTGCATTATGAGAAATATCTGTGAAATGGTGAACTCTTTATGGCCTGTATGTTCAAAATATGAGTGAACTTTTCTTGGTGCTGAGAAGCAAATTGGACTGTTTGAGGAGTTGAAGACAACACAAAGGTAAAAAGAATTCATTGATGCATTTTGAGACCTATCGATAGGTTGAAATAACCATTCGATAGGTGCTGAAGTATTTTAATAAGCATTCGATAGGTGTTGAGTGTGTTTTAAATAGGATCCAATAGGTTCTGAGTACCTGTCGATAGGTTCAAAGCTCTTATCGAATCTCAGTTTCTGAATCAATGCACTTATCGAAAAGTCTCAGGTTCCTATCGAACTTCTCTTTCTAGAGCTCTCTTTCCTGAGAAGGATTTCATCTGTCTGATAGGCCAGTTTGTATTGATCGAACAGTACATTTTTGGAGTTCATCTATACGATAGGAGGTTTTGTACCTATCGAACTCATGTTTATGTTTTTCAAAACCATTCGATAAGTGCATTTTAGGCATTTTTCTGCCTCTGCTCGAAATCTACTGTTGTTCTTCCCGAAATCCTCTGAGAATTTTTCTGAGCCAACTCACTTGTTACATCCCATCTCCCATTTGCTTTTGCCTATTGATACAACATGGAAAAGTCAACATTTTGCACCTACTAGCTGCCAGATTAGTTCTCTGTGCCTCATTTGCTGTGAAACACTAAGTTTTGGGTAAGTTCTTCACAGGTTTTCTTTTAAATTGGTCAAATTTGTGTTTGAAGAAATATGTGTGTGGGAAGAATTGTGTAGAATTTTTGCTTAGTAATTAGAGACCTATTGTGGAAATTTTTGAAATTTCTGTGTGTTTCACTGTCCGACCCAATTCAATTCATGGACTCTCTGACCAATCTGGCACAACCCTCACCCAAATCCACTAGGAAGTCCCCCAGAGTTACTTCCTCTAAGATTCAAGAGAATCCCCCTGTAAAAAGGAAATTGAGTGAGGCAGCTGGGTTCAAGAAACCCAAGAAAGCTGAGAAATCCAAACAGCCCAAAGCCAAAAAGATTTTGACTGAGGAGGCACATGAGCCTGAGCCTGAGATTACATTTAACCCACTCACAACTCTAAATGAGTTTGTGGATGCCTTGAGTCTCATCCCAGAGACAACCTTTGACATCCCTTACTTCACCCAGGCAGAAAATGGGACCATGGCTTTTTTGGATAAGTCTAAGCTGAAGCCCCTGATGACCACACTACAAGAACCTGTGTACCCAAGATTGGTGAAACTATTTTACCAAAACATTCGGGTAAGGGAGTCTCCTGAGACAGATGAGACTGTGCTGGTAATATTGATTGATGGTTGGGAGACTGTGGTCGATGTCAAGGACATTGGGCTAGTGCTAGGGATTCCATCCCAACATGATCCAGCTAAAAGAATTAGCTGCCCCTGAGAAAGTATCTTTTAGAACTATGGCCCATCACTTGACCAAAGGGATAGTGGGATCTGGGGAATCCCTGATGAGGAGAGATTTGAACCCAAGTCTGCTTTTCATGGAAACCATTCTCAGAAAGAATGGTTTTATGACTGGGCATAAACAAGAGAGGAGAACCCCTATAGTGGATGCCCTATACTTTTTCTCCAAATGGCAATATCTGAATGCCCCTAAGTTGATTTTAAAAGAGATGGAGGGCATTCATGAGAAAATTAAGAAGAGGCAACTGGTGTTAGGCCTACCCTACACCCAAATTATAACTGTTGTTCTTAAGCAAGGAAAGTATGTCTTCAAGAAGGGAGAGCCCACTGTAGATTTGCCTCCCCTGACATTTGGAAGAAAACTGTGGTCAACCAGCATGACCCTCATTGGAAAGAAGAAGAAGCCAGTTGAGAGTACTTCAGCAGAAACCACCACAGTTCATGTTAGACCAACTGCAACCACAGTCCTTGACAACTCAGTTCCTGATATCCCAACCTTACCAGTCAGCTCTTCTGCTACATCAGCAGATGTTATTTTCCTCATTGAGGTCACCACTTAGAGTGTGATGTCATCCCCCATTACCTCATCCATGCCCTCATCACCCAAGCCATCATCCTCTATACCTACACCTTTACCTCTCAGTCCCACATCCACACCTTCCACAGTCTCTACAACCACCATATCTATGTTAGCTCCTCCTAACATTTACCCTCTACCTTTCCCCACACCTACCATCAAGACCACCTACCAGAGGAAAACCCATCAACCTAAACCTATAACTAGTTTCCCTAGCCCCTCCATTCCTAGCCCAAAACCTACAATCCCTGGCCCACCTTCCCCATTCACCTATATATCTTCTGAGGTTGAGCTTATTATCCCCACTGAACTAGCCACCCCCCTTTCTCCTATCCATACCCAGGAACTGGAAACATATACCACTGAGGGGTACTCTTCCCTAATAGACTCCATTGTGGAGGATATTGGACATGAGTACAACACCTTACCTGATTCTCCACAACCTGACCAGTTCCAGCATTCCCCCACTTCACCTTTTATTCCCATCTCCCCTACCCAGCCTGTTACCCATTCCCTACACAACTCTTTTGGCCAAATCCTTTCCCTTCTTACATCTATCCAATCCCAACTCCACACAAACACTGAAAACCAAGCTGTCATGTAGACATGCATTCAGTCCATCCAATCCACTTTACTCCCACCTACCTTAACCACTCAACCTCATACCCCTACACCACTCATTCCTCCTCAGACCTCCCCTTTAGTAACCTCTACCATTGCTGCTACTCAAGCAGACTTTGATTCTGCTGAGTTGCACCCTATTCCATTAACCTCCACAACCATTTCAACCCAAATAGAATTCACCCTATCTTCCTCCTCCACCCAGATAGATTTTGAGGTGGAGGTATCCATTATTCCACCCACCCTAACCTCTGCCTGCACTCATACTAAGCCCATAGAGGTGGAGCTGACACCCATTCTTCCACTTTCACCTTCTATCCCTTCATCAACCCATGGTACTGGCATCCTCAAACTCTGTGCCTCCATTTGCCACCCTGAAGAGTGCTATGGCTACCAACCCTTATATTCATAGAGATGTCATAAGAGGTATGGCTGAGCTTCAAACATTGGTAAAGCGGCCATTGGTAGCAGAAATTGACTAGCTGAAGCTGGATCATACAGTAGAGAAGCTGGAGTGGGAACAATTGTGCATGCATACACTCAACTTATATGAAGAGGAGAAGTAGAAGGCTGAGATGTTGGCCAAACTGACAGACACCCTTCAATCCACAATCTTTAGAAAAAAGGTACCGTCATCAGCTGGGGTGTCTATCAGTGAACCCACCTTGCACCAGGGCAGCACCAAGTCTCAAAAAGGAGAGGAGAAAATATGCAGTGAAATATGACTGGACTCCACCTTTTGTCTTGAGCTCAAACTCAGATTCAGATTAGATTAGGATGCAATTAGTTAGTTAGTTTGTACTTAGGTTTTATCTTTTTCATTGTCTCTTTGTAGTACATTTGTTTCCTGTATATCTCTTACACCTGTACTTATTTTGTGATGTCTTGTATATGTTTCTTTTGAATGGCAATTTCTTTTTTTCTTGTGTTCCTCCATTGCTTTCCTCTACTGTCACACCTTGTTCAACTCTTTTTCAAATGATTTTAATGCTTTGTGATATTATTTTTCTGATTGTACCCTGTTGTCCTAAATGTCTTATTCTCTGAAATAGTGAGGACACTGTTCCTCATAAATTTCGGGGTATGGCAGGGTAGATATTTGAAATAGTTAAGCTAAGTGCAGTAGTGATTAGTAGGATCAAAACAATTAAAGCAAAATTTCACCTAACCAAATTTGAACAAGGGAGAATTGAAATAGTATAGTAGGCTATTTAATGCTAAGATCTTTTAAAATTCAACACTTCCATGAAGGACATCAAGAAATTTTTATCATAATCAGTGTATAGTGAATCAGTAAGAAGAGAAAAAGGTAAGAACATGCCCTATGAGTGCAAAGGAAGACCATACCCAATGAGATTTTGGCCTGTAAAAATAAATAAATAAATAAATAAATTCTTTGAAGAGTGTTTTTGCAATTTTTCTGCTCTAATGATTGATTGAACCTACTCTTTTTCACTAAAAGTTGTGCACTCCAAGTTAAAACAGCTTGACAGAACTCTATGACACTGAAGAGATGATGTAAGGGTATCTTTGGACATTTTTAGCCTAAAAATTCCTATCCATTGATCTGACCTTGATACACACCATTTCAGCCTTAAAAATCCTGTTTTCTTTGACAAAAAAAATAGAGAATACTTGAACCTAAACCTCATTAGCTTAATTTATCCTGACCCTCACTCTGAGATTTCAGAAGGTAAAGGAGAAGATGCTGAAGAAAGAAGAGCTGAGTTTACAGTTTGGTGAATGAAAAAGAGAATACATTTGATGGCAACTGTGTGTCAGTAGTGTAGCTATGGCATTTCTGCCCACATATATATATATATATATATATATATATATATATATAAAAGAGAGAAAAGCATACAAAAAAGAGAAAGAGAAGTCAAGAAAGTACTTCATTGGTAAATTTGGAAAGAAGAAAAGAAGCTGATCACTTTGGCTCTGAAAATTCAAACAAGGTCAAGCAATGTTGAAATAAAGAAGGTGATGTCATCACCACCTCCTTACCTTGCAAATTTCTTAATTTTGAGCCTTTTATTCCCCTTTACTCTTTTAAACCTCAAACCATAAGCCACATTACAACCCAATAAAAAAACCTTACAGATCTGAAGTTGATTGAGCTGTCATGTGGAGATGAGGAGTTGTTTGATCTATGGTGAAAAGAGATAGAAGATTTCAGGATTTAGTAGCCATGCCCATGCTCATATTTGCAGTCCTATTTGAGGGCTGTAACTACTCTTGAGCTAGAGTGAAATTGAACCCCTTCAAATTTCTTTGTGAGAGTATGCCCTTGTGAGAATAGGGCCTGAGATTAGATTCATTGGGGCATTGTTAAAAACCTGATTCTTAAACTATTGGTAAACTGTATACTGATTTGCACATACTTGTTGATGCACGCTTTTTCTAGGTTCCTCTCGGTCCTCGTTGAATCAGTGGCTCCAATTCTGTTCGAGTGGACTCTAGCGATGCAGCATTTAGAATAAAAAAGGGGTCTTTTAGGAAGATTCCTAGCTTGTTTGTGATCGCCAACTGCAGATATTTATCGACGCTGCACACGTCAATGATCATGTTTTAGAGCGGGTGTGGGTTACTTCTTTACTGAATCGTTCGCCTGCCAACGTCAACAACTATATCTCTTCTTTATATAGCTTAGTTTTCCTTTTATTTCTCGTTATTGTTGTAGTTCAAATCAGCTTAGACTTCCCAATTATGTTTTGAGTTTAACTGCATGGGATTATTATAGTTGATTTAGTCTAGTGTTCTAATTCCATCAGGAGTCTAATTGATTTTAGGTGTTGTAGTCCTATCGGAAGTCTAATTAATATTAGTTTCTTAATCTTATTAGGATTCCAATTAGTTTAGTATCATAATACTACTAAAAGTCCAATTGATATCGGTTTTCTAATTATACTATGGATGCAAGTATATTAATTCTTAATGAAACTCTAATTAAATCAAGTATGCTAATTATACTGAAATTCTAAGTAAAGCAATTATACTAATTGTATTGAAATTTTAATTAAATCAAGTATACTAATTGTATTGAAATTCTAATTAAAATGAATATAATAATTTGGAATAGGGAACTAATTTTACTAACACTCTAATTTAAATAACGAATTTATTTTACTAGAATTATGATTAGAATGAGAAATTAATTTTCCTGAGATTCTAATTAAAGCAATGGATTATCTATGCATAAATTCTAATTAAAATAAGGGAACTGATTTTTTTCCTAGAATTATGATTAGAGTAATAAGTTAATTATACTAAGATTCTAATTAAAATAAAAGGACTGATTAATGATACTGAGATCTAATAAAGCGAGGAATTAGCTATGCTAGAATTATCCAATTAAAATAGAGGAACTAATTTTATTGAAGTTCTAATCGCAGCAATTGTTCTGAAGATCTACTTAAAATAAAGCATGTAAATTAATTATACTAAAAATCTTAAGATAAAAATCATGGGACTGATTTTTCTAATCTTAATTAAAGGAACTAAATAATTCTAGAAAAAAGGGTTTGGGCCCGCTATACTAAGGAGGATCGGCTCCATTCCCGAGTACCCTTCGTAAGCTCCCTTGGGAAAATTTGGTGGCTGAGATTAAAGTAAATTGGATTTAAGTTTGTAAAAAAATGGTATTTTTTGATTTTCAGAGTCGATTTCGGGATTATAATTATGAATTAAATTGAGAGACTATAATTATAGAAGACTAAATTATTATTTAGGATTTTTAAAAATATTGAATTAGGAAATTAAAACTAAAATTTAAAATTCTAGGATTGCATTCGGGTCCGAAATCAGAAAATTAGGCCGTATGATTAAAGATTGGTTCTAGAACCTAAGGACTAGAACCAGGAATTAATGATAGGATTGAAAATTAAGATTTTAGAATGGAATTAAAGCTTAGGGTAAATTAGACCATCAGATTGAGGACTGGTTCTAGAAATGGAAAACTAGAACCAGATATAAGAGATTGCGGTCCAAAAAAGGGGTGCTACGGTCTAAGACTGAAAATTAAGACTAATAATTAAAACTAAAATAAATCCTATATCTAAAAGCTAAGGTCGGGAATTAAAGGTTGGATTTTTACCTAAGGTCGAGACCGCGGAGAGGAATCATAAAAAATTTAGAGTTTAAATCTCGAAATCATGTCTAGGTAGTTCTGCGTATTCGTTCTCGGAATTCTCTGTTTTTGAAAGTTCTCTCTCCTCTCAAAATTTGTAGGCTCTTCGTCATTTTTTTTTTCTGGGTCAAAATTAAAAAAAGCTTTTATAGATTTTTCTTCAATTATGTGCCCTATTTCAGGCATTTAATTAAATTGCACGTTGGTATCCTGGTGCTTAATCGCTTTAAGTCGGTCATCGATTCAGTGAGCAACCGACTAACTTGCTCAGCAAGTTTCCTAGTCCTAACAGCGTTAAAACTAATTGCGCACCTATTATGGGGTGCGCAATCCAATTAAGCGCAACTTTCAAAGCATTTAATTGAGGAAACTTAGGGGTCAAGGATGGTAAGACTAGGTCGGGCGTAGGCCAATTGCGCGCCGGTGGTGGGGCGCTCAATCCGATCACGCACACCATTTAGAGCGCGTGATCGAATCTCGAGGTGGTCTGGGGAAAGGGTGTCTTGTCTGAGAAAGGACTGATTGCACGCTAGTTTTAGGCGCTTAATTTGGGGTTGTCCCGGTCCGATTCGGGTTTGAAATGCGAGACTATTGTTTCAGTCGGCATTCTGACTATATACTATTATTTCAGCATATAGTCTCCCTACGTTGGGATCTGAGCCACAGAGCTATTGCTTCAGCCTGTGTTCAACCATGTACTATTATTTTAGTGCATGGTCCCCACATTAGGGTTATGGGGCCTGAGCCATAGAGCTATTATTTCAGCTTCTGTCATGCCATATACTATTGTTTCAGCATATGGTCACAATTAGGATAAAAGGGGTTTGAAATGTAAGACTATTATTTTAGTCTACATTCTAACTATATACTATTGTTTTAGTACATAGTCTCCCTATGTCGGGATCTGAGCCACAGAGCTATTGTTTACGCCTGTGTTCAGCCATGTACTATTGTTTCAGTGCATGGTTTCCAATTTAGGGTTATGGGTCCTAAGCCACAGAACTATTATTTTAGCCTGTTGTTCAGCCATATACTATTATTTCAGCATATGGTCCCAATTAGGGTTATGAGGTCAAAGGTTGATCGAACAAATTTGTATATTCCGAGAGGGCAAAATGGGAGTGTCTACAGATGCCCCTCTTCGGCGTGCTCTTACGAAGTAAGAACGCATCGAAGAAGTAGACACCCCTCATTGAGGTGTCTTCTCATTTCTCTTGGGAAATCACAAATGCAAATTGGGGATGTTGACATAACATGCTTGGCTTTCTTATCTATCAGCGCAAGCTAAAATAGAGCATTTGAAGGGGGATCAAGGTGCGGTGCATGGCGATCCATCTGCATGCATGGCGCAAACAAAGGGATTTTATGCAATCGAGGTATCCCAGCGTCAGTCAAATGTCCAAAACAAGGTCCAGGGATCGATAATAATAAGATAAAGTATCACATAATATCGAAGGCTTTTGTAAATCATGTCAGACCGGGCGCGTCATTGCTCACACCAATGCGCGTTAGGCATTCCTTTTCTAATAGGCATTTGTAAGTTCTTAGATTAAATGTACCTAGTGCTCAGTTTCCAAGGGGAATGACCAGTTTGGGCTGGTAATTGAGGGGAGTCTTGTGAGGTGTGCTCAGTTGAATTCTGGGCAGTGGCAAGTGCGCTTGATTCATCTGGAGTCGATCTCTAAGTTAGGAATTCTAGTCCTAATATATCTAAACAAATGATTCTGCACAGTGGTGTGTGCGCTCGAACCAATTCTGCGCAGTGGGATATCCGCTTGATTCCGAGTTTAGGCGGTCTTAGGAGATAAAGGTCAGGTTTAGGTGTAATTTATTACGTGCTAGTAATGGGGTACTTTATCGATTTTTATGGTACTTAAAGAAAGGTGAGTTGGGTCTATTTATTTTGTTATTTTATTCTTCTTTTCTTCTCTCTTTTGTGTACTTTTTTTTTTTTTTTTTTTGAAGTAAGGGGATTTTAAAATTTTGAGAGTTTTAAAATTTTGAAATTTTAACTTAAGATCAATTCAGTGGTAAAACGGTGGAAAACGTGGCTCCAGAGACATAACTAAGCAGACCCACCGATGTGGGATTTGTGAACCTGACCGTTATTGTGGTTATCAAGACGACACTTGGCATGCTGAATACTCTGTCTAACCTTCTCGACGAATACTGATTATTGTCCTTTATGGGAGGACTACAGTGATTTGCGAGTCGAGAGAGATAGGTTTTGGAAAAATTTTGATTTAATCATAGCTAACTATATATCTATAAGCAGTATTGAGTAATTGAAGAGTGGGTAGTACTTACCTGGAAGTGATACTTACTTGAATTGTGCAGAGCTTGTACGGTCCGTGGTGGGATTTATAGTGTCGCGATGGGAATTTGGAGATTTCTTCTCTTTGGGTTTGTTGTGGCAGCACTTGGCAGTTGTAAATGTGATATCTTATAGAGTTGATGTCGCGATGGGACTTGGCATTGGTCGGATGCGAGGGTGAGTCCTGATGGGACGTGGGGATCAATTCGAGAGAGAGAGAGCTCTTTGCCTTAATGACGTGACATGATCGAGCTTTCCTTCTTTTCATGTGGCGTGATAGGTGTTGTTTGAGCTTTTTGGGTCATGATGTTTGCGATGGGATATTAACTGAACGTAGTTAGCGATGGGACGCTAGTTTCTTTCTTTGGCAGGTCTTGGGTTATGTAAGCAAATCACGTTGTGGTTGGATCATGATTGGCTTCGTCTTTGGATGGTGTGCCGGCATCTTCGGGAGATTTGCTTTTAGCTTCTCGCCAGGGGACATGAGGGTATGGATAATTTATTGCGATGAGACTGGATATTGAGGTGATATCGCGTGTGTGGACGTTATCGTGATGGGGTATGGATGTTGTCAATGCTTCTTTCTCAAGTAAGGTTATGCGATGGGACGGGTGAGTAGGTCTTTCTTTTCTGCAAGAACAGCCTGTGAGGCCACGTGTTGGGATAGGAGAATTTTGACCGCGACGTGACAACAAGGTGTAAGGGTGTAGATTTTGTCCAAAGTCAAGTATTGCGTGCCTATTTTAGGTCGCTTAATATGATTGCGCGCCTATTTTAGGGTGTGCGATCTCAGGCCTGAAGGCCTATTTACGCGTATGTGAGTATGCGTGTGATTGTATTATGCGCTAAAACCATAGCGCATGATGGCGGCGTCATTGGGTCAGAGTACGGGTGACCTTTCAGGTTGCGCGGCTTTAGTGTGTCGTTTGATAGATTTACGTGGTTCATGGAACGCGCATGATCGAAGCGTCACTAGGTTAGTGTACGGGTGACCTTTCGTATTACGCAGTTGCAGTGTGTTGTTTAATGCGATTGTGTGGTCTATATAGTGTGCGTGATCGAAGCTCATGCCGCTGGCACGGGCGATGGTTTCATTGAGCGCTTGGTTGATAGAGCGTGTTTTGGATTGTGCGCATTATTCCTAGCATGTGATTGGGTTAAACGCATGTTCTCTAGCACGTGATTAAGTTCGTACTCTATATAAGCGAGAGAGCCTTCCTTTGTTTTTCATTCTCTAGTTTAGTCTCGAGTTTTGACCTTTTCTAGATATTTTTTATTCTAAAATTCGTGTTTTAACGATATCGGGTGATCTAACCGTTGATTGGGATGTCATTTCTTCCTATGTTCGTTATTTTGCGTGATCTTTGCCCAGAGGTGATGCTTGGGGACGGTACTATTATGAGAATGGGCGGTATTGGGAATGAGGGCGTTAGTCTTCACTTCGGTCCTTTTTAGGGAGCAGTGAAGGCAGCATTAAGGAGGCAGTGAAGATAACAGAAGAGAAGAAATTACAAGTGGAGGGATGTATTATCTAACCAATCCTTCTTGAAACCTCCGATTGGACGCTACGAGCGAAATCTGCTCCTCGGTTCGTCTCAGTTTTGAACCCAGTCTTCATTTTGGGTTGTAGGTTAAAGTTTTAGGTTTTCATTTTGGGTTGTAAATTCAGGAGGTATGCCTCTGGTGATACTTGTAAAATGTTTGAGTTATAAATAAAGTGGCCTTTTTTTTTTCGTGCTTGTTTGTTTATTCATTTAAACTTATTAATGGATTAATTGGATTTATTTGATTTGTTTGATTTATTTTAGGATTTAGTTTAGCTTGGAGTTTAGTTTGTTTTATAGGGTTTGTTTAGAGGGTTTACTTGGTTCCGATGGGTTTGGTTGGGGCATTTTTCTTGGTGGTGTCCCAAACAATTTAGGGTTTCATTTTAGAGTGTATTTTTTTTTCTATTCAAAGTTTAATTTGTTTTGTTTTAGTCTTTTGCTTGACTTGAGGTGACACTTGTTAAAAGGTGTGAGTTTTCAAAAGTTCTAGATGGGTGTTAAATGTTTGATTCCTATTGGCTTATCTATTTCTGAGTGGATTGGTGTTCCCTTGAAGGGGTAAGCGTTGTGTGATTATTGGTGCATCTAGGTTTGTCATGGATTGTGGTCTTTTAAAAGGGATATGTGTTTGGTTTAGATTTAATTAGATTGAAAGGGCTTAAAATTGTGACACTTGTCACCTTGGTAATTTAGGAGATAGTTTATAAAGGTGAGTGCTAAGAGTTTTAAGTTCATGTTGTTTTGAATTTTCAGAATTAGAAGTCCTGGGGTATTTTTGCCTTGATTGTTAATGTCTTCTCTTCCTTTCTCTTTTTTTCCCGGGTATTGGACCTGAAAAATTCTATTTGTTGAGTATATTATTGGGAATGAATGGGATTGGAAATGCAAAGTAGCAATTAAATTGCTGCCATGCTAAGGGAAGAGGTGGGGGAGAAAAAGGTGGTAGAAAGGAAACCCAAGGATAAGGCAATGTCAGAATTCTCGTGTACGATGCCTATTTTTCCTCTGTAGGCTCTGCAAATTTGGTGTTATTTGCTCCTCCTTTTTAGGGTGTCCAAGGTGAGCTTCCAAAAGTGAATCCCGCAGGTCTTGGGTGGCTTTCTGTGAGCCAGTCTTTCTTTTCTGCCGGTTTGGGGCAAGGGGAAGAGGTTATCACGGTTAGAATTTGTCCAGGGTGTGTTCCTTCTCCGGGCTTCTTCGAGATTTCTAGTTTCCCGAATAAATTCAAATTCGGGCATTGCCTGAACGTGCTGATTTTTTTTTGGTTTCTTGTTTCAAGTTGTATATTCAGAGGGTATGCCCTCGGTGTATTTTATAATTATTTGTTTATTTATGAAGTGATTGTGTTTTTTTTTTTTTTTTTTAATTCCATTTGTGGTTGTTTATATTTAGCAACTTTTGATTTAGTTGACTTTATAGCTTATTTGACTTGTTTTGAGTGTGTGGTTTATTTATTTAATTTATTCATTTTGGATCGGGGTATGTTAGGAGCACCTTTTGCTTTGACTTAGTTTGGGCTTAGTTGGAGTGTATGAATGATGGGGACATTTTCTTTGTTTAGTTTGGTCCTAGTTGGAGCGTGTAAGTGATGCTGGGCATTTTTTTTGTTCATTTTAATTGTAGTGTGTGAGTGACGGGGACATTTTTTCTTATTTTAGTTTGGTTTGTTCCTTAAGTTAGGAGGGTTTTGGATTGGTCTTAACAAGGGCATACCTCGGGGTTGGTAATTAGTGTCGGAAGTCTCCTAATTTAGGCCTGTGAAGTTGCTGTTATGGGGCATGTTTGTTTTTTTCTTTTTTGAGAAATTACACGCTTTGACCTAGGCGCATAAAGAAATTGCGCGCCTGAATAGGGGCGCGCGTTTCAGGGTGTCAGAGAGTCATTAAGCGATGGATTCCTGTCGCATAATCGATTTGAGCGCATAGTTTGGGGCGCGAGATTAGGGCGGTGGCCGGTCACTGTTGGAATTCGCGCGCGCTGATTTGCATAACCAGGTGGTCGGGTTAGTGTGAGCGGGCTACAATCGGTTTGCGCGCCCTATTACGAGCATTTGATATGGATTAAGCGCGGGGTGATTTGAGCATGTGATTTTATGCGCGCGATTTAGTCGTATCCTATAAATAGTTAAAAAACATTTCATTCTCCCGCTCTATCCATTCTGGTCTTGGATTCTTGGTTTCCTTGTTTCCTTGTGCTCGAGTTTTTGTGTTTTCGTGATATTTTACGATACGACCATCCATTTCGAGCGTCGTTTCTTTTGTTTTTTAAAATTTTTCGAGCTCTCTTTTCTAGGATGGAGGGTGGGAGTGGTGAGAGGTACGATTTTACTATTTTTGAGTTGGAGAGGATGATGATGGGGGAGAAGGCGAGACCTCTGAGGCTCGAGCTGACGCCATTGTCAGGGAGGTTGATGTTGGGGAGGTGGCTAGAGAGGAGGTACAGGAGGTTGACCATGTGGGGGTCAGGGAGGAGGTGCTTGAGATTGAGGAGGGTGCAACTGAGGAGGAGAGAAAGAGGGTTGAGGGCGAGATTCCTACGGGTGAGATTCCTGAGGATGAGAGAGCTGAGGAGCACCCGGGTGAGGAGCCTCGGGATTGTAAACACTTCCCGCTGAAGGATTTCTTTGCTCAAGGCTGGGTAGGTGCTCATGAACAAGAGTTCTTTCATTTTCCTAGGCATTTAGGTTATGACATAGAGTTATCAGGATTTGGAAGCCCTTCTAACTTATGTCGAACCTGCATTGATCATTGGTTGTGTGCTCACTCATGCATCATGACAGCATCTTGAGATAGGTCATGTTTCTATTCAGTTGTTCTTATAATGTTTTGGGTGTCTATTATAAGTTGTTATTGTATGTTTGGGAAATATTTCATTTACTTTTAGCTCTAAATTTGTTTATCTTTCATCACGGGTATGTGTTAATCTTACTATCATTGTTTGTCTTTCGTTCAATAAGAGCCCCCGCAGCTAGCTATTAGCTCAGCATGGACCAAGTCTCATGCTTGGTATCATGCCTTGCCTGAGTTTCAATGAGCGCGACTGGTGGCTTTCAATTTCAGACCGATCCTAGTGCTGGAGCCCTTTTAGGTCGATCGTGGCCTGATCACGACGATCTTGGAGAGGTGGAGGGAGGAGCATCAAGCGCTTCTCTTTCTAGTTGGTATGATGTTGCTGACTCTAGAGGATTGAGTCCACATTACCGATCTTCATTTCGAGGGTGAGCTGATCATGGGGTGGATGGCAGGAGAGTATTTGGATGTGTGTGAGGATATTTTGGGTGTGCCGTATAGGTCGAGCGGATCGAGGCTAGGTGTAGTTCAAGTTACTTGGTTGTTTTATACGTTTGTGAGTGGCCTTGTCCCTCCGAGGCGCCATTCTGAGGTGAAGGCATCTCATGAGGCGCGTTGTGTGATAGTGACGAGCCAGGAGCCCGTGGTGGAGCCGGGGTTGGTTGCCGATAGGGTGCTCCGAGCATTCTTGATGCACTTCCTTTGTGCGGTACTTTTCTTTTCTTTGACTCGGGGATGCGTCACCAGGTTATTTTTTATAGTTCTCAGGGACTTAGATCGAGTCCCTACCTATGCGTAGGGTGCGGCCGCATTGGCAAATCTCTATGAGTAGCTTTACCGTCGGGGACGGGGCGTCGCGACAATTGGATGTTTCCTTCCCTTCCTCCAGGTGAGTTTTAGTTAATTAATGCCATGGTGTTTATATTTTTCTTGGTATTTCAATAGTAACATCTACTTAGCATTTCTTCTGTTTTGTCCTCTAGTTTTCGGCATATGATCACTTCACTTTTCTCCGTCTGGGGGTTCCGTTGGGGGTGAGATTCACGTTCCCTCAGATGCACGTGTGGAGGGTGGTGTTGAAGGGTCGTCGTTGGTCTTCGAATCTTCAGACCGCGCGCGGTCTTTTTGAGGATATGCATGCGGGGCAGGTATAGACTACCGTGTGTATGTTTTGTTTTGTTTCATTTCAATCTTTTAGGATCTAAGGCTTCATTGAGGGATCAGCTCGTTTGTTTGGTTATAGGTGATTTGGAGGCCCTACGGGGATGAGGAGGGTGCCGGTGTGCCGGTGATTGAGTCCGGCCGGCCCTTCTTTGATGTGGACATATGGGTCCATTGTTTTGAGAGGGTGGAGAGGATCCACACATCTCGAGTTGTACAATAGCTGGGGCTCGCTCAGGGAGTCCCTCCAGAGATTGCCACAGAGTGACGAAGAGGATGACTGGCCCTCCTGTCTGAAATTTTACAGAGCAGTGGCGCTTCAGATAGTGGATTTTAGAGCTGGGGGGACCAGGGTTACAAGGGCGCGTGACTAGGCGGACGCCCGGGAGTATGTGCGATGGTTTAGTGCATTGGGTGGCGAGTGCCTCTTCATACGTCCCTTCAACAGGAGTGGCTCTTTCGTGATCGGTGGGCCAGAGTCGGCGTCAGCTTTGAGGGAGAGGTTGGCTGCACTAGAGCAGGGCCATCTCGCAGCGAGTGTGCGGGGGGCATTAGACGCTCTCCATAGGGCGATGGAGTGGATGGGGTGTGCTCCTCGTATGGATGAGGAGATGCTACACTCCTT
This sequence comes from Chloranthus sessilifolius, assembly GCA_021018995.1. NCBI lineage: Eukaryota > Viridiplantae > Streptophyta > Magnoliopsida > Chloranthales > Chloranthaceae > Chloranthus > Chloranthus sessilifolius. The sequence continues at coordinate 15,748,477 of CM037595.1, read as the reverse complement.
AGCCCTCTCAGTTGCTCAGGCTAGGGCAGGGGAGGATGAGTTGGGGGCTCGGCTAGCGGAGACTTGACAGCTCCTGGGGAGTTGATTTATTGGTTTAATGGTTTATGCATTATGTTGACTGAATCTTTCAATTGTTCTGACATGGTTGTGGTGTCTTGTTTTATTTTATTTTAGACAGTCTGAGAGGGAGGCCGAGGTCGCTAGACATATGACGTTGATCGAGTTGTTACGCGATCAGCAGCAGGCCAGCCGAGAGGTGGAGGCCAGTTTGCGATCTGAGATTGATCGATTACTAAGTGTCTTCCTAGGTTTTGTTAATTGTTAGCATTGTGGGCTTGTCAACTAATATGTTTATTGTTATTCATAGAGAGCCGAGCTCGCTGCTGGAGGTCCCGTTCTGGCATTTAATCCATCCTCCGTTGCTTCCTCTAGTTGGGAGGATCCAACGATGGCTCAGCTTCGGGCCAAGCTAGATCATTGGGTAAGCTTTCATTCAATCTTTTAACTTGTTTGTGTAATTATTATGGTTTATTGGGCTCGCTTTCTAATAGTTTACTAGTATCATGTGGTATTTCAGCGTCGGATCATCGAGGATCTTCAGACGAGGGAGACAACTACTGCCTCGCTATGCCCAGAGAGTCAGGTATAATTTTTTTGGGTGTGGCGTAATTTTGTGTAGGTTATTTTGTTTATCTTGTTCTGATATATTTTGTGTTGGCTTGTCGGGTTCTTTGTGCAGGCTGTTTCGGATTTTGCTCCGGAGGCTCCCCCTCAGGGGTCTGTTCCTATCCCTACTAAGGTATGTTTTAATTATTATGTTTGTGGTTTATTTGTCATTATAGTATCATCTGATATATTTGTTTGTTCTTGGTGCAGCCGCCTACGTTTGCTGTCCCTTCCATGCCTCCTGCTGATGCAGTAACTGCTGAGACGGTTAGGCGACTTCTGGAGGAGAGGCTGGATCTGGTATAATTATTATATTATTGTTTTTACTTCAAAGTATTTTTGTTCATGTATATATTAGTTTTCTTTTACTTGGTGTGGTTATGTAGGTTCGTCAGCTTGAGGAGGCGCGTCTAGAGGCGATGCGAGTGCGCGCCACTGTCGAGGCGAGACGGATCCTTGGGGAAAATGCAGAGCTGCGATGACTTGTTTGTTGAGATGATGGCCGTGTAGAGGACTTAGGTTGAGGCATTAGAGGTAGCACGTCAGACGATGTGGGAAAAGTCGCAGGTAACCCTAGACCAGCTGTAGTATCATTTGGAGAGGAACGAGCGGGGGATACATAAGCTGGCTCGTCAGCTTGGTGGGTCAGAGTCAAGGGCTATGGATTCCTCGACTGAGTAGTCTCATCACACATCATGCGATCATGTCAGGGGTGATGCTCGTGTGGATTCTGTTGTTCGTGAGCTTCTTATGAGGTATCCTCCTCATTCATGCTCGAGGCGATCTGAGTGAGGGGGTTCTATGGCGGGGCCTTGTCGTCTAGAGGTTTCGAGGACTCCAAGTGCTGGGATTGTATTTTCAGAGGACTAGTCTACGGATCTCCAAGCTGAAAATACTAGGGATAGCGGTGATCGGCCATCCTAATGACAGTGTAGGGAGTAGGGGTGTGTGTGTTTTTTTTTTGTACTCATTGTATGTGTGCATTATATACATAGGGATGCCCCCGGTGATAAGTGTAAAAAGAAATGAAAAAGGAAAAATTTGACATATATATATATATATGTAGAGAGATTTTTTTTTGGTTTAGATGTACCTGATTAGCTCCTGTCCTTTTAGTTACCTCTTGCATCTATCCTTGCTTTTCTTTAGTTTCTTTAGTGCCATCGCCTGCCATTGGGACTTGGATGCTTCCTGAGCTGGCCTGATTAATGGTTGAAGGTTGCTTTGTATCTGCACATGTGAAAGTAATTCTCTCAGTAGTATTTGCTCTCCCCCTTGCTAGTTGTCAAGGGGGGTAAGTGTCTCAAACCGGGGTCTGGTGGTAAAAAAACATGATATGTGCTTGCTTGCTTTTTTTCTTGCTTTTTATTTTTTTTATTTTTTTGAAGTGAAAACAATGCAACAGGGAAAGCAAATAGTTGAGATAGAAATAATAATTAAAAAAATGCCCTAGTGTAGGAGCGTGGTAGGAGTGGCGGTATAATATCTTCGGTAGCACTTTTCGAATGGTAGCTTCTCGTTTCTCGTCACTTTTTTTTAGACAAGCCGATGCTTCTGATATGATTCTTCTTCTGATCCAAAAAAATGCCCCAGCATCAAGATGCAATAGAGCTTTTATGGGCTGCAAAATGAGCACTTTGGGTCTACAAGCAGTCATGGATACTTGGTGAGTTAGTTTTGAAGAAAAGTTGGTCAATACTGTCATCGAATCGAGGAGGTCTCTTTGATTGGGTCAGTGGTATACGGGGGTTTATCCTAGGATGGTGGGAATCCTATCCCGTGGTTATTCGGGAGAGGTATGGTTGGTATAGTAGGTGATTGCGTTAGTCATCATTCATGAGTCTTCAGTTTTATTTCTAGGAGCATCCTGCGAGGCTTCTAATTTATCGTCCGAAATAAAAATAGAAGAGGGAGGTAAGGCTCAGTGATGTGGAGAATAGTTTGTATCTAATGCTTCCCAAAAGGGAAAAGTAACAACCTTTTTTCTCAGAGGGACACGGGACATCTAGTAGTATGGGAACATCAGGGATGCCCTCGCAGCTTGCTTATACACTTCTAATAAAGTTACCAGAGATGTCCTCACTGTCTGCTTATGCTTCCCTAAGCTTATTAACTTTTTCGTTCATCGTAATGCTCTCACTCAATTTTTTTGATATATGTATTGTTTGAAAGTATCCTGCTAGCACAAAAATAATGAGTTTTGATTAAACTTAGCATCTTCATTTTTTTTTCTCTAACATCACCTCCAATGGCGGGGAAGGGAAATGAGTGTCGAGTGTTACTTATGCTTTTGAAAGAAGTTAGGTAGGTCACTAATCCTTTAACCAGATTGCCCGAGTGAAAAAAGGTGGGCGATAAATTAGAGGTCTTAAGGATATTCTGAGAATTGATGACGTACGACCAATGAATGGGTTGCGACAACTACGGGGGTGATAAGGATAAGTATTTAACCACGGGATGTGACGATCACAGGGCTAAGGATAGTATTTTCTAAGGTACATGACATTCCAAGGGCTAGAGAGTTCTTCCCCATCTCGATTCGCCAGTTTATAGGCATTTCCAGGGTATGCGGTCATTATGACATAAGGGCCTTCCCAGTTCAGTTTTAGTTGTCCTTTCAAATGGGCGTGCTTGGAAGGCATGATTTTTTTCAAGACTAATTCTCCAATATTTAAGGTTCGTTTAAAGACTTTCTTATCGTAAGCCCTGGCCACTCTCCTCTGATAGACTTGAGCGTGATTAGCTGCACTTAGACATGTTTCATTGAGCTGCTCTAGCTGCGTGAGTAGGGCGACTCTCCTCTCGTCTAAGGATAGCTCATCATCGAGTTAATCCATAAGGATGATACTTGTATCTCATATGGTAGGACTGCCTCCATCCTGTAAGTAAGGAGGTAGGGAGTTTGGCTAGTGGCCGTACGAATAGAGGTCCTATAGGCCCAGGTAGTAGCGTGTGCTTCTGCCTGTCCATTGCCTTGAGGGTAGAATAATGATGAGTGGCGTAGATCGATGTCGTACTTCTTGCATAACTTCTTTATCTTCTCTACGATGAACTGTGATCCGTTGTTGGTGACAAACATCCTGGATACTCCAAACTTGGTGATGATATTTTGAACGATAAACCTTATGAGTGTTGAAGCGGTGATTCTAACATAGCATTCAACTTCTGCCCATTTGGTGTAGTATTTGATCGCTGTAAGTATGAATGCGTGCTTGTAAGTGTTCCCAACTGTGTCTGTGAAAGGTCCAATGACATCAAAGGCTCACTTCAAAAATGGCCATGGAGAGGTCATAGTATTCAATACAACTGAAGGAGCTTTGATGAGTGTGGCGTGTTCTTGGCATTACTTGCAGGATTGGACATAGAGGTGGCAATCTCTGATCATTGTCGGCCAAAAGTAGCCTTATCGTGTAACTTGATCAGCGGGCTTCTGTCTACCAGAGTGGGCACCGCAGGTACTAGTGTGTGCTTCTCGGATGATGTATTGTCCTTCAGTGGTCGTGATGCATCGTAGTAGTACTCCTTTAGTAAAGGCCTCTTTATATAATGTTTTGTCGAGTATGTAAAATCGAGCGCATTGGTTCCTTATAGTCTTTTGTTCGATCTTCGTGGCGTATGGAGGGACGTATTGATGCTTCAAGAAGTTCCAGATATCGAAATACCATGGTTGTCCGTCGTCGGTTGGTGATTTTTCAAATCTGAACATAGCGACTTCGGTTTCTGTCTTAACGCAATTTTTCAGGGTTATTGCCTCTTTTGGACCTATACTTGTAGGGAGGATGGGCAATTCTCTCTTGACGGTCCATGTTACCTTGTGGGAGGATACTATCAGCTTTTCGACGAAGAAGGTCTTGGCAGTTTGCCTAAGGGGTATTTGGATGACTAAGGCTAATGTGACAAGCGAGTCTGGAGCTCGTTTTCTAATCTAGGGATGTGCGTGAAAGAGATTCTTTCAAATTTCTTTACCAAATATTAAGCGATTTCTAAGTATGCCATTAGTCTCCTTTCTTTAGTTTTCCATTCTCCTATGACTTTTGAAATTACTAGTTTGGAATCACCGATAGTTTATAGCTGCTTAACACCTAATTTTAGTGCTGCTCGTAGTCCAGTTATAAAAGCTTTATATTCTGCAATATTGTTAGTGACAGGGAAATCTAGTTGAAATGCCCAAGGTATGACTACTCCTTCTGGGTTTAGGAGGACTATCCCGAAGCCTTTCCCATTGTGATTTAGAGAGCCGTAAAAATAGAGGGTCCATGAGGTCTTATCGGGCTCTTAGTTATGAATCGTGAGTAGATCTTCATCGGGGAAATCCATGTGTATGGGCTCATTGCTTAGGAGTGGGAGATCTATGAGATATTCGGTGATTGCTTGTCCTTTGATCGATTTCTGCATGATGTAAGTGATATCGAATTCTCGCAGAAGCATATGCCAGCGAGCTATCTTTCTTGATGTTGCAGGCTTTTCGAATACGCACTTCAGAGGTCCCATTCGGGCTAGTACTAGTATTTTATGTGGTCCGAAGTAGTTTCATAATTTAGTAGAGGCCCACACCAATGTGAGGCAAGTCTTCTCCATTGAAGTGTATTATTTTATTGGTACTCGACCATCGTCTTATTGAGGTAGTAGATAGCTTTCTCTCTCTTGCCGCCTTCTTCATATTGTCCTAGAATCACTCCCATTGCTTTGTCATTCACTGAGAGGTATAGAATTAGGGGCCTTCCGTTGACCGGCGGCGAAAGTATTGGTGGGTTAAGGAGGTACTTCTTGATATTGCCAAAAGCTTGCTGACATTGGTCATCCCATTTGTACTCAGTTCCCCTTTAAGTAGTCTGTAAAAAGGATCACATCTATCTGAATGGTGGGAGATAAATCTCCTGATGAATTGCAATCTTTCTATTAGGACTTGTAATTCTTGGATATTACTGGGAGGTGGCATCTCGAGAATAGCTCTGACTTTTACAGGGTTAACTTCGATCCCTCGCTTGCTGATTATGAAACTGAGTAATTTTTCAGAAGTGACTCCGAAGACACATTTCTTTGGGTTCATTTTTAGCTGATATTTCTTAGCTCTTTGTAGTACCAGTCGGAGTGCTTCAATATGTCCTACTCGCATTTGGGACTTCATTAATATATCATTGACGCAGACTTCTACACACTTATATATTATGTCGTGAAAGATAGCCATCATGGCACGTTGATCCGTGGCTCTTGCTTTCTTGAGCCCAAAAGGCATGACGATATAACAATATGTTCCCTATAGTGTGGTGAAAGAAGCCTTCTCTTGGTCAAATTCTGCTAATCTAATCTGATTATACCTAGAGAAACAGTCCATAAAGGATAGCATCTCATGTCCAACGGTGTTGTCGACTAGAGTGTCAATGTGTGGAAGTGGGAAATCATCTTTTGGGCATGCCTGATTGAGGTTTCGAAAGTCAATGCGAACTCATACTTTGTCGTCTTTCTTGGAAACAGGTACTATATTGGCGACCCACTTGGGGTAGAGGACGACTTGGATGAATTTGGCTTTGTGTAATTTGTCAACTTCCTCTTTAACCTAAAGGGTGATTTGTGGGTGCATCCTACGGAGTTTCTGGTTACAAGCTTTGCATTGGGTTCTAAGACGAGGAGATGTTCTATTAAACTTAGGTCTAGACCGGGCATGTCCTCGTAGGACCATACAAAGGAATCGAGGTGTTCTTATAGGACTTGTGTAATTCGTTGGCGTTCCTTAGAGTTGAGCATTGCACTAATTAGTAACTACTTGGGTTTCTCTTCAGTGCCAAAGTTAAGTTCTTCTGTGAGTTTCGCGGCAGCTTGGGTTTACTTGTCGAAATGCCTGATCATCCGTTGGAAGTCTTGCGCTTCTCCGGCGATCGGTGTTTCTTCTTCATCTTCAGTAAGCTCGTATATTGTAAAATTGCTACACTGGGGATTTGAGTTTGCGAGAGGTAATCCTTCATCGACATAATCGCTGATTGAGAGATCTTTGGTAAGGTGACACTCAAGACTATTAATCCTTCTCTCAAAGTCATGAAGCACCTCGTCCGGTATGATCACTGACTTGTTGTTTAGCCTGGATGCCTTGCGTCTTTCTGCAGAAGAGGGGACAGAAGTCTTAAGAGAAAAGTCTCCTTGTTGGTTGTAAATTTGATTTGAGATGAAGGGTTCCCTTTCTTTTCTGGGGTTTTCTGATTTTTTTGGATTTTGTATTTCTAAATTTTTAAGATTTTCTTCTTTTTCTATTTTTTGATTTTTGATAATAGATATGATACAGGGTCGGTCGCCTCAAGGGGCGTCGGGAAAGTTGCTTCCTCTAGTTGTGGGAGCGAGAAGGCTGCTAGAGCCGTTCGAGCGATTCCTCGAGAAATGTGGACTTGTTCTGAATTTGACATATTTTTTTTGGAGTCCTCATCTGATGAGATCTTTTGAATAAGCGACGCTGGTGACAGCGGCACTGACCTTCTGATTTCTTCTACCACATTGATTGCCTCTTCCTCAAGGAAGCTCTGGAGGTCGTAGTCAATTGAACTATCATCCTCTGAGCTGCAATAAGTTTGTTCTTCCCACCGAGAGGAATCTCCTAAAGGATCCTCAGGGGTAGCGAGTTCTTTTCCTTAATCTTCATCATATGTTAGGATGAACACGCATGCTCGGCAGCGAGGTTGATAATGATGAGAAATGCAGGGAGATCCTCAAGGACATTCCCACCCTTCTAGGTTAGAGTCGAAGATAGTATCGAATTCATCTCCTTGATCTGATAGTGCTTAAAGTTTTAGATTGGTTCGCTTCGCTAACTCGAGTGCAGGGAGGTCTATCCAGTGGTCCTCGTCATCACTCGGGGGAGGTTGCCACTCATCCTCGAGAGATTTTCAAAATTTTTGGAGTTGCGGCGAATCTAGGGATGTAAAAGTGTCTAGTTCAAGTTCCTCTCCAAACTCCATGAGGGCAACATGAGTGTTTCCTCCTAGGTCAACTGTATAACCATTAGAACTTTCTACTTTTTATGCCGGTAGCTGAGCTAGTAGGTCATTACTTGTTTCTGTTTTCATGAGGTTGGAGTGATTCGATTCTTCTATCGTTGAATGTCGGATCCAACTAGCGAAGCATTCTAATATGCTGGTACATGCCCTATAGTAGGGTTGGTATGGGTAAGCGACCCACGGGAGTCCCACAAGCATTTCCATCCCCCAAGGCCAAGGCCGAGGCAGATGCCATATGAATTAAAATCCTCTTATGGGACGTCATCTTCTTCCCATATTGAGTGTAACACATTTCATCCTCTTGCAAGGCGTTTATATGAAAATCTTCGTTATCAGTGGATTCCCAATCTTCTACTCGTGGCTCGAGTTCTGGGGGTTCTTTCTCTCTTTCTTTTATAAATTTCTTAGTGTCAAACAAGGTTTTGACTTCTTCAAGCGACTTATCAATATCATCATTCAAACTGGTTAAATTATTGAATGCTTTAGTCATTCGCTCAATTTCTACTTCTTGGGATCTGGTGAAGGCCACTTCCTTCTGCCTTGGTACATATACTTTTTCAGTGGTCCCATAGACGAAGTGATCATATAGAGACCATTTTGGTGAGATGGGAACAAGTCGGCTTGTGGGCCGTCCGATTGATAACCTAACCCTATGTGCTTCCATATTTTCGTTGGCACGACAGGCCTACACAGCCTTGCTTATTTTTATGGAGTCCGATGTGGGAAACGTATCCAGGTTGGTACATAAGGTTCCACCCCTTCATCGCGGTGAAGTTGATGTCATAGAATTTGGCAAGGTCTGAGCCAACCTCTCTTCTCATTAATTTTTGTTGACGCGTTAGAGGAGAACTAAGAGGGATAGAGGGATGGACCTCCGCACTAGTAGTCTTATTGGGGATTCGAGTCTTTTGAATATGACCCATGTCCATCACAAAATTGTGAGCGATTGGTATGCTCGTTGCGTAGTCCATGTCCATTTCTTGGAGGGGTACATCAGTGTATATACGGATGATGGAGTCCTCGTAGGGAAATTTAACACATTGGTGGTATGTGTATGCGACGGCTTTCATTGACTGCAACCATTTTCTTCCTAAGATCAAATTATACATATTAGCAAAATCAGAAACATAGAAGGTAATGTCATTCGTCACAAGTTCGAGATGAACCTGGAGTTTAATAGTTCCTTTGACGAAGCGACATGATCCATCGTAAGCTATGGGTGACAGTGACGAGGGCCTGACATCCTGCTTCGTGTATTCGAGCATCTTTAACGTTGTGAGAGGGAAAATATTGAGTCTTGCTCCTGTGTCGACCAATGCATGGGGTACGAAGAAACCTCTAATTATAACCACAAGATATATGGGGGCCGCACTCCTGCGGAGTGACTCTTTAGACATGTCTGCGTCTGTAAAAGTGAGCGCTGGAGGTTGCGCCATGACCGAAGTGATTTGATGAAGCTCATCTAGGGTTGTGTCCTCATCCACTTGCATGACTTCAAGTGTCCTTATTAACAACCGGTGATGGTCGGGTGATTTTTGATGAGTTCTAATATGGATATTTGGGTCGGGATCTTCTAGAGATGCCACAGAAGGTCATATTCTTGCCCTGGCTCGAGTGCCATTTATTTGCCTAGCCGATGAGCCTTGGGTGCAGGTGGTTGGATTGGTTGAGGTGGGGGTGGCAAGTTAACCTCTCGTTCTCTCATATTTCCCTCTAATGGTTGTATGTTCGCAAAATCCTTATTTCGAGGGAAAGGCAGAGGTGGGTAATTGGTTCCTAACTTGAGAATCGGGCATGTCGGTTGCTGACCAAACCCTGTGTGGCTTGACGCGAATGTATTTGTGAAGTGAGTGAAATTCGAGGTTGGAACGTGTACCTGAATGGTGCCACTCTAAGGTGGGAGGTACTGTGTGTAATCCTCCTCCATAAAGGCAGTGACTAGTGTCTTGCATGGGTTAGGATGTTTTTCATGCTCACTTTCTTCTATGTTTAGTAAACACCCAGTCTTTGTTTCATTCTCTCGGCTTGGAGTCTTTCGGTTCACACTTCCTACCCATATAATAATTTGGGCTGCAATTTGAAGAACATGATCTCTGTACTCAAGTTCAGAATTAGATGAAGGGGGCAATAATGCCATCGATTCAGGATTTAGAGGGGTGGAAGGTTCCTCTCCATCTGGGAAGGCAGAGACCGATGTCACGCATGAGTCGGGGTGTTCTTCCCGCTCACTTTCTTCTATGTTTGGCGGACATTCAATCTTTGTTTCATCTTCTGAGTTTGGAGTCTTTCGGGTGACACTTTCTACCCATGCAGCAATTTGGGCTGTAGTTTGAAGAACGTGATCTCCGTACTCGGGTTTAGAATCGGGCGAAGGAAGGGGTAATAGTGTTGGTTCAGGATTTGGAGGAGTTGGAGTTCTAGTGGGTGACTACGGAGGAGCAGTCTCCTAGCCCTAAAGAAATGGACTTGTATCTAAGTGAATTTTGAAGCTCTTGCTGGTGTGGCCGAAGTATTAGAGGGTGGAATGCGAGTGATTAAGGTGGAAGGTTGGAAGGTGGATCGACCAGAGAGATGTACGGTGGTGACCTGAGCTGATGTTGCTTGGTTGTGATTGGGTATGGGGTTATTAATGATCCCTAAATTTTGTTGGGGTTGGTTATTATTAGGGTTAAGATTCTTAAGTGCTTCTCAATCAATCTGATTTCGGTCATTTATATCATAGATTACGTCCGTGAGGACCCAACAATCCTCTAGGTTGTGCCCTGCGTATCAATGGAAGGCACAGTATTTACTATAGTCTAGATTTGTTGGCCATGGGTGAGGTCTTTCTTACAGGAATCAGAGTAGGTTCTGAGTGTTGAGGAGACGAAAGATATTGGGAATCGTAACCGGTAAAGGGGGATAGTGCTCCCGTCTCGACTGGTAGGGGCCCCTAGTTGGGTTAAAGTTCTACGGTGGGGGTACACTATTGTAATTTGGCTAGTAGGCCGGTCGATTATGCGTCATGTTCTGGTTTTGGTAGGTGTTAGAATATTGATTTCTACTCCGATACTGGCCCTGATTTTGGTTTTAGCCTTGGCTTTGATTTGCATATCTTTATTGATTAGCGCCTTGGGTTTGGCTGGTGTACCGTGGCTAATTTTGATTATGCCCAAAGTTTTATGGTTGGAAATTTCCATTCCCAAGGTTTTGTCCTTGAATAACAACGATGTTGACCTGTTCAGTTCCTAAGGCTCTCTTATTATTTTTAGATTTTAATTCACTAGAAGAGCCCACTTTCGATGTGACTATGGATAGAGCAAGGTCTCTGCCTTTAATGTGTCGCGCTAGTCAGGATGCCCAGGAGTGGAGTGCAGTGAAGTCGGGGCAATCACTTATAACAAGTACACTCTTTAACGGTTCTCTAGTGTTATCAATGATAATATCCACCAAATCCTTCTCTTTCATTAAAGTGTCGATCCTAGTAGCGAGTTTTCTCCATCTAGCGATGAAATCGGCAAATTTTTCATCGGGTCCTTACTTCGCTATCATTAGATCGCTGAGACTGGCTGTCTCTTGGATCAAGTGTTTGTATTAGTCTAGAAATTGATTGACTAATTCATCGAAGGTTTCTATCTTATAAAGCGAGAGTCTCGCAAACCAATCTAAAGTTTCTCCTCCTAATAAGCATTGGAAATAGTGAATGAGAAGTCCTTGATTATTACGTCGACAATCATTACAAAAGAGGGCCAAGTGATGATTCAGATTTCCCATGCCATTATCTTTAGTAAATTTTGGTGGCTTGAATCCTATTGGTAAATTAAACTCGACGTCCCGACAAAATTTGTCAAATCTGAACGAGTGATCGGGGGCGCTCTCTCTTGGTCATATACTCATCGATCATTTAGGGAGGTCTTTGATCTTAATGGTGTTGTCTTTTGGAACGACCCATGAGCAAACCTTGTCTAGAGAGTCATCGTTGAAGAATGTGTGAGCAGGTTGTCTCAATGGCGTGGCACAGGCTGACACCATGCTCGGGGTAGGAGGTGGCCTCACTTGTTGCTCTTGTATTCTTTGATTATTGAGTTCTACTATCTGCTGAGCGGTGAGGTTTTGTCTAGTGTTGCCATCTCTCCCTGTATGATTATTACCGGTGTGTGGGGTAGAGAAGGGATTTTCTTCCTCGCCTGCCATGTTAATCTCAAGTTATCGTGGGATGGAATCGTGAAGTGGCTCTTCTTCGTACGTGGGGTTGTTATGATATCCTCACAATGGTGGGTCTCCTAAACTCACTCTTTGTATGCTAGACATATCGAGTCTTTGACGAAGACTCATATATATATATATATATATAAAAGGGAATCTAAATGACACGATGGAAAGAAAAAATAGGGAAATAAGATAAAAAAACTATCTAAAAAAAATATATTTGCAAAAGTGTCCCATCGTGATCGCCAATCTGTTGGTGCGCGCTTTTTCGAAGTTCCTCTCGGTCCCCGTTGAATCAATGGCTCCAATTCTGTCTGAGTGGACTCTAGTGATGCGACGTTTGGAATAAAAAGGGGGCTTTCTAAGAAGATTCCTAGCTTGTTTGCGATCACCAGCTGCAGATATTTATCGATGCTGCAACACATCAATGATCATACTTTAGAGCGGGTGTGGGTTACTTCTTTACTAAATCGTTCGCCTGCGAACGTCAATAGCTATATCTCTTCTTTAAATAGTTTAGTTTTTCTTTTATTTCCCGTTATTGTTGTAGTTCTAATTAGCTTAGACTTTCCAATTCTGTTGTGAGTTTAACCGCATGGGTTTATTATAGTTGATTTAGTCTAGTGTTCTAATTCCATCAGGAGTCTAATTGATTTTAGGTGTTGCAATCCTATCGGAAGTCTAATCAATATTAGTTTCTTAATCTTATTAGGATTCCAATTAGTTTAGTATCCTAATACTACTAAAAGTCCAATTGATATCGGCCTTCTAATTATACTAGGGATGCAAGTATATTAATTCTTAATGAAACTATAATTAAATCAAGTATGCTAATTATACTAAAATTCTAAGTAAAGCAAGTATACTAATTGCATTGAAATTCTAATTAAATCAAGTATACTAATTGTATTGAAATTCTAATTAAAATGAATATAATAATTTGGAATAGGAAACTAATTTTACTAAAACTCTAATTTAAATAGCGAATTTGTTTTACTAGAATTATGATTAGAACGAGAAATTAATTACCCTGAGATTCTAATTAAAGCAATGGATTATCTATGCATAAATTCTAATTAAAATAAAGGAACAGATTTTTTTCCTAGAATTATGATCAGAGTAATAAGTTAATTATACTAAGATTCTAATTAAAATAAAAGGGCTGATTAATGATATTGAGATCTAATAAAGCGAGGAATTAGCTATGCTAGAATTATCCAATTAAAATAGAGGAACTAATTTTATTGAAGTTCTAATCGAAGCAATTGTTCTGAAGATCTACATAAAATAAAGCATGTAAATTAATTATACTAAAAATCTTAAGATAAAAATCATGGGACTGATTTTTCTAATCTTAATTAAAGTAACTAAATAATTCTAGAAAAAATGGTTTGGGCCCGCTATGCTAAGGAGGACCAACCTCATTCCCGAGTACCCTCCGTAAGCTCCCTTGGGCAAATCGGGTGGCTGAAATTAAAGTAAATTGGATTTAAGATTGTAAAAAAATAGTATTTTTGGATTTTCATAGTTGAGTTCGGGATTATAATTATGAATTAAATTGAGAGACTATAATTATAGAAGACTAAATTATTATTAAGGGTTTTTTAAAATATTGAATTAGGAAATTAAAACTGAAATTTAAAATTCTAGGACTGAATTTGGGTCCGAAATCAAAAAATCAGGCCATATGATTAAGGACTGGTTTTAGAATCTAAGGACTAGAACCAGAAATTAATGATAGGACTAAAAATTAAGATTTTAGAACATAATTAAAGCCTAGGGTTGGTAAATCAGACCGTCAGATTGAGGACTGGTTCTAGAAATGAAAAACTAGAACCAGATATATGAGAGATTGTTGTCCGAAAAAGGGGTGCTACGGTCTAAGACTAAAAATTAAGACTAATAATTAAAACTAAAATAAATCCTAAATCTAAAAACTAAGGTCGGGAATTAAAGGTTGAATTTTTATCTAAGGTCAAGACCGCGGAGAGGAATCATAAAAAATTCAGAGTTTGAATCTCGAAATCATGGCTAGGTAGTTCTGTGTATTCGCTCTCGGAATTCTCTGGTTTCAAAAGTTCTCTCTCCTCTCAAAATTTACAGCCTCTTCGTCATTTTTTTTTTCTGGGTCTAAAGTAAAAAAAGCTTTTATAGGTTTTTCTTCAATTACGCACCCTATTTCAGGTGTTTAATTGAATTGCACGCCAGTATCCTAGTTTTTAATCACTTTGAGTCGGTCACTGACTCAGTGAGCGTCTGGCTGACTTGCTTAGTGAGTTTCCTAGTCGTAACAGCGTTAGAAGTAATTGCGCAACTATTATGGGGTGCATAATCCGATTAAGCTCCACTTTCGAAGCATTTAATTGAGGAAACTTAGGGGTGAAGGGCGGTAAGACTAGGTTGGGCGTAGGCCAATTGCGCGTCGGTGGTGGGGCGCTCAATTCGATCGCACGCGCCATTTAGAGCACGTGATCGAGTCTCGAGGTAGTCTGGGGAAAGGGGGTCTAGTCTGAGAAAGGACTGATTACGTGCTAGTTTTAGGCCCTTAATTCGGGGTTGTCCGAGTCCGGGTCGGGTTTGAAATGCGAGAATTTTTTTTTAGTCTGAATCCCGACTATATACTATTGTTTCAGTATATAGTCTCCCTATGTTGGGATCTGAGCCACAGAGCTATAGTTTCAGTCTTTGTTCATCCATGTACTATTGTTTCATTGGATGGTCCCCGCGTTAGGGTTATGGTGCCTAAGCCACAGAGCTATTGTTTCAGCCTGTGTCCAACCATATACTATTGTTTCAGCATATGGTCCTAATTAGGGTAAAAGGGGGTCTGAAATGCAAGACTATTATTTCAGTCTGCATTCCGATTATATACAATTGTTTCAGTACATAGTCTCCCTACGTCGGGATCTGAGCCCCAGAGCTATTGTTTTAGCTTGTGTTCAACCATGTACTATTGTTTCAGTGAATAATTCCCAATTTAGGGTTATGGGTCCTGAGCCACAGAGCTATTGTTTCAGCCTGTTGTTCAGCCATATACTATTGTTTCAGCATATGGTCCCAATTAGGGTTATGAGGTCAAAGGTTGACTGAACATATTTGTATATTCCAAGAGGGCAAAATGGGGGTGTCTACAATACTATGCTCTTTATATTTTCAGATTGGATGAGATGAATACACATGAGGATTTAGGCATTAATTTGTTTACATGCACTGTTTTGAAACTTCTTAATTTAAAAAAAGCAAGGTGTGGAATGAAGCATAATTTGTTGAGATCTAATTTATCACTATATGCATTTGGTTTAACTGTTGATCATAGTGAAGTTTATGGGTACCTTCACTGAAAACCCTCAGGAGACTTCACTCCTCCACGATCATTTAGGGGTTTAAAAGGTTTTATGCATATGCTAAATGCATTTGTGCTCCCTATAAAAGTGACATTTAATATATTTTTTGTTTCTTTGCTCGAGGACTAGCAAAAATTAGCTTTAGGGGTGTGTTAATCAGTGAAAAATACCATTTTTCACTTCCTAACTTAACCTTTAAATGGACCTTTGAGCTGCCTAATTATGTGTTTCAAGTGTTGTTTATCGTTAGCAATAATCTGTAGAGAAATACAGCAAACCATGCATAAAAGGCCAAAAAGGAGGAAGAGAAAAGTCAACCTTTTACTAATGAAGAAACCCAGGCATAACACCAGCACTAGCAACAGTAAAGGCTCACAAATGTACCTGTCGAGCAGTGTTGAAGATGAAGACAGAACCTATCGAGCAGTGCTGACTGCTGGAGTTCAACTTGTCGACCAGTACATGGGTACCTGTCGACCGGACACCTAAAGCCAACTAAAGGAACGCTGAATTGGTCCTATCGGGTACCTATTGAAGGGTATACACCTGAAGCAAAAGCACTTATCAATAGGTACTTGGCACTTAATGAAGGGTTAATATTTGAAGCATAGAACTTGTCGATAGGTACTCTGTTCCTATCGGGAATATATTTATGGAGCTCAGTACCTGTCGAAGGTAGAAGTCTGAAGCTTGCACCTGTTGGAACCTTTCGATAGGTACCCTGCACCTATTGAGATACTAGTTCTGAAGCCCTAGTCCTTCATCCGAGAACACCTGGTGCTTCAATCACTTGAAGCACATGTGCTGAAGTAATCTGTCAACAATGGCGGGAAAATGTGAAACATTAAAAGCAAAATGGAGCTGATCCGACCAACTCACATGGGTTAAACTGATTCTAGAATAGATTGGAATAAATTCTTGGAGGGAAATCAGCCAAATTAGCTTGGGTTTAATAGAATTGATCTCCTTCCTCTCCAATTGGCCAAAATACCATTCACATGGATTACAATAAGCTGAATTCAATTCTCTCCTTTGATTGTTTAGGAATAAAAGCACACAGATCAAGGCAAATGTATAAGTAGAAGCCCTTGAGCTGTGATGAGGGGATCGGGAGTTTGAGCAAAAATTTGAATTAGTTTCCCTCCGAAATTCTAGCCTTGTTCTCTCTCTTCTCTTCTTTCCTTAGCCTAACTATGGTTGGCTAAAGCTCTGTAACAGCGGGAGATAGCTGATATGGAAATTGATTTGTAAGACACTTGTATGAAGAGTGGATGCTACAGAGACAATAGATTTGAAGGAAATTTGTTGAGAGTATTGGTTAATTCAATAAATTGATGTTTTAATTGTTCATTAAATCTGTAGATTTGGTGATCTTCTTCTGATTTTCATAGATTTATAGACCTATGGATGCCTGAGCTTGTAGCCTTGCATCCATAGCATCTCTTACGGTTTTATTATTCTTTCTTTCCCCTAAGACTGGATCATATCCATGGGATAATTTGTGATTATTCAAGTGGATAAATTATACCCCTCAGATTGATCCATATCTCAGGGAGGATCTAAATTTTTGTACCTTGCATCTGTGCTTGTAACCAGATGAAGGAATGCTATAGATCTAACTGATACTTTGTATTGCAAATTAGTTTACAGTGAAAACTATTCTCTAAGGTGTTAATTCTCCATATTTGATTTTTTCTTTACCAAAACTTTTGATCTCTCATTCAAATCATTCTTCTGCTCACCTCTGGATCATCCTTTAAATTGTTCATAATTAGATTTAATTTTTTGCTACTTTTAGTTCAAAGTGACAACCATAAAACTCTTTCTTTTTTTTCTTTCTTTGTCTTAAGTTAGAATAAGTTAGAGTGCCAGATCTGTAGCAGATCTAGAGATTTACTAATTCTTAAATACATTTCCTTGTAGAACCTTACTTACCTTCTAAAACTTGCTGCAATAGCTCTGGATTCTTGCAAGCCTGTGTTTTATATTTGTGTGCAAATTCCTTTTGTTGTAATTTTCCTTTTTGTTTATTGTTTCTAGCATCTTAACAAGCACAAGGTAAATCATACAACACACCACACCTATTTCGGCAAATTTCATATCCTCCAAAACACAAACCTAGACATAACATCTCTCTTATCCCAGATCAATCAGGTCGAGAGGGATTGAGGACCTCAAAACGGATTACCCGACTGTCACTCCGTCCATCCGACCCTCTAAGTCAGTCCCTGCTTAAGGAACTAATGTTGTACCATAACACAATAATAATTACAAAATAATAAAAAATATATATAAAATAAAAATATATATATACATATATCATCTACCCAACAATATCTCTGACTTATAACTCTTACTCGACCGAGAACTCGAAGTTGATGAGCTAGTACTAAGGAAACAATGCCTACACAACTGCCTCACCTGGAGGAAATCAAAACCCCACATGGGAAGTAGTTTCACTATTTTCGCAACATGCCCAAAAAATAGTTACAAGAGAAAGACTTCCTAACCCTTGGAATGAAGACTCAATGATCATCATGTCTCATAGCCTAAACAGGCATAACTATATATTTATCATCCTCGTAGTCATCGCAAGGCATGCGCTAGTCGTAGGTCATTATTCTTTTGAACTATTTTGAAAATCATCTGACTCATTAACTACCCTCCTATTCGGGCAAGTTGATCGAAAGGACCAGTGAATCATGAAACCTTTTTGAAGTATAGAAAGCTCTAGATTCTCATACACCCTCTCTAGCCATTGGAGTCGATGTTAGAGAAAAAAAATGAAAACGTAAAGTTCCATCAGACCTCAATTCTTGCGTTAGCAGGTTGTTTCAAAAAATTATACAGAAAAGAGGCACAACCGAGCAAGAGCAATACGACGAATGAACAATCAATGAATTTAGGGAAGCATAAGCAAATTATAAGGGTATTCCTGATAATCTTATTAGGGAAGTATAAGCAAGCCACGAGGGCATCCCTGACATCTTCACACTACAAGATATCATTGTACGGTGGCGGGAGGAGGATAAAACTCCTGCTAACCATAGAGTTTGATGATTTGACGGTGCTGAATCATGACGGAAGGCTCAATTATGACACCGCATTACCCACCTGAGAAGAACATAGTTGACTACTATTTCAAAATTTGGTTAAATAAGAAGCTACCCTCAGATCAATAAATCTTATCTCTTCTTCACCCATTTATTTCTCATTTAGATGACAAGTCAAATGATTTCCAAAATCTCTTTGAAACAAAACTGAAAACTCTCGAATGGCAAGTGATGCAATGACACATTACCTATCATTCATCTGAACTTCGCTAAAAAGCTACGATACATGATGATCGTTATGCACTTACAAAATCGAGCCAGGCATGTGGCCGAAATAATCAAATTACTTTCCGACATGGCATCATTACTAACGCACTTCAGGATATCTAAGAGGCCAATAAGAGTCCCACCGTCACTTGACACAGGGGTATTTTTATTAAGAGCGCTAGCACCTTCGTAGCGATTCTCCAGTCACTAGACTGACACCCCAAACTGGGGCATTTTTTTTTATCTTTTCAGTTTGTTTCTTACTCTTCCGCCATGAGACCAAAAACATCCAAAACAAAACAAACAAGATACATGCAACATGCTGAAGAATAAACTAACTACCCCGACACTACCCATTCACCCTCCGATGCAACCTAAGAAACACACAACAGCCAGACTAAATAAATAAACGAAATGAACACAATAAATAAACCATCTCTTTATTCTTAACTTAAAATTTTACAAGTATCACAGGAGGCATACCTCCTGAACATACAACCTAGAATAAAAATGTAGAACCCAAAATGAACATAAAGCATAAGAAATAAAACATGGAAACCAATTCAGTGCAAGAATAACCACGCGTATTCCTAATTTAAATGCCCACCACTACGCACATAATTCCCAATACAGCACCTGATACGCCCACTTGACTTTCATCTAAATTCAGACAAGTGTCACCCTACCAAACATACAGATCGTTTCCAACCATACATGAAATCATTCCCCACATCCCCACCATGACCCTAGGGTTACAAAAGGAAGACTATTTCCCTCCTCCGCAGTCCCATCATGATCAAATCACTCCCTGACACTCGCCACTCGCTCCACTGTGATAAATAATCCAATAAAATAAAATAAAATAAAATAAAATAATCTCTCACAGTCCCATCGCAATAACATAAGCCAAAAATTCAGAACACCACCCGATGCCCTGTCACACTCAAACAAAAAAAAAGGCAAAATAAAAATAAAAATAAATAATAAAAGACCCATTGCGACACGACAACAAAAATGATGACAACAACACTTGAACGATGATAAAATAGCCACAAGATAAATCATTCTGTGCCACCCGCCCCACCATCATCAGAATCACTCTCCCGTGTCCCATCGTATAACCTCACATGCCGATTAGAGAGGGAGCTGTTGATGTCCCATCACACGCCCTCACATCCCATTGCGACAGAGCCACATATAACCAACACTATCCCAACACCTAATTTCATTGGAATAAATCAGCCACATCCTCATGTCCCATTGTGACACTAAAGCCCCGCCACACCACCAAGGCCAAAGGCAAGTCCCGCCACGATTTCATACACCATTCAAACTGACCCCAACCCATCGTATAACTAAGATCTGCCAAAGAAAAAAATACACCATCATTATCCCACCACGCCGTTAAAACAATCAAGGAGTCATCAATCGAAATGCCCCATCGCATAACCACCAAGTCCCTTCACAACCCGCCACGGCACACAACTAGAAGAGAAGTTCAACCAATTTCCCATCGAGGAGAACGAATCCAGACCCCCTTGAATGTCCCACCGCGGCAATCAACAAGGCCCACTGCGCCAACAATCACCAGCCCCTGCCACTACAGAAATCAAAAGAAGAGAGGAATTTCTTTGACGTCCCATCGCACCCAACAAATATTAAGTCCCATCGTGAACATCTCATTAGGAGATTCGGACATCCCATCGTGCAACAAATCAGGTAAGTATCACCCCTTTCTTTCTACTCGATATTCCTTGTAAAGTATAGTTAGCTAATATTAAGTCAAACATTTTCAAAACCCGACTCTCGCGACTCGCGGTTCACTCTAGTCCTCCCATAAGAGACAATCATAAGTATTCATGAGAAGATTAGACAGAGTATCCGGCATACCAAGTGTCACCTTGACAACCACATAAACGGTCGGGTCCATAAATCCCGTTCTGGTGGATCTGCTTAGCGATGTCTCGGAAGCCACATTTTTCACTGTTTTACCATCGAATTGATCTTAAGTTAAAAATCCTAAACTTTCTATAAAAAAATGATAATAAATAAACCCTCTATCTATCAAAATTCACTTCTCATCACTCCAATCTGTTCCTTCCCTTGGGAAACCGAACACTGAATATGTTCAACTCTGAGAAATCACAAATGTCTACTGGAAAGGGACCCCTGACACGGCATTGGTGTGATCAATGACACGCTCGACCTAACATGATCTGTGAAAGCCATTACATCAAAGTGCATCATATTATCCGATCACTTGATCTTATCTCTGGACGTTCATATGATGCCCCTCAGTACCTCGATTGTATCAATTTCCCTCAGTTTGACTGCCCCTTGCAGCAGGTCACGATATGCGGTGGGATGCCACTTGCACCCACAGATGAGGATACCTCACGACAGCTACTAGTAGGCCCCCGAATGCTCCTCCTTAGCTTGCGCTGATAGATAAGAAATCCAAGCATTTCATGTCAGCTCCCCAGTTCACACTTGTGATTTCCTAAAAAAAAGAGAAGACACCTCGGAAGAGGGGTGTCTACTTCTTCGAGGCATCCTTACTTCGCAAGGGCACGTCGAAGAGAGGCATCTGTAGACACCCCATTTTTACCCTCTTGGAGTATACAAACCCATTCTGTCAACCCTTGACCTTGCCCATGACTTTTAGAAAGGGATCAATCCTCTCTAAAACTCTTAAAACCCTGAAAACCCCATAATCCAAAAATTATGCGCCATAACAATAGTACATAGCTAAGCCCTAGGCCCTGTTGACCTAAGGTCAAAGGTCGAGCCAGAACCCTGGTAATATATTCCCCATTTGAAAGCCCAGATGTGAACTTTTTTTACCGAACTTTGGTATTTTAGTAATACTTTGATATGATAGAATTTATGCGCTTTAAAGTTTCACAAAAAGGCTTGCCATTTGAAAGTTAGAAGATTGACCAAATTGCAAAAAATCTAAGTTTGTTCTTGAACTGGAAAGTTAACTTTTTATTCTTTGGGATTTTTTATCCGAAATTATTTTTATTAAATTCAAATGGGGGTTATTTCGTTAAGTACATAGAAAGGAAAGAGTTATGACATTTACTTAAATGATATTACATATAAATATATATGCCTATCTGTCTTGACCTGCCTACCTGCCTGCCTGAAATCTTAACCCAAAGACCCGGACCTGACCAAGCCCGGGAGGTTCCTAAATTCTGTGCATGAACTCATACGCATAATTGATTAAGCGTAGGACCCCCCGCGTGCAATTGGTCCCCAAGTTGGACTCAGACTTGAATTCGCGAAACCGCCCGTAGCCTCAAATTCTGCACGGACTAGCTTGTGGGCAATTCAATTATGCGCGTGACCCATTGCCCGGAATTGGTCCAACTTGAACTTGGCCTAAGCTTCAGTGCGCCACCTGAAATTTCAAATTCCGCCCATATACCAAAGCGCAAAATTGATTGCGCGGATCCCTTCATGTGCTAAATTCTTCCAGACTTCGACTGGGACTCTAATTCCCTTGACTGCTTGAACTCCCAGACCTCGCGCAAATTTTCCATGCAGAATTGGATTCCATGCATCTGTACATGCACGGAATTAGTTCCAAAGCATAATGGAACTAGGATTCTGAGCCGGTCAGTTGATCACTCCTGAGTCAGTGACCGACTCAAAGTGAATTAAGTGCAGAACCCTTTGCACGAAATTCAATTAAGCTCAACCTTCTATGCGCAGAATTCACCAATCCTACCCATGCCTGTCATGCGCGAAATTAGCCTATTACCTATAAAAAGACCCCCTACCTCGCCCAAAAAAGACATCCAACAATCAAATTTTCAAGTTTCTCTCTTCCAAGCTGAGGGATTTCGATACTATCTTCGGCACCCGACTTCAGGTAATCTTTCAGGTTCTAGTCTCTAGTTCTTAATTTCTAGTTTCTAGTTCTTAATTCTAAAGTTCTAGATCTTAGTTCTCAATTTTTATGCTAGTTCCTAATTTCTTTGTTCAAGCTCATAATTCTTAAGTTCTAGATCTCAGTTCTTAGTTCTTGATCCCTAATCATTAAAATTTTAAATTCTAAGTTTTTAATCCTTCCGCCTTTAATCATCAATTCAAACTCAGTCTTTTCAAACTTGACCTTAGCCACAAAACAATTTACTGTTGTTCTTTCATTCAAGCCTCTGCGTTTGATAAACTTTGAGGTTCTCTCTGGGGCTTCCAAAAAGGGATCGAGCTGCCTTTTAAGTGCAGACTCTTCTGCGGGAGACCTAGGTAGTCAAGCTAGCGACCCTAGCCCGATAGTCTTGACTCTCGAAGAAGTATTGAAGGAGGAAGCGATTAGGTCTCTAACCTCTGCCAGTTTTCAAGCCTTAGCCACCAGATTTGCCCAAGAAAGCTTACGGAGGGTACCCAGGAACAGGGTCGATTCTCCTTAGCATAACAGGCTACAACCCTTTTTTTAATAAGACTTTTAGTAGGATTAGGAGACTAGGTTAATTAGACTCCAAGTAGGATTAGGAGACTAGGTTAATTAGACTCCAAGTAGGATTAGGAGACTAGGTTAATTAGACTCCTGGTAGGATTAGGAGACTAGATCAATTAGACTCTCGATAGGATTAGGAGATTGGATTCGTTGGAGTCCTAGTAGAAGTAAGAATGCCAAACTAGTTGGATTTAAGGCAACCCAAAGCTATTAAAGTTGGATGACCGACGTTCAGTAAAAGAGTTTAACTTGCAAGCCCCCGCTCTTCTTAAAGCATGATCAGTGACGTGTTGCAGCGTCGATAGATATCTGTAGCTGGCGATCGCATAAACCCAGGTATTCTTCATTTAAAATTTGCCTTTTTCTTTCAACAATTTAATATTTCATAGTTTATTATTCCACCACCCTAGCCAGAGTACACTCCGATCGAAATAGACCACTTATTCCGAGGACCGAAAGGTACCCAAAAAAGTGTGTACCAACACAGTGGGAGTTCGCATCAGAATAATATTATTTTTATTGAGAACTCTTAATTTGATTTTTTACCTTTATCTTGTGGTAATGTTTTTCTTCCTACACCACCCGATCCCATAGATGTTGATACTTTGATTCAGACGAATCCAGTGACGACTCCAATTAAAGAAGAATATCCTATTTCACCTCTTCTTTCACCAGTACCACCAGTTCTGCCCAGAAGATCTGAGCGTAAACGTAAACCTGTTTTTCTATATTTCTACAAGGTGTATTCTCAAGAGGCGTAGTTTGAGGGTATTTATCTTGATGATCCATCAACCTCTCAGCAAGCTATTGGTAGCAATGAATCCTCACACTGGCAGGAGGCCATGAGAGAGGAGTTGATGATAGTTGAAATATGATCGTATTTCACACTCTAAAACATACACTTGGCCATCTGTTGAAAGCAATCTGACTGCTTTTATGGAGTTTTGATGGTTTCAAGAAAATCTGACCGTTGGATGCAGTTGATGGCATAAAGGAGCATAATAACATCCAATACTGGAACATTAAATCAAGGAACCATTGAGCCCAAAAATTCATGAAAAATAGATTGATCAAACCTCATCTTGATTGATCGGAGGTGAGAAGAGTTTAGTCCGCAAAAGTTACTGCCCAGAATCGATCGATCAACTTGTTCAACAATTGATCAAAGTTATATAAACAATTTGTATGAGCAATATGTGTATTAGACTCGGTCCAGATTTGATCGATCGGTTTGTTGGACTGATCGATCAAATTAAAGTGACAAACTCAAAATTCAAAATCGATCGTTCTATGTTTGGATCAATCGATCGATTTTGAATTATAGGGTTTCAACCAATGACCCTATTTAAGTGAAATTAGAATTAGGTTTATGGGACCTCATTTCACTCAGCCCTTTTTAGGTTTTCTTTAGTTTTCTTCTTCAATTTCCAAGCCTTTTCCTTTATTTTCTTTACTTCAGATCATATATTAGTTTAATTTTGTACCTTAGAGAAGGATTGGGGATAGTAGATTCAAGTTTACGTGGATTTGGTCAAGCTTTTCTATGGTAAATTAATGCAATCTTCAAGTTCTATTTCATTTATGTTGTGTGTTTGCAAAAATGTGTGGCTAATCTTCTTGAGGGTTGGGATCTAATGAATCCCATTCGAGATTTTTATTTGTACTCATAGATCTGTGGTTAGAATTTCTTGCTAGATGCTCTAGGTTGGATCACTTATTTGTTCTTGCCAATCTTTGTAAATACCGATTGTCATTCTAAGTATGGGAACTAGTCATGCTTTTCACATAATCTCGGATCTGTGATTTGGAATTTACATCATGTTCCTCATTGCTAAGATTCCATACATTTATTCCTCATGATTAAAGAATTCTTTAATACGATAAATATTTTGCCTCCTTTCTTTTACAATTTTGGAAGAACATAATCTGGTATTATCTGGTGGTTTTAATGTTCTATCTTTGATAAATTATCGATTGATTTCTGTGACAGCCCGAATTATCTGACACTTTTTTTTTTTGACATGACTCTGCGGAAAAATCGAACCGTCAAACATAGATGTTTCGATACTAACCATGACAACCCAAAATTTCCATCCACAATAACAAAAAATCCTTTGTCGTTGGATCGTGCATCACAATCCAGGTATAGTATAGTATTGCAAAATTCAAAGCAGATATATCATATGGCGAACTAGACTATATGAAATAAGACTTCCATTTCTAATACCGAGGATAGAAGCAAAACCAAAATAAACCATCGGTGATAGGTGTCCGTCACCTAAATAGTGGTATACAAAATATGTGTACGCGAGGCTAACCACTATACTGTACCAGATCCACTAAGGAAACTATGCTTCAAGAGGAAGATCTTCTTCTTCTTCTAGTACGAAATCAGGGACTACCTCCAAACCACGACCTGGAACGGTATCTACACCTGTGATGTATAGTCGAGGGGTGAGCTATAGTCCAAGATCAGTAAGAGAAAGATCAATACTAACTACATTTGATCCAAGCATATGCACAATTTTAGTGACGAAAGCATAAATACAATGACCAAATTTGAAGCATTTTCATATTAGTTCAAAGTTGACAGACTTTATATTTAATATTCCAATTCAGAGTTCATTAGAGTTTCAGACTGAAATTCATGTTCTAAGTCAAGGTTTGGTCAAAGTTCAAATTGGTATTCATGTTCAAATTTCAAGGTTCGGATGTATCGTTCAGAATTTCAAAATTCGACATTCATAATTCACAATTCATTATTCCGAGTTCATAGTTCAGAATTCAACATTCATGATTAAGAGTTCCAAGATCAGCGTTCGGATTTCATTGTTCAAATACACGGTTTCTTCACCGTATCGGATCAACTACATGGGTTCAGTTCAGATGTATTGCTCATAATTCAGAGTTCAACATTCATGGTTCATATTTTTTTATTATTTAGAGTTTGTGGATTCAATGTTCATAGTTCAAAGCTCATTAT
The DNA here is from genome assembly GCA_021018995.1 of Chloranthus sessilifolius. Taxonomy (NCBI): domain Eukaryota; kingdom Viridiplantae; phylum Streptophyta; class Magnoliopsida; order Chloranthales; family Chloranthaceae; genus Chloranthus; species Chloranthus sessilifolius. Next base: position 15,722,525 of record CM037595.1, on the reverse strand, counting down.
TCAGAATTCATCATTCATGATTCAACATTCATGATTCAGAGTTCCAAGAGCAGCGTTCGAAGTTCATTGTTCAAATACACGATTTCGCCGCTGTGTCCGTTGACCGGCTTATAGTATGTATATATTTAAATTAAAATCAAGTCTTAACCTATTGCAAGCGCACAATAGAAATTATAGCGTAGCGATAGGATTGATCCACGAAGTATCTTTTAACTCCTAAACTACTAGAGAAATATGAATAAAAGAATGAGTTGCTTAATTTAATTGCATAAAAATAAATCCTAATCCTCCTTCTTCAGATTGAGGTCGTCAATCTCAACCTTCAGCTAGCAGATGTTTACAAATTTAAAATACTGTTACACCATATTGTAGCCATCCAAAATTTGGTCGTCAATCAAAAACTAAAATTCTTCAACATAGATTTAATCTAATTATCAATCTCCTAAAATCTGAGTGTCAATCAAATTCGATAAAATTGAAGATGGAAAAGTAAAACCGTTACACTAATCTGCAAACTTTAACCTGAGTCGTCAATTCAAATCAAGTTCGAAGATGTTTACAAAGCATATAAAATCTAAACTAAAAATAAAATAAAATATAAACCAGAAAGCAAAAGTAGAACCATCCAAAGGGTTGATCTTTCAGCTTCCTCAGCCTTGGTTGTTAGGTAAAACCTCATAGAACTATGGACGATGTTACTTTGTAAATCCTAAACTACTTTGATCGGAAGAAAACACAGACCTCAATTTTCAATTTATGCTATGAAATTCTTCGATGATTATTCCTATGTCGAGCCCTCTTATTTATAGATTATAAGGAGTCGGTTTAAAGAGATCTAATTCTAATAAAAGAAACTACTAAAAGATTCCTAGTATAACTCTAATTCTAATTTTATTCTTCCTTGCTTCTAGATGTTTGATATATTTCGGATTTCTTTCCTTAATAGCAGCAGCAGAGTCCTTTTAAGATTCTTCTTCATCAGTCTCCCAAATCCATGATTAGCCAAACTTCTAATTAAAGAGTTCTTCTAATTCTGTTCTTGGCAGTGGAAATTCTCACGTGATCAACAGTAATAGAAGTAACTAGAAAGATTCTATAATTATAATTGTAATTCACGATTATCCTTTTTTTTTTTTTCTCATTCTTAAAAAATCGTAAATCACAATTTTCTATCTTTCATAGCTTCCTCAGTAGTCGATTCTCTAATTACAATTCTTCGCCTTTCTTCTATACTCTTTCTTTGAAGAAACACACATTATGATCTTCTATTGATCTTCATTAGTAACGCTCTATCATCTGTAAAATTGTAAAACATGATTTTTCTATCCTCTCGTAAGCGGCGAATTGTCTTTTACGCTTAATTATCACTTTATTGCTCTTTTGGGTTCACTTTGACAAAGATTAACATTATGGATCTCTTTTACTATTTTTCTTTAATATTTGCACATTATCAACTTATTAGTAGCAAACTAAGTCCTAGAATCACTAAGTTAAGAGTGATAAAATGGTATATTCTATGATTAATCATTGGTTCAAATACACAAATTCACCGTTGTGTCGATTCAGACATTCATGTTTTGTTGAGCAGTGAAAAAAATCATTTTTCACATCCTAACCTAACCTTTGATGGACCTTTGAGTTGACTAATAAAGTATTTTGAGTGTGTTTTATAGATAAGTAATAAATTGCAGCCTTAGTGCAAACATCCATCTAAAAATGCTAAAGAAGAGACCTGCTGCCTCAACATGTGCTCATGCAACCTAAAAGGCTAGCCGATCAAGCAATTCACAAAGCCTCAGAAGTCTATGGGAATGCCATATGTCCAACTGAGTACACTTTGGAGCCAAAGTAGCTGCATTGGATGAAGATTGAACCCATCAAGAAGTTACTGTGTGCTAGATAAATGAAGGACAGCACCCCAAGTTATATGCCAGTTGTGGAAGCAAAGAATAGGACAGTTCAAGAGGTTACTCCAACCTGTCGAGAGATTTTAGTGAGAGAAGTGAAGCTGTCGAGAGGTTGGGGTGCTTAAAGAATGAACCTGTTGAGAGGTTATGGGGGTGTGTTCCAACCTATCGAGAGGTCCTGAGGTGAAAAAGTAAAGAGATTGCGAGGTTGGTAGTACCTGTTGAAAGGATTAAGCTGCAGCAGTAGAACCTATCGAACAATAGACTGCTACCTGTCGAGAGGTTACTTGGAGATGCAGGGGATCTCGTGAGGCTCCAGAACATGTCGAGAGGTTCCCCAGAACCTAGTGAGCAGTCATCACCAACCTGTCGAGGACTTACCTAAAAGTTGCACCCATTTTGCGTGAGGTTGAAGCAACCTATCAAACACAACTTTCAACCTGTTGAAGAGTCAACTGGAACTATATAAGAGATCAACAGGTTGTTTTATAACCTGTCGAGAGGATGAATGGAGCTCGAATAGAAGTTAAGAATTAATGTCAATCCTGTCGAACAGTCAAATTAATCCTGTCGAGAAGTCAGGCAACCTATCGAAAGCCTATTCCAACCTGTCGAATGGGACACCAAGTGGACTCAGAACCTATTGAAAGGTTCCCTGAACTTCTCGACACTTGATTTGGGAACTTCTCACTTCTACCGACAACTGCTGCTCACTTCAGTGCTCTGTGCACGCATTCTAAGGCACTTTAACAACCCTTAGGGTAATTTTTGAATACATATGGGTATGAATGGAAACTCTCTAACCACTTCACATGTACTTGTCCAGTTTGGACTAATTGGTGGAGAGCTTCTAGAAGAGAAATTAGCCACATCAGCAGCTCAAAATAACATAATTATTCCCTTGAACTCCGATTGGTTGAAAAATATCTGAGGACAGAAGGGAAGAGTATAAATGCAAGAGAAATTGCACAGATGAACCATCCAGAAATTGAGAGAACCAGAGCCAAATTAAAATTCCCAAAATTCCTTCCCTCTTTCTTCTTTCCCATTCATTCTTTAGACCAACCATGGTTGGCTAAGCCCTTTCAGTAGCTAGGGTGAGATTGAGAGCTGTAAATTTAGAGGTTCAAGGCTTTGTATGAGATTGGATGTTACAAAGATTGCAGATCTGAGCACATTATATTATATAAGTTTGTATTGAATCAGTACATTATGGATTTTAGAGTTGATTTTGATCTATAGATCTCTTGTTTGCATTTGATTTCCCTAGATTAAATCTCCCTGTGAGCTTGTAGCTTTGCATCTACAGCATCTGCAATAGTTTAATTGTTCTAATTAAGACCCTTGAATTAGAGGAATCTCTGGGATGATATGTGACCATTCAAGTGGATAGTTCATAGCCTTAGGATCACTCCAATTCTCTGATCTAGGTTAGATTCTTATACCTTGCATTTGAGCTTGTAGCCAGATGAAGGATTGTTGCAAATCAGTTCCCTGCCTTTCCTTTGATCTAACCAATCTAGCTGCTATTGTCTCCTTTTGATTTTAATCCTTTTCTCCATCTCCCTAAATCTGTATTTTAATCAGTTCTTGAACATTTGCATTTTTATCTCTGTAGTTTTTAGTAAAGTGACAACTCTTAAAAAAACCTCTCCTCTTTCCTATTTTGCTTAGTTTTAAACTAGGATAGGCTAGAGTGCCAAATCTATTATAGATCTGAAGATTTACTACCTTTTAGAGCACATTTCCCTGGGGACCTACCCTTACTTACCCCTCAAAGCTTGCTGCAACAGCCCTGATTTTTGCAGGACTGATTGCTTACCTTGATCCCATTTCTTTGTGATTTGTCCTTTTAATTTACTATTTTTAATCCTTTAATAATTGTAAGGGAAGAAATATAATAAGTTTTTGGTGCCGCTATTGGGGATCTATGGTTTTAAATTGGTAGATCTAAGTTTTTCTCATTTTAAATTTAGATTTATAATTGGCTATTTTGTGTTTAACTAATTGCTGCTATAGTTTTTTTTTTTTTTGTAGTTTAATTTTATATTGCAGATCTAGATTTTTTGTCCTGAGAGGAGAATTGTGCTAATTGGAGGAGCAAGCTATGTTAAAGTTTGTATGTCCTAACTCTTTTACAGTTTTAGATCTGTAAATTTTTAGATCTGCAACTTTAGTCGTATGTTTTTGAAATTGTTTTGCTGAAATTTGTGCTGTATTTTGTGTGTTGTACTTGGTTCCTACTGTGTGTATGCTTCGGAGAAGATCTCTCAATCTTGAGATTGTTCCTTTAGATCTTGAAGTTGAACGACTTCTCAAACCTAAGCAGTCCCTACACACACCTGTGATTGATTGTGAGATTTTTGTAATGGGTGAGCAACCTAGGACATTAAAAGAATTCAATGCACCAGGGGTATAAAACTCTCCTTTTTGCATTCAATTCCCTGTTGTCCAAGGGAGCTATGAGATTAAATCTTCTATCATACAGATGCTGCCCTCATATCATAGCCTGAGTAAGGAAGACCCATACAACACATTGATGAATTCCTTGGACTGTGCTCTACTTTCAACATTACAAGTTTGGGGGAGGAAGCAACCAAGTTAAGACTCTTTCCTTTTTCATTAAAGGACAGAGCTAGAACTTGATTGTCCATGCTCCCAACCAATAGTATTCAGTCTTGGAATGACCTTCAATGTCAATTTTTAGCCAAGTTTTTTCCCATGTCAAAAACAAGTTAGCTGAGGAAGAGCATCATTTCATTTGCTTAAGCCCCAACTAAAGACTTTTACCAAGTATGGGAGAAATTTAAGGAGCTCTTGAAGCAATGTCCCCATCACCAAATTCTTGAATGGAAACTTGTTCAAAGTTTCTATCAAGGAATTGATCCCAAGAGTAGGGACATGGTTGATGCCTCATGTGGTGGTACTTACCTCTACAAGACAGCTGATGAGGCTTAGGAGTTGTTTGATATCATTAGTGAAAACTCCATGCAAAGGGAGACTTTGTCAAGGGACATTAAGACCCCTGTTAGATTGGTGAGAGGGAACACTACAAGAGGAAAAATATATGAGGTCAGTGGTTACAATGATTTGGAAAGGAAGGTGGATAGCTTGACTCAAAAATTTGATAAGCTAATGAGAGTAATGCAATCACCAATGGCTGCCAAATTGGAGGAGGCATGTGTGTTATGTTAGTCCCCTACTCACTCCCTTGAAGAATGTCCTTCTGCGGCCTAATTTCCAGACCTTGTTATGAAACATGTGAATGCTGCTCAGTCTTTTGGACAACAACCTACTACTGATTATCATTGGAGAAACTACCCCAACTTGAGGTGGAGACAAGATGCCTTCCAAAAATAGCAGCAGCAACAACCACAATTGTAGCCCATGCCTTATAGGAATGCCCAGCCATACCAGCAGCTTAAGGCCCAGCCAATGGCATAACCTGTGTATCAAAGTGCACCAGCCCCAGCACCCTCTAGATCCCTCACATTTGAAGAGTGAGTTCGGGCTTCACTATGAAATTTAGGCTCTTTGTCTCAAACTGTTAACTCCCATAGGCAAAGTATTAAGAAGATAGAGGACCACCTTGGTCAGCTATCCAATACTTTGACTAGGAGAGAGGAGGGAAGACTGCCTAGTCAGCCTATGAACAACCCAAAAGAGCAGTATATGGTGGGAGAGACTTCTTCACATAAAGAAGCCAATTCTGTCACCACTTTGAGGAGTGGAAGGCTAGTTGATAACAAGGTTGATGTTGAGCCAGAAAAAAGTACAAGAAAAGAAAGAATAGCTCATGATGATATGCAGCAGGAGTAGCATATGAGAAATAAGGGGGCTGTTGATGAGCCCCAACAGAAAACTGAAAATAAAAATAAGGAAAAAATTGATGAGATTTTTAAGGCAGCAAATGGGAGATTAGTCCCCCATTTGCCATTTCCCAATGCACTTCAAGAACCTTCTCCTTTTGACAAGGGGAATGCCAAAGTTGAAGAAATAACAAAAATATTTAAACAAGAAAAGATTAACTTGCCTTTGCTTAATAATATCAAGCAAGTTCCAGCCTATGTAAAGTTTCTGAAAGATTTGTGCACACAGAAAAGACAATCTAGGATACACCTATCTAAGAAGGTCTTTTGTGCTGAGAAAGTGAATCAAGTGTTGTCCATTTCAACCCCAACAAAGCTCCAAGACCCTGGATTTCCCATAATCCCTTGCATAATTGGGGATCACACAATTGAAAAAGCCTTGTTAGATCTGGGAGCTAGTGTGAACCTACTTTCATATTTAGTTTATGAGAAGTTAGATTTGAGAGAATTGAAGCCCACGCATGTGGTGCTACAGCTGACTAACAGATCTGAAAGAAGGCCCGTGGGAATGATAGAAGATGTGTTAGTTGGGGTTGATAAGTTTTTCTATCCAACAAATTTTCTGGTTCTAGGCATGGAACCAAGCAAGTGCACTACCTCCATTCTTGTAATTCTGGGCAGGCCTTTCCTGGCCACTGCCAATGCTTGTATACAATGTAGATCAGGTGTAATGGAGGTATCTTTTGGTAACATGAAAGTAAAATTGAATATTTACAATGCAACAAGTCAACCTCACTTGGATAGTGAGGATTGCTTTTTGATTAATGTGTTGGATGAGCTTGTGGAAGAGACTTTGCCCAAGCTGTTGCATTGTGATGATTTGTGTGATGTTTTAGAAAATGTGTGGAGTGAAATTATGGAAGAGAAGGCTCCCACACCTGTGGTTCAAGAGGTGAAAGCCTTAAATTCTGAAGTGGGGCCAGCAACAAGGTATCCTCCTTGGAAACCAGCTGTGTTGCCTCTTCCACCCACCACCATCAAAGGCACCTTTGTTGCCTTCACTCATAAGTCCACCTGATGTAGAGTTGAAACAGCTACCTAAGTCTTTGAAATATACTTTTTTGGGAGCTAATCAGAAATTACCCGTGATCATTTCTTCCTCTCACACTGATGAGCAAGAGGAAGAGCCATTATGTGTTTTAAAAAAGCATAAGAGAGCAATAGTTTGGACTATTGCTGATCTTGGAGGCATCAGCTCTGCTATTTGTATGCATAAGATCTACTTGGAAGAGGGTTCCAAACCCTCTAGAGAAATGCAGAGAAAGTTAAACCCCTACATGCAAGAAGTGGTGATGAAGCACGTGGTCAAATTGTTAGATGCTGGAGTCATCTATCTCATTTCAGATTCTGAATGGGTGGCACCTACTCAGGTGGTACATAAGAAATCTGATATCATTGTGGTTAAATCTGATTCTAGTGAGCTAATTCCAACTAAAGAAACCACAGGTTGGAGGGTGTGCATTGATTATTAAAAGCTCAATTTAAAAACCAGAAAAGACCACTTTCCTTTGCCCATCATAGACTAAATTTTAGATAAATTGGCAGGCAAAGCTTTCTATTACTTTCTTGATGGATATTCTGGGTATAACCAAATCCCTGTGTATCCACAAGACCAAGAAAAGACAACCTTCACCTATCCATTTGGCACCTTTGCCTATAGAAGGATGCCATTTGGATTGTGCAATGCCCCTGCAACTTTCCAAAGGTGTATGTATGTCATCTTCTCTGACATAATTGATCAGTTTTTAGAAATATTCATATAAATTTCTCTATCTTTGAGGACAACTTTAGCCAATGTCTACACCATCTCAGCCTAGTGCTGCAGAGATGTGAGGAAACCAACTTGATTTTGAGTTAGGAAAAGAGTCATCTATTGGTCAATCAAGGCATTGTCCTTGGCCATGTTGTTTCCCACAGAGGCACAGAGGTAGACCAGGATAAAATTGATTTGATTACACATTTGCCCCACCTGTAACTGTCAAACAAGTCAGATATTTCTTACGGCATGCTGATTTTTATAGGAGATTCATCAAAGATTTCAGTAAAATCTTAAAACCTCTTTGTCACCTGTTGTGCCAAGAGGTTCCTTTTGAATTTAATGATGAATGTCTCACTGTTTTTGAGTTTTTGAAAGGTTGTTTAACTTCTGCACCTGTCCTTCAAGCACCTATTTATTCTGTGCCATTTGAGCTAATGTGTGATGCATAAGATTTTGCTATTGGTGCAGTTTTGGGACAAAGGAAGGATAATTTACCTTGTGTGATTGCTTATGCAAGCAAGACAATGATTGATGCTCAATTAAACTACACTACAATTGAGAAAAAATTGTTCGCCATTGTCTATGTTTTAGAAAAATTCAGGTCTTGTCTTAAGATCTAGGATTGTGGTATTCACAGACCACTCAGACCTAAAGTACCTTTTATCTAAAAAGGATGCTAAGTCAAGATTAATCAGATCGATCCTCCTATTACAGGAGTTTGATCTTGAGATTAAGGACAAGAAAAGGGTTGAAAATATGGTTGCAGACCACCTATCCAGGATCCTAGTTGCTAAGTTTGATAGGCTGCTTGTCAATGACTGGTTTCCTAATGAACAGCTGTTTACTGTCAGCATGACAGCACCTTTGTTTGCAAACATAGTAAATTACTTAGTAGTGGGTAGGATTTCCCCACATTGGAACAAAATGGATAGGGAGCTATTCTTTTTCCAGATCAGACATTACATGTGGGAGGATCCATACCTGTTCAAGCATTATGCAGACCAAGTTGTGAGAAGATGTGCTCTTGAAACTGAATTTCACAACATACTAACCATGTGTCATGAAAAGGCTTATGGAGGCCATTTCAGTGGAAACAAGACTACAGTAAAGGTGCTCCAAAGTGGATTTTATTGGCCCACCATCTTTAAGGATGCATGACAGCATTGTAAAGCTTGTGAAAGATGCCAGAAAATGGGAAGTATCTCCAAAAGAAATTTCATGCGTTTATAGCTTATACTTGTTGTTGAACTATTTGACATTTTGGGAATTGACTTCATGGGTCCTTTTGCACCTTCCTATGGATACAATTTTATTCTTGTGGCTGTGAACTATGTGTCCAAATGGGTTGAGGCCATAGCCACAAGAACCAATGATCATAGAGTTGTCCTCAACTTGTTGAAGGACAACATTTTCTCTAGGTTTGGCACCCCCAAAGCTATCATTAGTGATGGGGGAAGTCATTTCTACAATAGGCAGTTTGATAACTTACTTAGAAAGTACTCTGTGACACACAGAGTTGCCACCCCATACCACCCACAGACTAGTGGGTAGGTGAAAATTTCTAATAGAGAGATCAAACACATTTTACAGAAAATTGTAAGAGGAGATAGGAAGGATTGATACCTGAAGTTACCTGATGCCCTTTGGGCTTATAGAACTGCTTATAAGACCCCAATAGGGATGTCTCCCTTTAGGCTGGTGTATGGCAAGGCATGCCATTTATCAGTAGAGTTAGAGCATAAAGCATATTGGGCTATTAAATTATTGAATGTTGATCTAGCTTCTACTGGCATGCACAGGAGGCTGCAGCTGTCAGAGCTGGAAGAGCTGAGATTGGAAGACTACTCCAATGTAAGGATCTAGAAAGAAAAAGCCAAAGCTTTCTATGACAAGCATTTGTTGAGAAAGGAGTTCACTGCTGGCAACAGGTATGGCTTTTCAATTCTAAATTAAAATTTTTTCCAGATAAGTTGAGATCTAGATGGGAGGAACCTTACATTGTAATGCATGTATCCCCTTCTGAAGCTATTGAAATCATGGATCCAAAAGATGGTAGGATCATGAAAGTTAATGATCAAAGGCTCAAACTCTTTATTGAAAATATAGTAGAGCCTGTGGTGACCATTCACCTTCAAGAACCTCCAAAGTGTGGCTGATTTTCAACATTGTATACTATATATCATAACTGTTGGTTTTGTGTCTATTGCTGTTTTTAAAATTGTTGGCATTGTATATATGTTGCCATTTTTGTTTAGTGTTTCATTTAGGTTACTGAGTCAGCCTTGATTAAGTTAGGAAAGCCCCTAATGCATGAGAAATCCAATGGGAACAAAGTAGAATTGAAAAATCTGTGTGAATGGAGACAAGGGAACTGCTGAGAAATAAATTTAGAATGCAAAACAGACCTATCGAGAGGTCTAAGTTGATTTTTGACAGGTTCTGAAAGTCCCCAATATGAACTTCGATAGGTATTGTGACCTGTCGAGAGGTTTGAGTTGATTCTCGATAGGTACTGAAGGTGTAAATATTAACTTCGACAAGATCTGAGTACCTGTCGAGAAGTTGAAGGAGGAAGTCGACAGGTACTGAAGGCCATGGGTATATTTTCGACAGGTTCCAAACCTATTGAGAAGTTGATTACTGAGAAATTTTAAAACCTGTTGAGAGGTTGGATGAACCTCTCGACTTGATTTTTCTGGAGCTTTGTACCTTTCGAGAGGTTCATCTAACCTCTCAACACCTTTAGCCTGAGAAGTCTACAAGTCCAAAAGGTTTTAACTCTTCGACAGGTTGATGTAACCTATCGAAATCCTCTCTCCAATCCTGTCGAAATATCTTTTTACTTGTTTTAAACCTCTCGACCACTTAGTCCACCCATTCGACAGCTTCTGTGTGCAAGCTTTGTTCCTCTTATGTCAATTTCTGATTTCTTTCTTCTTCCTCCTCACTGGTTCCAACTCCACTCAGCTTGCCATTGTTACAATTGTTTCAATTTTACAAGGGCTACATTTTGCACCCAGTTTGAGCTGGTTTGGTGCCGTGTACTGTAAGATCTGATAAACCCTAGGTTTTCTGGGTAAGCTCTTCGTCAACCTCCCTCTGTGATTTTCAACATTGTAATTCCATTTTTTTAGTGTGTGTGGTTACTTTGATTGAGCAAAGAAGTTTGTTGTGGTTGTTGAGAGTCATTGTTTGGATTTTCGTGACCAATGGCTGACCGAGAGGACACCTCAGCTGCGGATCACCACCATGGATACCAGCATGAGAGGTACCTGACAGACTAGCACCCGAAGAGCCCTCCCCTGAGGGACCCACACCATAGGGGCCAACACTGGAGGGGTCTTCCCCTGACTTATTAGCTGCACTAGTCTCGCCTTCACCATCCGAATCATCCCCTAGAGCAAATTGTGAACAAAATAAAGATCCGCTTAGAAGGAATGAAGGACCGAATTAAAGCATAAAGGAAACTAATCCAAGCTAAGAAGAATTACCTGACTAAGTGGGGCCGCTGAATGCAAGAAAATTGGTGCTAGGTACAAAGTGTGGCAAGATAAACCTATACGATAGGCACTCGTACCAAAGATGATAGTCCCCAGACACATGGAGAGCATGGATGGGAAGCCCATTGTTGAAGAAGGCCGCGGTAAGCTCCTCGATATTGCCAATGGGATACCAAACATCCACTGGAGGGTCCACAGGTATGGCATAATAACCCTAGAATTGGTGCACCACTTGCTCTCCCAGATAATAGAATTTGGCCCATGCTCCATAGAAGAAAACGATGCGGTGATTGTTAAATAGGCGGGAAGTGCCTATAGCTGCTCGGTCTCAGAAGGGGGATGCAAGGTACGGGTCAGGGAGGATCTGCCCAAGTAAAAAAAAAATTCAAGCAGTTAGCATATCAATAAAAGGAGATTCCCGAGCTAAGAACAAACAAAGTTGAAAGAGAGTTTTACCTGCTCAGGAACCATCAAGTCGAGTTGGGACCTCAGACTCGTCTCCAAGTGCTTTAAACCTACATCGCGGTGCCGGGCCTGATTCCAGTTACTGAGGAGGGGATACGTGAGCACCTCAGAGAAAAGAAGTGGGCACCCAGGGTGAAAGTGATGATATCCCCATACCTGAGAAGGGGGCATTGCACAAGAGCGGGTTAGTAGTGTATATGGATCATTCAAAAAAAAAATGGCAAAGGCAAAGGAAAGAGGAATTACCTCCAGGGCGGCCAAAAATCCAACAGCAGACTTTGAATCCTCGGTCGTGACCCAAGATAAATTATACATCAGTCATGCATACCTTGCCCCTCCCCAGTCATACCTGTGAATGTCACCCCAATTCTCCATCACACTCAGCAGGGCTAGGCTGACTCGGCCACCGCTTGCATTGGCGGAAAGGGTCTTACCAAGCAGGACCAAGAGAGTAATGTGGGCTAAGACGATCGACCGCTCTGGCGTGATATAGAGTACCCTTTCTGGCTCACCCAGATCCACTAACTCATCAGGTGTATAAAGTGAGGTCAGCCAAGACATCTTGACCTCATTTCCATGTGTCTGCCCGCAAGGAGGATAGGCCCCAATCAATCGAATGATGTCCTGTCGAATCAGCATCGCAAGATTGGATATCGGTATCCCCCCTATCCTGATGTCGGTAATCATGGCCCAGTCGACGGGCATCAAAGTCATCTCTGCATACGACATGTGAAAGGTCATCGTCTCGGGGCGAAATCGTTCAATCAGGGCTTTCAGATAGGCAGCGTTGACCCTCATGGAGGGGCAAGATAGAAATTCTCTGAAGCCCACTTGTGCCAGAAGGACCTTTACTACGGGAGGGACGTAGAGGTAGAATTCTTGGAAGTCCAGCCACTCGCCACTGAATATAATGTTGGGCAGGTCCTGCACCCAAGAAAATGCGCATCAGATCACAGGGGCAAAGCAAAAACTGCATAATGGAAATGAATTGAACCTCTCTTTTACCTTGCCCACTATCCTAAAGTTTAAAATATGGGTATGTTGTTGGTGAAGGAGGCCGACTCGGGTGGCCTCACCTTACATCTCGAGCCACGGGCCTGCTCTCCGATCTACCCAGATGAATTGCTCCCCCCGCGAGCTGTATGCAATCTCAGGCCCCTCCTCGTGGCCCTCCTCGGGAATATGCTCACCCTTACCCGACATTCTGGGATAACAAAAAGCAGTCACGTCAGAGCAGATCAATGATAAAGAACCATGATATTCTATGCTGCAAATGGGAGGTAAGTATGCTAAACCCTTCCCTTTCTTTTCACATATTTTCAGAAATGAGAGATACACATGCCTAAACGACAAAAAGAGATCCCTTTTAGGTTGAAAATGCAAAAAAAAATATTTTCTTCAGAAAATGACAAAAAAAAAAATTTCCCCTTCCTGTTTTTGAAAATAAAGTAAGTTAGAATCAAGTAAAATCATTTATGTTTCTAAAGAAATAATAAAAAAGGGCCCTTCTTTTACACTAATAAAAATAAAATAATCCTCCCTTTATGTCTAGGAAAACAAAAGCAAAAAAGGGAGAGAAAGAAATTATCATCACGCTTCTAAACAAAAAATCTTTCTCTTCTCCTTAGGTCCCAAGGAAAAAACAAATAGCCATTTCTTCGTGTTCCTAATAACAAAAAAAACTGAAAACAAAATTCTTTTTCCTTTACCTTATTCACAAAAGTAAAAAAAAAAAAATTATTATTAAAATAATAATCCTTTACTTTGTTTGTCAAAATAAAAAGTAAAACCCAAAAATAAAAAAATTCTCTTCACTTTACTTTGCAAATATAAAAATAAAAACAAAAAAATCCTTACAAAAATAAAAAAAATCAATCAACCAAAAAAATAAAAAAATAAAAAATCCTTTGCTTTATTTTAATAAAAACAAAAACAAAAATTTTCTTTGCAAAAAATATAAACCAAAAAATCCCTTTCCATATACACGAATAAAAATAACAAAAAACATATATATATTAGGCACCAATAAATCTATGAAATAACAAAATAGGGCATTGTTCATAAAGAATCATTCACACTTCATCAATAAACTTACACACCATACAAATAAACCATTACTCATCAAAGAATACAAGATCATGATCAAATCTATAAGAAAAGCAAGAAAAATCAAAGAAAATGGGTTTTAATGGTTACCTTTAGGGAGAAAAAGTGTCTTTGATCTAGCGTGAGCCGACGATCGATCCACACAAGCAAAGCAACGGCAATGGGGCACGCGTAGAGGCAATGTAAAGGAACCCCAGGAGGGGGGCAATTTTCTATTTCAAAGAGGAAGGAGGGGGAGAAAATTTTGAAATAAAGCCCCGGTAACTCGGCATTTAAATTCCAAAGCACAGCACAACTAATAGTTGCGCCAGGCAAAATTTTTCCCACCTTTTGCTTGGCGCATTGCACCAGGCTATTTTGAGGCCCCTAGTGGCCTGGCGCAATTAATAGTTGCACCAGGCAGTTAGGCCGGGTCTTGGTCTGGTACGGGCCAGATGGGAAGACTGGCCCCCCCACTCTTTTTGTTTGTTCTGTTGCTCCCGGCAGATGCACGCGCTCCCACGGCGGCATTTCGATCATCCTTCGACTTTTCAAGAGAGCCGTGATAAAATAAAAGCAGATCCAGATCATTGAGCACCCCGATCCTACACAGGAAAATATAAAGAAAATTTTTATAAAAAATCCCCACAGAGAAGCCGGAAGTATTCACAAGAAAAATCCACATAAAATAATAGCTTCAAAATTCTAAAAAAATCACATAAAACAATAACTTCAAAATTCCAAAAAAAATCACATAAAATAATAACTTCAAAACTCCCAAAAAATCACATAATATAACAGTTGAAAAATTCAACAAAAATGCATAAAATGATAGAAAAATCAAAAACAGGTTTGTATTCCCCATAGAGACGCACAAGCATAAGGTGGTAAAATATCAATATTTTATCCGCAATGCAGTTGTGTCATACTAAAGTCCTGATTCGGAGGTTCGCCTCGGATTTTTGGATCCTACTTTAAGGAAGGAGCAACAGTGTCAGTCCTGGTCAAACAGTCAATGCTTTGATCGAGTCGACTCCACGGCTAAAGCTTTGCGACAAACATTCTATTTTGGATTCATGTGAACTTAAGTGTATTATGCTTCAGATTCTCCATTGGAAAAAGTCAATCGTTGGTTGAGACCAACCTGCTGAGAATGAGATTACGTGTCAATCAAACTATGTGCAACCATGCATTCAGAAGGGTTCATTTCTCTTTTTTATTTTCTACAGGATTAAAACCTGTATGGGCAGCGGTATCCCTGTAAAGTGTAGGCCATGTGTCTGGGTATCCGTATGATGGTCGTTTGTCTCCATAAATTATACTCAGGCGGGTCCGAGTTGGGGCTTCCATCGCCTTTGTTGTTGCTTATTGCCCCTGATGGGTGCATGATTATGCATAGTTAATTGATGTTTATGATCATTGTCAGCAGAGACCAGGATTGAATGTCCCTTCATGGAGATACCCCAATATTTGGTTGAATCTTTTCAAGGTAATCAGAGCTGGATGCTCTAGGCCATGTTAATCTAAGGCATGCTTTTGAAAATGGCACGCACTCCTAAAAAGCATTGTGACATCTATTCACTTCACTATGGCAGTCATGCTAAATAAACTTCGGGGTTGATGGGTTCCCCCAAAGACCTCGAACCCTTCTTTCAGCAAGGGCACCCACGAATAGTGAGATGGGGCCATCAAATGCCTCGTAGGATTGAACATAAATTGTGGAGCCTTTCGTACGCTTACTTCGCGCTTATCTTTGAATGTGAGTTAATCACCCCCCCTTTTACTCACGAAGCTGTTACATTCAAAATGAATTTTAAACATCAGATACCTTCAAAATAATCTCGAGAAGTGAATATCTTTCTCGACTATAGGGAGTTCTCAACTCATTCCACCTCGGTTATGCCCAGTAATGTCGCTAAGCGCTTGGGAACCTATTACCACAAGAAACGAATGTTTAGCCTGGCGTCCCGGGGCTTTTGTTTTCTCACCGTGTTACGCATTTGATGTTTGAAGTTCATTCTGAATGCAGTGGACTTGTCAGTAATGCCTTGGGCCTCTTTGAATGTCTCTTTTTCTCTGGCATTCGATCATTAGTGATCGAATACCAAAGAGGGGCATCTGTAAACACCCAAATTTGGCCCAAGGCCCGATCGAAACACCTTTCGAGAGAGGTGCAATTCTGATCATTTTGAGGACATGTATGGAACCTTTAGGAACCCCCCTAGAACCCTTAGGAACCTTTCCAAACCCTTAGGAATCACCCTCGATCCCTTAGGAACCTAACCCGAACCTTTAGAAATCAGTCCCGACCCTTAGAACCCGTTCTAAACCTAAACCTAACCTTATCAAGCAAATGATTGAGGAGGGGTGCATTGAAACCAGTTACAGTCCTCTACTACAATTGAATCTCATACCATTGAAAAGTAGAGGTCGTCAGCTTTCCAACGGTTCAAGAATTGCCCCAATCGGAGGTATACATCAAAAGATCGACAAACCGAGCCCGCAGGGCATAAGTGTAAATTCATGTGGGCCCCCCTAGGGATTTGGTGCAACTAATAGTTGCGCTAGTTATAATTTTGCCTGGCACAAATATTAGTTGCGCCAAGCCAATTCTCCCAGATTTAAAGCTTGTCGCAACTATTAATTGCGCCAAGCCAATTCTCCCAGATTTTAAGCCTGCAACAACTATTAGTTGCGCCAAGGTTAAAGGTGGGGCCCACCCTCGGGAACCAACTTCTAGGCACTGTTTAAAACTATTTTACTATATATTTTCTTGGTGCAACTAGTAGTTGCGCTAGGCATATGAATAGTAACCTCTGGATTTTGCCTCGAAAATTGTGATTGGGGTTTGACTTGTTGACCACCTTGACCTTTGGGGTGTATTTTGCTAGTTCTGTTGCACCCATTCCTTACCTATTTGTAACCCTTCAAGTGGCTTAAGGCCTCACCCCATCATCCACCATTGGAAGACTTTCTCACACATCTCAAGGCTCCAAAAACCCTAGGAATCCTTAGATGTGAGATAACCTAATTGCTAAACCCATTTAGCTCCTAAGTGATCTCCTAATCCACCCATTTCCTATAAATAGGGACCCCCGACCCCTTGGTTTAAGGGTTGAGAATTTTTACCTAAGAGAGAAAGAGCTTAAAGTGAGAAGATCTTTCTCCTTTTCGTGCACTATTGCCCATACAAATTCCAGAATTCTAAAACCCCCTTTGAGTGATATTTTCTACCTTAGATCCCTTAGTTTAGGTATATGCTACCCATTTACCTTCCCTCTCTACCTCTTAGATAGCAAGCCTTAGAGGTTAGAACTCCTATTTCCACCATACAAGCCTCCAAGAGCTCATCAAAAGCAAGCCAACGCAAGGCTCTCCTACAGTGCTACAAGGGCCCGAGGACTCCGACTCTCCCCTTTCTTCTCCTATCTCTTCTTTAGCTCTTTCCGTCCTCCTATTTGTACCGTCATGCCGCCGAATTTTTGGTAGGAACGAAGGGGCATAAATAGGATTTAAGGCCCATTTGGGTAAGTGGAAGCTATTTTCTTTTCTTTTACTTTATTTTTATGTTGGCCATTAGTAGAGACCGCATTAAGCGGGTTGATCGGATGCCTAACACCTTCCCGATCGATAACCGAAGCCCCTACCCAAGAGCCTTTCGTGTGGATCAGATTCAGAGTTATATTTTTAGCACTTTGGTGCTCATAAAAATGAACTAGGTTTCCCGAGACACCAAAAGCTCTGGGTGACGACTCTATATTTTTTGCAAGCGAGCACATCGCCGTGACGGGATCGTCACTAATCCCACGGTTGCACACTAAAATACCAAAGTCCGATAAAAAAAGTTCACATGTGGGCTTTCAAATGAGGAATATAATATTATCAGGGTTCTAGCTCGACCTTTGAGCTCCGGTCAATAGGGCCTGGGGCTTAGCTATATACTATTGTTATGGTGCATAATGGTCGGATTATGGGGTTTTTAAGGTTTTAGGACTTTTAGAGAGGATTGGTCCCTTTCCAAAAGTCATGGAAAAGGTCAAGGGTTGACTGAATAGGTTCGTATATGTTGTGTTAAAATGTTGTGCTGATATATTTATTAAAAGGTGGAATGGTAAAAATCAATGGCAGTACAAAAATATGCCAGATGGAATGGGTTAATTCAACACACAAATAACATTCTAAACTTAGTCTTGCAAGAGTTAGGGCTATTGTAGCAAGTTCTAAAAGTAAGTAAGAGTTTGTCCACAGGAAAATGTGATCTAAAGTTTGTAAACCTCCAGATCTACTAAAGATCTTGAAACCTATTCCTATTTTAACTAAGAATTAAGTAAGTAAAAACAAGAAGAGAGAAAGAGTTTTATTGTCACTTTAAACTAATAAAAATATATTTAAAAAAAACTAAACTAGAGGTGAGCAAAAGAATAATTTAAAGAAGAGAGCAAGAGTTTTGGTGAAATAAAAATCAAATGTGGAGAATTAACAGCTCGGGATCAGTTTCACTATAAAATTGATTTATCAGACAACATAGCAGAGGATGGGTCTGCAGCCATCCTTCATTTGGCTACAAGCTACAATGCAAGGTAGAACAATTCAGATCTGCCCTGAGATATGGATTAGTCCTAGGGGTATAATCTGTCCACTAAAATGGTCACAGAGTATCCCATGGATATAATCTAGTCATGGGGGATAAATTTGGAATAATAAAACCACTGCAGATGCTATGGATGTAAGGCTACAAGCTTAGGCATCTATAAAAGCATAAAATCTATGGAAATTTGATAGAAATCAAAAGATCTACAAATTAAATGAAGCATTAAAATCAGCAATTCATTGATCTAATCCAACTTACAACAATTGCTCTCAGAGATGTAATCTCTGCACTCATCACTCCTCATACAATGCATTCTCACCACTCAATTTACAGATCGAACTTCACCCTAGCTGTTAAAGGAAGTTAGCCAACCATGGTTGGGCTAAAGAGAGAATAGAAAAGAGAGTAGAAGACTAGAATTTTTGGAGGGAAAACTAATTCAAATTTTTGCTCAAACTCTGAATGCTTCCTCGGTTGCATTCCCCCCTATTTATACAAATTCCCAAGTGTCTCAGATATTATTTGACCAATCAGAGAGGAAAGGTATCAATTCTTTTAAAACCCTACTGATGTGGCTAAATTTTGACCAAGCATTTCCTCCAATTTGATAGACTTTGTTGAACCCACATGAGACAGTTAGATCAAAGGTTCCTTTGGAGTTCAAAAAATTCCCACCAAGGCTGTCAAACTGTTGCTGAATATGTGCATCAAATCATTGAAGCCCCAAGTCTCTCAGTCAATAGGTTAAAGTCTTAGAAATTGCACCTCGAGAGGTTCCGAACACCATTCAAGGTACAAATGAAGTCAAGTCGATAGGTTAATTGTATCTCTCGATAGGTTCAAAGTTCAGCTTGATATGTTGCATTGTACTGCTCAACTTCTTCATTTGCTTTAGTAGTCCTCTTGACAAGTTAGCTCAACTATTCGAGATTCAGAGTAGCTTCAGGCATGTAATTGATAGGTTAACTTGTACTGCTCGAACTCATCAATGCAGCTTTGGGCAACCTCTCGAAAGGCCCATTTCCAGCATTAGATCCTCTCGACAAGTCGTCGACAGCTTCTCTTTTGCTTGCTCAATAGCACGAAAACCTCTCGAGAGTTTCTAAGAACCTCTTGATAAGTTCCGTTTTCAATTGCTTTGCTCTGCAGTACCATTTAAGATTCATTCTTCATCAAATGTAGTAGTTGTTGTTTAATCTTCTCAAGTACATATTGCTGCTGCAACCTGGTTTGCTCTAGTGTGCAGCTGCTCTTTGATCTACTGGTAGTTCCATCAATTGGATTGCTCAAGATCTACATAGATGCTATGCATGTTGACCTCTCAGCTGCAACTTGACATGCTATTCTATTTAATGCACTGCAGCAGCTCTCCCAAGAATTAGACACCATCTTTAATCCTTAACAGGCCTTCTAGGACACCAATGCATTGCTCACCATGGTGTATTTAATGTAAACTCATCAGCTCCTTAGTTTAACAAATGATTCCTTCTCCTTGACTTGAAATTGAGAGATTTCATCACTAAATCATTATTTTCCTGCAAAACATACTTACAAATCCTTATTAACTAGCTCAAGAGGTCCATCAATAGTCAAGTTAGGAGGTGAAAAATGATAGTTTTCATTGATTAACACACCTCCAAACCTAAGCTTTGCTAGTCCTCGAGCAAAGGAAAAATTAAAAAATAATATTCAAAGAAGCAAATGCCACTTTTGTATGGAGCACAGATTCATTTAGCATATGCATTAAGTCTTTTAAAACCCTAGGTAATCCCTAGTGGAGGAGTGAAGTCTCCTGAGAGTTTTCGATGAAGTTACCCATAAACTTCCTTATAGAAATGGTTAATTCAAGTGCAACAATGATAAGTTAAAATTTAACAAATTCAACTTCATTCCACACCTTACTTTCTCAAATTAAGAAGTTTTAAAACAGTAAATGTAAATAATTTAATACCTAAATCCTTATGCAAACTCATCACAACCAATCTGTAATCATCAAGAATAAAGTATATGCAAATCAGTATAGAATTTTTCATTAATTTGAGAGTCAGGTTCAAACAGTGCGCAAATAAATCCAATTTCAGACCCAATTCTCTCAAAGGCCTACTCTCACAAATGAATTTGAAGGGGTTCAATTTCACTGCCACTCAAGAGCAGTTACAGCCCTCAAATAGGACTGCAAGCATGAGCATGGGCATGACTACTACATCCTGAAATCTTCTATCTCTTTTCACCATAGATCACACAGCTCATCTCCACATGATAGTTCAATCAACTTCAAATTAGTAAGGTCTTTTTATTGGGTTGTAATGTGGCTTATGGTTGAGGTTTAAAAGAATAAAGGGGAATAAAAGGATTCAAAAGTGAGAAATCAATAAGGAGAGGAGGTGGTTATGACATCACCTTCTTCATTTTAACACAATTCCATCTTCTTTTTGGATTTTAAGAGCCAAAGTTCCCAGCTTCTTCTCTTCTTTTCAAATTCTCCACTGAAGTACTTCTTTGCCTTCTCATTCTCTTTTAATTTTGTTTTTCTATTTTTCTTTTTTTGTATGCTTTTTTTTTTTTTTTTCTTTATTGGCTAGAATGCCAAAACTCTACAACTGACACACAGTTGTTTTCAAATGTATTCTCTTTTTCATTTACCAAACTGTAAACCCAACTCTTTTTTCTGCAGCATCTTCTCCTTTACCTTCTGAAATCTCAGAGTGAGGGTCAAGCTGAATTAAGCTAATGAGGTTCAGGTTCAAGTATTCTGGTTTTTTGTCAAAGAAAATAAGATTTTTAATGCTCAAATGGTGTGTATCAAGGGCAGTTCAAAGGGTAAGGATTTTTATGCTCAAACTGTCAAAATGAAGGCCTTACATCATGTCTGTAGTGTCATGAGTACTGTCAAGCTGTTTCAACTTGGAGTGCACAACTTCTAGTAAAAAAGAGTAGGTTCAATCAATCATTTAGAGTAGAAAAATTTACTAAAACACTCTTCAAAGAATTATTTTACAGGCTCAAAACTCACTAGGTATGGTCTTCCTTTGAACTCATAAGGCATATTCTTACCTTTTTTCTCTTCTTATTGATTCACTATATACTGATTATGACAAATATTTCTTGATGACCACCTTCATGGAAGTGCTGAATTTTAAAAGATCTTATCATTAAACAGTCTATTATCCATTTTAAATCTTCCTTTTTCAAAATTGCATAATTGAAATTTTGCTAAATTTGATTTAATCCTGCTAACACTACTGCACTTAGCTTAACCATCTTATAACACCCTGCCATACCCCCAAACCTATGAGGAACAATGTCCTCACTATTTCAAAGAAGAAGACAATAGGGGCAATAGATAATCTAAAATTATTAGCACAAAACATAAAACTACACTAAAATTAGAAATGAGACAACAAAGCAAGTAAGGCATATTAGAAAAAAAATTTATCATTTACCAGAACTAAGTACAACAGTTACAAAATAGACTACAAAGCACAACAATGAAATGACAAAGATCTAACTATAACAGAAAATAATTACAGACTCTAAGCACACTGACAACACCACAATCTAGTATAATTCTGAGCTTGATAGAGTAACTGGTGCCCATCCATAATCATCTGCCATTTTCTAATAATTCTCTTTAAAACTCTCCTTCACATTCTCAGCTTTGGCAGCTCCAGCCTTGGTCCTCTTGGCAGCTAGCTTCTGTGGCTTGGTGCTGTCCTACTGCCTGGTTGGCTCATTGATGGACACCCCAGCTGATGAGGTTGGGTGCACTACTGAGAAGGATTTTTTGAGTGTCTCTACCATTCTTCCCAACATTTCAAATTTCTTCATCTCCTCTTAATATAATGTCAGGGTTTTCAGCAATAATTGTTCCCAGTTCCTCTTCTCCACTCTGTGGTCCAGCTGTAACTGTACAATCTGAGCTAGGAATGGATGCTTGATTGCAGTGCTGATTTCAGCCATTCCTCCGATCACATCCCTCCTGATATAAGGGTTTTCATTCATAGCTCTCTTGAGGGTGGATAATGGGGTAATGGGGTTTTAAGTGGCAGAAACCAATATCCTCTAGTGGGGTCATCAAAAATATGAGATGGAGTGGACAAAGATGATGGGATAGAAGGGGAAAGTGGAGGTATGGGTGCCAGCTCCTCCTCAATGGGGTCACTCTGGGTATGGGAAGAGGATAGGGTGAATTTTGTTTGGGTTAAAATGGCTGTAGAGGTTGATGGAATAGGGAGCAACTCAACAAACTCAAAGTTTGTCTGAGTAGCAATAATGGTAGCAGCTACCAAAGGGAAGGTCTGAGGAGGAAAATGTGATGGTGATATAGGAATGAGTGGTGTAGGGGTATGAGGTTGAGTGGTTGAGGTAGATGGGAGTAAAGTGGACAGGATGGACTAGAGGCAAGTGACCATGATAGACTGGTTTTCTATATTGGTATGAAGCTGAGATTGGATAGATGTAAGAAGGGAAGAAATTTGAGCCAATGAATCTGGTAAGGCGGGGGTAACAGGTGGAGTAGATGAATTGGGTTGGAATGGTGAGGCAGATGCATCTTGGAATGGAGATGGTTGTGGAGAATCTGGGAGAGGTGTGTATTCATGCCCAATGTCTTCCACAATGGAATCAATTAGGGAGGAATACCCCTCATAAGTGTAACACTCTAAATATTGGGTATGGATAGGAGAAATAGTAATAAATGGGGCAAACTCAAAGGGTATATCAGTGAATGGTGAAGATGGGTCAGTGTGTAGAGGATCCAAGCTTGGAATGGATGGGCTAGATGTACTGGTTGCTGGCTAAAGTAGTTTGGATTTTCTCTGGTAAGTGGTCTTAATTGTAGGTGTGGGCAAGGGCAATGGGGCAATGGTAGGAGCTGACACAAGTGAGGTTGTAGTGATTGTAGAAGGTGTGGTTGTGGAAATGAGAGACATAGGTGCAGGTATGGAGAGCAAGGTAATGGATGAAGTGATGATGGCTGGTACAGCAGATGTAGCTATAGAGATTATGGATACATGTGTTCAAATGGTCAAAGGAGCAGTAATTGCAGTGGTGACCATAGTGGCTTCTTGCAAAGGGTGGTCAACCTACTTCTTCCTCCTCCCAATCAAGGTCACCTGGTTGACTATGCTTTCTTTCCAAATGATTCAGGAGGTAATGCGTTAGTTCGCTCTCCTACTTTGAATGCATACTTCCCTCGCTTCAACAGAGCAGTGATAATTCTGTTGTATGATAAACCTGGCACAAGCTGTGCCTTCTTGATTTTGTCATGAATATCCACCATCCCTTCAAATATCAGCTGAGGGGCATTGAAAAATTGACCCTTGGAGTAAAAATAAAGGGCATCCCCAATGGGGTGTCTTCTTTCTTGTTAATGCCCAGTCATAAAAATAATCTTCCTCAAAATGGTATCAATGAAGAAAAAGCTGGGATCCAAATCCCTCCTCATCATAGACTCTTCATATCGCACAATTCCCTGAGTCAAGTATTTGGCCATGACCCTAAATGATACACTGTCAGGAACTCCTAAACTACGAGCTGGATCATACTGAAATGGAACCCCCAATACCAAACCAATGTCCATGTAATCTACTAGAATCTCCCAATCATCAATCAGAACCACAAGCACAAGGTCAGTTGCCCCTGTTGTCTTCTTCAGCCTTAAATTCTGATACCACAATTTCACTATTCTGGGAAATACCTTCTCATTCAATGGGGTCATCAGAGGTTTCAAAGAAGCCTTTTCCAAATAGGTTAAAGTGTCACTACACTCCTCTAACTTGGTGAAATAAGGTAAATCAAAGACTGTCTCAGCTATCAGACCCAAAGTATGCACAAATTCATTAGGGGTTGTCACAGTCATAGGTAAAACAGGTAACTCCTTAGCAATGTCCTCACTGTTTTTGGCTTTCTTAGATTTCTGAGTGTTCTTGGGTTTGTCCATACTCAACTTCCTCTTAGCAGGTGGATCCACTTGAGACTGTGAAGCAGGTATCCTACTGGATTTCCTAGTGGATTTGGCAGGAGATTGAATCCAGTCGGACAAAGGGCACTCAAATTGCTCAGGATCGGCCATTAAAATCATAGAACCTAACAAATTCCACACAGAGCCTATTCACTTACCATAATTTTACTCCACTTAAATCACTCTCACACACGACAGAGTATCCAGAAATGAAAACCACAAAAATGACAGATTCAAGAGGCAGAGTCGGTGAAGAACTTACCCAAAACCTAGGGATTCTCAGCAAATGCAGCACAGAGAACCAAATCGGCAGCAAGTAGGTGTAAAATGACAACTTCTCAAGGGCGATCCAATAGGCAAAAATATAGATCAATTGAAAGTGTAACTTGTGAGTTGGATAGGAAAGAAACAGAGGAGTTTTTGTGAAGAAGAAAGAGAAGGTTTCGAGCAGAAGCAGAAAATGCTCAAAAGAAACCTTTTGAATGGCTTTAAAATGCAAAAATACGTCTTCGACAGGTTGAAGAGTCCAAGAACCAACCTATCGAGTAGTTCATAACAACCTATCGAATAGATGAAACTACTCGGCAGTGCAAATAACTCCAAAAGATGGGTTCGAGAGGTTCTTCAAACCTCTCAACAGGTTTAATTCCTTCAGAAAATTGGATTCGAGAGGTTATCCCAAACCTCTCGACAGGTTCTGAACTTTTCAAATCCTCATTAAATCTCTTCAGAGCCTATTGAATTTTCTTTTCAACCTATCGATAGATCTCAGTACCTGTTGAATTCCTATGAAACACCATCAAATCATGTCGAATAGGATTTCCAACCTCTCGATAGGTCTCAGTTCTTCATTCATGTTATCCCTCACATGTATACTGTCCATTTTCAACAAAAATCACTAATCCACCTCAGTATCAACTCATTTCTCAGTTAAATAAATATCATAGAACCCACCATAGATCAGACATTGTACAAATTGAAAAAATCAAATAAAAATTATAGACTCTATGCAAATTACATGACATAATTAAAAACAACAAACACATGCTAACTGCTAGTTATGTTACACAACTTACAGTGGTGAAAATCACACAAAATTGGGAGGTTCCTAAAGGTTAATGGTCTCAGCAGGCTCCACTGTATTTTTAACACAAATTTTCAGCCTTTGACCATTCACTTTCATGACCCTTCCATCCTTTGGGTTCATGATCTCAATAGCTCCAGATGGGGATACATGCAACATAGTGTAAGGTTCATCCCATCTGGATTTTAATTTCCCTAGAAAAAACTTCAGTTTTGAATTAAAAAGCCATACCTTATTACCTTCAACAAACTCCTTCCTAAGACGATGTTTATCATAGAAAGCTTTGGCCTTTTCCTTATAAATTCTGGCATTGGCATAGGCATCCACTCTCAATTCCTCCAATTCTGACAGTTGCAATTTCGTGTGAAGACCAGCAACAGTTAGATCAAAATTTAATGCTTTAATGGCCTTGTAGGCCCTATGTTCTAACTCCACTGGAAAATGACTTGCTTTGCCATATACCAATCTAAAAGGAGACATCCCTATTGGGTCTTATAGGCGACTTATAAGCCCAAAGAACATCCTACAACTTCAAGGACCAGTCCTTCCTGTCAGTCCTCACAATTTTTTCTAGGATGTGCTTAATCTCCCTATTAGAAATTTCAACTTGTCCACTGGTCTGTGGGTGGTAGGGAGTGGTGATCTTGTGTGTAACAGAATATTTTTTAAGTGAGCTTGTAAAGTGTCTATTGCAAAAATGACTCCCCCCATCACTAATGATAGCTCTGGGGGTGCCAAATCTAGAGAAAATATTGTCATTCAAAAATTTGAGGACAAGTGTGTGGTCATTGGTTCTTGTGGCAATGGCTTCTACCTATTTAGACACATAATCTATAGCCACCAAAATAAAATTAAACCCATAGGAAGGAGGAAATAGACCCATGAAGTCTATTCCCCAAATATCAAACAATTCTACCACAAGTATGGGGTACAATGGCATTGAGTATCTCTTGGATATGCTCCCCATCTTTTGAATGGTTAGTAAACAGAATAATTTTATATCCTAGCACATAAGATCTAAATTCTCCAAAGCAAAGACAACTGCCAACAACTCTTTCTCAGTGGTGGTATTGTTCAGCTGAGCATCAGTCAGTGTCTTACTTGCATAAGAAACTATACTAGGTAGTTTGTCTTTTCTCTATCCCAAAACTGCACCAATTGTAAAGTCTGATGCATCACACATCAGCTCAAATGGCAGAGAGTAATCAGGAGCTTGTATGACAGGTGCAAAGGTCAAATAATTTTTTATTATCTCCAAAGTAGTGAGACATTCATCAGTGAACACAAATGGTAACTCTTGACATAGCAGGTGGCACAGAGGTTTGGAAATTTTACTAAAATCCTTAATGAATCTCTTATAAAAACCAGCATGTCCTAAAAAAGATCTGACTAGTTTTATAGTTTTTGGAGGAGGCAAATGTGCAATCAGATAAATTTTTGCTTTATCCACCTCAGTCCCCTTTTTGAGAAACCACATGACCAAGAACAATTCCTTGGGTTACCATGAAATTGCTCTTTTCTCAGCTCGATACTAGTTTGGTTTCCTCACATCTTTGAAGTACAAGGGAGAGATGTTGCAAAAATTGATCAAAATCATCACCATACATAGAAAAATAATCCATAAAAATCTCCAAAAACTTATCCAACATGTTAGAAAATATGGCATACATACACCTCTGAAAAGTAGCAGGAGCATTATACAGTCCAAATGGCATCCTTCTGTAAGCAAAGGTGCCAAATGGACAAGTAAAGGTAGTCTTTTCTTGATCTTGTGATACACAGAGATCTGGTTATAACCAGAGTATCCATCAAGAAAGCAATAAAAAGCCGTGCTTGCTAGTTTAATCAAAATCTGGTCAATAAAAGGCAGTGGAAAGTGGTCCTTCCTAGTCTTGGAGTTCAATTTTTTGTAGTCTATGCAGACCCTCCAACCAGTCACCTCCCTGGTTGGCATTAATTCTCAAGACTCATTGGGTACAACAGTGATGCCAGACTTCTTGGGGACCACCTGAGTAGGTGGCGCCCACTCAGAATCTAAAATTGGGTTGATGACTCCAACATCTAGTAATTTGACCACCTCCTTCATCACTTCTTCATGCATGTAAGGATTTAACTTCCTCTGCATCTCCCTAGAGTGTTTGGAACCCTTTGCCAAGTGAATCTTGTGCATACACATAGCTGGACTAATTCCTCCTAGATCAGCAATAGACCATCCTATTAATTTTCTATGCATCTTGAGCACAAAAATTAATTTTTCTTCTTATTCCTTAGTGAGGGAAGAAGAAATGATCACATGAAATTTCTGATCTTGACCCAAGAATGCATATTTGAGAGACTTTGGGAGCTGTTTCAACTCCAAATCAGGTGAACTGATGAGTGAAGGTAGCAAAGGTTCCTTAGAAGGTGAGGGAAGAGGCAGCACAGCAGGTTTCCATTGAGAGTGCCTTGCTGGCCCTACTACAGAATTCAATGTTTTCACCTCTTGATTCAAATGTGTGGGGACTTCCCCTTCAATTGTTTCAGTCCAAACCTCCTCAAAAACATCAACAATATCATCCCAGCTCAACAGCTTGGGCATGGTCTCCTCAACAAGCTCCCCAGGCAAATCAATCATGAAACAGTCGTCACTCTCAAAGTGAGGTTGATTTGCTGCATTATAGACATTAAGCTTTACCTTCATGTTTTCAAAAGATACCTCCATCACCTCAGACCTGCACTGGATGCAGGCATGGGCAATGGCCAAGAATGGCCTGCCCAAAATTACAGGGATAGAGGTAGTGCACTAATTAGGTTCCATGTCCAAAACCAGGAAATTTGCTGGATAAAAAAATTTGTCAACCCCAACCAGCACATCTTCAATAATGCCCACAGGTCTCCTCTTAGATCTGTTAGCCAGCTGCAAAATAACATATGTGGGTTTTAACTCTCCCAAACCTAACTTCTCATATACAAAATAGGAAAGTAAGTTAACACTGGCTCCCAGATCTAACAGTGCTTTCTCAATAGTGTGATCCCTAATAATGCAAGGAATTGTGGAAACTCAAGGATGTTAGAGTTTAGCTGGGGTTGCAATGGACAAAACTTGATTTACTTTTTCAGCAGCAAAGACTTTCTTGGATAGATGAATCCTAGACTACCTTTTCTGGGTGCATAGATCCTTTAAATTTTTTGCATAGGCTGGAACTTGCTTAATGGCATCAAGCAAAGGTAAATTAATTTTTGCCTGCTTAAAGGTTTCCATCAATTCCCGCACCTTAACATTCACCTTATCAAAAGGAGAAGGTGATTGAAGGACATGAGGAAATGGTATATGAGATACTGGTCTCTCATCTGCAACCTTTGCATTTTTTTCAGTTTTTTCTTTGTTTTTATTTTCAATTTCATTTTTCTATTGGGAACTTAATAGTAACCCCCATATTTTTCAGATGCTGCTCCTGCTGCATACTGTCATGGATTGGTTTCTCTTATCCTACACTCTTTGGGATCTAACCATCAATTTTGTTATCCACTAACATGCCACTTAAAGTAGTTATGACCTTAGATTCCTCATGAGTTGAAGAAGACTCACCCACCATATACTGCCCCTTAGGATTGTTCATTGGCTGACTTATTGGTCTGCCCTCTTCTCTCCTAGTCAAAGTATTAGATAGCTAACCAAGATGGTCCTCTATCTTTTTATTGCTTTGGCTATGAGAATGTACAGTTTGGGACAAAGAACTCAGGTTCTGTAATGATGACATAACCTGTTCCTCAAAGGAGGGTGTTCTTGGTGCAGTGCTGGTGGACTTTAGTGACTTGGTTGAGCCATTGGCTGTACCACATGCTGTTGGAATTGATGCCTTGGGAAGTAATTGATGGTTACTGATATGGTTGGGAAGGTCTGTAAGGCATTGCCTGCTGCTGCTGGGATTGAAAATTGTCTTGCCTCCACCTCAGATTAGGGTGGTTCCTCCAAGCATACCCAGTAGGTTGCTACTACCCAAAAGACTGAGCAGCATTTGCATGCTCCATGGCAAGCTTTGGGTACTGACCTGTAGAAGGATAATCTTGAATAGAGTGTGTGGGGGACTGGCATATTAGACATACCTCCTCAATTTGTGCAACCATTTTAGGCTGCATCACACTCATCAACTTATCAAATTTCATGCTCAAACTGTCCACCTTCCTTTCCAGGTCATTGGACATATTGACCTCATGCATTCTTCCTCTAGAGGTGGCTTCCCTTACCATTTTACCTGGAGTCTCATTATTATTATGAGATAGAGACTCTTGCTTTATGGAATTCTCACTAATTATATCAAAAAGCTCCCAAGCCTCATCAACAGTCTTGTGGAGATAAGTACCCCCACATGAGGCATCCACCATATCCCTGCTCTTGGGATCAATTCCTTGGTAGAAGCTTTGAACAAGCTGCCACTCAAGAATTTGGTGGGGACATTATTTTAACAGTTCCTTAAACCTCTCTCATGCCTGATGGAAATCCTCAGTTGGGGATTGAGCAAATGAAATTATGCTCTATCTCCACTGGCTAGTTCTAGACATGAGAAAAAATTTGGCCAAAAACTGGCATTGGAGATCATTTCAAGACTGGATGCTGTTGGTTGGGAGCATGGATAGCCAAGTTCTGGCTCTGTCCTTTAATGAAATATGAAAGAGCCTCAGTTTGGTAGTTTCTTCTCCCAAGCCAGCAGTATTGAATGTTGTGCATAAGGCAAGAAACTCATCAATATGTTTATAGGGATCCTCTTTGCTCAGCTCATGAAATGAATGCATCATCTGGATAATTGATGATTTGATCTCATAATTCCCTTGAATAACGGGGAATTGAATGCAGAAAGGAGATGTATATGCCCCCAGTGCATTAAATTCCTTCAAGGTCATTTGTTGCTCCCCATCACAAATGGCTCACAATTAACAATAGGTGTGTGGGGGGGGGTGCTTAGGTCTAATAAGCCTTTCAACTTCAAGGTCTAAAGGGACAAGCTCTAGGTTGAAGGATCTTCTGTCAAGCATACAACACACACACTACAAAGACAATGACAACAATTTATAGCATTCAAACACCATAGACACAAAATACTGCTGAAATAAAGAAATGATAAAATGACAAAACTAAAATTATAATAAAAGGAATAGGAAATGTAAACTCAAGCAAGATGTGTTCCCGCTGTAAGCTATGAACTGCTCTCCTGACTACAGCTTCAGATTTGAAGTCAAATTCAGCAGATTATAAAACTACAACAGCATTAATTCAAACACTATGATTGTAAAAATTCTTACTAAAATACAGATTTACCAAACTTAGATATACAGATCCCCGACATTGGCGCCAAAAGCTTATTGTGTTAAAATGTTGTGCTGATATATTTATTAAAAGGTGGAATGGTAAAAATCAATGGCAATAAAAAAATATGCCAGATGGAATGGATTGATTCAACACAAATAGCATTCTAAATGCAGTCCTGCAAGAATCAGGGCTGTTGTAGCAAGCTCTAAAAGTAAGTAAGAGTTTGTCCGCAGGGAAATGTGATATAAAGTTTGTAAACCTCCAGATCTGCTATAGATATGAAAACTAATTCCTATTTTAACTAAGAATTAAGTAAAAAAAGGAAGAGAGAAAGAGTTTGGTTGTCACTTCAAACTCAAAAAAACAGATTTAAAAAAACTAAACTAGAGGTGAGCAAAAGAATGATTTAAAGAAGAGAGTAAGATTTTTGGTGATATAAAAATCAAATGTGGAGAATTAACAGCTCGGGATCAATTTCACTGTGAAATTGATTTGTCAGACAATAGAGCAGAGGATGGTCTCTAGCCATCCTTCATTTGGCTACAAGATCAAATGCAAGGTAGAATAATCCAGATCCGCCCTGAGATATGGATTAGTCCAAGAGGTATAATCTGTCCACTAAAATAGTCACAAAGTATCCCATGGATATAATTCAGTAATGGGGGATAAATTTTGAACAATAAAACCACTACAGATGCAATGAATGCAAGGCTACAAGCTCAGGCATCCATAGGAGCATAAAATCTATGGAAATTTGATAGCAATAAAAAGATCTACAGATTAAATGAAGCTTTAAAATCAACAATTCATTGATCTATTCCAACTTACAATAATTGCTCTCAGATTTGCAGTCTCTACACTCACCACTCCTCATACAATGCATTCTCACCACTCAATTTATAGATCTAACTTCACCTAGCTGTTAGAGGAATTTAGCCAACCATGGTTGGGCTAAAGAGAGAATAGAAAAGAGAGAAGAAGACTAGAATTTTGGGAGGGAAAACTAATTGGAATTTTTGCTCAAACTCTGGATGCTTCCTCTATTGCATTCCCCCATAGTTATACAAATTCCCAAGTGTCTCAGATCTGATTTGACCAATAAGAATTTTGTTGAAACCCTACTGATGTGGCTGATTTTTAACCAAACATTTCCTCCAATTTGTTAGACTTAGTTGAACCCATGTGAGGCAGTTAGATCAGAGGTTCCTTTGGAGTTCCAAAAATTCCCGCCAAGGCTATCAGACTGCTGCTGAACATGTGCATCAAATCATTGAGAGGTTCCGAACATCATTTGAGAGGTTCCAACTGCAAATAAAATCAATTCGATAGGTTAATTGTATCTCTTGATAGGTTCAAAGTTCAACTCGATAGATTGCTTTGTACTGCTCGACTTCTTCATTTGCTTCATGAGTCCTCTCGATAGGTTAACTTGTACTGCTCGAACTCATCAATGCAGCTTTAGGCAACCTCTTGACAGGTTCATTTCCAGCATTAGATCCTCTCGACAAGTCCTCAACAACTTCTCTTTTGCTTTCTCAATAGCACGTAAACCTCTAGATAAGTTCCTTTTTCAATTGCTTTGCTCTGCAATACCATTTAAGATTCATTCTTCATCAAATGTAGTTGCTGCTGTTTAATCTGTTCAAGCACATATTGCTGTTGGAACCTAATTTGCTCTAGTGTGCAGCTGCTTTTTGATCTGCTGCTAGTTCCATCAATTGGACTGCTCAAGATCTACATAGATGTTATGCATGTTGACCTCTCAGCTGCAACTTGACATGTTGTTCTATTTAATGCACTGCAATAGCTCTCCCAAGAATTAGACACCATCTTTCATCCTTAACAAGCCTTCTAGGACACCAATGCATGGTTCACCATGGTGTATTCAATGTACACTCATCAGCTCCTCAGTTTAACAAATGATTCCTTCTCCTTGACTTGAAATTGAGAGATTTCATCACTAAATCATTATTTTCCTGCTATCTACAAAAGATACTTACAAATCATTATTAACTGGCTTAAGAGGTCCATCCAAGGTCTAGTTTAGAGGTGAAAAATGGTATTTTTCATTAATTAATAGTACACTCCGACATGGCAAAATTGGGGTGTCTACAGATGCCCCTTTTTGGCACATCGTTGCGGAGTAAGGATGTGTCGAAGTAGACGCCCCTCTTCTGAGGCGTCTTCTCATTTCTTTGAGAGATAACAAGTGTGAACCGGGGAGCTAACATGAAATGCTTGGCTTTCTTATCTATAAGTGCAAGCTAAAGGGGAGTATTCGGTGGCCCCGGTGGTAACTATCGAGAGGTGTATCCTCATCCACTGGTGCATGTGGCATCTTGTCGTATGTTGCGACCTGCTACAAGGGGTAGTCAAATGGGTTGAAATTGACCCAATCGAGAGGTATATCCTCATCCACGAGTGTGTGTAGCATCCCATCACATGTCGTGACCTACTGCAAGTGGCAATCAAAACGAGGGGAAAGTGGTCATATCCTGATCCATGAGTGCAAGTGGCATCCCGTCGTATGTCGGGACCTGCTGTAAGGGGCAATCAAATAGGAGGAAAATGGTGCTAACATGGTAGCGGGGGGCGTCATACGAATATCCTCATCCACGGGTGCATGTGGCATCTCATCGCATGTTGTGACCTGCTACAAGGGGCAATCAAATGGGTGGAAATTTACCTAATCAAGAGATATATCCTCATCCACGAGTGTGAGTAGCATCCCGTCACATGTCGCGACCTACTGCAAGTGGCAATGAGACCAAGGGGAAAGTGGTCATATCCTGATCTGTGAGTTCATGTGGGATCCCGTCATATGTCGTGACCTACTGTAAGGGGCAGTCAAACAAGAGGAAAATGGTGCTAACATGGTAGCGGGGGGCGTCATACAAATATCTCGAGACAAGGTCAAGTGACGTGATAATAAGATGTAATATCATGTAATGGCAAAGTCTTTCGCAAGTCATGTCAGACCAAGCGCGCCATTGCTCACAACAGTAGTGATCAGGTGTCCCTTTCCAGTAGACATTTTTTATTTCTTAGAGTTGAGTATACTCACTATTCGATTTCCCAGGGGAAGGAGTAGATTGGAGTGGTAAAAAATGAATGTTTGATAGGCGGAGGTTTTTTTAAAAATTTAGGGGTTTTAACTAAAGATCAATTCGGTGGTAAAACAATGAAAAACGTGGCTTCCGAGACATCGCTGAGCAGATTGACTAAAGTGGGATTTGTGGACCCGACCATTTGTGTGGTTGTCAAGACGACACTTGGAATGCCGGATACTCCATCTAATCTTCTCGTGGATACTGATGCTTGTCTCTTATGGGAGGACTACAGTGATTCAAGAGTTGAGAGAGATGGGTTTTAAAAACATTTGACTTAATATTATCTACTTATACTTTACAAGGAATATCGAGTAGAAAGAAAGGGGTAATACTTTCCTGGTTTGGGTGGAAGGCCCATGTATTGCTCACGACGGGACTGGTCGGCTGTTACTCCCGTTGTTGTGTTGCGATGGGACATGAGAGAGTTTCCTATCTTCTTTCATTTTTGTTGTAGCAGGGCCTGATGGTTGCCAATGTGATGGGATATTTTGGAGAGGTGTGGTTTGCAATGGGATATTGGTGTTTGTTGGGTGCGACGGGACATCGTAGGAGTTCCTTTCTTCTCTTGTCGGTGACTGTATGTTTATACTATGATGGAGCCTGGCAACTATTGCATAGTGGGATATTGGACGAGCCTCCCCTTTCTGGTTGTGTGTTGTGGCGGGTTGTTACAGGACTTGGTGGTTACCTGAATGAGTGCAGAGACCCATGTGTAGAGGTGAATCCTTGCTTGAGATAGAATAATGAATATTCTTTGATGAGGGGGTTGATATCGACTCTTGTCTTCCTTCTCTTGAAGTGCGAATGGTTGATTCATCTGGAGACCGGTTGTGGCTATCGAGGGGCTTTTACCACTGCCGTGGGTGAATGTCCCGACCGCGTGGGGGGGACTATCTCGCAGTCGAAGCACAGGTGGTGCAACTAGAGTAATAATAGGATAAATTTGAGATAAAAGATGTCAAAAGGTGTTAAGTGATATCAACAATGAGGGCACCGAGGTGCAACTTGAAAAAAATATATCCATTGAGGAATATTTAGTTGTTCTCTTGAGAAGAGATTCTTACGTTATTGTTTAAGAGTGATTCTGCAGTCTCATTCTCGGTATGATGAGTTGTACAGATGTGATAGAGAGGGTGAGATAGGATGATGAAAATGGAGTAGTAGAGATTTTTATTATTTATTTTGCAGAGATTTGAGGATGAAAGAGATTGAAAGATTTTTTTATTTATGAGTTTGCGTGATGGGACTGTCAAAGGTTTTTCTTTTTAGTGTATGTTGTGAGTAATCTTGTTGTCTTATGTTTGATGTGTTTATTTTGGGGCTCTATGGTGGGAAAGTAAGAAACAAACTAAAAAAATGCCCGAGTTTGGGGTGTCGGTCTCGTGACCTGAGTATCGTTACCAAGGTGTTAGCGCTCTTTAAAAAAAAATACCCTAGTGTCGAGTGACGGTGGGACTTTTATCGACCTCACAGATGTCCTGGAGTGTATTTGTGATGCTCCCACATTGGGAACAAGTTTGATTATTTTGGCCACATGTCAGGCTCAATTTTGTAAGTGCTGAACGATAATCATGTATCATAGCTTTTAGCAGGATTGAGGTGAATGGTAGAAAATGTATTGCTTATCATTCGAAAGTTTTCAGTTTTATTCTCAAAAAGATTTTGAAAGTCATTTGACTCATTGTCTGAAGAGAAAATAAAGGGTGAATGAGAGATAAGGTTTATCAATCTAAGGGTAGATTCTTATTTAAACGATTTTTGAAATAGTAGTCAACTACTTTCTTCTCGGGTGGGTAATGTGGTGTCATAATTGAGCTCTCCGTCATCGTCCAGTACCATCAAATCATCAAATTCTATGGTTAGGAAGAATTTTGTCCTCCTCTCGCAATCGTACGATGAAATCTAGTAGTGTAAAGACGCCAGAGATGCCCTCACAGTTTTGCTTATGCTTCCCTGGATTCATTGACTTGTTCATTAGTCGCATGCTCTCGCTCAGTTGTGCGTCTTTTTGAAGTCTGTATAATTTTTTCGAAACAACTTGCTAACGCAAGAATTGTGAGATTTGATGGAACTTTGCATCTTCATTTTTTGTGCTCTAACATCGACTCTAATGGCTGAAGAGGTGTATGAGAATCCAGAGTTTTCTATATTTCAGAAAGAGAGTTTCATGATCCACTAGTCCTTTCGATCAATTTGCCCGAGTAGGAGGGTGGTTGATGAGTCAGATGATTCTCAAAATAGTTTCAAAAATAATGACCTACAACTAGTGAAATCCTTGTGATGACTGCGAGGATGATAAGTATATAGGTATGCCTATTTAGGCTACGAGATATGATGGCAATTGGGTTATGATTCTAAGGGTTAGGAAATCCTTCCCCTGTGGTTGTTTCCTAGGCATGTTGTCGAGATAATATAAGTACTTCCCATATGGGTTTGGTTTCCTCTAGGGGAGGTGATTGTGCAGGCATTGCTTCTTAGCACTAGCTCCCCGACTTCGAGTTCTCGGTCAGGTAAGAGTTATAGGTGAGAGATATTGCTGAACAATGTATATATATATATATATTTTGTTTTCTATATATTTTGTGTATTTTTTTGTTATTATTGGGGTGCTATGGTACAACATTAGTTCCTCAAGCGGAGACTGACTCAGAAGGTCGAATGGGCGGAGTGGCAGTTGGGTGATCCGTTTTGGGTCCTTGATCCCTCTCAATTGGTCAATCTGGGATGAGAGAGAGATCATGTTTGCTTTCATGTTTTGGGTGATATAGGGTTTGTCAAAATAGGTGTGATGTCTGTAGAGACCCAAATTTGGCCCAAGGCCTGATCGAAACACATTTCGAGAAAGGAGCATTTCCGAGCTTTTGATGGCATGTATGGAACCCTTAGGAATCACCCCAAACCCTTAGGAATCACCCTAGATCCCTTAGGAACCTAGACCTGACCCTTCCGAGCCTTAGGAGAGGAGTAGTGCACCAGAACTAGCTATGACCTTCTTCTATGATTAAATCTCATACTATTTAAAAGTAGAAGTCGTCAGCTTTCCAATGGTCTCAGAATCACCCCAATCGAAGTTGTACATCAAAAGATATGATGGTTCGAACCCGGAGGACAAAAGTGTAATTTCAATTGCCCCCCCTAGGGATTTGGCGCAACTAATAGTTACGCCAGTTACAATTTAGCTTGGCGCAACTATTAGTTGTGCCAAGGCACTTTCCTAGGATTTCAACCTAGCGCAACTAATAGTTGCACCAGTATTAAAGTGGACCCCACCTCGGGAGGCCAACTTCCAAGTTACTATGTTGCACTGTTTTACTGTGCATATGCCTGGTGCAACTAATAGTTGCGCTAGGCTTATGAATAGTAACCTCAGGTTTTTTCTCGAATTTTGTGTCTAGGGTTTGACTTGTTGACTAACTGGGCCTTTGGGGTGTGTTTTGATAGATCTGTTGCACCCTTTTGTACCCTATTTGCAACCCATTAGGTGACTTAAGGTCCCTCCCTATCATCTACTATTGGAGGACCTTTTCACACATTTCAAGGCTCTAAAAACCCTAGGAATCCTTAGATATGAGATTACCTAATTACTAACCCTAATTATCATCTAAGTGGTCTCCTAATCCACCCATTCCCTATAAATAGAGCGCCCCTCCCTTTGATTTAGGGGTTGAGAAATTTGCTTAAGAGAGAAACAGCTCAAAGTGAGAAGTTCTTCCTCCCTTTATGCACCATTTTCACATAAATTCCAGAATCCCCCAACCTCATTTCAAGCTTACTCCTGCATCCAAAACCCCTAGCCTAGGTGTGTGCTACCCTCTAGATCCCTCACTCTACCTCTTAGCTTTAAGCCTTAGGAGTTAGAATCCCATTCCTTACCATACAAAGCCTTCAAAAGCTCATCAAAGCAAGCCACGCAAGGCTCTCCTATGGTGCTATAAAGGCCCGAGGGCTCCGGCTCTCCCTTTTCTTCTCTTATCTCTTTTTAGTCTTTCCCATCCTCCCATTTGTGCCATTACGCCACCAAATATTTGATAGGAACGGAGGGGCACAAATAGGATTTAAGCCCCCTTTGGGCTAGAGGAAGCATTTTTCTTTTTTTTTTATATTGTTTTTATTTTGGCCATAAGTAGAGACCGCATTAAGCGGGTTGATCGGGTGCCTAACACCTCCCGATCGATAACCGAAGCCCCTACCCAAGAGCTTTTGGTGTTGACTGGATTCAGAGTCATATTTTTAGCACTTCGGTGCTCATAAAAATGAACTAGGTTTCCTTGGACACCAAAGGCTCTGGTTGGCGACTCTATATTTTTTGCTAGCAAGTATATCGCAGTAACGGGGTCGTCACAAATCCCACGGTTGCACAGATGGCGACTCTGCTGGGGATAGCTTTTAGAGCTTCACCTTAAAATTTGGCCATTTCTTTTTATTTTACTAACCATTTTTATTATTTTTTTACTATTTTTGTTATTTTCTCACCCCTACTTTTTCGTCATTTACATGCCTTTGCCAATCGGCGGGCTTACCCGCGCGTTGTCTTTATTTTTCCTTACTTTTCCATCATTTTAGTGCCTTAGCCGATTGGCGGGCCTACTTGCGCATTGCCTTTTAATTCCTTTAATTTTCCGTCATTTAAAGTGCCATAGCTGATTGACAGGCCTACTTGTGCAAACATATTCCGCCAGTGGACACCGGCCCGTAGTGGCGGCGCAGGGTCATCATCCCCTGTCTTCGAACTAAAGAAAACTTCCATAAAAAAAAGGCTTTGAAAAAAATTAAAATTGAACCAAGATTAGGGAGCTTAATTAATTTATTTTTGCGAGTTAGATTTTTAAAAGGGTTGGATTATTAGTCAAACATACAATCACCCAGGTCTTAGTATGGCGGCAACACCTAGTGGTGATGATCCAGAAAAGTCCCAGCCCACCTAATATCTGAGAAGGCGCTTGTGCCGGAGGTATATCTAGTGGGTTTCCATTCTAAAGCTTAAAACCCTTGGGGAGCGCGCTAGCGAGTTATACCGGTCCCAAACCTTTAGGATTCAGTGAGGAGAGAATCTATCAAATAAAGTAAACTAGTTCTTGGAAGGCCAGCTTCCACAGAAGCCCAAAACAGACCCATTTTCAGGCTACTGTTCACTGCTGTCTTAAGTTCTGGAGCATCATTTTTTCCTGGCGGAAGTGTTAGTTGCGCCAGTGCAAAAATCTCAGATTTATAACTGGTACAACTAATAGTTACACCAGCTTTAAATCCGCCAATTTTTACCTTGGTGTAAAAAAGGGGCCCTGCTAACTTGGCGCATGTATTAGTTGCACCAAGCCTACCTGAACATCAGCAGCCCAAAATCTAAGTCTTTTCCACATCCCAAGTTCCCCGATTAGTGTGTTTAGTGCCTCTGTTTGGGCCCCGCCATCTCCGACACCCAATATGCCCCTGCCAGTCAAAAGAAGGCAACTTCTTTTTGGCTCATTCCCGGGGATCGGGTTGTTTGCCTCGATATCCATGCCTTTAATAGATCGAATGTCCTTCTTTGATTCTTTCGAAATGGGTCGGAGTCGTCGCCGTGGGACTTAAATTAGGGTACGAAAGCCACCCGAGAAAGGAATTTCATGGCCTTGGAACCTTTGTTTTACAAAATTTTCTCCAAAAAATTAAAAAATTAAAAAATAAATCAAATCAAAACCTAAAAAGAGAATCTTTGTGGTGCCGGCACAACGACATCATCTTGCCCTCTGTCATCCAGTAGGGGAAGAAGGAGGAGGATTTTTGGGCCTTATCCATGGCACCCTTACCCAACCAGTTCACGTAGAATGTCGTGGGTAGTGGACCCGGCTTACGCTGATCCCGACTCATCCCCGCCACATTCTCCAACCCACTCCCATTCGGAAGTAGCCTTCACATCCATCCCCATCACCCTATCCCCTTTTGTCGTTACCGGCCCTTTTAGCGCTCCCATTTTACCAACCACCACTTCCCAAAATATCCAAAATCAACCCCCTCATTCCCCATCTTTTTCCCAATCTACCTTTCCTCCCATGTCCATGCCAAGCCAACCACCCATTCCATCCTCATCCCCTCAAAACCCAACACATTTCCCACCCCCATCCATGTTAAACCCAACCCAAATTTCCACATCCACATCCATACCCCATTTCCCATCTTCCCCATATAGACCCAATCCACCATATTTCACCTATGTCACCTCCATCCTATCCGACCCCCCACAAGTTCCCCCATCTACTTGGGTCATGCCCATTTTTATCGGGGCCATGCCTGGTTTTTCCAAACCCCCACACTTTACCCTCCATCATCCTTAAACATCCCCAACCCATCCCCCTTTGCCAATGCCCCATCCCATTCCTTCAATCCATCCCATACCCCATCACTTACCATGGCCATGCCCAATTTTCCATCCACATCCACCCCAACTATACCTGATCATCCCCTAAATCCACCATCTACATCCAATCTTCCTTCCATGACCATGATGGAGGAGATGTTTCAAGCCTACTCCTCATGGAAGGATTCCCAAAATACCTTCCCTCATCCACACCCCCACATCCATGGACCCATCCCATACCCTAGCCAATCTCTATGCTTCACTCTCCCATAATCCCCATCAATCCCCCATAATTCACACCATCCAAACCCCCATCTCCCACATGCCCCAAGGCCCATTGGCCCAAAAGCCCACCATTCTCCAAGGCCCATTGGCCCAAAAGCCCACCACCCATGATCTCCAAGGCCCATTGGCCCAAGCCCAAACCCATCAAGAGCCTATGCCCCAAACCCGCCAATGGCCCATGGCCCATACCCTTCAAAACCGCAATGGGACAGGCCCACACACTACAAGGGCCCACAGACTAGACCCATCTGGCCCAGGCCCATACCCACCAATGGCCCATGGCCCAAACCCACCACTAGTCCATGGTCCATACCCCTCAAAATCCAATGGGCCAGACCCACACACCCCAAGGGCCCACCACCCAGGTCCATTTGGCCCAGGCCCATAACCACCAATGGCCCATGGCCGAAGCCCTCCAAAGCCCCATGGCCCATACCCCTAAAAATCCCATGGGCCAACCCACACACCCCAAGGGCCCACAGGTCCGACCCATCTGGTTCAGACCCATACCCGCCAATGGCCTGTGACCCAAACCCTCCAAAGCTCGATGGGCCATGCCCATCAAAACCTAATGGGCAAAGACCCCAAATTCCTTGTCCTTTACCCAAACCCAATCGAACCAAGGCCTTATGGCCCTAACCTCCCAGGGCTTCATGGCCCAATCCCCACACTCATACCCTCCACAATATCCCCCAAATCTCACCCACCCCCAACCTTCACAACCTGGTCAAACCAATGCCATGCCTCAGACCAAATTTTCCCATGGCCCCATGCCGCAAGGCCCTATCCAAACCTTCCCCCATACCCAATGGCCCCATCAAGCCCCACGCCAAAACCAAACTACCACTCACCCCATCACTCCGTAACACTTTTCCCATATCCAATGGTCTCACCCCACCCCCATTCAGACCATACCCACCCAGTCCATGCAACAATAACCCAAAAATCAAGTCCTCACTACACCTTACATAGATATGCAGTATGAGGAGGATGAGATCAAAAATAGTGGTGCATATGTTAGGGCATTGACCACTGCTAATCCTCCACTTATAGTCACCCCACCCCCAATAGCACTGAGCAAGTCCCGACCGGCTGTTGAAAAAGTAGCCCCCATGTCCAAAGAATCAGAACAGTTAAAGGAACAGCTAGACAAAATCCAGAATCAGCTATTGAAGATGGGCGGTGTTAAAATCCATGCCACTAATTTCACAGACCTGTGTCTATTCACCGAGGTTCCCCTGCCCCCCCAAATTTAAAATGCCAGTATTCTACAAATACAATGGCACGGGCAACCCGATTGCGCACTTGAAGTCCTATTGTGGGGACATGTGCCAATACGGGGGGGATGAGAGACTACTAATAAAAGTCTTTCAGAAAAGCTTGATTGGCCCGGCTCTGAGATGGTTTACATCTCTTGAACCGCCTATGATGAAGACATGGAAAGACTTGATGCGTTTGTTCCAAGAACAGTATGTCTACAATACTGATATTGAACCACGCAAGTTTGATTTGCCCGTTTGAAATAGAATCCCAACGAGACCTTCAACGACTATTTGGGGCGTTGGAGAGCACTGGCAGCTCAAGTCAGAAATAGAATACCGAATGATGAGCAGATAGAGATGATTGTAAAGAATACCTTCCTAGTGATTTCCAATTTTCTTATCTAACAACAGCAATCTAGTTTTGTTGATCTGGTAAGGAATGCCAATGGCTGTGAGGATGCCTATGAGGATGCCATCAGGGAAGGACGACTCAACAAGAATGCTTCAGGGGGACCTAGTGGGGTCAGGTGGTTTACTGAGCAGAAGAGTGACAGGAGGACAGGGGCAGATGTGTGGAATGTGATCAACACCTGGCCCAACAATAACAATGAAGCTCCCGTCCAATTTAATGCAGTGCAACCAGCTCCTGTCAGGATAGGGCCAGTGCAGAGAGCAGGGAACGGATAGGGGTGCAAATGACCACGGAGAGGAGAGCCCATTATGATCATATTTTTACACCCTTGGGTCAATCATTGAGTGTACTTTTACCTTTATTAATTGAAAAGGGATTAGTAACTGTACTCCAACCACGACTTCCTCCCAACTCGATTCCATATAATTTTGGCCCGAATACTCATTGTAATTTCCACCATGGTCTGGGTCACCCGACTAATCGCTGCTTCCTATTGAAGCACGCGATCCAAGATCTAATCGATGCTGGAAAGATCATTCCCCCTATGCCCACCCAAGTAAACCAACATGTGAATATTCACCAGGTGCCTTTGCCACCACACCGTATCGGAATAGCAGGTCCTAGACCCACCATAGGAATGGTAGAGGAAATGGATGAAGTGCATGAGTTCAATCCCTCTGATTACATCAGTAGCAGACGGAATTTTGTGGTCCCAAGGCAGCAAGACCGAGAAGAAAGAACCATTGGGGTGATTGAACCCCTAAATCTGACAGATTATTTTCCTGCTCTTACTCCAGCAGCTGAGCCCTAAGATCTTAAGGCCTATTTTCCACCACCCACCCCCATAAATTATGTACAAGTAAATGTGTATCAACCATACTCCACCACCCCTTTGAACTACCCCACGAACCATCAGGCCCCCAATCCTCCACCCGCACCCATCAATTGTCAATGGCCTACACCCACCCCATTACCCCCAATTCCACCACCTGCCAACTTTACCATTCCCATCAATTACCTCATGGCCCATCAAACCCCCAATCCCCCACCCATTAGCTACCAATGGCCTATACCCGCTCTATTACCCCCCATATAAACAACGTTAAGCTTCACAACCCCTACCTGGCCCAATTTTTCCACCCACCCATCCATCACCGAGGTAAGCCAAGTTTTATCTATCATCCCAGAGCCATCGGTACATGCACTTTAGATGCCGGCAGCCATACCTTTCCAGCGCTCAGGAACAACCTATGATCCACATCAGGTCCCACTGAGCTATGAGCAAACCAAT
Source organism: Chloranthus sessilifolius (assembly GCA_021018995.1). Taxonomy (NCBI): domain Eukaryota; kingdom Viridiplantae; phylum Streptophyta; class Magnoliopsida; order Chloranthales; family Chloranthaceae; genus Chloranthus; species Chloranthus sessilifolius. The sequence continues at coordinate 15,679,322 of CM037595.1, read as the reverse complement.
GCTAATGCCAGCAACAACAATAGGGAGGGGGCAGTGGACTTCATTACTAGATCGGAAAGAATCTCGAAATAGCCCGAGGCAACAATAGTAGTAGTACAAACCCAACGCGAAGGAAAGAAAGACAACACAGTGAACCCCATCGAGAAGATGAGTTGAGAACATATACTAGAGACTCAGCTAAGAAGAATGTCTGCCCATATTACTGTATGGGATCTGTTGATGACGTCCCCACTCTATTTTCAAGCATTAATGGGGGCGTTAAAGAATGCGCATGTGTCACTCCAAGTTAGCCCAAACAAAGTCGGGCAAATAATTAGACAGGTAATGGCACCCAATGCCATTTAATTTTTAGACGCAGATCTACCAGAGGAGGGAAACAGTCATGCTAAATCCCTCAATATTACTGTTGAATCCGGGAATTTGATAATTCCCTTGGTTTTAATTGATAACGGGTTGGCTTTGAACGTGTGCCCGTTGAGAAGTGCCACCAAAATTGGTGTGGACCCCTGTATGTAGAGGCCAACAAGAACGAGTGCTCGAGGTTTTGATAACACGAGGCGGGAGATCATGGGAGAAGTTGACCTTGAGCTCGCAATTAGGCCAATAACCTTCTCTATACTCTTCCAGGTAATGGACATAAACTCCTTGTTCAATCTACTGTTAGAGCGACCATGGTTACACGAGGTCGAGGCGATACCTTCCACCTTCCATTAGAAAATAAAATTCATAGTCGGGCATAAGGTGATTACCATAATCAGCCAGGGGCATGATGAGAAAGAGAAACCTGCCCACAACATTGAGAACCCTCAGATACTAAATGTGCCACACACTGAGGAAGACATCGACCTCCATAACTTTGAATACGAGGTGTTGGCTGTCATCCCAGAACCCCCAAAAACAATCATTACCAAAACTGCAGGTAGGATGGAGGTCGCAGTAGCCATGCTCCAAGAATGGGGCTATCACAAGGGAAGAACACTCGAGCCTAGGCTGCAAGGCAGAGGAAAGCCGGTAGTTGCCAAGGGTCAAAAAGTTCAATTCGGATTAGGTTACAAGCCCATAGAGGAAGAGGTCCGAGAGGCTAAGGAGTAAGTTCGTACGACGGTAGCTGTAAAAGCCAGGGGGATCCACATAGAAGAAAAACCTCGTCCCAGGCCTCACATCCGGAATTCATTCATAAGTGTTAGGGTTGTAAAAATTGATCGAAATGGGGAAACCCGATTAACCTCGCACAAACCTACAACACCAGTTCACCCCACCAATCCCTACATCACCCTTCCAAGCCTAGAGATAGACTTGGTCGCATTATCCCTCTTCGAGAAATGACGGCCAGTACCTGAACAAACTCCCCCTGTGGTGAATCAACCACAAAACTATGTTAACGTTTGAGGATATTATCTCAGACAGAATGGGGATCAACATGATGGAGGTTGACTCTAATAAGCCATATCAGTCAGCGCCCTCCATCCAATTAGGTAAAAGAGCAGCTCCTCAGGTACGCAACTGGGCATCTTTGCCCCAAACTTTGGAAGCAGGGAGTGGCCTAAAGTTTGGCACCTATTTTACAAAAAAAAATAAACTATAAAAAGTGAGATAAGTCCTTGGCAGGAAATACCTTGTATATACACAGACTCGTGCTGCCAAGGGTCCGTTTTCGAAGAAAATAAAAATCTCATAAACATGGCAAATATGCAAAATCTCAAAAACATTGAAAAAATATAAAACTTCAAAAACATTGAAAAAGTATAAAGTCCAAAAACATTGTCATTTAAAACTCCAGATAAAGTCCTACAAAAAGATGCCTTAATTGAAATACCTGTCCCATGTAAAATCGATCCCTTTCCTGTAAAAATACAAGAAGAGGTAGGAGTTACGAGTCTGGATGAGGATATCCCCTTGGAGGATCTCCCTAATGAGCTCCTTGATCGGTTTGCCGAATTTGAGCATGGTCCTACCCCCATTGTTGAGGAAACCGACGACGTTAATCTAGGGACTGAGGAAATTCCCCGAATTACCAAAATCGGAACGTCGTTATCTCCCGAAGAAAGAAAAAGCATGATCGACTTCCTTCGGTCATACCAAGACATTTTTGCATAGTCATACAAGGACATGCCTAGTTTAGACATTGATTTGGTCGAGCATGAGTTGCCTCTTTACCCTGATATGAATCCAGTTAAGCAGAAGCTGAGGCTTCTCTGACCCGAGCGGATGTTCAAGGTCAAGGACGAGGTCATCAAGCAGTATGATGCAGAGCTTCTCATGGTATCTAAATACCCACAGTGGCTAGCCAATATTATGCTTGTGCCAATGAAAGATGGAAAGGTCTGCATATACATCTATTTTCGAAATTTGAACAAAGCGAGCTCGAAGGACGATTTCCCATTGCTGCACATCAGCATCTTGGTCATTAACACTCCCAAGCACTGTTGAGAACTGGAAAATACCATTTTCCACCCCTTAATCTGGGTCTTGATAGACCCCTGAGAGAACTAAATAAGTGTTTTAAGTGTTTGTATTACAGCTGACAATAAAGGCAGGCTTAACTCTGAAGTAGCTTAAAAGCACCAAAAAGATGATGACCCATCTTGATCTGGAGGAAGAAGGAGAAGGGAGAACCTCAGTGGCTGTCAAAATGCCTAAACTAAAGAAGACAAAGGCCTGGTGTCAGCCTGGAAATAAGTTTGGAGCTATTCGAAAAGAAGAATGCACAACAGAATGCTATTCGAAAGGAATCCTGATCTATTCGAAAAGAACCTGAGCACTGCGAAAAGAACTAAAGCTCCAGGCTTGGTTTTCGAAGAGCACCTGAACTATTCGAAAGGAACCAAATTTACTGATGATCCTTTCGAAAAGAATAAAACACCTTGCGAACAACACCAGTTCTATGCGAATAGATCTCCAGAAGTTACTTGTCCTTTCGAAAAGACCTCCAATCTGTGCGAATAGAGCTCCAGAAGTCACATTTCCTTTCGAAAAGGCTCCCAATCTGTGCGAAATCGTATTCTAAAGATTCCCAACTTCTACAAGGGTATTTTAGTAATCTCTGCACGTGCCCCAATGCATTTAAAAACCCAAGAGCATTCTGGAAGATTCTGAGCACGAACCAGAGGCATATTCCACTCCATGTGAACACCCAAAGATGAAATTACTTGGCGGGAACTTCTAGAAGCTCAAACATATTTTTGAATTACCTAACAGAATTGATGCCTCTGTCTCCTGATTGGCCATACCAAACCAAGCAGTTCTGATTGGCCAGAATAGATCTAGATCCCTATGCTCAACTCCTATTAGTTGATATGGATCTAACCAATTCTGATTGGTTGATGCACATCTGAGCTGGACTTGGGGAAAACTATAAATAGACGAACTATTTGCCCAATTTGGGTATCCAGAATTTGAGTTTCATTCCTGTTACCCCATTTTCCAATTCAGATCAAGATAGCTTGTCTGAAACCTCTGTAATAGCCTAGCTTTTGTATGTAATTGAGAACTGTGAGATGCTTGTGTAATTCAACTGACAATTGTATTCAAGACTATAAATCTAAGAGCTATTTTAAGCTGTGTTATGTAATTGTAATGGTGGATTTGAAAAGGTTGCTTTCATCAGTACGTTCTCAATCGGATTCATGTTGAGGGTTCATTGTGATCTCCTTACTCATTAGATTCCTTTAGATTTGCTATTTTTAAATCAATTTCCCTTAATTCACTATCCCTATGAGAATCTGTGTTTGTAACCTGGTTCTTACAGCATTTGTAGTGGTGCTTATGTTCTAAATCAAGACTTTGGATTGAAGAAGAAAACTATTGGATGATCTATGTCCATAACAGTGGACAGATCATATCCATAAGTTCAACTCAATTCTAATCCTTGAATTGGATTATTTTCTCTTACATCTGAGCTGGTAGCCAGATGAAGATTTGATACTTTCCCAACTGTGTTACACTATTTCTCATTCTGCAATCAATTACTAAGCTTAAGTTAGCTGTTATTTCTCTATTCTTATTAATTTTGCATCCAATTCCCCCAACTCGGATCTGGATCACTTAGTTTAAGTTTTACTTGTAGATAATTTAGTTAATGTGACAAATTCAACCTCTCATCTTACTTGCTTTGTAGATAGGATTAGAGGCCAGATCTGGTAGCTCAGATCTAGAGGTTTACCATACATTTTAAATCAATTCTCTATGGACGATCTTTTACTCACTTACATTTAAAACTTGCTACAATTGGCCCTGATCTTGTAGGCTAATTGATTTCTCTCTGTGCTGATATTTCTTTCTTTTTTCTAATTTTCTAATCAAAGTATAATTCATCCTTTAAAAAATCTATTTTCAAAATACAAATAAATCATGCACACTTAGGAAGACAACAAGTTTTTAGCGCCGTTGCCGGGGAATATATTTTAAAATTGGTAGACCTAAATTTTTTTCTTTATTATTTTTACATCAGTACTAACTGTTCTGTTGTTTAAATCTATGCAATTATTCCTATACATTTGAGCTTGGAATCTACTCAGTAAGGAGTATTGAAGGTTTGCTTTGCATAATTTTTTTCTCTGTTTCTGTGTTATATGTTTGGTAGGAGGACTCTCAATCCTGAGATTGTCCCTCTGAATTTAAAAGTTGAAAGGCTACTAAGAACTAGACAAACATCACAGAATTTTGCTGAGACTGCTACTATGGGTGAGCAATCGAGACTCTTGAAGGATTACTTTGCACCTGGTGCATATAATTCCCCATTTTGCATTCAATTTCCTATTGTTGAAGGAAATTATGAAATCAAATCATCCACTATCCAGATGCTTCCTTCCTTCCATGGTTTGAGTAAGGAGGATCCAAACAAGCATGTGGATGAATTCTTGTCTCTTTGTACCACATTCAACATAGCTGGACTAGGTCCAGAGGCAACCAAGCTTAGGCTCTTTCCTTTTTCATTAAAGGACAAAGCTAGAGCATGGATGTCCATGTTGCCACCAAATAGTATTACTTCTTTGAATGATTTGCAGTGTCAATTTTTAGCCAAATACTTCCCTATGTCTAAGACCAGCCAGTTGAGACAAAGCATTGTTACTTTCTCTCAACACTCAATTGAAACTTTCCTTGAAGCATGGGAAAGGTTTAAGGAACTTTTAAGGCAATGCCCTCATCATCAAATTCCCCAATGGCAACTTGTTCAAAACTTCTATCAGGGAATTGATCAAAAGGGTAAGAATATGGTAGATGCATCTTGTGGAGGCACCTATTTGCAAAGAACAGTTGAGGAGGCCTGGGACCTATTTGAAGTTATTGGTAAAAATTCAACCCAACAAGAATCTCTGTCAAGAGACCTTGAGAATCCTGCTCGGTTGAATAAAGAGCAGACTACCAAGGGAAAGATTTATGAGGTGAATGAGTTGGAAAGGAAGGTGGACAATTTAACCACCAAGTTTGATAGATTGATGGACTCATTTCAAAGTCCAATGGTTGCTAGAGTAGAGGAGACATGTCTGATATGCCAGTCCCCTACTCATTCCCATGATCAATGTCAAGCTGCACCACAGTTCCCAGATCTAGTGGTGGAGCAAGCTCATGCGGCGCAATCGTTTGGATAGTTACAATCTAATTAATATGCATGGAGAGGGCACCCTAATTTAAGGTGGAGCTAGGGCAATTATCAATCACAACAGCAGTAGCAACCAAAGCACCAAGTACCTTTCAAAATTGTTCAGCCATACCAACATAATTTCTATACCAAGCCTAATTTTCAACAACCCATTCCATAACAAATGGCACAACCTGTGCATCAATCTGCCCCAGCTCAGCCTCCTTTCAGATCCCCTTCTTTTGAAGACCAAGTTCCAACTTCACTCCAGAATTTAGGGTCTTTAACTCAGACTGTAAACTTTCACAGTCAGAGTATTAAGAAGATTGAAGATACATTGGGTCAACTTTTAAATACTTTGGCCAGAAGAGAGGAAGGCAGGTTACACAGCTAACCCTTGAACAATCCCAAAGGACAGTTCATGGTTGGAGAGGCCTCTTTTTCTCATGAAGAAGTAAAAGCTATCACCACTTTGAGAAGTGGAAGAGTTCTAAACAATAATGTGGATACAAAAACAGAAGAAAAAAAAAAAGAGAAAACTGCTAGGAACATGCAGCAGGAGCAGCATGATGTTAGCATTGGGGGTGCTGATGTACCTCAGAAAGATAAAAAAAATGAAAAATAGAAAAATCAAAAAAATTCTGGTGACGATGCTAAGGCTGTAAATGAAGGACTAGGCCCTCATTTACCATTTCCCCATGCCATGAAATCTGCATCCCCTTTTGATAAAGGGAATACAAAACTAGACAAAATGATGGAGACTTTCAAGCAAGTCAAGATAAATCTTCCTTTGCTTGATGCAATAAAGCAAGTCCCAGCCTATGCAAAGTTCTTGAAGGACATTTGCACACACAAAAGAAAATCTAGGATCCAGTTATCCAAGAAGGTCTTTGCTGTGGAGAAAGTTAAACAAGTTTTGTCCATTGCCACACCTCCTAAACTCCAAGATCCTGGAATCCCCACAATCCCTTGCATTATTGGGAAACATACCATTGAAAAGGCTTTATTAGATTTGGGTGCTAGCATTAACCTGCTTCCATATTCTGTATATGAGAAACTAGGTTTGGGAGGGTTAAAACCCACTCATGTGGTGTTACAACTAGCAGACAGATATGAAAGAAAGCTAGTTGGGGTGATTGAGGATGTGTTGGTAGGAGTAGATAAGTTTTTCTACCCTACTGATTTTCTGGTATTGGACATGGAACCTACAAAAAGCAGAACTTCCATTCCTGTCATTTTGGAGAGACCATTCCTGGCTACATCCAATGCTTATATTCAATGCAAGTCTAGTATTATGGAAGTGTCCTTCAGAAATATGAAGGTGAAGTTAAATGTTTTCAATGCAGTTACCTAGCCTCAGTTCAATTCTGAGGAGTGCTTTCTTGTTGATTTGTTGGATGAACTGGTAGAGGAAACTCTACCTCAGTTTTTGCAGTGTAAGGATTTAATCACAGATTTTGAAGATGTTTGGTGAAATGTTGTGGAAGAGACAGCTTGTGCCTCAAAGACTGAAGAGGTCAACACTGTGCAAGAAACTCATGTCCAAACAGCAAAGTTTTCTTCATGGAAACCTGCTGTTTTTCCCCTTCCACAAACAACCAAGGTACCTTTGTTACCTTCTCTTCTCAGCTTACCTGATGTAGAGCTGAAACAGTTGTCAAAGAATTTGAAATATGTGTTTTTAAGAGATCATAAAACATTGCCTGTGATTATCTCTTCCTCCCTCACTGAGGAGCAGGAGGAAGAGTTGTTAATTGTATTGAAGCAGCATAAGAGGGCAATTGGCTGGACTATTGCTGATTTGGGAGGAATCAGTCCAGCTATTTGCATGCATAAAATTCACTTGGAAGAAGGTGCAAAGCCTTCTATAGAAATACAGAGGAGACCAAATCCTCATATGCAAGAAGTGGTCATGAAGGAGGTTGTTAAGTTGTTGGATGCAAGGGTCATTTACCCCATCTCAGATTCAGCTTGGGTGGCACCTACACAGGTGGTACCTAAGAAATCTGGGATTACTGTTGTAACCTCAAATTCTAGTGAGCTCATTTCAACCCGACAAACAATTGGTTGGAGGGTCTGTATTGATTACCGAAAGCTCAACACAATGACCAGAAAAGACCATTTCCCTCTTCCATTCATTGATCAGATTTTAGATAAGCTAGCAGGAAAAGCTTATTATTGTTTTCTTGATGGCTACTTTAGTTACAACTAGATTCCTGTGTATCCACAAGATCAGGAAAAGACCACATTCACTTACCCCTTTGGCACTTTTGCTTATAGGAGGATGTCTTTTGGTCTTTGTAATGCCCCTGCTACCTTTCAAAGATGTATGTACTCCATTTTGTCTAATATGATTGACCAATTTATGGAGATTTTTATGGATGACTTTTCAATATATGGAGACAATTTTGCCCAATGTTTACATCATCTCAGCCTGGTGCTACAGAGATGTGAAGAAACCAATTTAGTTTTGAGTTAGGAGAAGAGCCATTTCATGGTCACCCAAGGCATTGTTCTTGGCCATGTTGTCTCCCATAAGCGCATTGAGGTGGACAGAGCAAAAATAGATTTAATTGCACATTTGCCTCCTCCCAAAAATGTTAAGCAAATCTGAAGTTTCTTGGGGCATGCTGAATTTTACAGGAGGTTCATTAAGGACTTTAGTAAAATATCCAAACCTCTTTGCCATTTATTGTGCCAAGATGTCCCTTTGTTTTCAATGATTAATGCCTTAGGGCATTTGAATTCTTAAAAAACTGTTTGATTTCAGCTCCAATACTTCAGTTTCCAGACTATTCCCTGCCCTTTGAGCTGATGTGTGATGCATCAGATTATGCTTTGGGAGCTGTTCTTAGGCAGAGAAAGGATAAGCTGCCTCACATCATAGCTTATGCCAGTAGATCAATGATTGATGCACAACTCAATTACACAACAACTGAGAAAGAGCTGCTGGCAGTTGTTTTTGCCTTGGAGAAATTCAGGTCATATGTTTTGGGTTGAAAAATTGTGGTGTTCACTGACCAGTCAGCCCTGAAATACCTTCTATCTAAGAAGGATACCAAACCAAGATTAATCAGGTGGATCCTCCTATTGCAGGAGTTTGATTTGCAGATTAAAGACAAAATGAGTGTGGAAAATGTGGTGGCTGATCACTTGTCTAGAATTCTGACTGCTGAGATTGATAGGCTGCCTATCAATGACTCTTTTCCTGATGAGCAACTTTTTGCTATCAGTGTGCATACCCCTTGGTTTGCAAATATAGTCAATTTTTTGGCTACCGGAAGGACCCCCCAACACTGGAATAAAATGGATAAAGATCTCTTCTTTTCAAAGGTTTAACATTTTATTTGGGAGGATCCTTACCTATTCAAGATATGTGCAGACCAAATCATTAGAAGATGTGTCCATGAAGAAGACTTCCACAACATACTTTCCATGTCTCATGAGCAGGCCTGTGGAGGTCATTTTAGTGGAAATAAAACTGCTGCAAAGGTTTTACAGTGTGGATTTTATTGGCCCACACTCTTCAAGGATGCACTGCAACACTGTAAGTCCTGTCTGAACTACCAGAGATTGGGCAGCATTTCCAAGAAAAATTCAATGCCTTTACAACCCATTTTGGTAGTTGAATTGTTTGACATTTGGGGGATAGATTTTATTGGACCTTTTCCTCCTTCAAATGGTTTTAATTTCATCTTAGTAGCTGTGGATTATGTATCCAAATGGGTTGAAGCCACAACCACTAAAACCAATGACCACAGAGTTATCCTTAAATTCTTAAAGGATAACATCTTTTCCAGGTTTGATTCCCCCAGAGCCATTATCAGTGATGGGGGAAGCCATTTTTGTAACAAACATTTTGAAGCTCTATTGAAAAGGTACTCTGTGATTCACAGAGTAGCTACTCCATATCATCCACAGACCAGTGGACAAGTGGAGATTTCCAACAGAGAAATCAAACATATACTGGAAAAGACTGTGAGGAAGGACAGAAAAGATTGGTCCTTTAAGCCGAATGATGCATTGTGGGCATATAGGACAGCCTATAAGACCCCAATTGGCATGTCCCCATTCAGATTGGTCTATGGTAAAGCATGCCATTTACCAGTGGAGTTAGAATATCAGGCCTTTTGGGCCATTAAAGCTTTAAACATGGATCTCACTACTGCTGGTAAGCACAGGAAACTGCAGCTCTCTGAGTTGGAAGAGCTAAGGATGGATGCATACACCAATGCAAGATCTTACAAAGAAAAAGTTAAGGCTTTTTATGACAAAAATCTGCTGAGAAAAGAGTTCACAGCTGGCTCTAAGGTATGATTATTCAACTCAAAACTCAAGTTTTTTCCTGCAAAGCTGAGATCCAGATGAGAAGGGCCATATACTGTCATTCAAGCATCTCCATCCAGAGCTGTGGAAATTATGGACCTGAGTGATGGGAGAACCTTGAAAGTAAATGATCAGAGGCTCAAACCATGCATTGAAAATATTCTAGAGTCTGTGATGACCATCTATCATCAAGGGCCTCCACAAATCTAATGTTACACAACTGCATCATATGTATTTTAACTGTGTCTGTTCTGTGATTTTTTTTGCATAGTTTTGTGTAATTATTTTTCTCTGTTTTAGTCATGTTTTAGTTAAATTTTCTTTGAGGAATCATAAGTTCTGAAAGCTTTGAGGTTTTAACTAATTGAGATAATAAATTCCAATGATTTTAATGTGGAGATTTTGTTAAAAATAGAAAAAAATTTCAGTTCTGTACTTCAGGGCATTTGTTCAAAAGTAAATTCATACTTTTCGAAATGTTTTACAGTCAATGCGAAAAATCAATTCGCAAAGGAAAATTCAGTTCGAAAAGTATTAACTCCTTTTCGAAAAGGATCTGAACGTGTAACCACAACTGCTCGAAAAGAATGGTAAACTTTATGAATAGATGCAGATCTTCTCGAATAGGTGTTTCTGAAGCCATTTGCTTTGCGAAAGGTATTGATGCCTTTCTTCATTTCGAAAAGGACTTTTTTGAACTTTTCGAGGAATCAATAATGCTTTGCAAAATTGATTTAAACATATTTAAAACCATTCGAATAGAGGTTTTTCACATTCGAAAGCATTTCCAGCTTGTCTTGTTTCGCAGAAAACCCATTTTTTTTCATCTTTGCGTTCTTTTGGAATCCAGATCCAATTTCCTTCATTTTTTTTCTGCTGATTAAGCTTGAATAGAAGGATCTTTTGCCTCTGACTCCTATGGATTTGATCAAGCGGTCAGAGATTTCGAGCAAACCCTAGGTTTTGGTATTTTTCTCTCCATATCCTTTGTCTGTGCTTTAAAATTTTGATTTCTGTTTAAGCATACATTGTCTGGGATTCAAGAGAGTTGTCTGTTAATTATTGTTAGAAGGAGGAATTATTTGAACAAGTTTTTAGAAAATTTTAAAATGGGGAAAGCTGAAAAATCGTTGGCTAAGATGTTCCCTAGGTCTTCTGTTAAGAAAGCTAGCAAATCCTCCACCAAAGGAAAAGCTAAAACCTCAGCCAAGAGGAAATTGTCGATGGATAAGGCTGATAGGATTGAGAAGGGAAAGAAGGTTAGAATTGAGGAACCCATCCCAGAAGCTGACCCTATTCCTGAGATTGAGCTTCCTCCTCTTCCTAAGCATTTGGTACTTCCAAACCCTTTCATTGAAGATCAGAAGCTGATTCCAGAGCTTAATGTGGATGAGAATTTTTTCTTGAACAAACCGGAATGTAAGCAATCCCTGAACTGCATCAGGGATGCTTCACTGAGTAATATCCTGACCCCTCTTCCAGAGAAGATTTATCCAAGGATGGTGCGATTATGGTACCAAAACATGGTGAAAGTGAGTGAGAAGGATGCTAATGTCCCAACTCTGGTAATTTTTATTCATGATTGTGATTTAACCATCACTTATGAAGATATTGGAAATGCCTTGGGGATACCATTTCAGTATGATCCTGCTGGCCCTTTGGCTGCACCTGAGACAGCTTCTTTTAGAGATATGGCTGCCCATCTAACCCCAAGCATAGTTGGAGCTGGGCAGTCCATCATGAGGAGAGACTTAGCACCCCAATTTTTGCTGATGGATTCTATTTTGAGAGGGAGTTTGTATGTCACTGGGCACAGTCAGGAAAGAAGGACACCCATTCTGGAGGCCCTCTTTCACTTTTCTAAAGGGCAATTCTTCAATGCCCCTATGCTGATTTTTGAAGCAATGGCTGACATCAGTGCCAAGATGAAGAAGGAACAGAAAGTGGGTGGAATACCATTTGGAAGGTTGATCACAAGCCTACTAAGGGCTAAATTTGACATTGATGAGCAAGAGCCTTTTGAGATTGTAACACCTCATGCTTTTAGGAAGAGGGCTTGGACTACAAGCCAAACTATGTTGAAAAGAATGAGGGAAGAGGCAGAGCCAGCCCAGGAGGCTACTATACCTGAACCTGAGGTGACCAGCTCTTTAGCTGCACCCATTGCACCTGCAGCTACCATTGAACCTACTACCAATGTTTAGGAGACCATCATCATGTCCACCTCACCTATCACAGCACCTATCCCATCACCCATCCCAGTAGTTCCATCACTCATCACCACCACAATTCCCATTGCAGATTCTCCCCTAACACCAACCATTTCAGCCATACTTACACCACCAATTTCACCTAACAATTTCCCATATATACCCATAGATTTTGTTGTAAACTCACCTAGCACTCCTCTCCTACAAAGCTTCTCAGGTTCACCACCCCATTCAGCTCATACACCTAAAATCACCCATACTGCTGAACCTGAGATATTCACCACTGAGGCCTATTCATCCTTGATGGGATCTATCTTGGAGAATATTGGGCATGAATATGCCCTAGTACCTGACCCTCCCTAATTTACTCATTTTGCTACTTCCCCCTTTACAGTCATCCCACCTATTACTCTTCAACCACCTACACCAATCATACCAGTCACCAATCTGCCTACCACACACACACCTGACCCAATTAGCCAAATCTTCACCTTCCTCCAATCTATCCAAGCCCAGCTACAGAACAACACAGACAACCAGTCTGTGACAAATTCCATTCTCCAAACCTTGGCCTCCACATCCCAACCAACTACCTCAGCCACAATACCCTCCACTTTTGACCATGCTACCCAAACAAAACCTGAGGTAGTGCTTTTAGATTCACCTTTCCCCATTCCCACTGCCTCTGACCTTGCTACCCAAACTGAACCTGAAGTAGTACTTTTAGATTCACCTTCCCCCACCCCCACTGCTGGGATACATATGGTCCCCTACCACTCCATTCCTGTTCCACATTTTGCCACTCTTCAAAGGGCTATGGAAGAGAACCCTTACATCTCTTGCGATGTCCTTAAGGGGATTGCTGATCTTCAAGCTTACATAAAGACTCCTTATGAGGACAAGATTAGGAAGTTGGAGCTGTTTATGCAATTTGAAAGAGATAAGATGCAAGACCTGCTGAGCCAAACATATCAGATGGTTAGGGGTGAGAAGCACACAGTTTCCATGTTAAAAGAGAAGCTTGTACAAGAAAAACTGAGGGCTGATAGACTTGAAAAATATATTGGCCTCACCAGAAAGATCAAGTCTGAAGAGTACACCGAACTCCAAGCCACAATCCAAGAGAAAGCTAAATCAAGTTCAGACTCCAATACTGACTCAAGTTCAGACTCCAATACTAACTCCAATTCTTACCCCATTGAACCAACTTATGATACAGATTTTGACCCTAGTTATTAGACTACCTTGTAAATTTATTTTTTTTGTTGTTTGTTTAGTGTTTAATTAATGTGTATTGTTTACTTCTGTTGATTTATCCATTATTGTGCAATTTTTTCTTTTCTCTCTGTCATTGTGCTTATTTTTTTTTCTTTTTGCTTATCCATTTTTGGACCAGTGAGGACACTGCTCCTCATAGGTTTGAGGGTGTGACAGAGATGCCAATAATTTAGTTAACATTAATGCAGCTTATGATCAGCAGAATTTTTGAAAATGAAGTGATTTCCCACCTATGTTTGAAAAATGAGGAAGGTAAAACTTTTTAAAATTGATTTATAGTGTAATTCTAATACTTTCATGAAGTGAACGTCAGAAAATTTCCAAAAGAAAATTGATGTTTTAGTAAACCTAAAAAGAGAGAAAACAGTGATGATATACCTCAGGAATTTGATAGAAAATCACACCCAGTGAGATTTGGGCTTGAAATGTATTCTTTGGAGGTATGAATTGGCAATTTTTTCTGCTCTAGGGACTGTTTGAACCTGCTTGTTATCACTAGAAGTTACACATATCCAAGTTAAAATAGCTTGACAGCAATCATGATATTAAAGACATAATGTAAGGCCTCCTTTTGGACAGTTTGAACTTCGAAAAGCCCCACCTTTAAAAGCTGCCCTTGATACACACCAGTTGAGCTTTATAAATCCAAGATTTCTTTGAAACCTCATCAACCTCATTTATCCTAACCCTCACTCTGAGAATTCAGAAGGTAAAGGAAAGAAAGCTAAAGAAAGGTGAGTTGGGTAACAGTTTGGTAAATGAAAAAGAAAAATAATTGAAGGCAATGATGTATCAGCAGAAGAAATGTGGCATTCCAGTCAATGTTGCTTTGAAAAAAAAGAAAAAAGAAAAAAAAAAAAAAGAGAAAAAAAAAGTTGTAAAGGAAAAGTCATTTCATTGGAAGTTTGAAAAAGAAAGAGAAAAAGATGGCCACTTTGGCTCTGAAAAATCAAAGAAGAAAATGAAATTGAGCTGAATTGAAGAAGGTGTGTCTATCACCTCCTTACCTTGACTGACTTCTCAATTTTGAACTCCATTCCACCCCTTTATTCTTGATAAATTTCACCCATAAGCCACATTACAACCTAAGTTAAAGTCCTTACTGATCAAAGATGGATTGAGTTGTCACTTGGAGTTAAGGATTTGTGTAATCGCTGGTGAAAAGAGCAGTCAATTCAAAACTGAAAAATAATGCCTATGCTCCTGCTTACAGTCCTATTTGAGGGCTGTAACTGCTCTTGAGCTGTGTGAAATAGTACAACCCTCTTACTTGTATGTTGAGTGACAACCCTGGTGAGAGTTGGGTTTGAAATCAACTTATTTGGGGTAACATCATAGCAGGATTCTCAAATAGAAGGCAAGCTTTTCATTAATTGTTCTTTTAAAACTTTTTGACACAAACTGAGTGAATGGTAAAAGGAATTACAGTAGAATTTTAGTTTTGAACTGATGTTTTCTTGAGAATCCACTTATAGCTTGACTAATGCAGGTGTGAATAATCTGATTTGATGAAAGTCTGTTTTAACAAAACTGCATTGATATTAACTGATTTATTAGAGAAGTTTGTGGGTACCTTCACTGAAAACCCTCAGGAGACTTCACTCCTCCACTAAGGATCACCTAGGGGTTTAAAAGGCTTGTTGCATATGCTAAATGCAACTGTGCTCCCTACAAAAGTGGCTTTTTACTTTGTTTTTAATTTTGTCTTTGCTTAGGGACTAGCAAAGCTTAGGTTTGGGGGTGTGTTGAGAACTAGAAAATACCATTTTCCACCCTTTAATCTGGGCCTTGATAGACCCCTGAGAGAACTAAATAAGTGTTTTAAGTGTTTGTTTTACAGTTGACAATAAAGGTAGGCTTAACTCTGAAAGTAGCTTAAAAGCACCAAAAAGATGATGACCCATCTTGATCTGGAGGAAGGAGAAGAGACAACCTCACCGGCTGTCAAAATGCCTAAACTAAAGAAGACAAAGGCCTGGTTTCAACCTGAAAATTAGTTTGGAGCTATTCGAAAAGAAGAATGCACTACAGAATGCTATTCGAAAGGATTTCTGATCTTTCGAATACCTGATCTATTCGAAAAGAACTAAAGCTCCAGGCTTGGTTTTCGAAGAGCACCTGAACTATTCGAAAGGAACCAAATTTGCTGATGATCCTTTCGAAAAGAAGAAAACTCCTTGCGAACAACACCAGTTCTATACGAATAGAGCTCCAGAAGTTACTTGTCCTTTCGAAAAGACCTCCAATCTGTGCAAATAGAGCTCAAGAAGTCACATTTCCTTTCGAAAAGGCTCCCAATCTGTGCAAAATCGTATTCTAAAGATTCTCAGCATCTAAAATGGTATTTTAGTAATCTCTGCACACGCCCTAATGCATTTAAAAACCAAGGAGCATTCTGGAAGATTCTGAGCACAAACCAGAGGCATATTCCACTCCATGTGAACACCCAAAGATGAAATTACTTGGCGGGAACTTCTAGAAGCTCAAACAGATTTTTGAATTACCTAACAAAATTGATTCCTCTGTCTCCTGATTGGCCGAACCAGATCAAGCAGTTCTAATTGGACAGAACAGATCTGGAGCCCTGTGCTCGACTCCTATTAGTTGATATTGATCTAACCAACTCTAATTGGTTAATGCACATTTGAGCTGGACTTGGGGAAAACTATAAATGCCCAATTTGGGTATCCAGAGTTTGAGTTTCATTCATGTTGCCTCATTTTCCAATTCAGATCAAGATAGCTTGTCTGAAACCTCTATAATAGCCTAGCTTTTGTCTGTAATTGAGAACTGTGAGATACTTGTGTAATTCAAGTGAGAATTGTATTCAAGACTACAAATCCGAGAGCCGTTTTAAGCTGTATTCTGTAATTCTAATGGTGGATTTGAAAAGGTTGCTTTCATCAGTACATTCTCAATCAGATTCATATTGAGGGTTCATTGTGATCTCCTCACTCATTAGATTCCTTTAGATTTATAGTTTTTAAAGCAATTTCCCTTAATTCACTATCCCTGTGAGAATCTGTGTTTGTAACCTGATTCTTACAGCATTTGTAGTGGTGCTTATGTTCTAAATCAAGACTTTGGATTGAAGAAGAAAACTATTGGATGATCTGTGTCCATAATAGTGGACAGATCATAGCCATAAGTTCAACTCAATTCTAATCCTTGAATTAGATTATTTTCTCTTACATCTGAGCTGGTAGCCAGATGAAGATTTGATACTTTCTCAACTGTGTTACACTATTTCTCATTCTGCAATCAATTACTAAGCTTAAGTTAGCTGTTATTTCTCCATTCTTATTAATTTTGCATCCAATTCTCCCAACTCGGATCTGGATCACTTAGTTTAAGTTTTACTTGTAGATAATTTAGTTAATGTGACAAATTCAACCTCTCATCTTATTTGCTTGGTAGATAGGATTAGAGGCCAGATCTGGTAGCTTAGATCTGGAGGTTTATCATACATTTTAAATCAATTCTCTGTGGATGATCTTTTACTCACTTATATTTAAAACTTGCTACAATTGGCCCTGATCTTGCAGGCTAATTGATTTCTCTCTGTGCTGATATTTCATTCTTTTTTCTAGTTTTCTAATCAAAGTATAATTCATCCTTTGAAAAATCTATTTTGAAAATACAAATAAATCATGCACACTTAGGAAGACAACAAGCACGGGATGCTTTCTTTTATGGATGGATTTTTGGGATGCAATCAGATAAAGATGGCAGAGGTAGATCGAGAGACAACTGCGTTAATCACTCTGTGGGGAACCTTTTGTTACCGAGTCATGCTGTTTGGGCTAAAGAATGCTAGTGCAACATACCAAAGAGCTATGACTGCGCTGTTTCATGACATGATGTACCAAGAAATTGAAGTATATGCCGATGATATGATAGCCAAGTCACCGGAGCAAAGTGATCACTTGGTAAACCTTCAGAAGTTGTTTGAGAGGATGAGAAAGTATAGGTTATGTCTGAATCAACAATCTATACATAGCCTGCAAGATACAGGGCTAATGTAACAAGTTTCGATAAGTAAGAGTTTGTCCTATGGAGAGGGATGATCTAAAAACCTAAAGGCATATAGTAAATTTCAGATCTCACTACAGATCTGGCAACTCTAAACCTACACTGGAAAGCTAGGTAAAGAGAGCGTGTTTAGGTGTCACAATACTAAACTAAACTTAAAACGGGAATAAAACTACAACTAAAGAAACAGAGGGTAAAGAAGGATGATGATGGTCTGGTAAAATAAATTGAAAATGTGGAGAAGTAGGCAGCTATGGGATAATCTTCACTGCAACTCAGATCAAGAACTAGATGTACAAGATTCCTTCACTTGGCAACAAGCACAAGTGCAAGGTAGAAGAATCTAACTCAACACTGAGATATGGACAAATCTTAGGGCTATACTTTGTCCACTCGAATGGTCATAGAGTATCCCATGGATATAACCCAGTCATTGGGGAAGAAGATGAAACAGGAAAACCATTGCAGACACTATGCTTGCAAGGCTACAAGCAGTAGTTGTGCTTTTCGTGAGGTTGGTTGCATCAGGTCTGCAACTCGAGTAGCTTATCTTCAAGGTTAGGAACTGCCCAAGATCTTAGTGCAACAACTCAAGAGGCTTCAGCAACTACTTGGGAGGCTCAAATATGCAACTCGACAGGTTGCTTAGCTTTAGCAATCTACTCGAGTTCTTCAAGGCAATAGCTGTGCTGCTTGAGGACTTCAATCTACAGGCATTCCAGCTCATGAGCGTGGTGTAGCAAGGCTACAAACTACTTGACACCCTTGTTTCTCAGCATTTAAGCTCATGGGGCTGGACTGCTTCACCAACTGCCTATGAGGTTGGTCTATGAGCTACTGCACAGCAGCTCCTACTTTAGTAATGTGGCTTGGATCTGTGTATAGCCTCCACTCTCCAGCTGCTCATCTTCAATTCTATAACTCAATAGCCTAGTTTTTTTAGCAATTATAGCTGGTGTGCTAGAGTATATGGTACTGAGATTTGAACTACTCGAGTCACCATTTGCTGCAGCATTGATATGCTTGGGCAACTTGTAAGGATACTGTTTTAGTTTTCATGTGCCTAACTAATGTTCTATTTAATCCACTACAACATCACTCCATAACTTTGGCTCCACTTCTCACCCTCAACGGGCCTTCTACGACCCCGAAACATGCTAAACAGCCCCAATGGTATGAACCACCATGGTGCATTCATAGTTACTCCACCAGGTTCACAGCTTGACTCAAAATTCCTTCTTGGAAAATGATAGATTGCAGCACTAAGCTATAAATTCTTGTCCTCTACAAAAATACACTTAAAAACATATTATTAACTAGCTCAAAGGTCCATCAAAGGCCAGGTTAGGAGGTGAAAAGTGAAACTTCTCAGAGATTAACAGGTCCCCACAAGCTTTGGCACACCTCTTCCCAACCACTACTCGGGAGGGTCAATAACATGCTCGGAGAGGGTTCTATAGGTTGGGGTAATTCCTAAGGGTTTAGACAAGTTTCTAAGGGTTTGGGAAGGTTCCCTAGGGTATGGGAGATGTTATTGGAAGCTCAAGGGTGCGCCCTTCTCGAAGTATGTTTCGATTGGGCCTTGAGCAAAATTTGGGTGTCTACAGATGCCCCTCTTTAGTGTCCAATCGCTAATAATCGAATGCCAAAGACAAGAGATATCTAAAGAGGCCCAAGGCAACGTTGACGGGTTCGCCGTATTCAAAACAAACCTCAAACATTAGGTGGTAACATGGTGAGTAAACGAAAGCCCTGTATGTCAGGAAAAACGTCCGTTCCTCAAGGCTATCGGTCCCCAAGTGCTTAGCGACATTACTGGGCATAACCGAGATGGTGAGAGTTGCAAAAGCGTAATATACTGAGAAAAATGTCCACTTCTCAAGATGATGGTAGATGTTTGATGTCCAAGTTTCATTCTAAATAAAACAGCTCCATGAGCGGGAGGGTGATCGACCCATATTTAAAGACAAGCAAGAGAAAAAAACGTGAAGATCCACAGTTTGTGTCCAATCATATGAGGCATTGATTCCCCTTTTTGACCTGGCACAGGTGCACCTACATGAGGCAGGGTTCGAGGTCTTTGGGCGAACCCATCAATCCCGAAGTTAATTTATCACGACTACCCGAGCGGAGCGAATTGATGTCGCAATGCTTTTTGGGAGCATGTGCTGCTTTTTGAAAGTTACATATATATATATTTTTTTTATATATATTTTTTATTTTATATATGTAGTTATTTTTTGTTTTTCTCCTTTATTTTTATATTTATTTTGTTTGTTCAGGATTTTCATTAATCCTAAACCATTTATTTTAGCACAGTTTCCCGAGCACGTCAAATGGAGATTGATGCGCTCCTTGGGGGCGTGTGCACCTTCCTGTGCCCTAGGGGGGAATAAGCCTAGCGTGTGTAATATACACGCCAGGACAAATCTGGCAGGTTTATGCCTAGCATGTTTATTATACATGCAGGCCAAATCTGGATAAAACAAACCTAGCGTGTATATTATACAAGCTAGACCAGACAAAGGTTTTCAAAATATTTTCTTCCCCCCCTTTCTAAACCGAACCGGGACCTCCCCCTAGGGTTTCATTGAATCAATTTGAACCCCGACATTGCGTTGGCGTCTACTCTCACCGATCAAATGCACATTCTATGCCAGATCAAGGGTTTATTTTCTTTTTTCAAGTAATCATCTCTTAACCCTATTTCTTTTGATTTGTCTTGCTTTATTTTCAATGTGGTTAGGATTCTTGCATTTTTAGATGATAAATGAATGATTCTCTCTATAAGTATGATCATCTATGATCCGTTTGATTGATTTTCTATGCATCGACATTGATTTGAGGGGAAAACTTGATTGAATGGTGCCCTACTCTTCTTTTCCCCTTTTTTCTTCTTCTTTTTTTTTCTTCTTTTTTGAGGATTTTCTTGGACTATTTTTTGATGTGACTAGGGCCTTTTGGATCTAGATGATTTTCTATGATGTTTTTTTTGTATCCATGCATGGATTTTTGAAAACTAATATATATATATATATATTATTTGTTGTTTTTTTTTTTTTGAAATGTGGGGAACCGCTCTGGGATCGCCCCTCTTGATGTCCTTACCGTAATGATGATGATCATGATTGATGATGAATAAAAGGGGGCATACTTACCTTCTTTAGGCATGTAGCAATCAGTTTCCCCTTACTGATATTCTCCTAACACTCGCAGCTTGTGCTCTTTTTAGGATGTCAAGTGAAGAGGAGCGGGGTCACGAGGGTGGTCCGGAGGTGATCTAAGGTATCCGAGGGGAGCAGCTTATTCCGGTGCAGCGTTCTTCTCGATTCTGATATGAGATGCAAGGCGAGGCAGCCCGCAGTGGGTTACTCCACCAACAGTACACCCATATTTCTAATTTTGGGATCTTCGGTCAGGTAAGAAATAATCTTTTGTTGGTTCCCTTTGTGCGAGCTTTCTTTGTTCCAAGCTTTCTTTGGCACGACCTCCAACGTATTTATATCTTCCTCCCTTAGGCTGTGAGGTTCCTCTTAGCCCAGACCAGCTTCAGGGACTTTCTTTCGTGCCTTGCCATGAGGGGCGATTCGGCCTATGTGAAGACCCTGGTAGAACGATTTCAGCCCGAGACTAATATGTCAATGGCTGAGATGACCATCATCTCAGTCGACTGGTCAATGATCACAAGGATCGGGATGGGGGGTATACCGATGGCTAGCCTTCACGTAACATATCAGGATGAGGTGGTTTAGTTGATCGGGGATTACCCTCCCAGGATATGAGCGGCTCCGAGGTCAAGTTATCCTGGTTGGCCGATCTGTTTGAAGAGAATGAATTGGTGGTCAGAACCAGTCGAACATGGATATCGTTATTGAGCCTGAATGTCCATTGATGTTGGCTCGTATCTTACTCCTCCTTCTGTTTGGCAAAACCCTTTTTCCAATGCTAGTGGTGGCCGGGTCTCATTGTCCCTATTCAGCCTTATGGGAAATTGGGATAATGTGCATAGGTATGATTAGGGAGGTGCTAGGTATGTCGTATTGATGGCTAGCTTGGCTCGAGCTTCGGTTGGGGACTTGGGTTATGTTCTCAGTTTTGGGCCTTTGATAGAGGTAACCCCTTACTCTTTTACTCCTCTTGGTGCATTATTTATTTTTACCTTCGTCTTCCATGCCTGCTCCTTCTTTCAGATATGGGGATACTTACATTTCAACCGGGCCGTCCCCCTCCTTTTCTCAGATGAGTTCACATATCCCCTCATGAGTAATTGGCATAAGAGCCGTTGTAGAGACCTAGGAATGAAGCATTTGGAGTTAGGCCTGAGGTCCCAATTTGATTTGATGATCCCGAAGCAGGTATGAACACTTCCCTTTTCTCTTTCTCAGAGATATTTTTTTTTGCTGATGTTTGTTTGACTAATAAGACTCTCTTTATCTGAGTAAATCACCTTTGATCCTTACGTCGGTTCTCCCTTTTAGGATCGAGTTGTCGTGGGCCAGTCCGAACTGTTCGTGGACCGTCGGGTTATCTTTTTCTACAGTGCTTGGGTCAGAGACTACTATTTGGGAGAGAGAATAGCGCATTAGTACAGAGATTATTTTATTGTGTCACGGGGTCCTTCTAAGGGTACGATTGAGGAGCTCTTAGCTGGGCTCCTCCACCACAGGGTCCCCGTTGATGATCTTTTTGAGCATGGAGGGTATTCGATGTGGTACAAGTCCCTTCCCTACCGGTCCATCCTTCCGCGCTTTATACCCGGTGTAAACTTTCTGGACTTTGGCGGTCCATGATCTTAGGTAATCCTCCTTTTCCTTTATGCAGGTTCCTAATGGTTTTGATTTGATTTTGATCTGATTGCTTGGGCCTTTGCTTCTTTTTATACTTTGATGGGGGAGATGATTCTGATGAGGATGATGTAGCGGCAGGCCCTGCCGAGGCTCCAGGTGTTGAACCCTCAGACCCTTCTGGTATGGGTGTTTCTGAGAGTTTGAATGTAGAGACTCAGGGGGGCTTCAGAGGCTTTGACGATGCCTTCCTCTCAAACTTGTGTGTTAATGTGACTGAGCAAGCCCGCCTATCTACTGAGGCGATCCGAGTCCCTCCTCATGAGCTAGTCCCAGGGGTGAGTTTTCTTTCCATTGTATTTCCTTTTCGGGGAAATGCTTGCTTTTGTTTTATGGCTCCTGCAGGTGACTTATCTTTTTCTTTCTTTGTTGTAGGATTACGAGTCGGCTGTTAATAAGAGGGAGTACTATCACCACATCGCCGGCCTTCGTGATGTGGAAGTGGTAAGTGTCACACTGCTTGACTATGATTATTGCTTTGTTGCCCTTTACCTCTTAACTGACTTCAACTAATGACTTTTCGGTATGATCTGTAGTGTGCTCGTGAGAAGGAGTTACACTCATTTCTCAGAAGGCTTTCCCAGGAATGGTCAAGGGTGGGGTACATTCGGACATATCAAAGTACCTCACGCCGGCATAAGAATGCTAAAGGCACTGATTAGAATAAGCTTTTTTCCTATTTTTGATGAATGTTTGAGACTCTTAGGATATTTTTATTTTCTCTTTTGGGAAGATGTAATGGATGATATGAGAATACACTTCGAATGGTTTGCTTTAGAATGAATGTTAGTGCTTTCTGTTTCTATTGTCACCTTTATCTCTTCCTTCTGACCGTGATATACTTGATTATCAGCAGGGTGGGCTCAGGGGTTTTTTTTGAAAAAAATGGCCTTTGGGCCATTCGTTTGGTTTAATACTAGCCAAACCTTGCATGTCTATGCTGATGGTTCCTAAAAGAAAAACCGTATAGAAGTTAAATAGCAATTTTTTAGTATCCTAGCACATGATCTGGGGTGCTTTGAATAAATAGCAGAAAGTGTAGGTGGGCTGGCTAGAGGGCCGGTAAAAAATAATCTCCCTAATCCCCCTCTCTCTTTTTGGTGGCATTTTTGGCCTAGAGTGTGTAATATATACGCTAGGTGATTTTGGGAGGTAATTGGCCTAGCATGTATATTATACACGCTAAGCATGCCTTGGGAATTTTTGGCGTAGCGTGTGTAATAGAGACACCAGGCAAAATCTGGGAAATTTTGCACTAGCGTGTGTATTACCCACGCTAGGTGCTTTCTGGGGAGTGTGGGGCCTTTTAGGCCCGAGAATGGACCTTTTTCTCTTTCTTTTTACTTGGGTCTTGTATTTTCTGCTGTCATTTTTTTTTTGCTTCCCTGAGGGTGGGTCCATTGTCCTACATTGATTTGTAATTTCAAAGACATCTTTGTATGACCATGGACCCGCTTTCCAACCCTGCCTCGCATGGTGGGTCCGAAAACTTTATACTTCCCTCTTTGGGTATGGGGCCCAATTTTCTAATTAAATGGCTTGAAAGCTTGAACAAGAGGAAGCTTACGGAATAGGATCAGCTTGGATTGGCCCATCTTTCATCTTTCCTTGGAGTCCCTCTGCTTTGAGATCTCATTTATGCGATGGCTTCTTTTTGGGAAGTGGATACCCATATCTTTTGTTTTGGGATCAGCGAGTTAACTCCCACTCTTGAGGGGCTTTCCAGCCTGTCGGGTTTGAAGTTTCATAGAAACCTTGCCAGGGTAGTGCCGAAACCAGGTTACGCTAAAGTCATCCACATGACTTTTCTAGTTAGAAATATCCATAACGTAATGGCTTTTGCTCTCTGTCCTCTCTCAGAGGTCCTTTTTTACACTGGGGGAGAGAGTTTCTCGCTTGCACTTTGTGATGTCCTGGCTAAACTTGGGGGAGGTCATTTCGTAATGCATCTGGTTTTGGTAGAGCTTTACTGCTACCTTGACGCCTTTGACTTGGGAAAAGTTGAGTACCTCTGGGGATGCCCTATTCTGTTCCAGGTCTGGCTTGGGGAGCATTTTGCTATTTTGGGGCTCGTGCCCGCTTTTATGTTGTTCTTGGTAAGGCGGCTCGCTGCTTTTTGGGTCGATGCCATAGGTTTCCACAGGGGAATATACAGGAGCTAAAGCTTTGGCTGGCTGAGGCTGAACTGGTGTGGAGGCTTTCCTAGTTAGACAAGGCTTTTCCAATAGTTCGATCTAGAGATTACGAGGGCATCACTCTTCTTGGTTTGACCAGCAGCACATAATACTTTCCATTTCGGGTGCTGCACCAGTTTGGTTGTTCTTAGTAGGTGCCTTGTCCAACGAAACCACCCCTATGTGACTTAATTTTTTATCAGGGATCCTTTGGGGACATGGATAGGATAGCCACTCTCTGGGAAATGCATCACTTAACGGACATGTGCGATCTGGAGCAGGGGAATCTAATTTTGTCTTCTCCAGAGTATGGGGCTTGGCTACTATCTGAGAGGCCTCCTGCTTGTCGCTTGGACTAGGCAAAGAATAGTGATGCAGGGGGACCTTGGCCAAAGAAGGAGTCAATGCTTTGAACCCATATTGAGCTGCTGATAGATGAAAAGAGAGTCTTGCACGAACAATTAGAAAAATAAAAGGTTAGAGCAGAGGTGGCGGAAGCACGAGCCGGTGTAGCTGAGTGTGAGGTTCTTCGTCTGGAAGGAGCCTTGAGTGATGCTCTTTGTGCTACTGATGTCTCTCGAAAATGATATAAGGGGCTTCACGGCCATTGAATGATAGAGCGGGATGTTCGAGAGGATGCTTTACATGCAAAGATCTGTGCCCTAAAGCGCGAGTCGCAACATTGACCTAGACCTGCACATACCTTTTGCATAGATCAAATTACCACAGGAAGGGGCATAAGAACCTCTGTTAGATTATTTTTTTGGGTATATATATTTTCTTCATGTTTTTTAATGCTTTTCACTTTTATAAAAAAAGGTATGCAATGCATCACACAGATTTTTTTTTTTTTTGAGATATGGTGCAAGTAGTACATAGATGTAAAAGGAAAAAGTAAATTCATTATCTTACATAAATTCTATCTTTCTCCATTTTTCGTAAAGGGGGAAACTCCTTTTGGGATGTGGTGCACACAGTGTCGGCCTGAAAATGGGAAAGGTACACTTATTATCTTTTGCAAAAGGTGGTCTTTCCGGTCATCAAACTAATCATCCCGGAGTGGGGTGCGCATAGTGTCGACCTAAAAATGGGAAAGGAAAATTTATTATCTTTTGCAAATGTGGTCTATCCAGTCATTGAACCAATCATCCCAAAGTGGGGTGTGCACAGTGCCGGCCTGAAAATTGGAAAGGAAAATTTATTATCTTTTGCAAATGTGGTCTTTCCGATCATTGAACAAATCATCCTGGAGTTGGAGTGTGCACAGTGCTGGACTGAAAATGGGAAAGAGAAATTTATTATCTTTTGCAAATGTGGTCCTCTCCTTTCTTCATTTGTTTGATGCCTCAACGGTGAGTCCCATTCTGAGCATAGAAGAACTCGGTTATGCGGTCGGCCCTAAGTGATAGCAATTCTTACCAAGGTCAAAATACCCATCCCTTTAGATTGAATCAACCTTTTATCCTTACCTCGGATTATGCGTTTGACGGTGTGGTCTAAAGATACACCTGATCAAGATCCAATTTGAGCTAACATGAGCGACCCAAATAAAGATCAGAGCTCGGAAATATAAGTGATGGAGTAACTGATTTTTCTTTTTCTTTTGTTTTCCAACCTTTTTAACTAACAACACCCAAGATGGGTTTTCGTCATGCCCGTTGCTTCCCTCTGTTTTACCCGTAGCACCCTTTCAAGTTTTCACTATGTCCATGGGTATGCATTTTTATCCCAAGTGCCTTTTCAGGTTTTCTTCTGGTCTGCACAAGCTCGCAGTTTTTACCCGTGGTGCCCTTACGGGTTTTCACCACGTCCATCTTGCTTTAAGCTCGTATATATATTTTTTTCTTTTCTTATCCTTCAAAGGCCATGACATGGATGTTGCTTCCGTCATAGCTGGCTTGATGGAGTTCTTTGTTATCTCTCAGCTTGGCTCGCACTAACTCAACGGATATTGTGATTGCTCGTAGGTCCTTATAGAGGGCTTTCCTCAGAGATGTATCTTGGCCATGGTTAAGGTTAGGGATTTTTTAAGGTATTCTGGGTTGAAAAAGGTTTCCTTGATAGGATTCCAGCTGCTATAATACACTCCTTTCTTGGGGAATTTTGAGAGTACATACCCCACCTTTTCTTTTCTATTTCTTGCTCTTTCTCTTTTTTTTTTCAGACATCCTCTTTTGGGATTTTATTTTTCTGATTTTTTGGTTTTGAGGGTAACTCTTTTTCTCCCTTTTTTGTTTGGTATATACACTTTTTCCATCTTCTTGTCTAGGGAGGGTTGAAAGAAAGGCCAATGGCTCAACGGGTGTAGCAAGGGTATAAGTGTTCAGGGACACTTTTTTGCTTCTTGGCTTTGAAATGATGGCCTCTTTTATGGGGTCCTTAAGCAGTCACGTATCCATCTTATCAATACTCACCTTGTCGCAGAGACTAGCAGTATAATCGGTGTATGTATCCAGCGTTGATGGGCTCAAGGAAGTGATCTCCGTCCATGGTGGCGAGGTGAAGTGCATACCCTGGAAGCACTTCATGGATGACAAAGGGTCCTTCCCAGTTAGGCTTGAATTTCTCTCTTGGATCAATGTTGAGAGATGGAAAATTTTTCTTGAGTACGGTGTCTCCCACCTTCAAATCTTGACCTCGAACATGTTTGTTGTAAGCGCATGCGATTCGTCCTTGATAAACTTGGGTATGACACAATGCTAGGAGCCTTTTCTAGTCCAGCAGGTTCAGCTGTTCAAAGTGGGACCTCTCTCTTTTGGCTTCGAGTAGGCCTGATTCGATGAGCATGTAGAGTGACAGTATTGTTAGATGTTTCCTTCTGTTCTTAGTGCTGATGTTATTTAAGTGATGAGATGGTAAAATCAGAATGCAAGAGTCGAGTGAAATGATTATAAAAACAAAACCTAAGATACACACAGCCTGTAAGATATAGGGCTATTGTAACAAGTTTTGATAAGTAAGAGTCTGTCCCACAGAGAAATTGATCTAGAATCCAAAATGATCTATAATAGTAGACCTCCAGATCTGGCTACAGATCTGACAATCCTAAAGAAAGGCATTTGGGTGTCACAACTACACTAAATTACCTACTAAAAGAGAAGAAATAAAGTGCAGTCCTATCCTGAAGAAAGGATTATTAAGAAGGTGGTGGTGATGTGTTAAAATAAAGATAAAATGGTGAGAAGTAAACTACTAGGTAAAGTTCATATCAGTTTTGTAACCCAGATCTAGATCTGCTTTTGTAGGAATCCTTGCTGATGTGCTATGAAAAATATCAGCAAGGTAAAAGAATCCAAAGTAACCCTACAATCTAGACTCCCCTTAAAGCTATAACCTGTCCACTCAAATGGTCATAGACTATCTAATAGAGGAGGTTCAATCACTTGAAAGGATTGATCGTAAGGCTATAACCTATCCACTTAAATGGTCACAGACTATCTAAGAGATTTCATCCCAACAATGGATAAAATCAGAATAGGAATATTATTGCAGACACTATGTTTGCCAGGCTACAAGCTCCCCAGATCTGTAACAGATCTGGCTGACATTCATAGGAAATCCAGCGCAAAGGGGACTTAAATGCAACTGGTCATTGCTACAAAAGGCCTGCAATAACTCAGCTATCAAGTCTGCAACTGCTACAGCAAGATCAATCTAACATCTGATATTGGTTAAGTAAAACAGAGGGGAGCAAGTTCCTGCAACAACCTCTCACAAGGCTACAAGCACAAGCGCAGAGGAGAAGAATCCTTCTTAGATCTGGACTTGGAATCACCCTAGGGCTATAGTCTATCCACTTAAATTGTCACAGGCTATCAACAGAGGTTATCCTCACCACAGGGATCTGATAAGGAGCATGTAAATTACTGCTGCCACCATTGTCCAAGGGCTACAAGCACAAGCTTCCATGGGCCTTTCAATTAGCCCAAATCCTAAATGCATGCTATAGCCTGAATAAAACTATGGGCAAATAGAAAAATAATAGGTTGAATGAATATTTAAAGTGCAAATTCTATTGATCAATATTGCCTACAATATAATTTATCAAGGTAGCGACCTTGTGCACAACTGCTCAACCAAAAATCCTAAAGATTACATAATCCATTACAAAACTAAATAAAATTGCACCTAACTTCTTACAAAAGATTTAGCCAGCAAGTGCTGGGCTAAGAGGGAAGAAAAAATGGAAAAAGAAATGATCAAACCCTAACCTTAGCTTGCTTGAGCTCATAGCTTAGAGAGGTTGAAGGAGAGATATCCTATTCTAAGTTACAAACATAGCTTATATACTCAATCCTAATGCCTTGGCTCAGAGAAGAGTAAACCCTAGTTTTTCTAGCAGATGTGGCACTGTTACAACCCTTGGATGCTTTAAAATGTTTGCCTCAAGATTAGTGCCTCGAGATGTGTGCCCTAGACCTGGGGAAATCCCTAAAAGGTCCTTGAGTTCATACTGAGAAGTGGAGAGCCTGAGCTTCGCGAGTTTAGCTTTTGAACATTAATTCCCTCATGTGGCTTGCAGAGTACTCGTGAGGTTTAGTTTGACTTTTAAATGTTGCTTTCTCGCGCAGTTGATTTTCACTTTTTCGACACCTTTGCACAGCTTGCAGAGTCCTCGCGAGGTAAGAATTAGCATGGAAGGCTTGCGCACTCACGCAGATGGACTTCGTATTATCATTCAGCTGCTCAAGCTTTGAATGCACTCGCATAGAAGAGTTGGCAGTGCTTGGTTCCTCGCGCAGAAGGGCTTCAGAATCTCCTATCGCATGGTACTCGCACAGATGCCTTTACATCTCTCTAGGTACAGTTAAGCTTCTAGGCATGCGAGAGTTGTGCGAGAGAACTTCTAGAGCTCTCTCTTCCATTCATAGCCATGCGAGAACCTTGCGAGTTAGCTATTATTCTTTGTGAAGATCGGCCTCACGAGCTAGTGTGCGAGGTTGATATAAGCTTTCATCCTCATGAGAGCTTCGCGAGCTGGATTTCTGAAGGCTTAGTGCACAAGAACTTCACGAGTTCTTTAATGTATTGCTTGCACCTAAAGTGCGCGACTGCTATGCAAGAGGTTGTTCTGTGATAATCCCTTCACTGAGCTACGTGACTTCTTCACGAGCTCTATTGTACTGCATTTAACATCCGCCTGAGGGAGCTTTGTTGTAGCTTCAACCACGCGTGGTAACACCTCAACTGTGCGAGATATCTCATTTGCTCTTCTGCTGCTAAGCAGTTGCTGCTATTTTAGCTCTCTCCACTCACATCTATGCTTCTTTCATCTGCTAAACTTTCTTGGTCCATTATGACATACAAAATGGTCACCATGCTGTGTACCACCATGGTGTTCCATTAGTCTTTAGCTCAGCTATCATCCTTGGCTTGAATTTTCTCTCTTCTTGGCACCAAAAGTATGGACTTTGTGTTAAGCTACATAATTTATCACTAATTATAAAACACACTTAAACCAAAGTTATTAGTCAGCTTCAAGGTGTAGCAAAGGCTAGGTTAAGAGGTGAAAGTGGTACTTCTCAGTGAATAACAGGTACTTCAACCTCGACTGGTAGGACGGCCTCAGTTCCAGACGCAATGGAGAATGCTGTTGCCCTCTGGCGGTATGGATCGACGTTCGATAGGCCCATAATGCGAATAGCAACATTTCACTCCAATCTCGATATGTGACAACCATCTTCTAAAGAATGTGGATGACCATTTTATTAGCTGCTTCTATGGCCCCGTTGGCTTGTAGCCAATATAGTGATTAGCAATGATGTTTGATTTTGTACTGCTCGCAGAAGGCTCCTATGCGTTTGTTAGCAAAGTTGATGTTGTTGTCCGTGATGATGTCCTTGGGTACACAAATCGACATATACTATTATTCTTGATGAACTTTTCAATGTGACTGGCCGTTATATTTATATATGATGCTTCTTCTACCCATTTGGTGAAATACTTAATAACGACGAGGATGAACTAATGCCCATTTGATGCTTTTGGGTTGATCTTTTCGACGACGTCGAGGCCCCATGTGGTGAATGGCCAAGGAGTGATCATGTTGTGTAGATCTATAGCAGAAACATGTATCAAACTGGAGTGTTCTTAGCATTTGTAGCACTTCTAAACGTGATTGCAACTATCAGTTTCCATGGTGGTCAAAAAATACCCTTGCAGTAGGATCTTCTTGGCGAGCATGTGTCCATTGACGTGGGCCCCGCATACTTCATTGCGAATTTCTTTCATGATGTTGTTTGCCTCACCCTCAATAAGGCATCTGAGCAAAATGTTGTTATATGATCACTTGTAGAGGCACTCTCCTAGATGACGTTGTTGGCTGCTAAGTGTTGGATGGTTCGCCTGTCCATCTTGGGTGTACCTTTAGGAAAAGTTTGAGTTTTGAGGAAATTCTTGATATCTGAGAACCATGGAGGCTCATCATCTGGCTTTCTAGATCCCTCAATCTGGAAGTAAAAGGCTGGCTCATTTCTATGCTCAATTATGATTGGTTTCATCTTGACACCATAGGGGATTTCCACCATTGATGCCAACGTTGCTAGTTCATCAGCAAAGCGATTTCTCACTTGGGGGACATAAGAGAAGGTAACATCATCAAAGCATGTTATCAAATCCTCGAGGTACTCATGATACGGGATTAGCTTCTCATCCTTCGTCTTCCAATCTTTGTTTATCTGGCATATGATTAACTGTGAGTTTCCAAATATCCTGATATGAGTTACATTCAGGTCAAGTGCTCCCTGTAAGCCAGTTGCACAGGCTTCATATTCGGCCATGTTGTTTGTGCACGGGAAGTTGAGCTTGATGGAGACTAGTATGCGATACTGTTGGGTATGTTTGCCTACCCTCAAATGAGGGTCTAAAATTATCAATAAAACTAGGCAGACATACTCATACAGACCTGCAAGTATTCAGGATCTTTAAAAGAATGGGAAGTAAGGGAATGTCCACAGGGAGGCTGGTTAGAAATATGATAAATCTCCAGATCTGTAAGAGATCTAGCACCCTAGCTATCTCTACTTTAGTTAAAAGACAGGGGAAAGGTTTGAAATGAGTTGTCACTTAAACTAAACTATAATTAAAAATGCAGATTGTCTTAGATCGAATCTGGAGCCTCAGATCTTGTAGATGGATGACTTAAAAACTCAGAAAATGGAGAAGAATAGCTTGGAGGTTGTCTTCACTACAATCAGGTTGAGCTAAGCATATTACAGGGGTTCAAAAGCACACAAATCCCTCAGCTGGCCACAAGCACAGCTGCAAGGTATAAATTCCACTCCAAATCACAGGATCCACCTGGTCTTAAGGCTATGATCTATCCACTTTAATGGTCACAGACCATCCTAGAGACTTTATCGAATCCATGGATTGCAATGGATGAATCCAATTGAGGCATGAGCTTAGATTTACCTTAAGGTTATGATCTATCCACTTTAATGGTCACAGACCATCCTAGAGATCTCCTACGAAGCCAAAGCCTCAATAAGAACAATTAAAACCATTACAGATGCTGCAATTTTTAGGTCATAGACACAGGAAATTACATGGATATTAGATCCAAGGAATTCAGATGATATCCAAGAGGTCTACTAGTTAAGTGGGTGAGCTGATCAAGCAACTCCTCTACACAAATCTGATCGAGCACCAAAAGGAATCAAAAGAGCTTTAAATCTAATTAAAATATTGAAAATAATATTTTCATTGCAAACAAGGTCACTCTTACAATGGAATGCTCTCAGATCTATAGTCTGTGCAGCAATTAACCCCAACAACACTCTTAACCTTATCCAATTACAGATCTAACTCACTCCTTGCTGCTCCTAGGGATTTAGCCAACCATGGTTGGGCTAAAGGAGGGAAATAGAATCTCGCTACAAGCTCTGATCTCTAGAAAATTGTCAAAAGTTTGATCTTTTCCAATGGCAATTGGGGATCTCTATATATAGCTTTCTCCTCTATTTTTCCTACCAAAAATCCCTTCTAGAAGGTTGTCAGAGTTTGTTAGAGTTCTATTAAAGCACGTGGGTCAGTTAGGGTTTTCTAGGGTATCTTCTAGTACGTCGTGCCGGTCACCCAAGTGCCTCAGTTTGTGTGCAGTAGGTTGCCAAGTCTCAGCGTGTGCATAACATAGTTCTGAGAAGTTCAGCACACAATTTTGATAGGTTGGAGAAGCTTCTGACAAGTTAAAATTAGGCTTATAGCCCCTTTCGATAGGTTCCTTGGTCTCCTCGATAGGTTCCCTAGTCTCTTCGATAGGATGAATTTTCTCTTTGAAGCTTCAGGGTCCTCAGCCCATTATCTAGAGTATTCAATAGGTTCAGCTGAGTAGTTCGATAGGTCCAGAGGTCCTTTTCGATAGGTTCAGCTCTGTGTGCCATCATCCCGATAGGTTGGCTTTCGTTCCTATCGAAAGGCTTAAGCATCCTTCGATAAGTTTAGGGAGCCTTTGACAGGTTGGAATCGAGCATTTTAGTCCTTTCGCTAGGTTCTCAGATCCGTTCGATAGGTTCCTTGGACACTTCAGGTAAGTTTTCGATAGGATAGTTTCTTCTTTCCTTTCTTTGCTTAATAGGTTCTGAGATCCTATCGAACTCCTCAATCCATACGAATTCATCCTTCTTTTGCCTTCGAATCCTATCGAACCCTTCTCCAACTGCATGAATTCTTTCCTTTTAATCCTCAGCTCCTATCGAAGCCTTTAGACATCTTCTCGATAGGATGTTTTGGACCTATCTTCACTTCTTCCCCCTTGTTCTGTTGCTGGGTCTGCATGGTGCTGAGAGATGGCTTCTTTGTGGGCATTCTTAAGTGGTTTGCTGCATTATTACCAGCTTTCCCTGCTATCTACAAAATGCACTCAACAGAGGCTTATTAGTGTGCTGATCAGTCCATGAAAGGTCAGGTTAAAGGGTGCAAAGTGGCATTTTTCACCACTTAGTAGATACCCTTTTAGAGAAATTAGAATGGCATCAATGCCTTGACCTTCAACTTTTGCTGCCCCATCAAAGTGTAATACCCAGGATTCCTCTGTCTCCATTATATCATCCTCTGTCATGAACAGGATATCCTCATCGGGGAATTTGATTCTTAAAGGTTCATAATCAGGCAAAGGGTTCTTAGTGAGATGATCAGCAAGTGCTTGTCCCTTGATTAACTTCTGAGTGACATATGTGATGTCAAATTTGGATAACAGAAGTTGCCAACATGCATTTTGACCAATGAGAGCCGGCTTTTCAAATAGGTATGTCAACGGATCCATTCGTGCTAAGAGTAGAATGACTTGAGATAGAAAGTAGTGGCGGAGCCTCTGTGCAGCCCATACGAGAGCTAGGCATGCTTTCTCTAGATGAGAATAATGCGTCTCGCAGTCAGTAAACATTTTGCTGAGATAGTAGATGGCCTGCCTTCTTCTTCTTGTTTCATCATGCTGCCTTAGGACATATCCCATCGAAACTTTCATTGTAGAGAGATATATTAAGAGTGGTCTCCCTGATTCTGGCGGTACCAAAACTGGAGGATTGAGAAGGTAACTTTTGATTTTATCGAATGCCAAATCATCGTTCCAGTCTTAGTAACTTGAAAATCGGGGTGCAGATAGGAGTTAGCTATGCAATGAACCGACTGATGTACTATATCTTGCCTAAGAAGCCTCTGACTTTTTTCTCGATAGATGACGGTGGCATGTCGGTAATAGATTTTACTTTGATTTGATCAACCTCGATGCCTCTTCTGCTGACAGTGAAGCCTAGTAGTTTTTCTAACATGGCATCGAATGCGCATTTCGGAGGATTCAGACGCAACCTATATTTTCTCAGCCTCTTAAATAGCTTTCGGACGTTTATCAGATGGTCACTTCTCTTTGGTGACTTAGCAATCATGTCGTCCACATACACCTCAATCTCTCAGTGCATCATGTGATGGAAGAGTGCTGTCATTGCTCTCTGATATGTTGCACTGACATTCTTCTGTCTAAAAGGCATGGCTCGATAGCTGAAAGTTCCCCATGGGGTAATGAATGATGTCTTCTCTCAGTTGACTTCTGCCATCCTGATCTGATTGTATCCGGAGAATCCGTCCACAAATGAGAGCATCTCATGCCCAGCAATGTTATCAATCCAAACATCGATGTGTGGCAACGGGAAGTCATCTTTTTGGCTAGCTTTGTTGATGCTTCAAAAATCAATGCACATTCGAACCTTTCCATCTTTCTTCGGTACCGGGATGATGTTGGCTAGCCACTGCGGGTACTTGGAGACTATGAGAGACCTCACATCATACTATTTGATAACTTCATCTTTTACATTCAACATCCACTCAGGCCAGAGACGTCTTAACCTCTACTTGGGTGGCCTAAGATCCGGATAAAGTGGCAACTCATGCTCGACCAAATCGGTATCCAAACCAGGCATGTCCTCATATGACCATGCAAAGACGTCTTGGTATGATTGAAGGAAATCAATCATGATTTTTATTTCCTCGAGAGATAGTGATATTCTTATCTTGGTGATTCTAGAAGCCTCCTCAGTCCCCAGATTGACGTCCTCAGTTTCCTCAATGATCGGGGTAGAGCCATGCTCAAAATTGGTGTACCGTTCAAGGAGCTCATTGGGAAGCTCCTCGATTGGGATTTTCTCATCCAGACTAGTGACTCCTACCTCTTCTTGTATCTCTATAGGAAAGGGGTTGATTTCACGTGGGACGTGCTTTTTAATTAAGGCATCTTTTTTCTTGATTATATAGAGAATTTTGAAAGATAATTTATTTAGATTATTTTGAATTTCTTTTATTTTTTTGGATCTTTCTTTTTCTTCAGAAATGGCCCCTTGGCAAGGTGGGTCCCTATATACACATGGTATTGCCTGCCAAGTGCTCACCTCACTCTTTATAGGTTATTTTTTTTGGTATGCGGGTGCCAAATTTCAAGCCATTCAAAGTTTCCAGAGTTAGGGGCATGGACGCCCAATTCCTTTCCTACGACACTGTCCCTTTACCTCCTCGGGTGGAGGAGGCTGATTGATATGGCTTTCGGGAGTCAGCGTCCATCATGTTTATCCTGGGCTCGTTCGAGACCCTGTCCTCAAACTCTAGCATGGTTCTATGGTGGTTTACCACTGGGGGGACTGTATAGGTATAGGAAACTCCTCTTCAAAAAGGGACAGGGAGGCCAAGTCTACTTCAAGATTGGAAGGGATGATTTGGGGGTTGGTTGGGTGGATCGGGGGTGATGGCTTGTGTGGGTTAGTTGCGTTGCCCCATCCTGATCAATCTTTATGACCCTGATGCTTACGAATGTATTCTGGTTGTGAGGCCGCTGACGGGGCTCACCTTCCAAGTCTATTCCCTGGGCTTTTACGGTAGAAGTAGTTCGGGCTTTTTCTTTGGCCTCTTAGACCTCCTCCTCAGTAGGCCTATAGCCTTGACCGAATTTGACTTGCTGTTTGTGTTTGGCTCTAATCGGGTCCTTCTTTCCTTGTAATTGAGGTCCCAATCCTTTACTTTTCTGAGAGCCTCATTTCTAGAGCATAGCTACGGTTGTGACCATTCCACTGCTGATTTTCAAAGGGATTCTCTCAAGGGGTTCCAAGATCACTGCTGACACATCATACTCAAAGCTATGAAGATCTATGTTTTCGGTACTGTGCGGCACATCCAATACCTTGGATTTCTCTATATTGTGTGTAGCCTTTTCTCTTTCCTCCTGCCCTTCACCTAGAATGGTGACAATCTTTTGCTTTGCTATAAATATTAGCTTTTGGTGTAGGGTTGCCCTGACCTCATGTAACCAGGGTCGCCCTAATAGCAGATTGAAGGTAGATTTGATGTCCATGACTTGGAATGGTGTGGAGAAGGTGTTAAGTAGTGAAAAATGTCAGTTTGCACCCCTTAACCTGGACTTTGATGGACCTGTGAGCACACTAATAAACACCCGTTGAGTCTGTTTTGTAGATAGTAATAAAAGATAGGAATAGTGCAAAAAACCACTCAAAAAGGATGCACAAAGAAGTCCATCTCTCAGCACAGTGCAGACCGAGCAATGGCACATAAGAGGGTTGCACACCATTAGCCACTTGGGGCGTGTGGCAACAGCAGGGCAGAGTTAAGGAAGTGAAAGCAGGCAGAAAACATCCTATCGAGAGGTTAGCTGAAGGCTTCAATAGGAGTTGAGAGCTAAAAATGGAGAAATTCATGCAGATGGAAGGGTTTCGATAGGATCTGAAGACAGAGAAAGGAAGAATTTGTGCGGGTTGAGAAGTTCGATAGGATCCAAGAACCTATCGAGCAGCTGAATGAAAGAAAGAAATCATCCTATTGAAAGCCTGCCTGAGGTGTAAAGAGAACCTATCGGATGGTTGCCTGAACCTATCGAAATGGAGAAGCTGGACCTCAGACCTATCGGAAGGTACTTGAACATTTTGACAAGAGTGAGAACAATCCTATCAAAATGCTGGCATGCAGAGCTGAACGTGTCAAAAAGCTTTCTCAACCTGTCGAATGCTCCAGACAAAAGGGTAGAGAATGCTGAAGTGTTAAGAGAAGGCTCATCCTATCAAAACCTATCAAAGAGATCTGAGAACCTAGCGAAAGGACCAAAAAGCTCCATTTGAACCTGTCGAAAGCTACCTCAACCTGTCGAAATCATGTGAAGAACTTCTCATAAAATAGGCTATTCACAAGCTGTAACTTAGTGACCTGCTGCACATAACTCGAGGCACTTTGTTGATCGGCACGACGATCCTGAAGATGCCCTAGGAAACCCTAACCAACCCCATGTGCTCTAACAGATCTCTAACGAACTTTGAGGACCTTCTAGAAGGGAATATTGGCGGGAGAAATAAGAGGGAAAAGCTATATAATGAGATCTCTAATTGGAATTGGGGGGATCGAAATCTGGAGATTAGGGCTTACAATAAAATTCTATTTTCCCTCCTTTAGCTCAACGATGGTTGGCTAACTCCCTCGGAGCAGCAAGGGGTGAGGTCTGATCTGTAATTGGGTAAGGTTGAGAGTGTTATTTGTGGGTCAATTGCTTACACAAACTATAGATCTGAGAGCATTTCATTATAGAGTGAGTTTTATGCAATGTAAATGTTAATTTTATTGTTTTAATTAGATCTATAGTTCCCTTGGTTTCATTTGGTGCTCAATCAGATTTGTGTAGAGGAGTTGGCTAATCAGCTCACCCACTTAACTGGTAGACCTCTTGGATACCATTTGATCTCCCTAGATCTGATATCCTTACAATTGCTTGTGTCTGTGATTGAAACCTTTGAGTTGAAGGAAATCTATAGGATGGTCTGTGACCATTGAAGTGGACAAACCATAGCCTTAAGATCAGTTCAATCTCTGGTTTTACTTGTATTCTTCCACCTTAAACCTTTGGGTCGGATGAAGTCTATAGAATGGTCTGTGACCATTGAAGTGGATAGATCATAGCCCTAAGATCAGTCAAATCCCTTGGTTTATGGTAGATTTTTCTACTCTACAGCTGTACTTGTAGCCAACTGAGGGATTGGTGTGCTTTGAATCCCCTATAACACGATCAGCTCAACCCAATTGTAGTAAGTCCAAACTCCAAGTTGTTCTTCTCCATTTTCTGTTTCTAATCCCTTACAATTGTGAGATCTGAACTCCTGATTCGATCCTAATTAATTCTGCATTTTATTTGTAGTTTAGCTTAAGTGACAACCCTTTAAAACCTCTCCCCTTTCTTTTACTAACCTAGTATTAGGTAGGGTGCCAAATCTCTTTTCAGATCTGGACATTTACTATACTTTGAACTCACCTCCCTGTGGACATTCCCTTACTCTTTTAAAACATGCTACAATAGGCCTTGAATACTTACAGGTATGTGTGTGTGATCTACCTTGAATCGAGTGAATTTAAACCCCTTTTTGAATGCAAGGCAGCTCGCCAATAAGTTTTTGGCGCCGCTGCCGGGGAGGTGTGCCTTTAAATTAGTATATCTAAGTTTGTTTTATTTTAGATAAGAGATCTGTGATAGTTTGTTTGATTTTTCACTAACTGTGTTTGTAAGTCTTGTTGTTTTCTAGTTCTTTTTGTATTTTCATCAGATCTGGAGCTGCTGCTAAGGAAGAACATTGTGCTAGAGGCTGCTCTTGAGTTTGCTTCCCTCTACCCCTGTTAATTTGTCAGATCTGTTGATTTTGTTTTAGATTCATTGGTAATTTATTTTTGTTTCGAATTATTGTGTTTGAAGATTTGCTTTGTAGTAAGATTGTGATCTATGCTTCCCCCCAACAATATTCAGTGCTGGAGTGATCTTCAATGTCAATTTTTGGCCAACATTTTCCCCATGTCCAAGACAAGCCAGTTGAGGAAGGGCATTATCTCATTTCCTCAAGATCCAACTGAGAATTTTCACCAATCTTGGGAGAGATTCAAATAAATCATGAAGAAATGTCCCCATCATCAAATCCCTGAATGGCAACTTGTCCAAAGTTTCTATGAAGGGATTGACTCCAAAAGCAGGGATAGGATTGATGCCTCTTTTGGTGGTACTTACCACCACAAAACTGCTGAGGAGGCTTGGGAGTTGTTCGATATCATTAGTGAGAACTCCATGCAAAGGGAGACTTTGTCTAGGGATTTAGATCCTCCTAGAATGGTGAAGGAGAATACTACCAAAGGGAAGATGTATGAGGTAAATGTGCATAGTGATTTAGAGAGGAAAGTAGATAGTTTGGCATTGAGATTTGATAAGCTCATGGGAACAATGCAGCCACCTATGGCTGCTAGAGTGGAGGAGGCATGTGCTGTATGCTAGTCCCCCACTCACTCCCTTGAAGAATGTCCCTCAGCCATCCAATTTCCAGATTTTTTTCTAGAGCATGTGGCTGCCACCCAGTCCTATGGGCAACAGCCTGCTGCTGGGTACCAATGGAGAAACCACCCCAACTTGAGATGGAGACAAGATGCCTGCCTAAATCAGCAGCAACAACAGCCCATGCCCTATAAAAATGCTCAAACCTACCACCAAAGTTATGTTCCCAAGCCTCATTACTAGTAGCCCATGACCCAGCCCGTGGCCCAGCCTGTACAGCAACCTGCACCCCCTCCAGCTGTGAGATCACTTTCTTTCGAGGAACAAGTTCTGGCCTCACTGCAGATTTTGAGTCCCTTAACTCACTGTGCACTCTCACAGCCAAAGCATTAAAAAGATAGAAGACCATCTTGGTCAGCTGTCTAATGCTTTGACTAAGAGAGAGGAAGGAAGGCTGCCTATCCAACCATTGGATAACCCAAGGAGACAGTTTGTAGTGGGTGATGTTTCCTCCACCCATGAGGAAGCTAAATCAGTTACTACATTGAGAAGTGGACGGCTGGTAGATAATCAAGTGGGATGTGAGCCTGTGAGAAATTTGGAAAAAGATAAAGAAGTGGTTTTCGAAAGAACACAACAAGAGCCACCAATGGTGGACAACCAGGAACAATCCAGTTTAAATAAGAAAGAGAATGAGGATTCTCAAGAAAATAAAAAATTTAAAAAGAAAGATAACCAGTTGGCTAAGGCTGCAAATGAGGGAGTAGTCCCACATTTTCTATTTCCCAGGGCATTGTAAGCACCTTCCCCTTTCGACAAAGGGCAAGGTAAAATAGAGGAAATGATGGAAACTTTTAAGTAAGTGAAGATCAACTTGCCTTTACTTGATGCAATCAAGCAAATTACAGTCTATTCCAAGTTCTTGAAAGACCTGTGGACCCATAAAAGATAGTCTAGGATACATTTGTCCAAGAAGGTCTTTTCAGCAAAAAAGGTAAAGCAAATATTGACTATAGACATCCCAACCAAACTCCAAGACCCTGGAGTCCCCACTATCCCCTGCATTATTGGGGATCATACCATTGAAAAGGCCTTGTTAGATCTGGGAGCTACTGTGAACTTGCTTTCATATTCAGTATA
This sequence comes from Chloranthus sessilifolius, assembly GCA_021018995.1. Lineage (NCBI taxonomy): Eukaryota > Viridiplantae > Streptophyta > Magnoliopsida > Chloranthales > Chloranthaceae > Chloranthus > Chloranthus sessilifolius. The sequence continues at coordinate 15,638,952 of CM037595.1, read as the reverse complement.
TGAGAAGCTGGGATTAGGAGAGTTGAAGCCCACACCTGTGGTTTTACAACTAGCTAATAGATCTGAAAGGAAACCAATGGGGATCATTGAAGATGTTTTGGTTGGGGTTGACAAATTCTTTTATCCTGCTGATTTTCTGGTGTTGGACATGGAACCAAGAAAGTGTGTTAGTTCCATACCTGTAACATTAGGAAGGCCCTTTTTGGCCACAGCTAATGCTTATATACAATGCAGGTCAGGAGTCATGGAAGTATCCTTTGGTAACATGAAGGTCAAATTGAATGTGTACAATACAACCAATCAACCCTATCTCGAGGATTGTTTTTCCATCGATGTGATAGATGAGGTTGTGCAAGAAAAGTTGAATATGCTGCTGCATGGTAATGAATGGTTTAATGTTTTTGACAAAGTATGGAAGGAAATAGAGGAAGAGTAGGCCTCCACCTATGAGATTGAGCATGTGAAAATTGTATCTTCTGAAGTAGAGCCAGCAAAGCATCACCCATGGAGGCCTGCTTTGTTGCCTCTTCCACCACCCTCTAAGGCACCCCTATTGCTTTCCCTCATCAGTTCTCCAAATGTGGAGTTAAAATAGCACCCAAAATCTTTGAAATATGCCTTTTTAGGAGACAATAACAAATTGCCAGTGATAATTTCTTTTTCCCTCACCCTTGAGTAGGAAAAAGAACTACTTTGTATGCTAAAAAGGCATAAGAGGACAATAGGATGGACCATTACAGACTTAGGGGAGAATCAATTCTGTTGTGTGCATGCATAAAATTCATCTTGAGGAAGGCTCTAAACCTTCTAGAGAGATGCAAAGGAAACGGAATCCACACATGCAGAAAGTTGTGATGAAGGAGGTAGTCAAACTCCTCGATGCTGGGATAATTTACCCTATCTATGATTCTCAATGGGTGGCACTTATCCAAGTAGTACCCAAGATATCCGAGATCATAGTAATGGAAGCAGACTCAAGTGAGCTGATTCTAACCAGACAGACCACTGGTTGGAGGGTATGCATAGATTATCGAAAGCTCAATGAGAAAACCAGCAAGGATCATTTCCCATTGCCCTTCATAGATCAGATCTTAGACAAGTTGGCAGGCAAGGCCTATTACTATTTTCTTGATGGATATTCATGGTACAATCAGATCCCTGTCTACGCCCATGACCAAGAAAAAATCTCATTCACTTGCCCATTTAGAACCTTTGCATACAGAAGGATGCCATTTGGGTTGTGTAATGTACCTACCACTTTCCAAAGATGTATGTATGCCATTTTCCTTGACATGATTGACAAGTTAATGGAAATCTTCATGGATGATTTCTCCATTTATGGAGATGATTTTAGCTAATGCCTACACCATCTCAGCTCTATGCTGCAAAGGTGTGAGGAGGCTAACCTAGTTCTGAGTTGGGAAAAGAGTCACTTCATGGTGACTCAAGGCACTATCCTAGGACATGTTGTCTCCCACAGACGAATAGAGGTTGATCAGGCTAAGATTGACTTAATTGCACATTTGCCCCCTCCCAAAACTTTCAAACAAGTCAGGTCATTCTTGGTCCATGTTGGGTTCTATAGGAGGTTCATCAAGAACTTCAGCAAAATTTCCAAGCCTCTTTGCCACCTGTTGTGCCAGGAGGCTCCCTTTGAGTTCAATGATGAAAGCCTAGCTGCTTTTAAACTGTTAAAGACTTGTTTGACTACGGGTCCTATCTTGCAAGCCCCTAATTTTTCTCTGCCATTTGAGCTAATGTGTGATGCATCAGACTTCGCCATTGGTGTAGTTTTGGGCCAAAGAAGAGACAAGGCACCATATGTTGTAGTGTATGCTAGTAAATCAATGGTTAATGCTCAATTGAATTGCACCACAACTGAGAAGGAGTTGTTAGCCATTGTATTTGCTTTGGAAAAATTCAGGTCTTATGTGATGGGATAAAAAATTACTATGTTTACTAACCACTCAACTTTGAAATACCTCTTGTCCAAGAAGAAAGCCAAAGCAAGACTAATCAGATGGATTCTTCTTTTCCAGGAATGCAACTTGGTGATTAAAGACAAGAAGGGAGTTGAGAATGTGGTTGCTGACCATCTATCAAGAATCCCAGAGGCTGAAATAGAGAGCTTGCCCATCAATGACTCTTTCTCAGATGAGCAGCTTTTTACTGTACAGATAAGTATGCCCTGGTTTGCCAATATCATAAACTACCTTGCTGTGGGAAGGATCCCTCCACATTGGAATAAGGATGATAGAAGTCTGTTCTTCTCACAGATTCGATATTACATGTGGGAGGTGTTAAGACCTAAAAAGTACCACTTTTCACCCCTTAACTTAACCTTTGATTAGACCCTTAGCCACCTAATAAGTTCTTGTTAAGTGTTTTATGCAGGTAATAATCAGTAGTGAAATAAGGCCAAGAATCCTGTTAAGGAGCCTGCCTGGGCACCAGATATCCCTTAGAAGAATGAACTCTGAATCCAGACCTGAAAGGAGCCTCGCGCAGCTAACCCAAGCTTTAGAGGATTTAGGAGAAATATGCCTCGCAGCTTGATTCAAGGCTTTATAGCAACCTCTCGCAGATGAATGGTAAGAGCTTGAAACTTAAACTCATACGCGAAGCTCAAGAGTAGAACACATCGCTCAGTGTCGCATAGTTCAAAGCAAACCTCTCTTAATCTCGCACAGTTCACTCAGAACCGCTGAGGAGGGAGAGCTTTAGAAGATTCCTCACGCAGCTGTCGCGCAGTCGCCGCGGGATGCAATTATCAGAAGAAGAACGCCTCACGCAGTTCTTGCACCATTCAAGAAATAACACATCTTGGCGAAGGAAAAGCCAATCTCGCAAAGATCAAGTGAGACATAGAACCTCGCGCAGTTCCGAACTCAGAAGAGCCTCGCGAGGCAACTCGCGAAGTCCAAGTAAAGAGAAGTGCTCGCGAAGTTCTCGTGCTGCTGCCTAGCGAAGACCGATCGACCGCGTGACTGCTTGAATTTCAACCCCGTGACACTTGAGACTGTGTTTTCTATTCAACTTCGCGAAGCCCAATCCAACGAGAGCTCAACTCTCTACCGCGCGACTGCCTGAAGAGCAAACCAAGGCAACCTCGCGACAGCTGAAACTTCAGTGTCAAATCATCCTAGCGAAGAGCAAAGAGCTACCACGCAACAAGTCTGGGAAACTACAGCTACCTAGCGAGGCTGTGACCCTAAACCTCCATCTCTTTAGCAGAGGACCTTTTGGGTATTTCCAGCGATTAGGGCACGCACTCCCACTCTCAAATCTCTATGCTCGCACCCCGAGGCATCCAAGGATCATTATCAGGCCACGTGGCATCATTAAAATTAGGGTTTCCTAACCCTAATGCGCCGCCACCCCACTGCTATATAAACCCATACCTGAGCTTAGGTTTAGGCATCTGGGAACCCATCTCAGATCATTTTTCTTTTCTCTTTCTTTTTAGCAGTAAGTAGTTTTCTTTTTCTTTCCTTCTCTCCATAGTCCAGCATATGTGTAACTTCTAGTGATAGTAAGCAGGTTCAAACAGTCCCTAAAGCAGAAAAAATTGCCAATTCATATCTCCAAAAAATACATTTCAGGCCCAAGTCTCACTGGGTGCAGTTTTCTATCAAATTTTTGAGGTATATCATCACTGTTTTCTCTCCTTTTAGGTTTACTAAAACATCAATTTTTATTTTGAAAATTTTTTGACATTCCCTTAATGAAGGTATTGGGATTACACTAAAAATCAGTTTTTAAAGTTTTAACTTCCTCATTTTTCAGGTGTGAAATCACTTTATTTTCAAAAATTCTACTATTTCAAAAATTCTACTGATGATCAGCTGCATTAATGTTAACTCACTTATTTGCATTTCTGCCACACCCCCAAACCTATGGTGAGCAGGGTCCGCACTGGTCCGAAGTGTATTAGCAAAGAAAAGAAACAAGCAATCAGAAATCATAATGACAAGAAGAAAGAAAAGAAATGCACAATGTATGTACAATGTATTAACACAAAACCAAAATTTTATATTATAGACTCATGAAACAGATATGTACAATGGATTCTAATAACTGGGGTCAAAGTCTGTATCATAAGTTGGTTCAATGGGATCAGAACTGGAGTCACTGTCAGAGTCAGAATTAGAATCAGTATTGGAGTTTGAACTCGATTTGGCCTTCTCCTGGATTATGGCTTGCAGCTCGATGTATTCCTCAGCTTTGATCTTTTTGGTGAGTCCAATATACTTTTCAAGTCTAGTAGTCCTCAATTTTTCCTGTTCAAGCTGTGCTTGCAACATGGTCACCTTGTGCTGCTCACTCCTAACCATCTGAAAAGTTTGACCCAGCAAGTCCTGCATCTTCTCTCTCTCAAATTTCATGAATAACTCCAATTTTCGAATCTGGTTTTCATAAGGGGTTCTAATGTAAGCTTGCAAATCAGCTAACCCCTTGAGGACATCTCGGCAGATATATGGATTCTCTTCCATGGCCATTTTGAGAGAGGCAAATCTGGGAATGGGAATGGAATGTAGGGGACCAAAGGTATCCCAGCTGTGGGAGTGGGAGAAGGGGGGTTCAGAAGAATGACCTCAAGGTCGGTCTGAGTGGCTTGAGCAGAAAAATTGAGGAGAGGTGAAGGAGACTCAATAAGAACTACCTCAGGTTCTGTTTGGGTAGCATGGGCAGTAGTGGTGAGGGTGGGGGGATCAACCAATACTACCTCAGGTTCTGTTTTGGTAGCATGGTCATCAACAGCAGGTACAGTGGCTACGGTAGTTGTGTGGGATGTGGAGGCTAAGGTTTGGAGAAGGGCATTGGTCATAGACTGATTGTCTGTGTTGATCTGTAGTTAGGCTTGGATGGATTGGAGAAAGGTAAATATTTGGCTAATTGATTCAGGTGTGGGTGTGGGATGCATAGTAGGGGCTGGTAAAACTGAAGTGGATGGTTGAGGTGCAATGGGTGAAATGGTTGTAAAGGGTGAAGTAGCCAAATGAGTGAAATGAGGAGGGTCAGGTATAGGGACAGATTCAAGATCAATATTCTCTAAAATAGATCCCATCAGTGATGAATAGGCCTCTGTAGTGAATATCTCAGGTTCAGTTTGGGTATGAGTTACTTCAGGTGTATGAGTTAAATGAGCAGGTGAACCTGAGAAGCTTTGGAGAAGGGGGGTGCTTTGAGATGGTTCAACAAAATCTGGGGCCATATCTTGGTCATTATTAGGAGAAATTGGTGGAGTGAGTATGGCTGGAGTAGATGGTGTAGAGGAGGAATCTGCAACGGGGATTATGTTGGTTATGGGAGATGGGATTGCTTGAAGGGGTGCAAGCATAGGAGTTGGGCTAGGTGAGGTAGGTAAGATGACAATTTCTTCAAGAAGGGGTGCAGCTGAAGAGCTGGTCACCACAGGGAGGACAGCTTGCTCAATGTCGACTGTAGGTAAAATAGGTGCAGCTAAAGAGCTGGTCACCTCAGGGTCTAGCAAAGCTGGTTCTAAGGTAGCTGCAGGGGCAGGTTCACTAGCAGCTGCAGGGGCAAGCTCCACTTCCTCCCTCATTCTATTCAACATTGCTTGACTTGTAGTCCAAGCCTTTTTCCCAAAAGCATGAGGAGATATAACTTCAAATGGTTCTTGCTCATCAATATCAAACTTGGCTCTTAGTAGGGCTGTGATCAGCCTACCAAATGGTATTCTAGCTAATTTCTGCTCCTTTTTCAGCTTGGTACTAATATCAGCCATGGCTTCAAAAATCAACATAGGGGCATTGAAAAATTGCCCCTTAGAAAAATGGAAGAGAGCCTCTAAAATTGGTGTCCTCCTTTCTTGGATGTGCCCAGTGACATAAAAACATCCCCTCAAAATAGAATCCATCAGTAAAAATTAAGGTGTTAAGTCTCTCCTCATGATGGATTGTCCTGTTCCAACTATGCCTTGGGTTAAATGTGCAGCCATTTCTCTAAAAGAGGCTGTTTTTGGTGCGGCCAATGGACCAGCAGGATCATATTGAAAAGGTATCCCCAATGCATTCCCAATGTCTTCATAAGTGACAGTTAAATCGCAATCATCAATGAAAATAACAAGAGTAGGGACATCAGCATCCTTCTCTGTCACTTTTACCAAGTTTTGGTACCATAATTTCACCATTCGTGGATATATTTTTTCTAGAAGAGGGGTTAAGATATTGCTCAGTGAGGCATCCCTAATGTATTTCAAAGATAACTGACATTCAGGTTTGTTGTAGAAAAAAGTTTCATCCACGATAAGCTCTGGGATCAGCTTCTGAGCTTCAATGAATGGGTTTGGCAATACCAAATGCATAGGGAGAGGAGGGAGCTCAGGCTCAGGACTAGGGTCAGTTGCCGGGATGGGTTCCTCATGTCTAACCTTCTTCCCCTTCTCAATTCTATCTGCTTTATCCATCGAAAGTTTTCTCTTGGCTGAAGCTTTGGTTTTTCCCTTTTTTGACGGTTTGCTAATTTTCTTAGCAGAAGATTTTTGGAACATTTCAGCCAATGATTTTTCAGCTTTCCCCATTCTAAAGCTTTGTATAAAAAACTCCCACAATAAATGTTGACACCAAATCAAATTTTGCAAATGATAAACAGAGGAGATGCACAGAAAAGTACCGAAATCTAGGGTTTTGGTTGAACTTGTTGCTTGCTCGCTGAAATCCACCAGAACCAGAAGCTAAAATCCCTCTCTTCAAGCTTAAATGATCGAACAAATGTGAAGAACAGTGTGGCTGAATTCTAAAATCATGCAAGGAAAGAAAGAAATAGGGTTTCTGTGAAACAGGACGTTCTCAGAAAGCTTTCAAATATGAAACCCCTGCTTCGAAAGGGTTTAAATATGCTCAAAATGATTTTCGTAAAAATCTTTGAAGTTTTTGAAAAGTTCAAAATAGTCCTTATTTACATGTGAGAATGGCATCAGTACCATTCGAAAAGCATATGGCTTCAGAAACAACGTTTCGAACAGCGAATAGCTTCATAACTAACTTTTCGAAAAGCAAATAGCTTCAGAACTAACTATTCGAAAAGCAAATAGCTTAAGAACTAACTATTCAAAAAGCAAATAGCTCTTTTCGATCAGTTAGTTACAAGGCCAGATCCTTTTCGAACAGAAAATTGAACTTTTCGAAATGAATTTTTTTTCTTTGCGAACTCATTTTTCACATATTATAAACTTCTTGAATTGAGTGTACATAAGACTAAAAACAGAGAGCAAACAACTATGCAAAAATTATAAAACAAGCACTGATAAAATACATATGATACAGTTGTTTATCATCAGATATGTGGAGGTTCTTGGTGATAGATGGTCAGCACAGGATCCAGAGTATTTTCAATGCATTGTTTGAGCCTCTGACCATTTACTTTCAAGATTCTCCCATCACTTGGGTCCAAAATTTCAATAGCCCCAGAAGGTGATGCATGAATGACAGTATATGGCCTTTCCCATCTGGATCTCAGCTTTCCAGGAAAAAACTTAAGTTTTGAGTTAAATAGCCATACCTTAGAGTCAGCTATGAACTCTTTTCTCAACAAATTTTTATCATGGAAGGCTTTGACTTTCTCTTTGTAAGATCTTGCATTGGTGTATGCATCCATCCTCAGCTCTTCTAACTCCTCAAGCTGCAGTTTCCTGTGATTACCAGCAGTAGTAAGATCCATGTTCAAGGTTTTAATAGCCCAAAAGGCCTTATATTCTAACTCCACTGGTAAATGGCATGCTTTGCCAAAGACCAATCTGAATGGGGACATGCCAATTGGGGTTTTATAGGCTGTCCTATATGCCCACAATGCATCATTCAGCTTAAAGGACCAATCCTTTCTGTCCTTCTTCACAGTCTTTTCCAGTATATGTTTGATTTCTCTATTGGAAATCTCCACTTGTCCACTGGTTTGTGGATGATATGGAGTAGCTACTCTATGAGTCACAGAGTATTTTTTCAAAAAAGTTTCAAAATGTTTATTACAAAAATGGCTTCCCCTATCACTGAGAATAGCTCTGGGAAAACCAAACCTGGAAAAAATGTTATCCTTTAAAAATTTCAGAACCACTCTGTGATCATTGGTTTTAGTGGCTATGGCTTCAACCCATTTGGATACATAATCCACAGCTACTAAGATGAAATTACACCCATTGGAAGGAGGAAAGGGACTCATGAAGTCTATCCCCCAAATATCAAACAGTTCAACTACCAAAATGGGCTGTAAAGGCATTGAGTTTCTCTTGGAAATGCTGTCCAATATCTGGCAGTTCTGACAAGACTTACAGTGCTGCAGTGCATCTTTGAAAAGTGTAGGCCAATAAAATCCACACTGCAAAACCTTTGCAGCAGTTTTGTTTCCGCTAAAATGACCTCCACAGGCCTATTCATGACACATAGAAAGTATGCTATGAAAGTCTTCTTCAGGGACACATCTTATTATTTGGTCTGCACAAATCTTGAACAGATAAGGATCCTCCCAAATAAAATGTTTAACCTTTGAGAAGAAAAGATCTTTATCCATTTTATTCCAATGTTGAGGAGTTCTTCGAGTAGCCAAAAAGTTGACTATGTTTGCAAACCAAGGGGTGTGTATACTGATAGCAAAAAGTTGCTCATCGGGGAAAGATTCATTGATAGGCAGCCTATCAATCTCAGTAGTTAAAATTCTAGACAGGTGATCAGCCACCACATTCTCCACACCCTTTTTATCTTTGATCTGTAAATCAAACTCCCGTAATAGGAGGATCCACCTGATTAATTTTGGTTTGGTATCCTTCTTAGACAGAAGGTATTTCAGGGCTGAGTGGTCAGTGAACACCACTATTTATGAACCTAAAACATATGACCTGAATTTCTCTAAAGCAAAAACAATTGCTAGCAGCTCCTTCTCAGTTGTTGTGTAATTGAGTTGTGCATCAAACATTGATCTACTGGCATAAGCTATGACATGAGGCAGTTTATCCTTTCTCTGCCCAAGAACAACTCCCAAAGCATAATCTGATGCATCACACATCAGTTCAAAAGGTAGTGAATAATCTGGAGACTGTAATATTGGAGCTGAAATCAAACAGTTTTTTAAGAATTCAAATGGCTTCAAGCATTCATTGTTGAAAACAAAAGGGACATCTTGGCACAATAAATGACAAAGAGGCTTGGTTATTTTACTGAAGTCCTTAATGAACCTTCTATAGAATCCAGCATGTCCCCGAAAACTTCTGATTTGTTTAACAGTTTTGGGAGGTGGAAGATGTGCAATTAAATCAATTTTTGCTCTGTCCACCTCAATGCCCTTGTGGGAGACAACATGGCCAAGGACAATGCCTTGGGTGACCATGAAATGGCTCTTCTCCCAACTCAAAACTAGATTGGTTTCTTCACATCTCTGTAACACCAATTTGAGATGATGTAAACACTGGGCAAAACTGTCTCCAAAGATTGAAAAATCATCCATAAAAATCTCCATAAATTGGTCAATCATATCAGAGAAAATGGAGTACATGCATCTTTGAAAGGTAGCAGGAGCATTACAAAGACCAAAAGGCATTCTCCTATAGGCAAAAGTGCCAAAAGGGCAAGTGAATGTGGTCTTTTCCTAATCTTGTGGATACACAGGAATCTGGTTGTAATCAGAGTAACCATCAAGAAAACAGTAATAAGCTTTTCCTGCTAGCTTATCTAAAATTTGATCAATGAAGGGAAGAGGGAAATGGTCTTTTCTGGTCATTGTGTTTAGTTTTCTGTAATCAATACAAACCCTCCAACCAATTGTTTGTCTGGTTGGCATAAGCTCACCAGAATCTAAGGTTACAACAATGATCCCAGATTTCTTAGGTGCCACCTGTGTAGGTGCCACCCAAGCTGAATCTGAAATGGGGTAAATGACCCCTGCATCCAACAGCTTAACAACCTCTTTCATGACCACTTCTTGCATATGAGGATTCAACCTCCTTTGCATTTCCCTAGAAGGCTTTGCATCTTCTTCCAAATGAATTTTATGCATGCAAACAGCTGGATTGATTCCTCCCAAATCAGCAATAGTCCAGCCAATTGCTTTCTTTTGCTGTTTCAATACAATCAACAGCTCTTCCTCCTGCTCCTCAGTGAGGGAGGAAGAAATAATCGCAGGCAATGTTTTATGGTCTCCTAAAAACACATATTTCAAATTTTCTGGCAACTGCTTTAGCTCTACATCCGGTGGGCTGAGAAAAGAAGGTAACAAAGGTACCTTGGTTGTTTGTGGTAGGGGAAGAATAGCAAGTTTCCATGAAGAGAACCTTACTGATTGATCATGAGTTCCTTGCACAGCATTTACTTCCTCAGACTTTCCCCAAGCATCTTTAAAATCTGTGGTTAAATCTTCACACTGCAAAAACTGTGGTAGAGTCTCTTCCACCAGTTCATCCAATAGATCAACAAGAAAACATTCCTCAGAACTGAATTGAGGTATAAACATTTAATTTCACCTTCATATTTCCAAAAGAGACTTCCATAATACCAGACCTGCATTGAATGCAAGCATTTGCTGTAGCCAGGAATGGTCTCCCCAAAATGACAGGGATGGAAGTTTTGCTTTTTGTAGGTTCCATGTCCAATACCAGAAAATCAGCAGGGTAGAAAAACTTATCTACTCCTACCAATACATCCTCAATCATCCCAACTGGCTTTCTTTGGATCATGCGCTAGTTGTAACACCACATGAGTGGGTTTTAATTCTCCCAAACCTAGTTTCTCATATACAGAATATGGAAGCAGGTTGACACTAGCACCCAGATCTAATAAAGCTTTTTCAATGGTATGTTCCCCAATAATGCAAGGGATTGTGGGGATTCCAGGATCTTGAAGTTTAGGAGGTGTGGTAATGGACAACACCTGATTAACTCTTTCCACAGCAAAGACCTTCTTGGATAACTGTATCCTAGACTATCTTTTGTGAGTGCAAATATCTTTCAGAAATTTTGCATATGCTGGAATTTGTTTGATTGCATCAAGCAAAGGTAGATTTATCTTGACTTGCTTGAAAGTCTCCGTCATTTCATCTATTTTTGTGTTCCCTTTATCAAAAGGGGATACAGATTTCATGGCATGAGGAAATGGTAAATGAGGAACTAGTCCTTCATCTACAGCTTTAGAAACATCATTTGAATATTTTTTATTTTTCTGTTTTTTATTTTTTTGATTTTTCTGAGGTACATCAGCACCCCCAATGCTAACATTATGCTGCTCCTGCTGCATATCTCTATCATTTTCCTCAATTTTTTCTTCTTCTTTGTCAGTACCCACTTTGTTATTTACAATTCTTCCACTTCTCAAAGTTGTGACAGTTTTTACTTCTTCATGTGAAACAGAAGCCTCTCCAACCATGAATTGTCCTTTGGGATTGTTCAAAGGTTGGCTGGGTAACCTTCCTTCCTCTCTTTTAGCTAAAGTATTTGAAAGTTGACCCAATGTTTCTTCAATCTTCTTTATGCTCTGACTGTGAAAGTTCACAGTCTGAGTTAAAGACCCTAAATTCTAGAGTGAATTTAGAACTTGATCTTCAAAAGAAGGGGATCTGGAAGGGGCTTGAACTGGAGCAAATCACTGTACAGGTTGTTGTGGAATGGGCTACTGAAAAGTTGGCTTGGTATAAAAATTCTGCTGATAAGGCTGAGTAGTTTTGAAAGGTACTTGGTTCTTTGATTGCTGCTGCTGTTGCGATTGATAATTGCCCTGACTCCACCATAAATTGGGGTGCCCTCTCCATGCATATTCATTTAACTGCATTTGTCCAAATGATTGGGCAGCATGAGCTTGTTCCACCACTAGATCTGGGAACTGTGGTGCAGCAGGACATTGATCATATGAATGAGTAGGGGAATGGCATATCAGACATGCCTCCTCTACTCTTGCAACCATTGGATTTTTAAGTGAGTCCATCAATCTATCAAACTTTGTGGTTAAATTATCCATCTTCCTTTCTAACTCATTCACCTCATAAATCTTTCCTTTGGTGGTTTGCTGACTGTTCAACCTAGCAGGATTCTCAATATCTCTTGACAAAGATTCCTGTTGAGTTGAATTTTCACCAATTACTTCAAATAAATCCCAGACCTCCTCAACTATTTTTTGCAAGTAAGTGCCTCCACAGGAAGCATCTACCATATTCTTGCCCTTTTGATCAATTCCTTGATAGAAGCTTTGAACAAGCTGCCATCGGGGGATTTGATGATGAGGACATTGCCTTAAAAGTTCTTTAAATCTTTCCCATGCTTCATGAAAAGTTTCAGTTGAATGTTGTGAGAAGGAAATAATACTTTGTCTCAACTGGCTTGTTTTAGACATAGGGAAATATTTGGCTAAAAATTAACACTGCAAATCATTCCAAGAAGTGATATTATTTGGTGCTAACATAGACAACCATGCTCTAGCTTTGTCCTTTAATGAAAAAGGAAAGAGCCTAAGCTTGGTTGCTTCTGGACCAAGTCCAGCTATGTTGAATGTGGTACAAAGAGACAAGAATTCATCCACATGTTTGTATGGATCTTCCTTACTCAACCCATGGAAGGAAGGAAGCATTTGGATAGTTGATGATTTGATTTCATAATTTCCTTCAACAGTAGAAAATTGAATGCAAAATGGAGAATTATAGGCACCAGGTGCAAAGTAATCCCTCAAAAGTCGAGGTTCTTCACCCATAGCATTGTTTAGAGAATTGTGATGATTATGCAGTTAGTAGCCTTTCAACTTCTAAATTTAGAGGGATAATCTCAGGGCTGAGAGTCCTCCTACCAAACATACAACACAGAATAGAGCATCAGATTATGCACAGCAAACCTTCAAAATTCCTTTTAAAGTAGGTTCCACGCTTCAGAATGTATATGAATAACTGCACAGATTTAAACAATAGAATAGTTTAGCATTGGTGTAAAGATAAAAATAAAATGAAAACTTAGGTCTACCTATTTTAAAACAAATTCCCCGGCAACGGCGCCAAAAACTTATTGTTGAATTCTAAGTGTGCATGATTTATTTGTATTTTGAAAACCGATTTACAAATGATGAATTATACTGAATTTGGAAGACTAAAAAAGAATAAAGAAATATCAGCACAGAGAGAAGTAAATTAGCCTGCAAGATCAGGGCCAATTGTAGCAAGTTTTAAATGTAAGGGAGTAAAAGATCGTCCACAGAGAATTTATTTAAAATGTAAGATAAACCTCTAGATCTGAGCTACCAGATCTGGCCTCTGATCCTATCTACAAAGCACATAAGATGGGAGGTTGAATTTGTCACATTAACTAAATGATAAAAGTAAAGATTAAGCTAAGTGATCCAGATCTGAGTTGGGGAGATTTTGATGTAAATTAATACGAATGGAGAAATAATATCTAACTTTGATTTGGTTCTTGAAACAAAATGAGAATAAATGTAGATCAAATGAGAGATGATCCAATCTTCATCTGGCTACAAGCACAGATGCAAGAGGAAGTAATCTAACTCAAGGATTAGAGTTAAACTTATGGCTATGGTATGTCTACTTCAATGGCCACAGACCATCCAATAGTCTTTAATCTAAACCCTCAATTCAGAATAAGAAATACCACTACAAATGCTATGAAAGATTAGGTTACAACCACTAATTCCCACAGGGATAATGAATCAAGGGAAATTGCTTAAAAAACAGTAAATCTAAAGGAGTCTAGTGCAATAAGGAGATCACAGGGACCCCTCAACACGAATCCAATTGAGAATGTACAGTTCACAGCAACCTTTTCAAATTCACCATTACAATTATAGAGCACAGCTTAAACAGCTCTCGGATTTGTAGTCTTGAATACATTTCTCACGTGAAGTACAGAGACATCTCACAGCTCTCAGTTACAAATAAAAGCTAGGCTATTACAGAAATTTCAGACAAGCTATCTGAAATGAAAATGAGGCAATAGAAATGAAACTCAAAATCTGGATACCCAAATTGGGCAAATGGTTCATCTATTTATAGTTTCCCCCAGGTCTAGCTCAGATGTGTATCGACCAATCAGAAGTGCTTAGATCTGTATCAACCAATGGTAGTCGAGCACGAGGATCCAGATCTATTTTGGCCAATCAGAATTGCTTAATTTGTTTCATCCAATCAGATGACAGAGGCATCAATTCTGTTATGTAATTCGAAAATATGTTAGAACTTCTAGAAGTTCCCGCCAATTGATTTCATCTTCGGGTGCTCACATGGGGTGGAATATGCCTTTGGTTCGTGCTCAGAATCTTCTGGAATGTTCCTGGGTTTTTAAATGCATTGGGGCATGTGCAAAAGATTACTGAATTACCCTTGCAGATGCTAGGAATCTCCAGAACACCATTTCGCATAGTTTAGGGAACTTTTATGAGTATCGTGACTTACGAAGCTCTTTTGCAAAGTTCGTGTTACATTCGCAAAGAGTTCTCTTCTTTTCGAATAGGTCAAACATCCTTTTGAAGAGTTCAGGTACTCTTCGAAAACTAAGCCTGGAGCTTTTAGTTCTTTTCGCAAAGTTCAGGTTCTTTTCGAAAAGCACTCTGTAGTGCATTCTTCTGTTCGAATTGCTTCACATCTCTTTTCTGGGTTGAGACCAGATCTTTGCCTCTTCAGTTCAGGCATTTTGACAGCTAGTGAGGTTGTCCCTTCTCTTTCTTCCTTTGGATCAACATGGATTATCATCTTTTTGGCACTTTTAGGCTGCTTTCATGGTTAAGCCTGTCTTTATTGTTAGCTGTAACACAAGCACTTAAAACACTTATTTAGTTCTCTCAAGGGCCTATCAAGGCCCAGGTTAAAGGGTGGAGAATGGTATTTTCTAGTTCTCAACAATGAGCGATGAAGGCAGTGGTGCGGTCGATGTTCCAACTTCTTCTATCATGCAAATCGCTTCTTCCTCTGTGTTGGTTAGGTAGCCTTGTGTCTCATCTTCTTCTAGTATGGGTGGTCTTGTCTGGGTATTCCCTGGTAGTGCAGAAAGCTTTTCCTTTCGTGGTTTGCAATTTTGTGGCACAAAGGCACATGCATCGTAGGGAGGTTGGTCTAGATATAAAGGGCACAGGCCTCACCGTGTGCATTTGAGGTTTAAAGGGGCCTACTTGAGCTCCTTGAAAAATGACAAGCATGGGTCTCCTCTTTGTTGTTAGGGGCTCGTTACAAAAATATATTTCACACATGGCGGATCAATTTGGCAGTATTCACAAGTATACGGTCAAACACATTCATCCAGCTTGCCTCTTGGATGAGGAGTAGCTGGCTCTAGGTTGACTTGGTTACCAATCCCTTCACATATCGTCCGTAACGCAGGGTCAGGGATTTTCGACCATCTACTTTTTTCATGAAGTAGTTGCCTCACCCCATCTGCCTGCGAATATTCGGGTGTTGGGTCACTAATCATGGAGGTATGGAGGTCAGTATTCAAGCTTTTATCATACTAAAGTCTTAACCTAGTGCAAGCGCACAATGGAAATTGCAACACTAGTATAGAATCGTTCCCACAAGGAAGGTTTTCTTATATGTTTTCATGTATTTAAAAACTTGTATTTGTCTTTTAAGATCCTAAACTACTGGAGAAATATGAATAAAAAATGAGTTGGTTAAAACAAATTGCAAAAAATAAATCTAAATCCTCCTCCTTCCAGATTATGGTCGTCAATCAAAATCCTTCAGTTCTCTGATGTTTACAAAATTAAAGTACCGTTACACAATATCTCAGTCCCCTAGAATTTGGGCATCAATCAAACTCAAGAATTTCTCAACATAGATTTATGTTAATCAACAATTTTTCTAAAATTTGGTCGTCAATCAAACTCAAGAAAATTGAAGATGGAAAAGTAAAATTGTTACAGTAATTTGCAAATTCTCAATCGTAGTCATCAATTCAAATAAAAACCTATTAGATGTTTACAAAGCAGTGAAGTGTATGAAAATAAATCTAAACTAGAAAGTAATAAAAAGATCTTTCATCCCTCAGTCACAGGCATGAATTGGTTCTGAGAAATTATGGATACTCTACTCTAATATTCCAGCTCCCAATTGTAGTCATCAATTGCTCTCGAAAAACCTTGGATATCTAAACTACTGTAAACTAAAGTTAATCGGAAGAAAACCCAACCTCAATCGTCAATTGATGCTGAGAATTTTTTCGATAACTCTTCTCCTATGCCGAGCTCTCTTATTTATAGATCATAAGGAGTCGGTTTACATTATTCGAATCCTAAGAAAATTCCAAAAACAAAAGTTTCCTAATATAATTCTACTTCTAATCCTAGTTCTTCATTGCTTTGCATAATTGATGCGCTCAGGGATTGCTCCTTGATTTCAGTAGCAGAGTTCTTTAGGAGTCTCTCTTCACCAATCTTCTCAGATCCGTGATCTGCCAGACTTTTAATTCAAGATGTCTTCTAATTATATGCATGACAGTATAGATCTCACATGAATAGCAGTAGGAGGAGCTTTCTTATTGTAAAATCGTGACTACGATTTTCTCTTTTCTACGCAGTTCACTTTGTATGATTTTTCGGTATGAACGATCGCAAGTCTCTTGTATCGCATTCTTCTTGAAACGTCTTTTGAAGAATCGTAGTTCACAATTTCTCATTTTCTCTTTAACTTCATTCAATTGTCTTTTGCGATTTCTTACTTTGACTGGCTTTAAATACAAGTCGAATCATCTTTTACGCTCGATCGTCTTTCTTACTATTCTTTGAATTCATTTTGATGAAGATTAACACTTTGGCTCTCTTTTATTGTTTAACCATAATATTTGAATATCATTATCTTGTTAGTAGTAAACTAGGGTCTAACGTCACTAAGTTAAGGGTGATAAAATAGTATATTCTGTGATTGATCACACCCACAAACTTAAGCTTTGCTAGTTCCTAGCAAAAAAGGAAAGAAATACTAATTTAAATGCCACTTTCGTAGGGAGCACGATTACATTTAGCAGATGCAACAACCTTTAAACCCCTAGGGGATCCCTAGTGGAGGAGTTATAGCCTCCTGAAGGTTTCCAGTGAAGTTACCTATAAACTTCAAATATTTTTGGATTTTCAAAAATTTTAAAATCAAAACAAAACAAAGGATTAAAAATTTAAGCTACTTTTGTACACTAACTAGTTTTAATCATCACATGATTGTAATGATTTTTGAACATATGATTCTTTCAACCACACTTTCCATCCAAGCAGTTATCCTTGACGAGAACTCCAACAATTTCAATTCATATTAAGCATGGAGTGTGTGCGCATCAGTGAACTTTTTATTCTTCATAAATTTCTCTAAACTGCAGATTTAGAAAACATTTTCATCCAAACTCTCACTATTGACATACTCTCAAAAAGATGTCAAAATTTTTGGGTTCTCTCTATATGATATATATGATAATTTCAACGGATAATTGACTAAAAGGAAAAACCTCATAGAATGGAAAATCAATTCTATTAGTATGCTTCCTTGTTTATCTATAGTATTCATTATATACATCTCTACTAGGCTCATGTTGTTGCAAATCATAAATCAAGAAGGTTTTTATTTAACTTGTAATGGGGTTTTGGGTTAAGAGGTTCTAAAGAAAGGTAGAAAGGATTCAAAGGTTTCTGAGAATTTAGTTCTTCTTTCTTCTGTTTTCTTCTTTACTCTTCTATTTCTGTTTCAGTAAGTATCCAAAAAGTTGGTTACTTCTTCCCATTTTGCTTATTTTTGTTTTCTTGTGTAAATCCCTTTTCTTGATTTGATTCTTTTCTTCTGATATCCTTTTGAATTTTTCGCTTGGAAGCTTTTTGCTTCTTCTTTTTCAGAATCGTAATTATGATTTCTCAACTCTTTCTCATATTCTTTTCAGAAAATTATTTCTTTCAGCTATACCCCTTTTTTAGCATATCCCCTATCTGCTATTCTTTGACTCCTTTCATTCCTTACCCCTGCTTCACTTTTTCACATTCTAAACTCTTAGAAAATTTAAGGGTGAAGAATTAAAAGCTTTGGGTAGTACATATGGTTATGGGTTTTATAAGATTTCAGGTACAAAGAAATTCGGTTGAGGTTTCTAATATGAGTTCAAGGGATAGATAAATTTATGAGATTTTGGCTTTTTGGCTCAAACGCAATAAAATGATGGCCTTTTATCATTTTTACAATTCACTAGCATGAATGTCATATTGTTTGGATATATCTAATAAGCAATTCTAGAAAAATAAGTTATCATAATCACAGAATAATTGATTCAATTTTTCAGCAATATGAGATTTCATTGTGATGCAGTCAAGAAGTTCAAAGAAAATTTTGATTAAAAAAGAAAGCAGTCTCTCTCAAAATAAAAGAGGAAATATTATCCCAAAAGCTCACTGATTATATAATTTTGAAACTATAATCTAAATATTGCAGTTTAAATGAAAGTATAGTTTCAAACATTCAATCTGATACAATGCTCAAGAGGGTTATAATGAATTGTAATTGCTCTATTTTGATTGTTAAACTTCTACTATGATGGATTGTAAGGCTTATGGATTCATAAGTTTTTCTATCCTAACTCACATATGATGGTTAAAGAAAACTACTAGAAACTAAATTTAAAAACAAGAAAATATATATATACATATATATATATATATATTTATTTATTTATTTATTTTTCTTCTTTTTAAATGCTAAAATGTTATAAATCGAGTTGTGTATCCCCCCAAACTTGAATAGGACAATGTCCTCATTGTGCACAAACAGGGGACACTCAAAATTTTATTACCTTGATGGTGCTGCTACTGTATCGAGTATTTAAGCTTCAAGGAAAATCAACGGTCTCCCCAAACTTGGGAGAAATCATTTCTGACATGCACAAACAGAACTTGCTCCATAGACAGAAGGATTAGACAGCGTAAATTTCTATATATCAAGTGAAATATTTACAGAGATCATTGAAATAAAATATTTCATGTAATGGCAGCAAGTCATCGGCTGAATTTTCCTTGACAGTAATCCCAAACTTCTTTGGGACTACCTGGATGGGACTCACCCACTCATGGTCAGAAATCGGATAGATAATACCAACATCTAATAATTTCAAGATTTCTTTATGTACGATTTCCCTCATGTTTGGAATCAGTTGTCGCTGACTTTCACGTGAAGTCTCGGTGTTGTACTCTCAGTGAATTTGATGCACACATATCGAAGGATCAAGCCCTTTTAGGTCAGCGACAATCCATCCTATTGCACGCTTGGGCTTCACAAGTATGGCCAATAACTTACTCTCTTGTTCCATGTTAAGAACAAATGGAATGATCACTGGGAGAGTTTCGTTAGGCCCAAGAAAAGCACATTTAAGGGTGTCGGGAAGTAGTTTCAAATCTAAGGATGGTGCCTTTTCATAGATGGTAGTAACGATTCCTTGGAAGTAATGGGTAAAGGTTCTATCCATGGCTTCCAAGTTCTTGATTGGTGATAATGGGATGAAGTGTCTAGTAAATAGGTCACCTCCACCGATTGGTGTTCTGATTCCTCCATGTCCGTATACCATAGTGCAGTTTGAAGCGAATTATTGGATAAGACAAGAGGCAATGCCTCTTATACCAATTCTTCAATTTCATCTATGCTAAAGCATTCCTCATCATTGATTAAAGCCATTTGGTTGGCTACTAAGAAGACATTTAACTGAATCCGCATATCTCCAAAAGAAACTTCCATCACCCCGATTTTACAATTTATGCAAGAGTTGGTTGTGGCCATGAATGGTCTACCAAGAATGATGGGAATTTGTGTTGGATATTTCGAACTTAGTTCCATGTCTAGTACCAAGAAATGGATAGGAAAAATAAATTTGTCGACCCAACCATGACATCTTCAATAATTCTTACCGGCCTTGTTTCTGATCTATCAGCTAATTGAAGAGTTACCAAAGTAGGCCTCATATCTCCGAGTCCCAATTTTTCATAGACAAAGTATGGTAGCAGATTTAAGCTGGCTCCCAGATCAAAAAGTGCATTGTTTATCACACGATCACCTATGATACATGGAATTGTAGGCACTCGAGGATCCTTAAGCTTGGGTGGAATTCTGGTTTGCAAGAC
This sequence comes from Chloranthus sessilifolius, assembly GCA_021018995.1. NCBI lineage: Eukaryota > Viridiplantae > Streptophyta > Magnoliopsida > Chloranthales > Chloranthaceae > Chloranthus > Chloranthus sessilifolius. The sequence continues at coordinate 15,618,892 of CM037595.1, read as the reverse complement.
TGAGCTTACTTGCTCCGTCAAGAAGACTTTTTGTGAGACATTGTTTCACCTTTTGCTTTTCTATGTGCACACCTCTTTCAGGAATCATGCATAGGCTGGGATTTTCTTTATCGCTACCAGGAGGGGCAAATTAATCTTCACCTCTTTGAAAATTTTGATAATTTCTTCTAACTCTTTATCAAAAGGTGACAGTGCACCGAAGGCATTAGGAAATGGTAACTTTGGAACATAGGGTACCTCAGTTACAGAATTAAGTGCACTATCTTTATTATTATTATTTTTATTTTCCTTTTCTAATTTTTTTATTTTTCTGGCAGTGGGACTTCTTCTATATATGTCTTCCCTTTCTTTTTCTTCGGTCTCAAGGACAGCTATTAGTGTAGGCATCTCTACTCTAGTGTCAATAGTTTTGCCACTTCTTAAGGTCTGAACAACGTGAATGTTAGATGTGGAAATTTGAGTATTTCCCTCACTACATTGCCCTCCAAAGTTGTTCACTGTTAGTAGACACGCTTAGTTATTTTCTCTTTCCAACCATTGTATAGCTAGTTGCTCAATTTGAGTTTCTAGGTTTGTAATGGATTGAGTACAAGAATGTAAGTCTTGAGAGATTTGGGTAAGTCTAGATAGTTCCTTAGAATGTTGGTACGCCTGTTGTTGTAGACCTTGGAGGATCTGGACAGTAGTAGCATCATTATCTCTATTGGGCTATTGGTCAAAAGATTGGGTTAAGGCATATATTTATTGGAAGTTTTGAGGATATTGCTGGTATACATAAGATAATTCTTGTTGAGTTACCCTTGGGAAGTCATAATAGTTTCCCCACTAAGGATTATAAGAATTCTCAAAACTACACAACTGAGAAACAAAGGCTTGCTCTGTTCCTATTATGACTGGGTAGAAAGGGGTGGTCATGTATTCCATTGGGACATAAGTCGATTGATAACTTGGCCAAGATGGTTCATCGTGCCCTTGCATAGCTATCTATTTATTTTTGTGCTCTTTTAGTTTTTTTTTTTCTACTTTTTATTTTAGAAAGAAAGGAGAGAAACAAATATGAGCCTCTAGCTTCTCTGATCAGGGGAAGTGTTGAAACCTTTGATTCGCTACTCTGAGTAAACCTGCAAAAGATTAAGAAGTGAATAAAGAAAATTAAAAATATAAAGAATGATAAAAAGCGAAAGACAAATATTAGTTTAAAAAAAAAAAAAAGACATGAAAAATTCACTTCCCCGGCAACGACGCCGAAAACTTGTTCAAGCTTTTATCGTACTAATGACTTAACCTATTGCAAGCGCACAATGGAAATTGCAGAACTAGTGTAGGTTCGTTCCTATGAGGAAGGTGTTTTGCTTATATATTTTTGTGTATTTAAAAACATGTATTTGACTTTTAAGATCCTAAACTACTGGAGAAATATAAATAAAGAATGGGTTGGTTAAAACAAATTGCAGAAAATAAATCTAAATCCTCCTCCTTCCAGATTATGGTTGTCAATCACAATCCTTCAGTTCTCGGATGTTTACAAAATTAAAGTACCTTTACACCGTATCTCAGTCCTGTAGAAGGTGGGCGTCAATCAAACTCAAGAATTCATCAGCACAGATTTATGCTAATCAACAATTTTCCTAAAATTTGGGCACCAATCAAACTCATGAAAATTGAAGATGGAAAAGTATAACCGTTATACTAATCTATAAATTCTCAATCTGAGCCGTCAATTCAAATAAAAAATTATTAGTTGTTTACAAAGGTGTAAAGTGCATGAAAATAAATCTAAACTAGAAAAGCAATAAAAAGATCTTTAATTCATACCTCAGTCACAGGCATCAATTGCTTCTGAGAAATTATGGATACTCTACTTTAATCTTTCAGCTCCTAATTGCAGTCGTCAATTACTCTTGAGAAACCTTGGATATCTAAACTACTCTAAACTAAAGTTGATCAGAAGAATACCCAACCTCAGTTGTCAATTGATGCTGAGAATTCCTTCGATAACTCTTCTCTTATGTTGAGGTCTCTAATTTATAGATCATAAGGAGTCAGTTTATATTATTCGAATCGTAAGAAAATTCTAAAAATAAAAGTTTCCTAATATAATTCTACTTCTAAACCAATTCTTCCTTGCTTTGGATAGTTGATGTGTGTGCAACTGTGGATTTTTAACGATCTCGTCGTGATCATGCGCACTTGTGAAAAATTTAGAGTCACCACACGGAGCTTTTGGTGTCCCGAGAAACTAAAATAAATATTAAATGCACCGAAATGCCAAATATGACTCTGATTTACCGGTCTATGCCAAAGGCTCTTGGGTAGGGGCTTCGGTTATCGATCGGAAAGGTATTCGGCACCCGATCAACCCGCTTAATGCGGTCTCTACTTATGACCAAAACAAAAATAAAATAAAAGAAGTAAAAAGTCCTTCCTCTAGCCCTAGGGCACCAAAATCCTATTTGTACCCCTCCATTCCTACCAGAATTTCAGCGACGTAACGACACAAATGCGAGGATAGAGGAAGGAGAAAGAAGGTAGAGGAGTATAGGGGAGAGACGAAGCTCTTGGGCCCTTATTGCGCCACTGTGGATCCTTGCATAGGCATGCTTCAGTGAGCTTCCAATAGCTTGTATGGTTAGAACAAGGGTTATAACTCCTAGGGCTTGATAGCTAAGAGGTAGAGAAGGAAGGCTAGAGGATGGCTCCCACCTAAACTAGGGGATTTTTGAGGAAAGGTAAGATCTAAAGAAGGTTTGGGAATTTTGGGATTTATATGCAAAAGGGGACACCAAAGGGAGAGGGAGCTTCTTTCTTAATCTTCTCTCTTAGGAAAATTTTCAAGCCTCTTCAAAGGGAGGGGTACCTCTCTATTTATAGGAAAAGGAGAGGTTAGGAGGATGCTTAGTGGCTTAAGTTCGAATAGCAATTAGGTAATCAAGCATCTAAGGTTTCCTAGGATCTTTGACGCTTAGAAAAGTGTGAAAGTAGCTCTAATGGTGGATGATAGGGTAGTGTTTCAAATCACTTGAGGGTTGCAAATAGGATAAGGAAGGGTGCAGCAGAACAAGTGAAACACACCCATGGCATCAAGATGGTCAACAAGTCAAACCCTAAAGATGAAATTCGAGCAAAAAACCCAAGGTTACTGTAGCAAATCCTGGCGCAACTAATGGACGCGCCAGGCAAAGGTACAATAAAACAGTGCATGCGAAGTTGCAAGGTCATGAGGGGACCCACTTAAACATGGCACAACTAATACTTGCGCCAAGCTATTTCTTCCCAGAAATGGCTTGGCGCATGTATTACATGCGCAAAATTCATATGGATCCCCCACCCAAAACCCTAATTTTACGGAAAAATTCAGAACGCGATATCATTCGATGTACAACTCTGAATGAGATCATTCTTGGCTAGTCAGAACGCTGGAGACCTCTACTTTTCAATGGTATATTGTTGGCGGACTTCTGAGTGTGTGCTTACTTTATTGGTTGGTGATGAAAGTCATTTAAAAATCAAAGAAAGAGTAAAACAAGGGATGGAATCAGCACAACTAAGAAATCCTAGACCTGCAAGATACAGAGTCCATTGTAGCAAGTTTTGATAAGTAAGAGTTTGTCCCACAGGGAAAGGTGATCTACAGCTCCAAAGGAGCCATCTCTAGTAGTCCCTCCAGATCTGACTACAGATCTGGCAGTCCTAAAAGGAGGGGAGTTTAAGGTCACTTATTCTAAGTATTCTAATGTCTAAACTATAGAAAGGGTTGAGAGGATGGATGGAGTGTGGAAAATAAATATAAAAGGGTGAGAGGCATGTTATTGAGCCCATATCAGAGGAGTTTTGTAACTCAGATTCAGATCTGATGTTATAGAAATCCTGTCCAGTGGCTACATTATCACCACTAAGGAGAAAGGATCCAACCCATCCTCTGCCATGATTCCACCCTTAAGGCTATAACCTGTCCACTCAAATGGTCACAGATTATCCCATAGGGGAACCACTATCCAGGGATGGGTCAAAAAATAACCAGTAAATCATTGCAGGCACTATTTCATCCAGGCTACCAGCTCAAGAATCCATAGGGAACCTCAACCTCTAAAGCTCTATATGTGGGGCTAAGGCTGTATAGGACCATGATAGCCCAGACACATAGAACCAACAAGAGATTGAGTACAACCTTCGATCTAGCTATCCATTGCTTAAGTGAGGCTACAATGGTCCAGTCACCAGCCTACAATCTCTATAACCAGATCAGATATAATATCTGATGGCGGATCTATACAAATATAGGGGAGTCTGCCTCTGTACAATCTTCCACCAAGCTTCTACAAGCTCAGGTGTAAAGAAGAAAGATCCATCTTGGATCGGTGGACTGGAATCACCCTAAGGCTATAATCTGTCCACTTAAATGGTCACAGACTATCCCAGAGGCTATCCTCCTCACGGAGCCCAAGACAAAATAAGAATATCGCTGCTACCACCATGGTCATAAGGCTACCAGCTCAAGCTCCCATGGGGATTTCAGATCTAGTGTGTCCTGTGGTGGGGCTAAGGCTGTATAGGACCATGATAGCCCAGACACACAGGGCACTTGAATCTGAGTGGACCTTAGAATCAGTCCTCCATTGCCTTGAAATACCGCCAAAGCAATGGTGGATCACAAGGCAGCAGCCTTGCACAGAGCATCTCACACACAAACACAAATCCCATAAAGTACAGATCCTATTACAGAACTTCCATTAATCTAGTTCAAAATACATACAAAGACATAGCCAGCAAGAGCTGGACTATGGAGAGAAGGAAAAAGAAAAAGAAAACTACTTACAACTATAAAAAGAAAAACTAAACGATCTCAGATCAGGTCTCCCAGAAATGAGATGGGTTCCTAGCTATTCCAGTATGTAGAAAGAAACGAAAGTCTACGCTCCCAAACCTAGGCTAAGTGTGGGTATTTATAGCAGTGGTGTGGCAGCGCATTAGGGTTAGGAAACCCTAATTTTAACAATGCCACATGGCCGAATAGTGATCCTCCGATGCCTTGGGGCACGTGCATAGAGATTTGAGCATGGGAGTGAGTGCCCTAATCGCTAGAAATTCTCAGAAAGTCCTCAACTGAAGAGATGGAAGTTTGAGGTTCAAACCTTCGCTAGGTAGCCATTGTTTCCCAGACTTGTTGCGTGGTAGCTTTTGTTCTTCGCTAGGATGATTTGAAATTGAAGCATCCGCCTTTGTGAGGTTGGCTTGGTTTGCTCTTCAGGCAGTCGCGAGGTTGAGTGGACATCAGAGCCTCAGATGTCACGGAGTTGGAGCTTAAGCAGTCGCGAGGTTGATCTTCGCGAGGATAGATTTGAATAGCGCGAGAACTTCACAAGCACTTATCTTCACTGGGCTTCGCGAGTTACCTCACGAGGCTTTGATGAGTTCTGAACTGCAAGAGGTTCCATGTCTTAACTGATCCTCGCGAGGGTGGCTTTGCCTTCGCAAGGACGCTTTCTTCTTGAATGGCGCGAGAACTGCGCAAGGAGTTCTCTTCTGATAATTGCATCACGCGGTGACTGCGCGATAGCTGCGCGAGTTTATGTTTCTGAAGCTCCTCAGTCAATCATCTACGTGAGAAGTTGTTGTAGAGTCTTGGGAAGCTCAGCTGGACTGCGCAAGGCTCATTTTCAGGTCTGGATTTAGACTTCATCCTTCTGAGGGACTTCTGGTGCCAAAATAGGCTTTTTAGCAGGATTCCTAGCCTTATTTCACTGCTGGGTACTACCTATATAAAACACTTAATAAGGACTTATTAGGTGGCTATGGGTCTAATCAAAGGCTAAGTTAAGGGGTGAAAAGTGGTACTTTTCAGGTCTTAACACACCCCCAAACCTAATCTTTGCTAGTCCCTTAGCAAAGCTACGTTAAACCTAATATAAAAGTTAAATGCCACTTTCTTAGGGAGAATGGATACATTTAGCATGTGTACCAAGCCTTTTAAACCCCTAGGTGATCCCTAGCGGAGGAGTGAAGTCTCCTGAGGGTTTTCAGTGAAGACACCTACAAACTTCTTCAATGAAATAGTTAATAAAAGTGCAATATCATCCAAAAAGCAATCAAGGGGCAGACTTAGTTTACTCTTGCATCATTAAGTATAAAAGAAATTTAATTCATTGGTTGCACAGTAACTTAAACAACATAAACTCTTCATGATTGCACAACATTTCCAATTAGTTTACAATCACATAAAACTGCACTAGTGTGTGCCAGCACTGAGCTTATCCTTAGGTCAAAAATTAGGTTAAGGTCATACATAATGCATTCAAGTTCAGACCCAAAAACTTTGCAGGGCATACTCTCATAAGGGTTTTGTTGAGGGGTTCATTCTCTCACAGGCTCAAGAGCAGTTACATCCCTCAAATGGGTCTGTAAGCATGAGCATAGGCAGAGTTCTTAAGTGCTGACATCATTGGTAGTTCCTCACCATAGATTGGATAACTCTTTATCTTCATATGACAGCTCACTCAACTTTTGGATCACAAGGGCTTTTAACTGGGCTGTAATGTGGCTTATGGAGTGGGGTTGAAAGAATGGAGGGTTGAGAAGGGGTTCAAAATTGAGAAATTAGTAGGTGACGGAGGTGATTCATGACTTCACCTTCTTGAATTTAGCTCCTTTCATCTTCTTTGAGATTTTCAGATTTGAAGTGATCAGTTTCTCTTCTTGATTTTGATTTTCCAATGAAAGCTCCTCTTAACTCCTCCCTTACCTCTCTTCATTGTTATTTATGTTTCCATCTTGTGGAATTTTCTGATTTTTTTTTTTTTTGTTTTTTTGTTTTTACTTTTCAAAAATGCCACCATGCTCCCAATTATCATACTGCCAGATTTGAGGTATTTCTTTTCCATTCACCTACTGTTGACCATAGCTAGTCCATCTTTCACTTTTTCTCCTTTACCTTCTGAATTCTCAGAGTGAGGGTAGGTTGAAGCAGGTTAATAGGTTCAGGTTCAAGTACTCAGATATATTTTGAAGAAATTTAGGATTTAAAGCTCAAAGGGGGTATGGACAAGGGCGGTTACTTAAGGGTTGGTCTTATTAGGCTCAAACTGTCCAAGAGAAGGCCTTGATCCTTTCCTCAGTCTCATGAGTTCTGTTAGTTGTTTCAACTTTGAACTACCTAACTGCTGGTGAGTACAGTGACTCAACCAGTCCTTAGAACTAGCAGGGATTGCCTTGGTTACTCCTTAAAAGATGGAAAAATTTTTATATAGGCCCAATTCTCACTGGTTATGGTCTTCCTTTGAACTTTTAAGTATGTCCTCACCTTTTTCTCTCTCTACTGATTCACTGAGTGCTGATACAAGTGAGTTTCCTTGGTGATATTATCATGGAAATGTGGAGTATTAGAAGTTTATAATGTCAAAAGTTTGCAAAAATTTTAAACTTCTTATTTTCATGATTCCTAAGTGAACAGAGGTCCATTTCCATATTGCTCAGATGAGTCAGCTGCACTTATGTTAGCTATTCCATTGGCAGGGTCTGCCTGGCACACCCCCAAACCTATGAGAAGCAGTGTCCTCACTGGTTCAAAGGTGTCTGTGCAGCAGAGTTATTACAGCATAAAAGACCAGAACAAGAAACAAACACACAACATACAAAGCAAAATAGTAATGATAAGAGAATAAAGTCTATTAAAAATGAGAAGTATACAAACTACAAGAAAACAAAAGCAAAAGAGTGCGAAAATAGATAAAATCCTATGGATAATCTAGTCAGAATCTGGCTCAAAACTTGTCCCAACCCATTTTCTTGGCATGTTCTTGAAGGTAAGCCTCCTCCTCTTTCTTCCTTCGTTCTCTCTCTGCCTTCCTTTGGTCGGCCGTTTTGGGTATGGTTGGAGCCCTGACCCTCATTTTTCTCTTCTTTAGTTCAGGAGGGATCTCTGAAGATTTATCAGTGGTTGGCTCAGGGGGTTTGGTGGGAGATTTTCCTTTGGGGCCCTTACCTTTAGAGGCTTGCCCTTGCTGGGCCGGAGGGGGAATAAGAGGGGATTGGGCTGGTGCTGGCTCAGGAGGGACAACAGGGGATTTAGATTTTGCTTTCACCTGAGGCAGGAGAGGACTTTTCCCTTTCACTGGTTTAGGGGGAGCCACAGAAGATGGTTCTTGTACTTTGGTTGCAGGAATGGCAGGGCTCTTCCCTTTCACGGGCTGGCTTAGTGGTGGTGCCTCCTTAGACTGGACAGATTTGTCTGTTCCAATTTTCAAAGAGCCACTTGGGGGAGTAGTCCTCTTAGCAGCAACCTTCCTTTACCGAGGATAGGATTGTTCAGCAGGGCTTGATGAAGGAGCAGCAGCAGTAGTGGGGGCACTGGGATCCCTAGGTGGTGTAGAATCAAAGTCAAGGAAAGCCTGGGATCCAATCCATAAGGCAAGAGCACTGTCTGCGTTCCTCTTTGGAAAGTAGGCGACCATGGGGATCATCCTGAGCAGAAGCTCTGGTGACCTTTGGAGGTGGGGATGGAGGGGCCGACCTTTTTCCTTTTTGAGCTGCAGTGGCTCTTTTGGAAGTGGGAATTTTCTTAGAAGGAGTGCATTTTCTTTTGAGAGCAGGAGAGGGAACAGAGGGGGGCACTGAGACAGGAGCAGGAGCTGCAGTAGGGACTTGAGCAGGAGCAACAGGTTGTGTAGGTACTGCAGAAGGAACTGCAATAGGCATTTGAGGAGGAACAGGAGGAGGTACCTGAGTTGGGGCTGTGGAAGAAGATGGGCCTGGTTGTGTGGAAGAAGATGGGGCCTCATGGGGAGCTGTGGCCAGAGGGGTGGCCTGTATTGGTTGGGATAGTAGGAAGGCAACCCGCTGTTCCAAGATCTCAATTTTCTTGTTAGCCCACAGGGGATTGGTATCTGCAAGCTCCTTACTGAGTCGGTTGATCTCTTTAGCATTGTTCAATTTTTTTTCTAATAACCGATTGTGCTTTTTCGCCCTTTCTGCATTGGCTTTTTCAATCTCAGTAGTCATTCTGTAATACGTTGCTACAGGCTTGTTCACATTTAGTGTCTCCAAAATTTCCTCCCACCCTTTGGAAATATCTCTTAGCTGCTCGCGGTGAGCAAGCTTCAAGTCTCGAAGTTTCTGCAGCAAGGGGTATTTGATGGGTTGGCGGAGTTGGGCCATGCCATTGAGAACATCCGTCTTGATATAGGCATTGACCCTCATGGCATGGAGGAGGGTGAAGTAGGGAGGGGTGTAATAGGAGTGTCTGGGTAAGATGGGTAGAAATGGAGTGGAAGAACTAGAAGGGGATTGATCCTGGGGGGGGAAGAGTGGGTGGTGTAAGGATGAAGTCAAGAGAAGGGGCGGAAGTGGCTGGGGTAGTCTGTGTTGAATGGTCAGTGAATTGAGGAGGGGGTGAGAGAAGAGGTGGAAAGGAAGGTAGGGGTGGAAAGTGAAATGAAGGAAGGTTAGTGGATGAGTATGGTTCTGGGTGAGGGAAGAAGGGAATGGTGAAGGGTCGAAATGGAAGGGGTGGGGTTGCAAATAAGTGGGGTTGAATGGGAAAGCTGGATGCGAAGGGAATGGGGTCAGTTTGGGTAGAAGTGTTGGTAAATTGAGGTGGAGGTAATATTAGAGGGGGTAGGGTAAGTAGAGAGGGGAAGGAGTGGTAGGGTATGGTGTCTTGGAGGGTGAAGGGTGTAGGTAAGTCAATGTGGGTGAGGTCTGGTGGAACTGTGGAGTCAGAGGTGGGAGGGGGTTGGGTCAATGGGGTGGCAGGAGGTTGTGCAGGGATGAGTGGGTTTGTCAATGTTTGAAGGGTGGATTGTATGTTGGTGATGTCCGTTTGTATTTGGGTTTGGGTCTGTGTGGTGTTGAAGAGTTGGGTTTGGATGTCATGTATGAGGGAAAGGATATGGGTAAGGGTATCTGAGGTTGGTTGGAGTGGAGTATGAGGATAGGAGGGAACAGGTTGGAAAGGGGAAGTGGGGGCATGATGGAAAGTGGTAGGGGGAGAAGGTGAAAGGGCTGGGGAGTGATGTGGTGAAGGGAGTGGTGAATCTGGGAGAGGGATGTCATGGGTGGGCAAGGTATCAAGCAAGGTAGTCATGAAGGCCTGATACCCTGAAGTGGTGGCTAGGTTAAAGTCAAGATCATGGAGGGAAGATGTAGTTGGGAGGGTTTGGACTAGGGGTTGGTCAATATGGGGTGTGTCTGTGGGAATGACAGTGGAGGTGGAAGTGGGTAAAGATAAGGCAGGGGTTGTGTGAGAGGTTTTCTTTTTAAGGTATGTTATCAAGGGAGGGCTGTCAGGGTTGAGGTCAGAGGAAGTCGGAGGTACTGGGGCTGTGTATTGAGGTAAGGTGGGTGAGGGGGGAGTGTTGTCATGGGGTTCAACACTTTCCACCCAGGAATGAATCACAGTGGGGGGTGGAATGGAAAAGGGATATAAGAGAGGGAAAGGAAGAGATGGAATAGGTGAAGAAATTAGTGAAGAGGCAAGTGTGGTGGATGGAGGGATTGCTGCAGAAGCAGAGGTGACAGAAGCTCGCGCCACCTTCTTTGGGGCAGGGGCCTTAGCCTTCTTTTTGGGGGCAGGGGTGGCCTTTGCCACAGTAGCTCCTTCTCCCTGCTCGAAAACATTCTGAGCTCAGCCTTTTTCTTTTGGGGATCCATTAGACTTCTGCTGATCCCCCATTGTCTTTTGGCAAAAGTGGTGGGAGTGAGGTCAGCATATAACTCCCCCACTGGTATCTTGTATCCTCCCTTCTGAAGTAATTTGGCGATGAGTCTTCCGTAGGGGAGAGTGTGGACTTTCTTTTGCAGCCCAAGCTTTACCATCATATCTTTCATGACCTCAAAAATTAACCATGCAGCATTAAATCCGTGGCCCAGAGAGAAGGAATAGAGAGCATCAGCAATTGGTGTCCTCCTTTCTTGCTGATGGCAGGAGCAGTAGATATTCTTCCTTAGCACTTGATCGATGAACAGCAGCTTGGGATCCAAATCTCTTCTTCTGATGGAGTCCCCTGTGGCTTTCAAGCCTCTGGTAATGGCCTGGGCAATGGTATCGAGAGGGGCACTCACAGGGGCACCATAACCACAGTTGGGATCAAAAATGGCAGGGATGCCCATGACTTCAGCAATCAATTTGGGTTAGCGACATCTCAAAATTGTCAACTAACACAAGAGCCTGGCTGCCCTGTGTGTGTCAGTCCGACCAGAGGTGGTAAAGAGTTGCACTAACCTAGGATAGGCTAGTGTAGGAATCATTTGCATCAAGGGGAACAAACCCACAAGAACTCAATGGCAGGAGCAGACAACGGCTCAGATTCAAAGAATGATATATCAAAAATGGCTTCAGGTTCTAAGGGAATGGACATGAGGAGCTCAGAGGGAGTAGAGTAATCGGGTGCTTTTACAGCCACCTCGGGAATCACCTCCTTCCCTTTTTGTTGTGCCGTAGAGGACTTGGCTTTCTTAGGGACATGCTCCATGGTGGCCTGGTCCCTGGCTCTCTTCACAGGTGTACTTTTAGGAGCCATCAAGATTCTCCTTGGTGAGTGTGCAGTTGAAATTTTGCAAGGAAAGATTAAGAGCTGAGTCTAACCCCAAAAGTTAGGATTTTGTTCAATATGATGCATGGTAGATCGCAGGAGCTCCTAACAGGGGGCAACTGTTGATGGAAGCTTTAAGAACAAAAATCCAGAATTTCAAAGTGAGCAATGAACTGTAGACAGGAAGCTGGAGGAGAGATTGAGAGGAGTGGGAGCTAGGGTTTCGCTGGCAGGAGAAGAAAGAGAAAGTAGTAATGAAAAGCAGCGTGGGGTGGGATTTAAATATCGCGAGGCTTGGCGCGCTTTGAAAATATCCGCTCGCTACATGGGAATGAATGGGTCACGAGATTGGATGTTCATTTGAACTGCGTGAGGTAGTCTACCCAGTTATATCTGAAGCTCGCGACAACACAGCAAACTGTTTCTTTAAGAACTGTGCGAGAGGAACCCAAACCAGATTTTCAGAACCCCGCGATGGCTTAACAGAGTTAGGATTCACTCACCCACTAGGCAGCCTTTTGACCCTATTTTTCTGGGTAGATTCTCTCACAGGCTCACTCCCAGGAACACCTAATAGCATTATAAAACATTCAAAAATTCCCAAACTCTCAAAGCCTTAAATTCATGTATCAGGAAAGACATTCAAATAATACCAGCATCAATCAATCACTTGAAATTAGCAAATAGGGGACAAGAATAAAAGTAGGCATAAAGCACTAAACACAGATTCCAACAAGATCACTACAAATTCCTCTAAACTGTAAAGTACATATCATACAAGGGTGCACAGTTCTTGCCATCAATTCAATGAAAGATCCCCTTCAGGGTCTGAGGATCCTTCACCAATCAAAAATTGGCCCTTGGGATTCACCACTGGTTGACTGGGCAACCTTTCCTCTTCTCTTTTGGCTAAGGTATTCGCTAGTTGGCCAATCTGCTCTTCCATCTTCTTGATGCTCTGACCATGAGAGTTCACAGTCTGAGCCAAGGAACCCAGGTTTTGGAGTGAGGTCAAGACCTGGTCCTCGAAAGAAGTATTTCTAGGTTAAGAAGGGGGTAAGACCAACTGATTTTGTCACGATGGGCTGCATGGATGGTGGAAGGTAGACCTAGGGCATTCCCTTGATTGAAGCTGGGCCTTTGTGGTAAGGCCAACATCTATTGGGGCTGCATGTAGTTGTCTTGCCTCCACCTCCCCCTTGGGTGGTCTCCCCATTCGTAACCATGACATTTTGGTCTTTGGTATCCATATGGCTGCCTATTGTAGCCCCCAGATTGTTGTTGGCCATAAGATTGAGTAGCAGCAGCATGTTCCAAAACTAATTCAGGAAATTGCCCTGCAGATGGACATTCCTCCACTGTGTGCTGTGGGGACTGGAATATCAGACATGCCTCCGCCACATGAGCAGCCCTTCTGGGTTGCGTCACAGTTAATAATTTATCAAACTTCATAGAGAGGTTTGCCATCTGCAGCTGCAGGTCATTGTTCCCAGACACCTCATAAACTTTTCCTCTTGATCCAGCAGCAGGCCCCACCTTTGACTCAGATTCCTGACTAGTTCTTGCCAGGGATGGCTTTTGAAAAGCATTCTCACTAATCACCTCAAACAATTCCCATGTCTCCTCATCAGTCTTGTGCATGTAGGATCCACCCCAAGAGGCATCGACCATATCTCTATTTTTCTCAGCAATCCCATTGTAGAAGCTTTGTACAAGCTGCCACTCTGGGATCTTGTGGTGGGGGCATTGTTTGAGCATCTCTCTAAACCTATCCGGATGTTAAAATCCTCGGGGGATTGAGCAAACGCAGAGAATCTCTTTCCTCAACTGGCTAGTTTTGGTCTCGTGGAAGAACTTGGTTAGGAACTTGGTCTGCAGTGTCTTTCCATGAAGCAATGCTATTGTTGGGAAGAGTGGTCTGTGCATCGGCCCTATCCTTCAGAGAGAAGGGAAAGAGTCTGAGCCTAGTAGCCTCAGGTCCCAAACCAGTGATATTAAAAGTGGTGCACAAGGCCAAGAACTGGTCAATATGCTTGTAAGGGTCCTCTTTGCTAAGCCCATAGAAAGCTGGCAGCATCTGGATGATTGAAGTTTTTATTTCATAGTTCCCGTGAACATCAGGGAATTGAATGCTAAAAGGGGAGTTATAGTCATCCGGAGCATTCAACTCCTTGAGGGTTCTGGGTTGTTCTTCACCCATAATTGCTATCACAGATTCACTTGGGGGCTCTCCTGTGGTGTGCTTGTCTCTTCTAAGTCTCCTTCCCCTTTCTAACTCAGGGTTAAGAGGCTCTAAAGCAGGGCTGAGGGATCTCCTCCCTAGCATACAAGCACACCAACAGCAAGGAAAGCTTCTTGCAGGCACATTGCAAAAGAATAATTGTACAACTAACAAATTTGTCTAACTAGTTTACAGCTATTCAAAGAATACATTTAAAACTATCCTAGATATTGCTAGAAATATTTTTAAGAAAGATAGACAGAGCTTCAAAAGTTAGAGAGTTTGCAAACAGAGGTAGCTAAGCTCCAAATGTAGTCCACTGTCCTTTGCTGCTGCTATCTAGATCTGCAAGAAGGGTTCAAAATTATGTCAGTAGTATCAATTATTCACATGTGCAAAGAATACTAAGAATACAAAAACTAAGGGTCTACTAATAGATCATCTTTCTCCGGCAGCGGCGCCAAAAACTGGTTGGCGGACTTCTAAGTGTGTGCTTACTTTATTGGTTGGTGATGAAACTCATTTAAAAATCAAAGAAAGAGTAAAACAGGGGATGGAATTAGCACAACTAAGAAATCCTAGACCTGCAAGATACAGGGTCCATTGTATGAAGTTTTGATAAGTAAGAGTTTGTCCCACAGGAAAAGGTGATCTACAGCTCCAAAGGAGCCATCTCTAGTAGTCCCTCCAGATCTGACTACAGATCTGGTAGTCCTAAAAGGAGGGGAGCTTAAGGTCACTTATTCTAAGTATTCTAATATCTAAACTACAGAAAGGGTTGAGAGGATGGATGGAGTGTGGAAAATAAATATAAAAGGGTGAGAAGTATGTTATTGAGCGCAGATCAGAGGAGTTTTGTAACTCAGATTCAGATATGATGTTATAGAAATCCTGTCCAATGGCTACATTATCACCACTGAGGAGAAAGGATCTAACCCATCACTCTGCCATGATTCCACCCTTAAGGCTATAACCTGTCCACTCAAATGGTCACAGATTATCCCATTGGGGAACCACTATCCAGGGATGGGTCAAAACATAACTAGTAAATCATTGCAGGCACTATTTCATCCAGGCTGCCAGCTCAAGAATCCATAGGGAACCTCAACCTCTAAAGCTCTATATGTGGGGCTAAGGCTGTATAGGACCATGATAGCCCAGACACATAGAACCAGCAAGAGATTGAGTACAACCTTCGATCTAGTTGTCCATTGCTTGAGTGACGCTACAATGGTCCAGTCACCAGCCTACAATCTCTATAACCAGATCAGATCTAATATCTGATGGCGGATCTATACAAATATAGGGGAGTCTGCCTCTGTACAATCTCCCACCAAGCTTCTACAAGCTCACGTGTAAAGAAGAAAGATCCATCTTGGATCGGTGGGCTGGAATCACCCTTAGGCTATAATCTGTCCACTTAAATGGTCACAGACTATCCCAGAGGCTATCCTCCTCACAGAGCCCAAGACAAAACAAGAATATCGCTGCTACCACCATGGTCACAAGGCTACCATGGGGATTTCAGATCTAGTGGGTCCTGTGGTGGGGCTAAGGCTGTATAGGACCATGATAGCCCAGACACACAGGGCACTTAGATCTGAGTGGCCCTTAGAATCAGTCTTCCATTGCCTTGAAACATAGCCAAAGCAATGGCGGATCACAAGGCAGCAGCCTTGCACAGAGCATCTCACACACAAACACAAATCCCATAAAGTACAGATCCTATTATAGAACTTCCATTAATCTAGTTCAAAATATATACAAAGACATAGCCAGCAAGTGCTGGACTATGGAGAGAAGGAAAAAGAAAAAGAAAACTACTTACAACTATAAAAAGAAAAACTAAACGATCTCAGATCAGGTCTCCTAGAAATGAGATGGGTTCCTAGCTATTCCAGGATGTAGAAAGAAAAGAAAGTCTATGCTCCCAAACCTAGGCTAAGTGTGGGTATTTATAGCAGTGGTGTGGTGGCACATTAGGGTTAGGAAACCTAATTTTAACGATGCCACATGGCCGAATAGTGATCCTCCGATGCCTTGGGGCGCGTGCACAGAGATTTGAGTGTGGGAGTGCGTGCCCTAATCACTGGAAATTCCCTGAAAGTCCTCAGCTGAAGAGATGGAAGTTTGAGGTTCAGAGCTTCGCTAGGTAGCCATTGTTTCCCAGACTTATCGCGTGGTAGCTTTTGTTCTTCGCTAGGATGATTTGAAATTGAAGCTTCCACCTTCGCGAGGTTGGCTTGGTTTGCTCTTCAGGTAGTTGTGAGGTTGAGTGGACATCAGAACCTCATATGTTGCAGGGTTGAAGCTTAAGCAGTCGCGAGGTTGATCTTCGCGAGGATAGATTTGAATAGCGCGAGAACTTCGCGGGCACTTATCTTCACTGGGCTTCGCGAGTTACCTCGCGAGGCTTTGATGAGTTCTAAACTGTGCGAGGTTCCATGTCTTAACTGATCTTCGCGAGGGTGGCTTTGCCTTCGCAAGGACGCTTTCTTCGTGAATGGTGCAAGAACTGCACGTGGAGTTCTCTTCTGATAATTACATCCCGCGGCGACTGCGCGAGTTTATGTTTTTGAAGCTCCTCAGTCAATCATCTGCGTAAGAAGTTGTTGTAGAGTCTTGGGAAGCTCAGCTGGACTGCGCGAGGCTCATTTTCAGGTCTGGATTCAGACTTCATCCTTCTGAGGGACTTCTGGTGCCAAAACAGGCTTTTTAGCAGGATTCCTGGCTTATTTCACTGATGGGTACTACCTACATAAAACACATAATAAGGACTTATTAGGTGGCTATGGGTCTAATCAAAGGTTAAGTTAAGGGGTGAAAAGTGGTACTTTTCAGGTCTTAACATATATGATTCAATAGTAGTAAAAGATCTCAACTAGTTTTGGTGCATCACTCTTTCATCATTGCTTGGGAAAGTCTAGGTATGGGTTCAGAAGGGTTTTTAAAGGTTGGGATTGGTTTCTAAGGTTCGGGGAGGTTTCTAAGGGATTAGGGGTGATTCCTAAGTGTTTGGGATGACGCCTAAAGTTTTAGGAAGGTTCCTAAGGTTATGATACATTCCATCAGAGGCTCGGAAGTGCGCCTCTCTCGAAGTGTGCTTCGATAGGGCCTTGGGCCAAATTTGGGTGTCTATAGATGCCCCTCTTTGGTATATGATCACTAATGATCGAATGCCAAAGACGAGACATTCGAAGAGGCCCAAGGCATCACCGATAGGTCTGCTATATTCAGAATAAACCTTAAACATCAAATGGTAACATGGTGAGTAAACGAAAGCCCTGTATGTCGGGAAAAATGTCAGTTTCTCAAGGTTATCGGTCCCCAAGCACTTAGCTACATTATTAGGCATAACTGAGATGGAGCGAGTTATGACAACCCAATATGCGGGAAAAATATCCGCTTCCCAAGATGATAGAAGATGTTCTATATTCAAGTTTCATTCTGAATCCAACAGCTCCCTGAGTAAGAGGGTGATCGACCCATACTTAAAGATAAGACCAAAGCAAACACACAAACGTCCACAGTTTACGCCCAACCCTATGAGGCATTGACTGCCCCATTTGACTGGTCATGATGCTCCTGTATGAAGCAGAGATCGAGGTCATTGGGCGAACCCAATGATCCCGAAGTTAATTTAGTGCGACTTCCCGAGCGAAGTGAAAAGATGTAGCAACTCTTTTTAGGAGTACGTGCCATTTTTTGTTATTACTTTTTATAGAATTTTTTATTATTTTATGCAGAGATATTTATGATTTTATATGGATTTTTATATGGGAATTTTTAAAAATTTTATGTGGATTTTTATATGAATTTTTATGTAATGATTTTATGTGAGTTTTTTAGATTTTTATGTTATGATTTTATGGGAATTTTTTGGATTCTTATATGTTATGATTTTATGTATGATCAGGATTCTTTGAGCATGCTCATCAATCTCAATCAATTTATTCTAGCACAGCTTCCCGGGCAGGTCAAATGAGAGTTGATATGTCATTTGGGGGTGTGTTCACTTACAGAACAACAAAAAAAAAGAAAAGGGGTCAGGCAAAGTGTGTACAAAACCATACCTAATCAGAACCCAGCCCGAAAGTAGCCTGGCGCATGTAATGGGGATCAAAATATACTTGGCGCATGTAATACATGCACCAAGTAAAACCTGGGGATGATTTTAAATCCCCCGAGCCTGAGCCAAAAGAGGGTTATTTTGAATTTGTCTCTCCCTCCCTCTTGCTGGAGTGTTTGCCTTCCCTCAAATGAGGGTCTAAAATCATCAATAAAACTAGGCAGAACACACTCTCACAGACCTGCAAGTAATCAGGGTCTGTTGTAGCAAGTTTTACAAAGATAGTGAGTAAGGGAATGTCCACAAGGAGGTTGGTTTATAAATATGATAAATCTCCAGATCTGTATTAGATCTGGCACCCTAACTAGTGCTTTGTTAGCTAAAAGAGAGGGGAGAGGTTGAAAATGGATTGTCACTTAAGCTAAACTAAAAACATAGACTGACTTGGATTGAGTTTAGGATCTTAGATCTTGCAGGGGAAAGAGGTAAAAAGCAGAAAATGGAGAAGAGTAGCTTGGAGATTGGTTTTCACTGAAATCAGATTCAATCAATTGTGCTATAGAGGATCAGAGCACACAATTCCCTCAACTGGCTATAAGCACAGCTGTAGGGTATAAACTCCACTTCAAATCACGACATCCACCTGGTCTTAAGGCTATGATCTATCCACTTTAATGGTCATAGACCATCCTATAGACTTTATCGAATCCATGTATTTGCAGCAGACGAATCCAATTTGAGCCTAAGCTTGGACTAATCTTAAGGTTATGATCTGTCCACTTTAATGGTCACAGACCATCCTAGGGATCTCCTCCAAAGAGAAGGCCTCCATTAGAACAATTAAAACCACTACATATGCTACAGTTCCCAGGTCATAGACTCAAGGAATCAGAGGAGTATCAGATCCAGGGAGATCGGGTGGTATCCAAGAGGCCTACCAGTTAAGTGGGTGAGCTGATCTACAGACTCCTCTACACAAATTCGATCGATCACCAAATGGAACCAAAGGAACTTTAGATCTAATTAAAGCATTAAAAACAGCATTAACATTGCAATCAACGTCACTCTACAATGGAAATACTCTCAGATCTGTAGTCTGTGTAGCTAGGAACCTACAATAGCACTCTTAACCTTACCCAATTACAGATCTAACCTTTCTCCTCTCTACTCTAAGGGAATTAGCCAACCATGGTTGGGCTAAAGGAGGGAAAATAGGATTTCTCTGCAAGCACTAATCTCCAGAATTTGGCTTAGATCTCGATCCCCCAAGTGCAATTAGAGGTCTCTATATATAGCTTTCTCCTCTGTTTTTCCCACCAAAATTGCCTTCTCGAAGGTCGTCAGAGTTTGTTAGAGTTCTGTTAGAGCACGTGAGTTGGTTAGGGTTTCCTAGGGCATCTTCTGGAACCATCGTGCTGGTCACCAAATGCCTCGAGTTGCATGCAGCAGGTCACCAAATCACAACGTGTGCACAACTGAATTTCTGAGAAGTTCTGCACACGATTTTGATAGGTTTAGGAAGCTTTCGACAGGTTCAAATAGAGCTTTTTGATCCTTTCGCTAGGTTCTTAGATCTCTTCGATAGGTTTCAATAGGATGAGCCTTCTCTTAGAGTTCCAGCATTCTCAGTCCTTGGTCTGGAGTATTTCGACAGGTTGGAGGGACTCTTCGACAAGTTGGAGACCCATTTCGACAGGTTCCGTGATGAGTACTGAAAAATGAGGATATTTCACCCCTAAATACCTATATTTAGCTGTTCGATGAAGGCTATCTGATGAGATTGATTAGATTTGAAGTGTTTCAGGTAAATACAAGCCAAGTATAGAAAACAGTACAAGAATTCTGAATATAATGCCAAAACACTGCAACTTCGGGTAATCAAGAACATGGTGTGACTTGCAGCTAAATTTGGACCTTCAAGACGGCCGAATTATGAAATTGTCAAAACATGAAAGTTGTAGATCTTTTCGTCCGCTTTCCAACGGCGTAAGAATCGTCTCAATCGGAGTTCGGGACAGAACGTTCTGGCCAAAATACCGAAGCAGTGTCTGAACCAAGAAGAAGTGCTGAATTTCACGGATTTCTGGGGTCGATGCATCGACCCTACAGGTCGATTAATCGAGCCAGAATTAGAGCCTGACACGAATCTGACACTGAAAGTCTGATTTTTGGGATTCTTTGTCGGCTCGATGCATCGACATCCCTTGGTCGATTAATCGACCCTAAAAGATTGGCTTGGGAGACCTCCGCGCGATGGGTCTATTTAAAGCAACTCAAACACTTCGGGAAAAGGAGATTAGAATTAGAGTTTTTTTTAGAGAGTTTTAGTTTTTAGTGTTCTTAGTTTTTAGCCATTATTTTTCATAGTTAGACCTAGAAATAGGGAAGTTTTATTATTTCTTTTTAAGAGCTTTGTTCCCTTTAATTTTTCAGTACTCATTCCTTCAGTTCATAAATTTTGTTCAAAGTTTATTCCTGCATTTATTTCATTTCTGAAGATTATCATCCGTGTGGATCAACGTAATTTATTTTGAAGTTTGAGGTAATTTTAATTAATGTTATTTTCCCGTCTTTATTTATTTATGTCATTTACTTACAATATGTGTGGCTAAATTTATAGGGATGGGGATCTAATGATTCCCATCCGAGAGATGTACTTTTAATAATATAAATTTAGGATTAAAATATGAGATTTTATTTTTATGGTTGTTGTGCTATCATGAACGGATGAAATCTCCGCCACTAACCGGGATCGCGTGTGCCGAGTCATGCCCGGGATCTCAGATTTGTGACGGTAATTTTACCCAATCATTGTTATTGTCTTTTTCCTTTCATCGTATGGATCTAATTACGATTATGTTTTGGGATCGAGTGTGCCGAGCCATGCCCTGGATCTTGGTTCTGTAATGGTAATTTTATCTGAAATAATCCCTAATCTGAATAAAGTGTGCCGAGCCATGCCCTTGATTTCAGATTTGTAAGTGGTATTCTTGTTGGAATTTTCACCCACCTTGGGGATGATTTTTATTTGAACCTGAGATCATGTGTGCCTAGCCGTGCCCTTGATCTCAGATCTATATATGAAAATCATCTAAGTTCTGATTGCAGGGATGCAACGTGGAACCTATTAGGGTGTTGACCATTGATCTTCCATAAAAGATGTTTGTTACCAATGAAATATCTCATAATTTAATCCTTAGATTTATATTATAGGAAGAACGGACCAAAGATGGGAGGATTTAGCATCTTCATCTTTATCATCATCTTCACTTTTATTTGTGAATTATCAATTGAATTTTAGTTTGTAGTCATTAATTACCATCTCACCAACCGCTTAAATCATAAAACTGGTAGAATACTGTTAGATCTTCATAGATTTCTAGAATTGCTTGTGTCTTTTAGATGTTTCAACATTAATCCTCGTGGAAACGATCTCGTACTCCGCACCCACTATATACAAACCGATTCGTGCACTTGCGAGTAAAACATTACATTAAAATATCACATCAAGTTTTTGGTGCCGTTGGCGGGGATTAAATTAAAAAAATCTAAATTTTTGGTAGACAATAAATTTTAGGAATTTTCGAGGATTAAAATAGTATTTCTGCTTAATTAAAAAAAAAAATAAATAAATAAAATAAAATAAAATTTTTTTTTTTTTTTTTTTTAGGAGTCGATGCATCGACCCCCATTGTCGATGCATCGACCATGCCTCGATTGATCGAGTGTGACTCGATCAATCGAATTTATTAAAAAAAAATAAATAAATAAATAAATAAATTTTTTTTTTTTTTTTTTTGTTATTGGTGAAATCATTTCAATGCATGGATTCAATCTAAAATCACGTGCTATTTGTGGAAATTCGATGCACATTTCACCTATGTGTCCCTTGAATAACTCAAATTATTACCCTGAACAAGTCCAACCAAATCCGGTTTGGAACACTCATGACTGGCAGAGTCAATCTAATGACATGTGGGGTTTTAATCAACCTCTAATGTGTGATATGATGCCATACAATGATCAAAATTCTTATCCCAACAAATTTCCTTATGAGTTTTCACAGCAAACTCAATACTTTCAAGACACAAACTCATATGAACCAATCCAAAATTCTTCTTACTCCTTAGAATATTTAAAAGGTTTGGTGCACACCAATACTCAAAGAATTTCTAGGATACAATCTCAAGTTAGTCAGATGATCGAGTACTTACAAAGGAAAGTTGAAATAGAGGAGTCCCTCATTGATACCGATCAGAATAAAGAACATCTTCAAGAGGACTCATCTGATTTTGTTCAAAAATATGAGGATGACCAATTGGTCACTACGCTTGAGAATGGCATAACGAACGTTGAGGTAGTGCAAGTGCGAGGAGAAGAGGAAATGGAATGGAACGATACTTATGTCGAGGAGGGAATTGAGAATCAAATTGAGATGAAAGAGAAAGAAAATGACACCCTTACAACACCTGATAAGGGAAACATAATTTTTTTCGATGAGTGTGAATTCGGTTTAGGGAAGAAAGAGGATTTTCAAATCTGTTGCCCATTCGTTGAATACATAGATAATCAACAGAATGCCGAAAAAAGATTCATGGGTTTGAATCTAGAGTGCGATTTTGGGAATGTCAAGTACAGGGTAGAAATGGATCATAATGGTGGCACTTGGGCACACCAGAGGGGTGTAACTAAGTCCTTGAAAAGAGAAATACCGAGACGATTAAATAATTCGCTGATCCTGCTTAGAAAATTTTTCATGAAGATTTGGGATCCTGGTGGACTCGGAATGAATTTACACCTTGTAGATTAATTTCGCAATTTTTTTTTAAAAAAAAAAAAAAAAAAAAAATTGTTTTTCTTCCTCGATTAATCGACAGTGTATGTCGATTAATCGACCCTCCCCCTCGATTAATCGACTCCTTGTAGTCGATTGATCGACAGTCATAATGACTGTTTTCTTTTTCAATGCAGTCTACATTTTTGGTTCATTTCTTTTCGACGTTAAAAAAAAAAAAAAAAAAAAAAAAAAAAAAAAATTTGGGGAGTCGATGCATCGACCTTCCCAAGGTCGATTAATCAACCTTAATGCAGTGTCCTTTTTCAAGGAGACTGCATTTATGAAGGTTTTGACTTTTTCTTTAGTCGATTAATCGACTCCTTGAGTCGATGCATCGACTGCTATTTTGAAAATCGTGCTATTTTTGAAAATCTGTCCGTTTTTGTTTTTATTTGGTGTCGATTAATCGACTCTTTATGAGTCGATTAATCGACTTTTATTTCGGGACATGCATTTTTGGTTTTTATCTGCCTCGATTAATGTCGATTAATCGAGGAAGTACGTCGATTAATCGACTTTTCCACATCCGGACGTTGCGTCTTTTCACTTAAAGACGTTGCGTGTTTCCATGCGTCGGGATTTCTGACGCGCCCGTTTTCAATGGAGTCGATTAATCGACCCATTTGGTCGATTAATCGATTATTTTGCGTGTGTCCGTCCTGAGAGGAAGCCTTTGCGCCTATTTAAATGGAGCAGTCTCACTACGTTTCTCATTGAGTTTATATCTTGTTTTTTATCGCCTCGACATTCGACAAAGGTAATCATGGCTTCGACCTCTGCCGCGCCGCAAAGACTTGTACAACGCCCTGCTGGTCATCCACGTGATCAGCCAAGTGGTCGCTTCGCGACCCGTGACCTATGTTCCGAATATGTTTTTGATCTCGCGGCTTTTCAAGCACTGCCTATCTGCGTCGTTTCCCTCGCCTATGCGATGGCTCTCAATGCCCATTTTCTCCTCACTCCACCCGTGATCAAAGTGTCCGAACGCGTTGTTCGGTTATTCTATCAGAATATGGCATGGGTGCCCGCCTCCGTCGAGAATCAAGTCGCCGCCCACTTCACTGTTACAATTGATGGGTGGTCGGGCCAGATTTTCGAGCACACCATTGCGGAGGTCTTTAATGTTTCGTGCGAGCGCCCTCACAATCACATTTTGGGTGAGGAACTCGACGAGTCTCAGGAGGATATAATCAACGAGATGTGCCGCGGCATATTTTCTTCTGGGATCGCCACTAGGCGATCGGCGTTGCCACGCCCGCTTTTGTTTTGGGATAGTGTGGTCAGTAGCAATCTTTGTCCCCGTGGCCACGTTTCTGAGCGCACCGGTGATAGGGTTCAAGCACTTTATGGGGCCCACCGAAATTCATGGATCAACGTGCCCAGGATTATTCATGATGGCATGTGGCGATGCCATGACGAACTCACTAAACCTACCACTGGTGAAGCCCCGTTGGTCTACTTCCCCCATTATGTTATGAAGTTGCTTAATTTCCTTCGTTTCCCGTTCTACCGGAATGATGATATCGGGGACCTTGCCTTCTATCGTTATGGTGCGTCCCAATGGAACCGCAGTATGCGTCTCTTGGGGAATGTCTCGATGCCCTGGCGTCGCCCAACCTGCTCCACCACGCCAGCGCCGCCGCGTACGCCAGGATGACCAACATGCACCTGATCAAGGACCCGAGGAGGGTGTGTCGCTTGGCTCGCTCCAAGCCCAAATTACCTCTTTACAAGAGGAGCAGCAGCGACAACATGGTGCACTCCTGCGCCATAGCCACTATGATCGTTCCTTCCTCCATCAGATCGGGCAGCGCATGTGACCTGATAGTTATGATGAGATGCGCGCCGAGGAGGATGGAGATGATTAGTTTAATTAGTCTAGGATTAGGATTTTTCGTTTTGTGTTATTTTTCTTTCTTTTGTTTAGGCTGTTTTAGGAGTCAAATCAGAAGTGTCCTTGTAATCATCGTCTTTATCAATGAAAAAGTGTGTTTCCTAATCTGTGTGGGATTGTCAAAATTTTGCAAATTACCGGTTGCCTTTAGAGTAGTTGGAACGCACTTTTAAAAAGTCAATTTTCACAAAATTTCAACTCTCTGCCATGATGGTGTCGATTAATCGAGGGTTATACTCGATTAATCGACCCACTTTTTGCGAAAAATAAATAAATAAATAAAAATTTTTTTTGGGAGTCGATGAATCGACCCCTCTGTCGATTAATCGACCCCCAAAGGGTCGATGCATCGACCTTTCGGGATCGATTAATTGACCCTATGTTGTTCAAAAAAAAAAAAAAAAAAAAAAAAAAAAAAAGATTTTGGGTGTCGATGCATCGACCCCACTGTCGATGAATCGACCCCCAAAGGGTCGATGCATCGACCTTCAGGGTTCGATTAATCGACCCCACCGTTTTTTTGGTTTTTTTTTTGTTTTTTTTGCGACGGCACTCCTATTGGAACTCTAATTTGTCACTTTTCTCACGCCCGTGGACTCCCTTAGACGTACTGCCACACTTTTCATTGTTTCTTTTTTGCAGGACACCTCTTTCCACTCCTACTCCAACTCTATATATTTTTTTTCCCTTTATATTCACCTTTAGGCTCACTTTTCATTAACTCTGCACAATCTTTCTTATGGCCTGACGATTATACATCACCAGAGCACGATTATCAAAGATGGAGGAGACTGCTAAAAAGCGGGAGCGCCGCTCTCATCGGACGGTCCCTTTTGTGCCAAACAATGTTGATATCATCGACCTCGATCCGATGATCATTCCTTACTGGGGAGAACCATCTCGTAAAAAGGTATATCGCTCTGAATCTCCTACACCGTGCTTCAATACTGATATCGAGATAATTGATGTGATGCCGTCACCGTCTCCCCCATCTTCATCTCCTACTTTCAACCCCCCACCTCCATCCATACAATCGGCGGTGTCTCATCAATTTCCCCTTGATCTATGGGTGAAATTGTTCCCTGTGCCTAAGAATATCAATTTAAGTGATCCGAGGTGGATGGGTCCGCCTACCAATGACTAACAGAGTTGGATTCATGTTTAGTTTAGGATTTAGGATTTAGGCTTTATTAGTTTTTTTCTTTCCTTTTTATTTTGTTTTGTTTAGTTTAGATTGTTTTTAATTCCCTCAAATAGTGTAACCATATTCCCTTCAATATATTTTTTGTCATGTTCCAATTTGATACAAATATTCTCTGCACCTGATCTTTGTGTTGAGGTACTTTTTTCAAACAGGTTTGGGGGTGCGCTACTTCTTTCAGTCAATGAGGACATTGTCATCTTTAGGTTTGGGGGTATGGTTAATTATTTTACGTCATTTATTTGTTTTATTTGAAAAAAAAAAAAAAAAAAAAAATTTATTTTTGAAGTCATCATGCACATTATTTTACGATTGTTTTCAAACTTTAGTTGATGATGCATGTGAATTTAATTTTGAGAATACTAGTGTCATATTTTGATTACTTGTATCTAAGATGATGAAGCTTAATGTGATATGTTGTGGATAATTTTGATATCATGCTTAGAATTTTTATACTTATACCAAGCTAAGACTTAGAAATCGATGAACTGTTTTGAATGTTGAATCTTAGGATCTCAGTGGAGACTAAACCCAGTGAGCTTTAGAGCTAATTTCCCGTCATTGATGAGTGAATATATAAACTCGGAGTTTTCTTTGAATACGATTTATTTTACATAATCTCATACACTTCATTTTGACTTGTGACTTTGCATGAAATCAAATTCATATCATTATGTTAGAATGCACTGTATATCTACTCAAGACAAATAGGCAAAGTTACTATCTTTTAAGGACATGATTGAAGGCCATCTTTGACTCGTTTGTGCTTAAAATGCCCCACCTCAAATAAATTTATCTTTCTAGTACCCCTTTGAGCCTATTGAAAAAAAATTTACCTTTATACATTCTTTGATAAGCCACGTTAACCTTTAACCCTTCACCATTTCTGAAAATTCAGCTTTACCCTTCTTATTTCTGAGAAATTAGGAACGAGGGATGAGAGTGAACGAAAAGAGAGTAAGTGGAGAGATACTGAGTTGTGGTGTTTACTGAGAGTGTATGGCAAAAATAAAAAGAAAAAGGGGAGAGAAAAAGAAAAAGAAAATTGTGAAAAATAATGAAAAATCTGAGGTGCTTCAAGAAAAAGGAAGAGAAAAAGAAAGTTGAGAAAAATAGAAAAAAATTGAGAAAAATAGTGAGAGAGTAGAAAAGAAAAAGAAGAGAAATAGAAAAAATAAAAAAGGAGTTTCTTTTCCAATTTCTCAGAAACTTTGAATCCCAACTTCCAATTCTTTCTTACCCTTTCCTGAGCCCCATTACAACCCTAAAAAGACCTTCATGATCTGATCTTGCATTAGTAACTGCCTTGTGGAGAGTAAATATGTGATACTTATGACACTTGATATGACATGCTTAGGATATACAAGTATCTTCTTATGAGATTTATTTTTGTTCATTGATTGCATCGTGTTTCATTTATCATGTGAGACCTTTTTATTTGCTTTGTATTGACCTCTCACATATGTGCGAAAATTTATCCACTATCGGTGTCTTTATATTCTGAGAGTATACCTAAAGTGAGGATTGAGTCAAAACAACAGATCCAATGGTTTTCCGTTTGAATTGGTTCTGAGATGAATGAATTTTGGTTTGGTTATGCACACACTTCACGTTTAGGCATGAATGGATGAGCTATCTAACGATTTGAGCATTAGACTAATTTGAATGGATATTAGTATGATTAGTATAACATTATTATTTAAAATTGAGAATTCGCATGTTGAATTGATTAATGATTTTTGTTTTTGAATGGTATATATGCTATCAAAATCATGTTTTGAAAACTCAATTTTATCGATGATTTCAAAAATGTATTGAAGTTTGTGGGTAACTTCACTGTAAACCCTCAGGAGACACAACTCCTCCACTAGGATCACCTAGGGGTTTAAAGGCTTGTTGCACATGCTAAGTGCAATCGTGTTCCCTACGAAAGTGGCATTTATTTTCTTTAGTTTGCTTTGCTCGAGGACTAGCAAAGTGTAGGTTTGGGGGTATGATGAGTACTGAAAAATGAGGATATTTCACCCCTAAATACCTATATTTAGCTGTCCGATGAAGGCTATCTGATGAGATTGATTAGATTTGAAGTATTTCAGGTAAATACAAGCCAAGTATAGAAAACAGTACAAGAATTCTGAATATAATGCCAAAACACTGCAACTTCGGGTAATCAAGAACTTGGTGCGACTTGCGGCTAACTTTGGGCCTTCAAGACGGCCGAATTACGAAATTGTCAAAACATGAAAGTTGTAGATCTTTTTGTCCGCTTTCCAACAGCGTAAGAATCGTCTCAATCTGAGTTCGGGACAGAACGTTCTGGCAAAAATACCGAAGCAATGTCTGAACCAAGAAGAAGTGCTGAATTTCACGGATTTCTGGGGTCGATGCATCGACCCTACAGGACGATTAATCGAGCCAGAATTAGAGCCTGACACGAATCTGACACTGAAAGTCTGATTTTTGGGATTCTTTGTCGGCTCGATGCATTGACATCCCTTGGTCGATTAATCGACCCTAAAAGATTGGCTTGGGAGACCTCCGCGCGATGGGTCTATTTAAAGCAACTCAAACACTTCGGGAAAAGGAGATTAGAATTAGAGTTTTTTTTAGAGAGTTTTAGTTTTTAGTGTTCTTAGTTTTTAGCCATTATTTTTCATAGTTAGACCTAGAAATAGGGAAGTTTTATTATTTCTTTTTAAGAGCTTTGTTCCCTTTAATTTTTCAGTACTCATTCCTTCAGTTCATAAATTTTGTTCAAAGTTTATTCCTGCATTTATTTCGTTTCTGAAGATTATCATCCGTGTGGATCAACGTAATTTATTTTGAAGTTTGAGGTAATTTTAATTAATGTTATTTTCCCGTCTTTATTTATTTATGTCATTTACTTACAATATGTGTGGCTAAATTTATAGGGATAGGGATCTAATGATTCCCATCCGAGGGATGTACTTTTAATAATATAAATTTAGGATTAAAATATGAGATTTTATTTTTATGGTTGTTGTGCTATCATGAACGGATGAAATCCCCGCCACTAACCGGGATCGCGTGTGCCGAGTCATGCCCGGGATCTCAGATCTGTGACGGTAATTTTACCCAATCATTGTTATGGTCTTTTTGCTTTCATCGTGTGGATCTAATTACGATTATGTTCTGGGATCGAGTGTGCCGAGCCATGCCCTGGATCTTGGTTCTGTAATGGTAATTTTATCTGAAATAATCCCTAATCTGAATAAAGTGTGCCGAGCCATGCCCTTGATTTCAGATTTGTAAGTGGTATTCTTGTTGGAATTTTCACCCACCTTGGGGATGATTTTTATTTGAACCTGAGATCATGTGTGCCTAGCCGTGCCCTTGATCTCAGATCTATATATGAAAATCATCTAAGTCCTGATTGCAGGGATGCAACGTGGAACCTATTAGGGTGTTGACCATTGATCTTCCATAAAAGATGTTTGTTACCAATGAAATATCTCATAATTTAATCCTTAGATTTATATTATAGGAAGAACGGACCAAAGATGGGAGGATTTAGCATCTTCATCTTTATCATCATCTTCACTTTTATTTGTGAATTATCAATTGAATTTTAGTTTGTAGTCATTAATTACCATCTCACCAATCGCTCAAATCATAAAACTGGTAGAATACTGTTAGATCTTCATAGATTTCTAGAATTGCTTGTCTCTTTTAGATGTTTCAACATTAATCCTCGTGGGAACGATCTCGTACTCCGCACCCACTATATACAAACCGATTCGTGCACTTGCGAGTAAAACATTACATTAAAATATCACATCATTCCGCTTTACATGCCATCATTTCGATAGGGTTGCTTTCCCTCCTATTGACAGGCTCAAGTATCCTTCGCTAGGTTCTGTCCAGCGTCTTCATCTCGATAGGTTTTAAGAAACCATTCGATAGGTTCCCTTGACGCCTCAGGCGGGTTTTCAATAGGATGGTTTCTTCATTCCTTTCAGTTGCTCGATAGGTTCTGAGATCCTATCGATCTCCTCAATCCACACGAATTCATCCTTCTTTTGCCTTCAGATTCTATCGAAGCTTCTTCAACTGTACGAACTCTTCCTTTCTTTGCTTTCAGCTCCTATCGAAGTCATCAGGTGACCAATCGATAGGATGTTTTCATCCTATTTTGACTTCCTTCGCCTTGCCCTGCTACAGCCACGCGCTTCCAAAGGTCCAGTGATGTGCTACCCTCTGGTTTGCTATTGCTGGGATTGTCCTGTGCTGAGAGATAGCCCCTTTTTGGGTATTCTTGAGTGGTTTTCTGCATTAGTATCCTTTTTCATTGTTGTCTACAAAATGCACTTGACAGAAGCTTATTACTGTGCTCACAGGTCTATCAATGGTCAGGTTAAAGGGTGAAAAGTGGCATTTTTCACTACTTAACACACCCCCAAACTTAAGCTTTGCTTGTCCCTGAGCAAAGGAGAATTAAAAAAATAAAAATGCCACTTTCATAGGGAGCACGGATGTATTTAGCATATGCACCAAGCCTTTTAAACCCTTAGGTGATCCCTAGTGGAGGAGTGAAGTCTCCTGAGGATTTTCTGTGAAGGTACCCACAAACTTCTCTAATAAAGTTTGTTAATAATAGTACATCCTGCTAAACAAAATTTCAGTAAACTAGAATAAATTCTCATCATGTCTTTTCAGTTCTAGAGGGTTTTCAGCAGAAAAGTCACCAACTTAAAACATGAAATTTTTACAGTAATTCCTTCATCATCAATCAGTTAATGTCAAGGTATTATGTCTGAAGATTGATGCATGGCTCAACTTTCATTTGAGAATTTTGTTTTGATACTACCCCCATCAAATTGGATTTCAGACCCAAGTCTCACCAGGGCTATTAACTCACAACACAAATGAAGGGTGTAGAATTTCACACAGCACAAGAGCAGTTATAGTCCTCAAATAGGGCTGTAAGCATGAGCATAAGCATTGCTCTAATTTTTGAAATTTTATAATTCTTTTCACCATAGATTAGACAGATCCTTATCTCCACATGACAGCTCAATCCATTCCAGATCAGTAAGGTCTTTTTATTGGGTTGTAATGTGGTCTAGGGATGAGGCTTGTAGAAGAATGAAAGGGTAAAAGGGATTCAAATTGAGAAATTAGTAAAGGTAAGGAGGTGGTCTAGACACCACCTTCTTCATTTCAGCACAATTCCATCTATTTCTTGAATTTTTAGAGCCAAAGTGGCCAGCTTCTTCTCTTCCTTTTAATCTTTCAATGAAATGACTTCTCTTTCTCATTCTTTTGGTCTGTTTTTTTTTTTTTTTTTTTAAATCGAAATACCACAAATATCACCAATTGTGTTTTTCTTTCTTTCAACCAGATTTAACACCTTGCTCCTCTAACCTTGCTTCTCCTCCCTCTTCCTGATTTCTCAAATTGGGGGTGAACTGAAATAGGTCAAAAGGTTTTGGGTTTAAAATTTCTGGTTTTCATCAAAGAAAATTGGGACTTTTAAAGCTCAAGTGGTGTGCATCAAGGGCAGTTCAAAGGTGGGACATTTTAAGCTCAAACTGACCAAGGGATGACCTTACGTCATGTCCTCAATGTCATGAATGCTGTCAAGCTGTTTCAAATTGGAATTGCCTAACTTCTAGTGATTAGAATTAGATCCCATCAGTTCTTAGAGCAGAAAAATTGCCAAGGCACTCTTCAAAGAAACTTTTTTAGGCCCAAATCTCACTGAGTATGACCTTCCATCAAAATTTTCAGGGGTGTATCTTCACAATCTTCTCTTATTTCAGGTTTACTGCACATCAAAATTATTTTTCACAAATTGTTGACATTTGCCTCATGAAGTCTGTTGGACTACGACTTATTTCAGTTTCAAATAGTTGTTTTCTTAATTTCCTCTTTTTATAAAAATTCCAGTGAGAATTTACTCTAATTAATTATAAACACTTCTTTTTAGCCTAGCTGCACTAAAATTAACTAATTTATTGGCATACATGCCATACCCCCAAACCTAAACTAAACAGTGTCCTCACTATTTACAGCAAGGGGGGTATAGCAGTTTATTAACAGAGCCAAAACCCCAAAGCAAGTAGACAACTAAAGAGAGAAAAAGCAATTTATTAACAGAAGCAAAATAGAGCATAAAATAAAGCATTGTAGTACAATGGTTAAGCATAAGAAAATGAAAAGTAAGCCGGGGGACAAAATTTTCTTGGCAAATGAAAAAGCCTCCCCCTGGCTCAGGGGTATCCTCAGCTTGCATCAGGTGGAAGAGGAACTGTAAGCCAGGAGGGGAGGAAGAAAAGGAAAAAGAAGGGGGTCAGGGGACAGGGGGATGGGTGGTGGAGGAGGATGGTGGCGGAGAAGCCGATGGCTCGGTCGTCAGCCTCTTATTCTCCTTCCTATCTTTATCCTTTGCCGCCTTAGCGAGGATCCGTTGTACCTCCTCATATTCATCCCAGAGGAATTGCAACGGGTCTGGTTCCTTGGGTGGTAGTGGCTCCAGCTAGAAGAGGTAGAGTTGAGCAGGAGTGAACGTGGGCTTGTCATCTACCATAGTTATGAGGAGGAGTGCAGAGGGTAGAAGGAAAGGAATGGGCCGAAGTCGAGCCATCTGCATCTATTTAAGGTGGATGTGTGAGGGAATATGAAGCGGTGCATTCAATATCGTCACTGTCGATGAAAAGGAATGAATGGGTAATTCAATCAATCAGCATGGGGAACGAAATCGTGCATTAACTGGCAACCTATATTTAGCTTGGGGAGTTACGGTGTGGGGCAGAAAATCAGGGGGTGCTGAGTTTAAGGCTCGTGCTATGCGCAGTTGGATATGGTACATGTGGGTAAAATTTCTCGCACAGTGCAAGTGCACAATAAGCATGGAAGGAGTGAGGGGGGGGGGCAATTTCGATAGGATGAGTGTAGAGTGTTGACAGGTTAAGGCTTCCTATCGAAGTCGCACAAGTATGGGGTTGGCATTTGAATGTTCTCGATAGGTTTAATCCTTCCTATCGAACAGAATAAACATGCATTCGATAGGCTGGGGTGGCCGCTTGCGATAGGTCGGTGTCCTGTCGAACGGGGGGTGGATAAAACATTCACTTTGTTAGGATGCTGATGGGTGAGAACAACCTTTCGATAGGTGGGGTATTACATTTATCATTCTTGTCGATAGGTTCCCGAAAAGAGTTCAGAACCTATAGCAAAGTTGTTCTCACCTATCGGGAGGTCTCAGCACCTATCGAAATCCTCACCAATCCTATCGACATCAGCAGCTGACCTAGCGAAAGGTCCGAATGACCTATCGAGAGGTTCAGTGAGCTCAATAACATGGCTGTGTGTGTAGAGCATTTAGTCTTAGCACCCAGGAACTGCTCCGCTGCGCTACAAGTTAGCAAATTGGCCTCTGACCTTATGCCTTTGATTTCTAGACTACGGGCGATATTAAAACGAAGCTTGAACTTGACATGGCCATTTTATTGCAAAGAATATTGTTGGAAAGAATTGAGGCATAAATCAAATATAATACATATGATAAAATCGAAGTTAGGTATTAACCTGGAGGATCCGGAAGATCAATGGTTTCTTCAGGCTCACAAATGTTGTCAACGTAAAGTTTCAGCCTCTGACCATTGACCTTAAGGGTTCTGCCATCTGTAGGATGCATGACATCGACAGCTTTAGATGGGGAAACATGTACCACTGTGAAAGGTCCATCCCATCGGGACTGTAGCTTCCCTGGAAAGAATTCATTCTGGAGTTGAACAACCATACCTTGTCATTGGGCTTAAACTCTTTGTGGAGCAAATGTCTATCATGGAAGGCTTTGGTCCTCTCCTTGTAACTCCAGGCATTTGCATAAGCTTCTAGTTGCAGTTCATCTAACTCGGATAACTGGAGTTTCCTGTGAATACCAGCTGAGTGTAAGTCGGAGTTTACTGATTTAATGGTCCAATACGCTTTGTGTTGCAATTCAACAGGCAAGTGACATGCCTTGCCATATACTAGTCTGAATGGGGACATGCCTATGGGGGTTTTATAGGCTGTTCTATAAGCCCATAAGGCATCAGTCAACTTGTTGGACCAATCTCTTCTGTCGGTTCTCACAGTCTTCTCGAGAATATGTTTGATTTCCCTGTTGGAAATCTCTACCTGCCCACTAGTTTGAGGGTGGTATGGAGTGGCTACTCTGTGGGTAACATAGTATCTTTCCATCAGTTTGTCAAAAGGTTTATTATAGAAGTGGCTTCCCCCATCACTAATAATAGCTTTAGGAAAGCCAAATCTTGAGAAGATGTCTTTCAGGAATTGAATGACAACTTTGTGATCATTTGTTCTTGTAGCTATGGCTTTTACCCATTTGGATACGTAATCAACAGCGACAAGGATGAAATTGTATCCAGCAGATGGGGGAAAAGGTCCCATGAAGTCGATTCTCCAAATATCAAATAGTTCAATAACAAGTATAGGTTGCAAGGGCATAGAGTTTCTCCTTATAATACTGCCCATTTGCTAGAATCAATGACAAGCTTTACAATGTTGTCAGGCATCCTTGAATAGGGTAGGCCAGTAGAAACCACTTTGAAGAACCTTGGCCACAACCTTGTTACCACTGAAGTGGCCCTCGCAAGCTTGTTCATGACACATGATTAGAATGTTTTGAAACTTAATTTCAGGTACACAACGTCTGATCACCTGGTCTGCACAATGCTTAAATAGATAAGGGTCCTCCCACATGTAATACCGAATCTGTGCAAAGAACAGATTTTTGTCATCCTTGGTCCAATGTGGAGGGATCCTACCGACAGCAAGGTAATTGACAATATTGGCAAACCAAGGCATACTCATCTGGACAGTCAGAAGCTACTCATCTGGGAAGGAGTCATTGATGGGCAAGCTTTCTATGTCAGTTGTTAGGATCCTTGACAGATGATCAGTCACCACATTCTCAACTCCCTTCTTGTCCTTAATCTTTAAATTGGATTCCTGCAAGAGAAGAATCCATCTGATTAGTCGTGCTTTAGATCTATGATCAAAACTTAGATCTATCAATTTCTAAACATGCCTCCCCGACAGTGGCGCCAAAAACATGTTGAAGTGTTTGCCTTCCCTCAAATGAGGGTCTAAAATCATCAATAAAATTTGGCATAACACACTCTCACAGACTTGCAAGTAATCAGGGTCTGTTGTAGCAAGTTTTACAAAGATGGTGAGTAAGGGAATGCCCACAGGGAGGTTGGTTTAAAAATATGATAAATCTCCAGATCTATATTAGATCTGACACCCTAACTAGTACTACATTTGCTAAAAGACAGGAGAGAGATTGAAAATGGATTTTTACTTAAGCTAAGCGAAAATTAAACATAGACTAACTTGGATCGAGTATAGGATCTTAGATCTTACAGGGGAAAGAGGTAAAAAATAGAAAATGGAGAAGAGTAGCTTGGAGATTGGTTTTCACTGAAATCAAATTCAATCAATTGTGCTACTGAGATTCAGAGCACACAATTCCCTCAACTGGCTATAAGCACAGCTGCAGGGTATAAACTCTACCTCAAATCGCAGGATCCACCTGGTCTTAAGGCTATGATCTATCCACTTTAATGGTCACAGTGTCCTATAGACTTTATCGAATTCAAGGATTTGCAGCAGACGAATCCAATTGGAGCCTGAGCTTGGACTAATCTTAAGGTTATGATCTGTCCACTTTAATTGTCACATACCATCCTAGGGATCTCCTCCAAAGCGAAGGCCTCCATTAGAACAATTAAAACCACTACAAATGTTGCAGTTCCTAGGTCACAGACTCAAGGAATCACAGGAGTATCAGATCCAGGGAGATCAGGTGGTATCCAAGAGGCCTACCAGTTAGGTGGGTGAGCTGATCTACAGACTCCTCTACACAAATCCGATCGATCACCAAATGGAATCAAAGGAACTTTAGATCTAATTAAAGCATTAAAAACAACATTAACATTGCAATCAACGTCACTCTACAATAGAAATACTCTCAGATCTGTAGTCTGTACAGCTAGGAACCTACAATAGCACTCTTAACCTTACCCAACTACAGATCTAACCTCTCTCCTCGCTACTCCAAGGGAATTAGCCAACCATATTTCGGCTAAAGGAGGGAAAATAGGATTTCTCTACAAGCGCTAATCTCTAGAATTTGGCTCAGATCTCGATCCCCCACAATTGCAATTGGGGGTCTCTATATATAGCTTTCTCCTCTATTTTTCCTGCCAAAAATCCCTTCTAGAAGGTCGTCAGAGTTTGTTAGAGTTCTGTTAGAGCACGTGGGTCAGTTAGGGTTTCTTAGGGCATCTTTTAGAACCGTCGTGCCGGTCACCAAGTGCCTCGGGTTGCGTGCAGCGGGTCACCAATTCACAACGTGTGCACAGCTAAATTTTTGAGAAGTTCTGCACACGATTTTGACAGGTTTAGGAAGCTTTCGACAGGTTCAAATAGAGATTTTTGGTCCTTTCGATAGGTTCTCAGATCTCTTCGATAGGTTTCGATAGGATGAGCCTTCTCTTAGAGTTCCAGCATTCTCAGTCCTTGGTCTGGAGTATTTCGACAGGTTGGAGGGACTCTTCGACAAGTTGGAGACCCATTTCGACAGGTTTCGCTTTACATGCTATCATTTCGATAGGGTTGCTCTCCCTCCTATCGACAGGCTCAAGTATCCTTCGAGAGGTTCTGTCCAACATCTTCATCTCGATAAGTTTTAAGAAACCATTCGATAGGTTCCCTTGACACCTCAGGCGGGTTTTCGATAGGATGGTTTCTTCTTTCCTTTCAGCTGCTCGATAGGTTCTGAGATCCTATCGAGCTCCTCAATCCACACGAATTCATCCTTCTTTTGTATTCAGATCCTGTCGAAACTTCTTTAACTGTACGAACTCTTCCTTTCTTTGCTTTCAGCTCCTATCGAAGTCTTCAGGAGACCAATCGATAGGATGTTTTAAGCATGTTTTCACTTCCTTCGCCTTGCCCTGTTGCAGCCACGCGCTTCCAAGGGTCCAGTGATGTGCTACCCTTTGGTGTGCTGTTGCTGGGATTGTCCTGTGCTGAGAGATAGCTCCTTTTTGGGCATTCTTGAGTGGTTTTCTACATTAGTGTCCTCTTTCATTGCTGTCTACAAAATGCACTTGACAGAAGCTTATTAGTGTGCTCACAGGTCTATCAATGGTCAGGTTAAAGGGTGAAAAGTGGCATTTTTCACTACTTAACACCTCTCCAAACCGAAATAGGTCTCCTTCCTAGGGTTCCCTTGGATCGATTCCAAGCGTGCTTTATTGCCGGTGTTCGCTCGCGCCAATTAAACACCCGCTCTACGCCGGATCAAGGACCTAATTTTATTTTTTTTTAAAGTAATTACTTTAAACTTATTCTCTTATTATTTTTCTTGAAATCTTTTGCAATGTGTTTATGAATCTTGCTTTCTTAGATGAAAAATGGGTTATTTCTCTTGTAAGCATGATTATTGATGATGGGTTTGATATTTATTCCATGAATGATGCCCTATTTTTTCTTTTTTTATGGGTTTAATTAGGACATATATCCATTTTTTTTCTTTTTGTTTTTATTTGTGCACATAAAGAAAGAAATTTTTGTGTATATAATTTTAGTTTTTATTTTTGCACATAAAGAAAGGATTTTTTTTGTGTAAATAAATATATATTTATTATTATTATTATTTATTTTTGCACATAAAGAAAAGATTTTTTTATTTTTAATTTTGTAAAAAAGAAGGAAATTTTTTATTATTTATTTTGGTTTTATTTTTTGGAAAAAAAGAGAGGGGATTAGCATACTTACCCTCCCTTCACCTATAGCACAATGGTTTCCTAACATTTGATCACACCTGTCATGATTGCTCGTATTTGCCCTAGAATGTCGAGCAAAGAAGAATATGCGCAAGAGGAAGAACAAGAAAAGGAGCCAGAAATTGTCTATGGTCCCTGGGGAGAACAATTCTTTGTGGTGGAGCGCCTTGTCGGCTCTTGGTACGAAATACAGGGTGAGGTCGCCCATGCTGGCCTCCTCCATCAGCAGTATATTCATATCTCCAATTTCGGTATTGTCGGCAAGGTAAAGGGAATTTTTTTTTTGTGCGATCTTGTTGTGTTTCCGTGATTTGATGCCTCTTTTACCTTGGTGCAGGACTTGCCCCATATCGTGTTTCGGGGAGGTTGGATGGACTTTTAGCATTTTTATTACTATCTCCCACCGATCGTTAAGTTCTTGCTTGGACATGCCAGCTTTGGAGAGTTCCTTTCATGCCCTGCCATGCGAGCTAATGCGGCCTATATGAGGGCCCTTATTGAGCGTTTCCATTTAGAGACCATGACCTTTCACATGGCCACGACCCAGATGACGCTGACTCCCATAGATTGGGCCATGATTACGGGGATCCAGATAGCGGGGTTATGGAGGCCAAACTTGCAATGCCTGATCGGGATGAGATCATTCGATTGATAGGGGTTTATCCCCCCTCCACAAGTCTGCATGGTACTGAGGTCAAAATGTCATGGTTGTTTGATCTTTTTTAGATGAATATTGGCCCCAGCACGCGGTTATGTTGGCCTGCATCTTGCTTCCCTACATACTAGGCAAGACCCTTATCTCAAATGTCAGTGACGGATAGGTCTCCCTACCCTTGCTCAGCCCCATGGACAATTGGAATGACGTGCACAGAAATGACTGGGGCAGGGCCGGCTACGCTGCATTGATGTCCAACCTAGTCCAAGTCTCTGTTGGCAATGCAAAGTCCATCATCGGCTTTTAGCCTGCTATGGAGGTAACCTTTGAGTCTTTTGCTTTCCTCAGTTTATTTGGATGATCATTCTCTGCTTCTGACCCGGCTCTTATGCACTACTCTTGTCAGGCGTGGGGGTATTTACACTTTTAGCTTGGCCGCCTCGTTCTTCATTCTGACATATACACTTATGCACTTTTGAGTAATTAGAATACGCATCGCCGCAGGGATGTTGGCATGAAACACCTGGAGATGGGCCTGAGGTCCCAATTCGACCTGCTGATACCGGAGCCGGTAAGGCTATTTTTCCCCTTTTTTCATTTCCGAGCTTCTCCTTTATATTGTGTTGCATGTTTTACTGATTGGACACTCCTTGATTTGGGTAGATTATATATGACCCCTACATTGGTTCTCTTTATTGGGGTCGAGGTGCCATAGGTCCATCTCGCCTCTTCATCGACAGTCCCGTCATCTTTTTCTATGGGGCCTAGGCAAGGGCTTATAACCTGGGGGAGCAGGTACTTTATCAGTGTCGGGACTATCCTGCCATGCCCTCGACTCCTCCTGCAGATATCATGGCACTCGTGGGTAGTATAGAGGAGCTCACTGCCAGATTCCTTTAAAACGGGGTCCCTATTGATTCCTTCTTGATGCCCAGGGACTATCAGATGTGGTATGAGTCTTTGCCTTATCTGTCTCTTCTCCCACACTTTGTTCCTGGCACAAACTTCTTAGGTTTGGGTAGCCCACACTCTCAGGTAGTTCTTCTTTCTCTTTTAGATTGGTTCCCTGTGGCTTTGGTTGATTTATGATCTCGACTAATGGAAATCCTATTTCTTTTCATAGTTTGAGTAGGGAGGTGATTCTGATGATGATGATGGGGCGGCGGTTGCTGTTGATGTTACGGGAGCTGGTTCCTCAGGTGCCTCTGGTGTCGGCATCTCTTGTAGTTCGACTGTGGAGGTCCAAGGGATCTTCAGGCGCTTCAACGATGCTTTCCTTGGTGGTTTATGTAAGGCCGTAGAGGAGCGGGCCCGCATATATATTGACGCAATTCGGATCCCTCCTCCTGAATTGGTTCTTGGGGTAAGTAAGTTTTCTCCTTCTGCATGCTTGTTTCCTAAAAAAATGCATGTGTTGGCGTCTGTAACTGAATATCTCTTTCCTTTTTGTGTAGGACTATGAGTCGGCGGTGAACCAGGCAGAGTATTACCACAATATTGTCGACCTTCGGGAAGTGGAAGTGGTGAGTATCATTCTGACCGTTCTTTGATTATTGCCTTGCCATTTATCTTCCAACTGATCTTATTGGTTGTTGTCTTTCAATGCGCCTGTGAAAAGGAGTCGCGCTCCTTGCTCAGCAGTCTTTCTTAGGCATGGACCCGGGTAGGAGACGTTCGGACCTATCAAAGCTCTTCACGTCAGCAAAAGAAATCGAAGGGCACCACCAAGGATTAGGCTTAACTTTTGGTTTTGAACTTTAAACACTTTGGGACATATTCTTTTTGGGATTTTGAACAATTTGTAATGGATGATGTGATGCTTTGTTCACTTTCTTTTGGATGGTTTTTCAAATTCTTTGGAATATTAGTGCTTTTTCCCTTCTTATCGCATGCACTGCTTCCCTTGTATTGTATCTGATTACTTAAAAGATGGGTTTGATTTTGGCAAAAAAGAGGGCCTCCTAGGCTACCTGCTTTGTTCGATGTTTTATTCACCTTTGATGTGGATTTTTCCTGCACAAATAAATGCTTATATAAGTTAGGTGCAACAAAAAAAAAATTGTTATGTGATCACAGCATGAAGCATAGGTGAACTGGCTAGGGGGTTCAAGCAAAGACCAAAAATTCCCCTTCAAAACCCCACTTTTGCTATAGGGGGCCAAATTGGTCTGGCGCATGTATTACATGCGCATGGCCAATTCCTAGACAAAATGCACTCCTTGGGGCAGTGGGCCCTTTTAAGCCTGAGAATAGCCCTTTTTCATTCTCTTATCATTTTGTCTTGACTGTTTCTATTGCTTTTCTCTCCTTTCCTTCCCAAGAGTGGGTCCATCATCCTACATTGAATGTTTATATTTATTAAAAATCCTTGTATGTCAATGGACCCGCTTTCCAACCCTCTCTTACATGGAGGGCCCAGAACCAATTTACTCCCCTCCTTGGGCCTAGGGCCCCATTTTCTCAAAATTTGGCTTGGGAGCTTGAACGAGAGTGAGCTCATTGATTTAGATCAGCTCGGATTGTCGTGCCTCTCGCCCTTCCTTGAGGTTCCTCCACGGTGGGACCTACTTCATGCGGCAACCTCCTTTTTGGATGTAAATGTCCATGTGTTCCATTTTGGGAAGCGAGAACTATCTCCCACACTTGAAGAGCTCTTCAATTTGTTAGGCTTGAAACTCCACAGAGGCCTTGCAAGAGTTGTGCCGAAGCCAGGCTATGCTAAAGTCGTCCACCTCACTCTGGGTTTCAAGAAATCTGAATATAAGAAAAGTCTCATTGGAGGGCCCACCAGGTGTTCAATAAAATTCCTAAGAGAACTTTTTGGTGACGAAAGCCTTCAAAAATTGCAAGTCTGGAACGTGTTCAATGTGAAAGCCTTTGCTCTAGGTCTCATTTATGAAATTATTTTCTTCACTGGGGGAGAGAGTTTCTCTTATGCTCTCTGTGATGTTTTGACAGAATTAGAGGCTGCCGGTCAGTGATGCATCTGGTCTTAGCCGCAACATTTATCATTGTCTTAACGCTTTTGCTCTGGGCAAGGTGGGGTGCCTCAAGGGATGTCCACTTCTGCTCTAGGTCTGGCTAGGATAGCATCTTGTCGTTTTGGGACCAGTGCCTCACTTCTATATCGTTCGTGGTGAGGTGGTTCAATGCTTTTTGGGCAGGTGCCACATGCTTCCACAGGGAGATATGTCAAAGTTGAAGCTTTGGCTGATCGATGCAGAGCTGGTATGGAGACTTCTTAGGTTAGATCGGACCTTCCTAGTGGTTCGCTCTTGAGACCATGAGGTCATCACCCTCCTTAGATTGACTGGCAGTACCTTCTACTTCCCATTTTGGGTGTTGCGTCAATCCGACTGCTCTCAGTAGGTGCCTTGCGGGATGAAACCCCCATTATGTGATTTGATCTTTTCTCAGGGGTCCTCTGGAGACATGGATCAGATTGTTGCTCTCTGAGAGACGCATCAGTCGACGCTTATGTGCGGCTTAGAGCAAGGGAGTTTAGTTGTGTCCTCCCCAGAGTACGAGGCATGGTTGTTATCCAAGCAGCCTACTATTGATCATCTGGATCAGGCAGAGAGCGACGATGTGGAAGAGCCTTGGCCGAAGGAGTCGACGCTTCAAGCCCATATTAAGTTGCTAGTGGACGAGAAACGCATTCTGCATGAACATTCAAAAAAATAAAAGATTAGTGCAGAAAACTGAGGGATACTTCTCCTTGACTGACTCCATTGTGAAGGACATTAGGTATGAGTACTCCCCTTTACCTGATTCTCCACAGCCTTCTCACTTCTAGCATGCTTCCACATCTCCTTTCCAGCTCATTTTACCCATTCCACCTACTACCTAAGCCCAAATCATACTAAAGGCCTCTTCCTAGATTCTTACCCTTCTCACCACCATCCTAGCCCAGCTTCAAACCAACACAGCAAACCAAGCTGCTATGGCCACTTGTCTTCAGGCTATTTAGTCTACTCTCATTCCATCTACCTCAACCTCCCACCCCCTTCCATTTCCCACTCCTACACCTACTCCACCTCCTTCCCCACAGTTTTCCCCTGTAGTACTAGTTACCCATGCTGTGGTGGAACAACCTAGCCCTACCCCTTCCACCAGAGAGTGCTCCATTCAAACTGCCTTTGAGGAAGCAACTCTACCTTCTCTACCTTTTACCTATCCTTCCTCCCCACCTGAGTATATTGTTGTGTAGGAGGAGCTGCCATCGACCCTCATTGTACCATCACCACCACTTTCTGAGATGCCCATCAGTCCCTCCTCCATGGATGACCCTCACCATTGGGCCAATATCCCATATGGCACCAACACCTTATCATCTCTGCCATCCCTCACCAAAGCTATTGAGACCAACCCTTATGTCAAGGAGGATGTTAAATTTCTAGTGGATGCAATCATGGTTTTACTGCAGCAAGCACATCAGGAAGAAATTGACCCTATTTTAAAGGCCCATAGGAAAGAGGAATGGAAGTTATGAAAGATGGTCCTCAACTCCCTCGACCTGTACAAGACTTATAGGACCAAATCTGACATGGTTGCAAGACTGGTAGAGACCCTCTCCCTATACTCTGGCCTGGGTCCCTCAGCATCCAAAGCACTTTCCATCAGGGAGCCCACCATGTCCCAAGGCAGTACCAGACCTCATAAGCTAGTTGCAAAAAGAACTAAGGAAGGTGCTAGTAGCACTGAGAAGCTGAAGAAGAAAGAAAATCTCAAGGAGTATGACAAGGTTGCTGTATAGAAAGGATGGGAGCCAATGACCATATCTAGCTCTGATTCATATTAGGATTTAGTTGTAATTAGTTTGTATATAGGGTTTTTACTGCACATGTTTTTGCTACATTTAGTTTACCTGCTTCTTTTGTAATTTATTATGTTTAATACAATGTTTGTTTTGTTTCATCTCTGTTTCTTGCTTTCCTGTTAGTTTACATTTGTTTTACTTTGTTCCTTATGCTTCAATTGTTTCTGTTCACCATGCTATTCCCTTCTGTTATTCTTCCAATGCAGTGAGGACACTGTTCCTCATAGGTTTGGGGGTGTGCAGGTATGCCAATGGAATAGTTAATGTTAGTGCAACTTTGTTAAATAAAATTTATGAAAATAAAGTGATTTCCCACATGATTTTTTTGAAAAAGAGGATATTAAAAACTTTTTAAAACTGAAATGTGTTGTAGTCCTAACATTTTTCATAAAGTAAATGTCAAGAATTGTCCAAAAATTGATGCTTAGTGAACCTGAAAAGAGAGAAAATTGTGAGAATATACCCCAAAAATTTGATGGAAGGCCATACCCAGTGAGAATTGGGCCAAAATTATTTTTTTCTTTGAAGAGTGTTTTGGCAATTTTTCTGCTCTAAGGACTGAGGGAATATACCTTTGCTCACTAGAAGTTAGGCAAATCAAAGTTAAAACAGCTTGACAACATTCATGGCATTGAGGATATGATGTGAGGCCATCCTTTGGACAGTTTCAACTTAAAATTACCCACCTTTGAACTGCCCATGATACACACCATTTTGAGCCTTGAAAATCCAAGTTTTTCTTTGATAAAAAAACTAGAAAGTTTGAACCCAAAACTCAGTGACCTGATACAGCTTGACCCCATCCTAAGATTTCAGAAGGTGAGGGTGAAGGAGTTAAAGAAGGTAGAGTTGGTTTGACAATTGGTGGAAGGAGAAGAGATCCCACTTGATGGCAACTGTGTATCGAATGCATAGATGTGGCATTCCAGCCCATAAAATGAAAAATGGAGAAAAATACAAAAGAGAAGCATACAAAAAGATAAAGAAAAGGAAAAAACAGAAAAGCAAAATAAAACAGTGAGAATGAGAAGTCATTTCATTGAAAGATTGAAAAGAGGATTAGAAACTGATCACTTCAAATCTGAAAATTGAAGAAGTAGATGGAATTGTGTTGAAATGAAGAAGGTGTGTGCACCACCTCCCTACCTTACTGATTTTTCAATTTTGAATCTCATTCTACCCTTTCATTCTTTATAAACCTCACCCATAAGCTACATTACAACCCAATAAAAAGTCCTTACTGATCTAAAATGGATTGAGCTGTCATGTCGAGATAAGGATTTGTGTAATCTATGGTGAAAAGAGTTAGAAAATTTCATAAATTAGAGCATTGCCTATGCTCATGCTTGCAATCCTATTTGAGGGCTGTAACTGCTCTTTAGCTATGTAAAATGATACATCCTTCTATTTTTATTGTGAGTGACAGCCTTGGTGAGACTTGGGTCTGAAATTAAGTTTGTTTGGGGCATTATCAAAACAGAATTCTTGAATGAAAGGTGAACTATGCATTAATTTTCATATAAAATGCCTTGACATGAGCTGATTGATTGTGAAGGAATGATAGCAGAATTTCAGTTTTAAACTGCTATTTTTCTGCTGAGAAACCTCTAAAATTAAATAAACAAGGTGTGGAATGAATTTTATTTTGCTTAAATTTTGTTTTAACATGTTGCATTGATATTAACCGATTCATTGGAGAAGTTTGTGGGTACCTTCACTGAAAACCCTCAGGAGACTCCACTCCTCTACT
Organism: Chloranthus sessilifolius; assembly: GCA_021018995.1. Taxonomy (NCBI): domain Eukaryota; kingdom Viridiplantae; phylum Streptophyta; class Magnoliopsida; order Chloranthales; family Chloranthaceae; genus Chloranthus; species Chloranthus sessilifolius. Next base: position 15,574,096 of record CM037595.1, on the reverse strand, counting down.
AGGGACCACCTAGTGGTTTAAAAGGCTTGATGCATATGCTAAATGCATCTGTACTCCCTACAGAAGTATCATTTTTCATTTTCAATACTTGTTTTTAATTTCTCCATTGCTCAAGGACCAACAAAGCTAAGGTTTGGGGGTGTGTTAATTAGTGAAAAATATCATTTTTCACCTCCTAACCTGACCTTTGATGAACCTTTGAGTAGACTAATAAGGTGTTTTGAGTGTGTTTTATAGATAAGCAATAAATTGCAGTCGTAGTACAGACATCCATCTAAAAATACCAAAGAAGCAAACTGCTGCTCAACGTGTGATCATGCTGCCCAAAGGCCAACCAATCAAACATTCACAGAGCCTCAGAGCTCAATGGGAAATGACATGTGACCACATGGGCACACCTGGAAGCAAGAGCAGCTGCAGTGAATGAAGGTTGAACCCCTCAAGAGGTGCTGAATGTTGGACAGATGAAGAACAACACCCCAAAGCAGTGAGCCAGCTATGGAAACAAAGGATATAACCTGTCGAGAGGTTAATTCGACCTGTCGATAGGTTTGGATGCTTAGAATGAAGCTGTCGAGAACTTCCCAGTGCCTATCGAGAATTGTATGCTTACTTGTCGACAAGTTCTGGAGGTGTATTCCAAGATGTCAAGAGATTCAATTGAACCTATCGAGCAATGCAAGGCAACATATTGATAACTTACCTAAAGCTGCACTCATTGACACGAGGTTGAATCAACTTGTCAAAAGGTAGAAGAGATCCAGTCAAAAGCTCAACTAGAGCCTTACAAGAAGTCGATAGGATGTTCTATAAGATGTCGAGAGGATGAATGGAGATTGGACAGAAGTTGAGAATTTCTGTCAACCTGTCGAGAATTCTCAAATCCTGTCGAAAGCCACATGCAACCTGTCGAATGAAAGGGCAATTAGACTTAGAACCTATCGAGAGGTTCCCTGGACCTCTCGACACTCAAATTTAGAACTTCTCAGTTCCTTTCATAGAAGTTGCCAACTTCAGTACTTTGTACACACACTCTAAGGCATGCCAGCATCCCCTGGGGGTACTTTGGGAAGTCAAATGGGCACGAATGGGAACTCTAACCACTTCACATGCACTTTCCCAATTTGGACCAATTGTTAGAGAGCTTCTAGAAGAGAAATCAACCACATTACCAGCTGAGAATAACTGAATTATTCTCTTGATCTCTGATTGGTTGAAACAGATCTGAGGACATAGGAGAAGAGTATAAAAGCCTAAAAAATTTACAGAGCTAACTATCCAGAAATTGAGAAAACTAGAGCCAAATTAGGATTTTCCATTTCCCTCCATAAATTCCTTCCCTCTTTCTTCTTCCCCCATTCTCTCCTTAGCTAATTATGGTTGGCTAAACCCCTTTAGCAGCTAGGGTGAGGTTGAGAGATATAAATTGAGAGGTTTAAAGATTTGTAGGAGGATTAGATGTTGCACAGATTACAGATCTGAGCACAATTGGACTGTAAGTTGTATTGATTCAGTCATTGTTGAATGTAAAGTTAATTTAGATCCATAAATCTCTTGTTTGTCATCTGATTTCCCTAGATCTAATATCCCTGTGGATGCCTGAGCTTGTAGCCTTGCATCCACAGCACCTACAATAGTTTACCTATTCTAATTAAGATCTTTGAAGAAGAGGAGTCTCTGGGATGATCTGTGACCATTCAAATGGATAGATCGTAGCCTTAGGATTACTCCAATTCTCTGGTCTAGGTTAGATTCTTATACTTTGCATCTGAGCTTGTAGCTAGATGAAGGATTGTTGTAAACCCTCTCCTCTTTCCTATTTTGGCTTTGTTTTAAATTAGGATAGGCTAGAGTGCCAGATCTATTGGAGATAGATTTACCCCATTTTAAAGCACATTTCCTTGTGGACCTATCCTTACTTATCCCTTAAAGCTTGCTGCAACAGCCCTGGTTCTTGCAGGACTGGTTGCTTACCTTGATCCCATATCTTTGTACTTTATCCTCTTAATTTGATGTTTTAACCCTTTAATAGTTATTAGGTAAGCAAATCAACGGCCGCCTCCAGAGTTTTGGGGCACAGACACCCAATTACGTATCTGCGATGTTGCTCCTTTACCTTTTTAGATGGAGGAGGCTTCTTGATGGGATTCTTCAGAGTCAGCCTCCATCATGCCGATCATGGATTCGCTTGAGATTCTGTCCTCTAACATCAGCAGAGTCTTGTGGTGATTTACTATAGGGGGATTGTGCAGGTATGGGAGACTCTTCCTTAAAAAGGGACAGAGCGGCCAGGTCTATCTCTAGGTTTGGAGGGATGATCTAAGGATTGGTAAGGTGGACAGGGGGTGCTAGTTTGTGCGAGGTTAACTGCGTTGCCCCATTTCAATCTATTTTTATGATCCTATGCTCACAAAGGAGTTTCGAATGTGAGGTCTGGGATAGGGCTTCTCTTCCAAATTGATTCCTTGAGCTCTAACAGCCGCTGTGGCTTGAGCTTTCTCTTTGGCCTCTCAGACCTCTTCTTCTGTGGGCTTGTACCCTAACCCAAATCGAACTTCTATCCACCTTTTGCCTTGACTAGCTCTCTCTTGCCTTGCAAATGGGGACCCAATCCCTTGCCTTTCTGATAGCCCCACTTTTGGAGCATGGCCACTGCCGCTATCATTCCGCCTCCAATTTTTGGAGTGATGCTTTTTAGGGGACTTTCCAGGGGATCCAGGACTACTGCTGATACCTTGTATTTAAAACTGTGGAGGTCGGTATCCTCAGCTGGATGTGGCACATTCATCACTTTTGGGTTCTCAATGCTGTGGGTGGCCTTTTCCTTCTCATCATGTCTCTCACCTATGATGATGATAATTTCTTGCCCGGACACAAACTTGAGCTTCTAATGTAGCGTTGACGGTATTGCCCCAACTTCATGCAACCAAGGTCACCCTAATAACAAATTGAAGGAGGATTTGATGTCCATTACTTGAAATAGTATGGAGAAGGTCATTGGCCCAATTACTAGCTTAAGATCAACTTCTCCCATTATTTCTCTTCTCGTATTATCAAAACCTCTGGCGCTGGTTCTTGTTGCCCTCAACATGCATGAATCTACCCCTATTTTGGTGGCAGTTCTTAGAGGGCATACATTCAGAGCAGACCCATTATTAATTAATACCAAGGAGATTATCGTGTTTCTGAATTCCACAGTGATGTTGAGGGATTTGGAATGACTATTTCCCTCTTTCGATAAATCAGCATCAGAAAATGAGATGGCATTGGGGGCCATCACCTGCCTAATTATCTGCCTGACTTCATCTGGGCTTACTTGTAAAGACACATGTGAATTCTTTAACGCCCCCATTAGTGCTTGAAAATGAAGTGGGGATGTCATCAATAGGTCCCAGACCGTGATGTGGGCTGGCATCCTGCTCAGCTGGGTCTCGAGTATGTGCTCACGGCTCATCCTTTCAAATGGGTTTACGACCATAGAATCTTTCTTCCCCTCTGGTTAGGCTAGCACTAGCGCCAAGGTGTCTGGCTGGTTGGATATCTTCCCAGATCTGGTGACAAAATCAACTGCCCTTCCCTGTTGTTGCTAGCATTGATGTATGTCTGTTCATAGCTGAGCGGAACCTGATAAGGATTGTAAGTCAATCCTGAGATCTTGAACGAGGAAGAGGTGGGTACTAGGGACATTAGTGCTGAGGGGTTGTTGGAATGGGTGGGTATCACGTGGTTAACTTCTACAAGGGCAGAGAAGGTGGGCCAAATAGGGTTGGCGGGGACCGTGGATGACAGAATTGGGGTGATGTGACGGGGGTGGGCCATTGACAATTGATGGGTGTCGGAGGGGGATGGGGAACATAATTAGCCATCGGGTAACTAGTGGAGGATGCAGCGTATGGTTGGTAGGAGTTGATTTGTACATAATTAATGAGAGTTAGTGCCGAAAAACATACCCTAAGATCTAATGGTTCTATTTGTGGTGCGGGATTGGGAATGTAATCTGCCAGATTCAGAGGTGCAATCACCCTAATATTCCTATCTTCCTAGTCTCTCTGTAATGGTGCCATAAAATTCTCCCGATCGCAGATGTAATCTGTCATGTCAAACTCTAACTCTTTATCATCCTCTTTACCATGTCGATAATGGGTCTTGGACCTGCCCCTCTAGGAAGGTGTGGGGGTAGCGATACCTTGGCATGTTGGGTGGCTTGGGGAAGTGCCGGAGGGATGATTTTATCAGCCTTTATCAAATCTTTGATTGCGTGCTTCAATGGGAAGCAGCAATCAATTGGGTGACCCTGCCCTTGGTGAAAGTTACAATGGGTGTTGGGGTCATAGTTCCTTAGGGTGGGATTTGGTGGAGGTCGTGGTTGAAGTACTATGACCAAACCTTTTCCTAATAATAAGGGCAACAAAACATTCAGCGATTGTCCCAATGGTGTGAAAACTCGATCAAAGCGAGCCTTTCTCTATTTCAGGGTCATCTGTGCCCCTTGCCCATTCCTAGCTCTCTGTATTGGCTCGCTTCTGGTTGGAGCTAGTTGTGCAGCTTTAAATTAAAATCGGACTATAGTGGTGTTGGGCCTGGTATTTGTGACATTCTGCACATCTGTGCTAACTCTTCTATCATTCCTTTGCTCTGAGAATTTGCTGACCCCGCCAGCCCCACTGGATACATTTGTGCTCAATCCTCCTTCCCTGATAGTGTCCTCGTAACGATTAGCATTCCTTACCAAATCAGCAAAGCTAGATTGTTGTTAGTAAACGAGGAAGTATGAGATGACTGGCAAGGTATTTTTCGAGATCATCTTGATCTACTCATCATCAGGTATTCGATTTCTCACCTTAGCTGCCAATGCTCTTTAATGCCCAAGGTAATCGCTGAAGGTTTCATTAGGGTTTTGTTTTAATCAGGCCAAATCTGACTTGCGAGGCTCGATGTCTATATTGTAGACATATTGTTCTAGAAATAGATGAGTTAGATCCTTCCGTGTCTTTATCATGGATGATTCTAGGGATGTGAACCACCTCAGGGTCGGGTCCGTTAGACTTTTTTGAAAGACCTTTATAAGTAGGTGCCCGTCCCCCCAAATTGGCACATGTCTCCACAGTAGGACTTGAGGTGTGCGATGGGGTTGCCCGTGCCGTTATATTTATCAAAGACCGACATTTTGAATTTTAGGGGCAAGGGGACTTCTGCAAATAAGCACAAGTCCGAGAAATCTGTGGCGTTGATTTCGGCTCCACACATCTTTAACAACTGCTTCTGGATTTTCTCCATTACTCTTTCAACTGCTCAGACTCTTTAGACAGCTAGGCAATTTTTTCAACGGTCGGCCTTGATTCACTTTATGCTACTGGGGGGTTGGTGATTATTTGTGGGGGATTGATGCTGGCAAATGCCCCAGTGTAAGCCTCGCTATTTCTGATCTCATCTTCCTCTTATTGTGGGTCTATATATGGTGCAGTGAGGGGAGATTTTCTTGTTGGTGTTGACTGGGTTGGATAGGTTCCAGGTGGGACCATTGGAGGGGAAAATTTTGTGGAGTGATGGGATGGGAATGGTTGGAGATGGCCTTGGGGTGTATGAGGATGGGGGAATTGGTGAAGGGTATGTGCCAGGTTCCCGCCTGGGGCAGGGTGTGAGGTTTGTGTGTGAGGGAGATATTGAAGGAATTGTGGAGGGTATGGGTATGTGAACCCAAAGTTTGTGCCTTGCCGGGCTTGAGTATTGGATGAGGGATTTGGAGGGGTTTGGTCCATAAGGCCTTGGGAAATTTGGCCCATTGGGCTTTAGGCCCTAGTAGGTCTTGCCCATGGGCCTTGATAGGTCTGGCCCATTGGGCCTTGGGTGGGTATGGGCTGTTGGGTGGTTTGGGCCATTGGGTTTTGGTAGGTATGGGCTATTGGGCCTTGGTGCCCACTCACATGACTCCATGGTTGGTGGGGGTCTTGAGTGGTATGAATGATGGGGGATTGATTGGTGTTTTAGGGAAAAGAGGCATGAAGACTTTGGAGGGTGTGGGATGGGTTTAGAGATGTGTGGGATGGATGAGGGTGGTTTTGGGAGGCCATACAAGTGGTGTTGGTCTTGGCCATGTCCTCCATCATGGCCATGGGAGGGGTTGGATGAAGATGGTTCATCTGAGGGGGAATGTGGGGCATAGATTGGATGGATGCATGGGAAAAATTGGGCATGGCCCGGGTACCATTGGACATGACCTGGGTGGATGGGGAGATATGTGGTTGATTGAGCATGGCTTGGGTGAAATGGGGTATGGTTTGGGGAAATGATAGGGAATGAGGTGTTGGATTTTGTGAAAACATGGGGAAACTAGCTATGTTAGATGGGGAGGGGGGATGGATTAAATCTTGGGTGGTGGAGGGAGGATGGGATGTATGTTGTGTGGATGGACATGGGAAATTGGGTATGTTGGAGGTGGAGGGAAAATGGGGTATGTTGGATGTGAATGGGGGAAGATTGTGCATGGTTGATGGGTTGGGTATGGGTGCACTTGGGGTGGATGTGGGGAAGTGGGGTGTATGTGGGATTGATGTGGATGGATTTTGGGTAGATGTGGGCGGAGGGAGGAACAAATTTTGGGTGGATGTGGATGGGAATATGAGTGCACCGAAGGGGCCGATGACGGAAAAGGGAGATTGGGTGAGGGGGATGGATGTGAACATCTCTTCCGTATGGGAATGAGTTGGGGAATGCGGTGGGGTTGAGTCGGGATCGGCATATGCCGGGTCCACTACCCACAACATGGCTTGGCAGCGGGTTGGGTACGGGTGCATCGGATGGGGCTCGTAAAGCTTCCTCCTTCTTCCCCTACCGGACGACGGAGGATAAGGCGATGCTGTTGTGCCAGCACCACAATTTTTTTAGGTTTTTTTGTTTATATATATTTTTTTTGAAAAATTTTGTAAGTGGATTTTTATGACGAAGGATTCCGAGGCCTTTGAATTCCCATTTCGGGCGATATTTGCACCCTAAATAAATCCCGCGGCGAGACCTCGACGCGCTTCGAAAGAATTAAAGGGGAACCCTGTGGTCTATTGAAGGCACAGGAATCAATGCAAATAACCCGATCCCTCAGAGTGAGTCGATAAGAAGTTACCCTCTTTTGACCGGCGGAGGTGTATTGGGTGTTGGATAGTGCAGGACCTAATTAGAGGCGCTAAACTGCTATGCGGGGAATTCAGGGCTGTGAAAAAGGCCTCAGATTTCGAGCTGCTCTGCTCAGTGGGGACAACCAATACTTGGCGTAAGTATTACATGCGCCAACCAACTTTGGTCCCATTTATGCTTGGCGCATGTATTAGTTGTGCCAAACCAAATTTGGAAAAGAAATGCTTGGCGTGTGTATTAGTTACGCCAGGTATATACAGTGGGGTCTATTTTCTTGACAGCAGAACAGCAAGCCCGAACTCAGTCTATCTTTTTTGGTTTTCTTGAAGTAATGCTTCCGGGCACTGATCTCATAATTGCAATGGGTCTCTCCTCACCAAATCCTAGGGATACAAGGTCAATTTCGGGACTACTAGCGCTCTCCTCGAGGGTTTTAAGCTTTGTAACAGAAAAGTTCCCCAACCGATATACCTCCAGCGCAAGCGCCTTCTCAAATACTGGATGGGGTGGTACTCTTTCGGATCATCACCACTAGGAGCTGCCACCGTACTAAGAATCGGGTGTTTGTATCTTTGCCTAAAAATTCCAACCCTTGAAAATCTACCTCGGTAAAATATTCAGTTAAGTCCCCCTTCTTGGTTCAATTTTAATTTCAGATTATAAGGGTGCTTTCTTAAAGTTCAAAAATGGGTGGCGATGGTCCTGTGATGCCTCTACGAGCCGGCATCTACTGGTGGAATATAATTGTGATGAAATTAAAAGCTCAAGTAAGCCCGCCAAATGGCTAAGGTGTGTAAAAGCACAAGTAAGCCCGTCAATCGACTAAGGCATGTAAATGATGGAAAAGTAAAGGAAATGTAAGGACAATGCATAAGTAGGCCCGCCGAATGACTAAGGCACGTAAATGACGGAAAAGTAGGGGTGAGAAAATTGACAGATTCATAGGGGTGAGTGAGAAATAAGAAAAAAAGTAAGCAAATGTTAGTCAAAAAAAGAAAAAGGCCAAGTTTTAAGGCGAAGCTCTATTAGCTACTCCCCAGCAGAGTCACCATCTGTGCAACCGTGGGATTTTTGAAGATCCCGTGGCGACGATGCGCACTCTCTAAATGATATAGAGTCGCCACCCGGAGCTTTTGGTGTCCTGGGAAACCTAAATCAATTTTATAAGCACCGAAGTGCCAAAAATATGACTCTGATTCACCGGTCTATGCCAAAGGCTCTTGGGTAGGCGCTTCGGTTTTCGATCGGTAAGGTGTTACGCACCCGATCAATCTGCTCTAAAGCAATCTCTACTTATGGCCAAAGATAAGCTAAAAATGGAAATAAAAAGAGCGCATCCTTTTGCCTGAAGGCACTATGATCCTATTTGTGCCCCTCCATTTCTACCGAGATTTCGGCGGTGTAATGGCATAAATTCAAGGATAGAGTAAAAGCTAAGAAGGTAGAGGAATAGAGGGGAGAGCCGAAGCTCTCAGGCCCTTGTAGCACCGTTGTGGACCTCCACGTAGGTGCACCTTGGTGAGCTTCCGATGGCTCGGATGGTTGAATGAAGGGTTCTAAATCTAAGGCTTGGTAGCTAAGGGATAGAGGAAAAGGCTAGGGGATAGTGTTCTCCTAAACTCAAGGGTTTTTAAAGAAGGATTGGGTTTCTAAGTTGATTTAGAGTTCTAGAATTTGGATGAGCAATGGAGCACCAAATGGAGAAAGGATTCCCTCTTTGAAATTTTTTCCAAGCCATTTGTAAGGGGGGTACCTCTCTATTTATAGGAAAAGAGAGGGTTAGGGGGGTGCTTAGAGGCTAATTAGGGTTAGCAATTAGGTAATCCTAACATCTAAGGTTTCCTAGGGTTTCAAAGGCTTAGAAAATTGGGCAATGGTCATCAATAGTAGATGATAGGTTGATGTTTCAAATGACTAAAGGGTTGCAAATAGGGTAAGCATGGGTGTAACAGTCCTAGTGAAACCCATCCTATACTTTGAGGTGGTCAACAAGTCAAACCCCAAAATTATAATTCAAGCCAAAAACCCATAGTTACTGTTGTTAAGCATGGCGCATGTATTAGATGCGCCAGGCAAAAATACAGTCCCTGAAAGTTCAAAGCCCGCGAGGGGACCTACTTGTGCTTGGCACAACTAATACATGCACCAAGAAATTTCTGGGGAGAAATGGCTTGGCGCAAGTATTACTTGTGCTAAGTACACATATCATCTCGCAAAGTTCTCGCATGATTCAATGCAGGCCTCGCGAGGTTCAAATGATGCCCATTTTCTGCCCCAAACTTCGGATCATCGTAACTTTTGATGCGTAACTCGGATTGGGGCAATTCTTGGCTTGTTGGAAAGCTGAGAACCTCCACTTTTCAATGGTATATGATTAATCTCAGTAGAGGTCTCTACCAGCCCTGGTACTCCTCTCTCTAACTATTGCCTGGAAGGGTTAGCTATGGGTTCGGAGGGGTTTCTAATGGTTGGGATTGGTTCCTAAAGGTCCGGTGAGGGTTTTAAAGGATCCGGGGCAATTCCTAAGGGTTCAGATAACACCATCGGAGGCTCAGAGGTGCGCCTCTTGTTATTCATTGAAAAGTACCACTTTTCACCTCTTAACTTAGCCTTTGCTAGACCTTGAAGCAGACTAATAACCATTTGTTAAGTGTGTTTTATAGTTAGCAATAAAATGTGTAGCTTAATATAAACTCCTTGCTTTTTGGCCCAAAAGATAGAGAATGCACTCAAAGATGACAGCTGTGACAAAGCCTGATGGAACACCTTGGTAGTGCTCACCATGGCGACTCATTGTTGTTGAACATCATTGACCAAAGTCTAGTAGATGAATGAAGTTATTTGAGAAAGGAGGAGACTGTGAGCAGTAAGTGCAATGCACTAGAGCAGCAAAAGAAAGACCTTGCAGAGTTGAGGAGCTTCCTAGCGAAGCTAAAGATGCAGTGGAAGAGGCCCTCGCACAGATACGCCGCACAGTCAGGAGGACAACTGAAATGACCTCATGAAGATCTCGCAGGTTAAAACTCTAAGAATTTGCCCTCGTGAAGCTCTCGTGGAGATCAGGCCTCAAAGCAACCGTGTGAAGAACCCAGCGAGTCTATAAGTACACTAAACAGAAAGTCACCTCACATAGTTCTCGCGTAGCCCCAGATGAGAGAGACGCCCAGAATTCTCTTCACACAGATCTCGTGCACTTTGAAACCTTACAATTGACTACACGAGCACAGGAGAATTACTACGTGAGTACTTAGAGAGAGAGAGAGAGCTTCTGAAGCTCTACTGTGCGAGTACTCAGCGAGAAAGAGCTTCTGAAGCTCTATTGCGTGAGAAGCCTAGGCACTCCAGATAATTTCCGTGATAGCATTGCAGTGCAAAGGAACTGTGCGACGAACTGAAGATTCACTACGCGAGCAAGCACTTCCCACCAGCCAAAGGCAACTCCTTGAAGGCAATGCAGCTGCATGAATGAGCTAAAAGAAGATACCAGCCCCATGAAGCATGGGCTCTCCACTTCTCAGTTTTAACTGAATGACTTTTTGGGAATTTCCCAAGGCTATGGCACACTTCTTGAGGCATGGATTTTGAGGCAAATATCTCCAGGCATCTAAGGTTTGAAACAATGCCACGTCTGCTGGAAAATTTTGGATTATTCTCTTTAAAGCCAAGGCTATTTTGATAGAGTATATAAGTTATACTTAGAGTTTATTATTTTCATCTTTCCTTCATCCTCTATCGGCTGAGAGCTCCAGCAGGTTAGGGTTAGGGTTTGATCACCTCTTTTTCCTATTTTCCTTCTCTCTTAGCTCAGCACTTGTTGGCTAATTCCCCTGTAAGTAGCTAGATTTAGTTTTGTTTCAGTCTTGTAATAGATTTTGTATACATTGGGATCATGGATGAGCAGTTGTGTATAGGCTATAGCCAAGAGACAGTTCATTGTAAGTTTTACTGTTATCAATGAACTGCTGTTTTAATGCTTAATCAAATCTATAGATCTTATGGTTTCTTTAGATGTCTATAGGATTTATGTATTTGGGACTAGCCCGTTCAGTTTCTAGTAGATCTATTATTTATCATCTAATTTCCCTTGGTTTGATAGACACATGGAAAGCAATGCTGGATTTGTAGTGAGATTTGGGGAGCTTGGAGGCCTGTGGACCATGGTGGTTGCAGTAGTTTACATGTTATTTCTCAGACCTCTGTGATATGGACAGACCAATGGGATACCTTGTGACCATTGTAGTAGATAGAGTATAGCCCTAAGGTTGTGTCCAGTCACATGTTTAAGGAGGATTCTTTTCCCCTGCACATGAGCTTCTAGAGCCTTGTGAGCAGGTTTGTACAGTAACTGGCTACCCTCTATCTTACCTAATCGATATCAGATATTAGATCTGGTCTCTTTATAGTAATTATTGTTTGAGGCTGAGTCATTGCAAGCCTTTTGTAGTAATGGCCAGCTGAATCTAAAGTCTTATTCAACCTGTTGCATGGTCCTTTTTGTAGGCATCAAGTACCGCTCGACTTGGCAAAGCACTTAGGATCTTATGGGTTGGAATACCTATGGATGTCAGCCAGATCTGTGTGTAGGTCTGGGGAGCTTGTAGCACTGACATTACATAGTACTGCAATAGCATTCATGGCTAGAGCTGGTCCAGTGGTTGGGGAAATGATCAGTCCACTCTTCTGGATTAGACTAGCGAATTTTTGGATTAACTAATAGGATTTGACAGACTCTATTGGATACCCTGTGACCATTACAATGGACAGAGTATAGCCCTAAGAGCGCCCCAAATGGCATGGGTTAAACTGGGAGCTTATACCTTGTTGAGGCTATTAATAGCATCTCAGCAAGAACCACTACAGAGACAGACTAAATTTGAGTTACATTATTGCATGATTAACTATAGCTCAACTTGCTTACTTCTCACCAATTTTTGTATTTAATTTTGGCAAGCTCCATCGCCACCTTCCTGTTAACCATTTCTTTAGGATAGGCCATTCTTCAGTGTTAATTTAGTGTAGTCGTGACACCCAACTCCCTTCCTTTAGGATTGTCAGATCTGTAGCCAGATCTGGAGGCCTACTATTATTGCCCAATTTGGGTTCTTGGTCATTTTCTCTGTGGGACAAACTCTTACTTATGAAAACTTGCTACAATAGACCCTGTATCTTATAAGACTGTGTGTATTTCAGACTTGCTGTGCTGACCCATCTCCAATTCGCAACTCTTGATTTATTCTCTCCACTATTCTTAATAAAACAACAACAAGAGTCTCGAAATCCAGAATAACAAGTTTTTGGCACCGCTGTCGGGGATCTTTATCTTTTTAGTAGACTTGAGTTGTACTATAACTTGGACTAACAAATTCTTTGTAGTTGTGTTTAATCTAGAATTAAAGTACTATTGATTCTTTGTGAAATTTTGTAGAAATTGACAACAAAAGAAGGGAAAAGCTAGAGCTACAAGTGGAGTGTAGCTAGCTCTGTTTGCACTTTCTCTCCCCTAAATCTCATGCCATTTATGTTGAATCCCCTGTTATTTTATTTAGTGTAAATCTGTGTAGTTATTACTTTCTTTTTGTTTGAAATTCTTTCTGTGTGCTTGTAAGCATTTTCATTACTGTTGGTGAGTGTATGCTCGGTAGAAGTCCTTAAACCCTTAGAACCCCCAAATCTGGAGGTGAAAAGGATCCTTAGACCTAGACACACCATGCAAAGCCTTGCTTTTGAGACTGAACCAGCTACCATGGCTGAGAGGTAGATGACATTAAAAGAATGCGATGCACCTGGAGAGTACACCTCTCCCTTTTGCATTCAGTTTCCCTCTGTTGAGGGGAACTATGAAATTAAATCCTCCACCATCAGTATGCTGCCTTTATTTCATGGGCTATGTAAAGAAGATTCCTATAAGCATATCGACCAGTTTTTAGCACTTTGCACTGCCTTCCATATTGTTGGCTTGGGGCCTGAGGCCACTAAACTGAGGCTTTTTCCTTTTTTATTAAAGGATAAAGCTAGCACATGGCTATCAAAGCTCCCAGTTAACAGCATACAGTCATGGAGTGACCTTCAAACCAAATTCCTGACAAAGTTTTTCCCTATGAACAAAATAAGCCAGATGAGGACAAATATTATGTCATTCACTCAGTCCTCAACTGAGAATTTTAATGAAGTTTGGGAAAGATTCCAGGAGATGTTAAAACAATGCTCCCACCACCAAATCCGAATGTGGCAGCTTGTTCAAGTGTTTTATTAAGGAATTAATGCCAAGAGCAGGGATATGGTGGATGCTTCTTGTGATGGAAGCTACCTCCACAAGACAGCTGAGGAAGCTTGGGAGCTATTTGACATAATAGGGGAAAATTCCATGAAGCAGGAGTCTCTATGATACAATGACAGTTAGATTCCAACTAAAATGGTAAAAGAGGTCACCCCTAGAGGTGGAATATATGAAGTAAAGTTGCAAGGTGATCTAGAGAGGAAGGTGGACAACCTGAGCTTGAAGTTTGACAAATTGATGAATGTGATGCAGCCTCGGATGGTTGTACAGGTGGAGGAGGCATGTCTAATATGCCAATCCCCCACACATTCTATTCATGATTGTCCATCTGTCAACCAGTTTCCAAATTTTGTTATGGAGCATATCAATGCTGCTCAAACCTTTAGGCAGCTGCCTCTTGGGTATTCTTAGAGGAACCACCCAAATCTGAGGTGGAGACAAGACTCATATCCTTAACCCCTACAGTAGCATATGGTAGCTCCCTACAGACCCCAGCTCATGGTTATTCAAGGTTACCCACCAAGGTAAAATTTCCAGTTACCTACCCCACAGTCTAACCAATTAGTCCTGCCCCCACAACAGCCCAGGTCCTCTTCATTTGAAGAGCAGATGATGGCTTCAATGCAAAATTTGGGGAGCCTGGTGCAGACTGTCAATTCTCAAGGACAGAGCATCAAAAAGATTGAGGACCAGATGGGACAAATTTGTAATGCTCTGAATAGGAGGGAGGAAGGAAAATTGCCTAATCAGCCCCTAGCCAATTCAAAAGGGCAGCTCTTGCTTGGAGAAACACCCTTTACCTATGAGGATGCTGATGTCATAACTACCCTTAGGAGTGGCAGGGTGGTTGATAATTTAGTGGGTAAGGAACAGGAGGAGGTCACAGAAAATGAAACTGAAAATGAAAGGATTGTTAGTGTCAAGGAGCCGAGGCTTGTGTCCCCTGCTGTGGATCAGCTACGGCAAAATAATGGGGCTGATGCTGAGCCCCAACATAACGAAATAAATGAATATAAAAGAAAAAGAAAAAAATATGACCATGATGGCAGTAGGCATGCAACAGTGGCACCAGCAGTGCCACAGCTGCCATTTCCTCAAGCTCTAGCTGGCCCATCTCCTCTTGTTAAAGGGAATGTTCAAATGGAGGAAATGATGGAGACTTTCAAGCAAGTTCGAATCAACTTGTCCCTGCTTGATACCATAAAGCAAGTCCCTGCCTATGCTAAATTTTTAAAGGACCTCTGCACACAAAAGAGGAAAGCTAGGGTGCAATTGCTTAAAAGAGTTTTTGCTATTGAGCATGTTGAGTCAGTTCTATCCATCACCACATCTAAAAAATTACAAGACCAGGGGTACCTACTATCCCCTGCATAATCAGAAATCACACCATTGGAAAAGCCCTCTTGGATTTAGGGGCCAGTGTAAACTTACTCTCTTATTCAATATATGGGGAGCTAGGTTTGGGAGAGCTTAAACCTACATCGGTTGTGCTCCAACTGACTGGCAGGTCTGAGAGGAGACCTGTGGGAGTGGTAGAGGATGTCTTGGTAGGGGTGGACAAATTTTATTATCCAGCTGATTTTCTTGTTTTGGACATAGACCCTTGCAAAAGTAAAACCCCAATTCCTGTTATCCTTGGCAGACCATTCTTGGCTACTGCAAATGCTTGCATATAATGCAGGTAAGGTGTAATGGAGGTTACTTTTGGGAACATGAAGGCCCATTTAAATGTGTACCATGCTACTACAATGCCTTAGATTGACATTGAGGACTATTGTGCAGTAGATGTACTAGACGGCCTAGTAGAAGAAGAATTATCCAATCTGCTGGATTGGGATAATCTGACTGAAAGCCTCGAAAGTGTTTAAAGTCTGCTTGAGAGGGAGGCCCAAATTCCCATGATAGAAGATAGAACAAACACTGAGTCTTCTGTGGGCCTAGTGCATCATATATTATTGTCCCTTCCTCAAGCCACTAAGGCATCTCTGTTGCCTTTAATTGAATGTCCCCCTGAGCTGGAGCTAAAGCAGCTCTCAGCCACATTAAAATATGCCTTCTTTGGGCAGGACAACAAGTTTCCCGTGATTATCTCCTCCTCTCTCACTAGTGAGCAGGAGGAGGAATTACTGAATGTTGTTAAGAAACATAAAAAAGCAATTGGGTGGATAATAGCTGACCTTAGAGGCATTGATGCCTCAGTTTGCATGCACAAGATTCACCTGGATGAGGTTGCAAAACCCTCAAGGGAGATGCAGAGGAAATTAAATCCTCACATGCAGGAGGTGGTCCTCAAAGAAATAGTGAAACTGTTGGATGCAGGGGTGATTTACCCCATTTCAGATTTCAAATGGGTGTCACCTATCCAGGTGTTACCTAAAAAGTCAGGCATCACAGTTGTTGCTTCTGATTCTAGAGAGTTGATGCTAGCCAGAGAGACCACTGGCTGGAGGGTGTGCATTGATTATAGGAAACTCAACTCCAAAACCAGAAAGGACTACTTCTCTCTCCCTTTTATTGACCAAATCCTAGACAAGTTGGCTAGGAAGGCTTATTACTATTTTCTTAATGGATACTCAGATTATAACCAAATCCCTGTGGATCCTTAAGATCAGGAGAAAACTACTTTAACCTGTCTATTTGGCACCTTTACTTACAGAAGGATGCCTTTTGGACCATGTAATGCCCCAGCCACCTTTCAGAGGTGCACGTATGTAATTTTGTCTGATGTGATTGACAAATTCCTGGAAATATTCATGGATGATTTCTCAGTATTTGGGGACAGCTTTAGCCAGTGCCTTTGTCACCTTGAAAAAAATTTATAAAGATGTGAGGAGACCAACCTGGTCTTAAGCTGGGAAAAGAGTCACTTTATGGTGACACAAGGTATTGTATTAGGCCATGTGGTTTCTCACAAGGGAATAGAGGTTGACTTGGCTAAGGTGGACCTGATTTCACATCTACCCCCACCCAAGACTGTGAAGTAGATCAGATCTTTTTTAGGACATGCTGGATTCTACAGGAGGTTCATCAAGGACTTCAGCAAGATTGCCAAACTATTGTGCCACCTACTTTGTCAGGATGTGCCATTCATATTTTTTGCTAAATGCCTTGAGGTCTTTGAGGCTTTGAAGAAGTGCCTCACAACTGCCCCTGTAATCCAGGCCCTAGATTTCTCACTACCCTTTGAGTTGATGTGTGATGCATCAGACTTGGCCATAGGTGCTGTCTTAGGATAGAGGAAAGATAAGCTGCCTGTAGTGATCTATTATGCTAGCAGAGCACTAGCTGAAGCTCAGTTGAACTACACTACAACTGAGAAGGAGCTACTTGCAGTAGTGTTTTCTATGGATAAATTTAGGCCCTACTTGTTGGGGTCTAAGATTGTAGTTTTTATAGATCATTCAGCCATAAAATACCTATTAGCTAAGAAGGATGCAAAGCCTAGGTTGATAAGATGGATTCTCCTCTTGCAGGAGTTTAATCTTGAGATCAAAGATAAGAAGGGAGTTGAGAATGTGGTGGCTGACCACCTCTCTAGGATTATCTTGAAAGATTGTGCAGCAACACCTGTTAATGAGTTGTTCCCCGATGAGCAAATTTTTGTTGTGCAGTCTAGTGTGCCTTGGTTTGCACATATTGTCAATTTTTTTTACTGCTGGTAGGATCCCTCCACACTAGTCTAAAGTGGACAAAGACCTACTCTTCTCTCAGGTTAGACATTTTTTGTGGGAGGACCCAGACCTTTACAAGCATTGTGCAGACCAGGTCATTAGGAGATGTGTGCCTGAAAATGACTTCCAGAACATTCTTTCAATGTGCCACGAGCAAGCCTGTGGAGGTCATTTTAGTGGCTGGAAGACTGCAACAAAAATGCTCCAATGTGGTTTATATTGGCCTTCTTTGTTCAAAGATACAAATTGGCATTGTAAGGCCTGTGAGAGATGTCAAAGAATGGGAGGCATTTCTAAGAGAGACTTTATGCCATTGTAGCCCATCCTAGTTGTAGAACTTTTTGATATCTGGGGCATTGATTTTATGGGCCCCTTTCCTTCCTCCATAGGATTTAACTTCATACTTGTGGTAGTGGACTATGTGTCCAAATGGGTGGAAGCCATTGCCACAAGGACCGATGACCACATAGTTGTCCTTAAATTCTTGAAGGACAATATCTTCTCACGATTTAGCATCCCCAGAGCTGTTATCAGTGATGGGGGCAACCACTTCTATAACAAACCTTTTGAGAACCTGCTCAAAAGGTATTCTATTACACACAGAATTGCAACTCCCTACCACCCGCAGACCAGTGGGCAAGTTGAAATTTCTAATAGGAAGATTAAGCATATTTTGGAGGAGACTGTGAGGACTAATAGGAAGGATTGGGCACCAAAGCTGAATGATGCTTTGTGGGCTTATAGGACTGCTTATAAGACCCCCATTGGTATGTCCCTATTTAGTCTGGTGTATGGCAAGGCCCGCCACCTACTTGTAGAGTTAGAACATAGAGCCTACTGGGCTATCAAAGCAATGAATTTAGATCAAAGCTGTTGGTTCTCACAGGAAGTTGCAAATAGCAGAACTTAATGAAATAAGGCTACAAGCCTATGCAAATGCCAGAAGGTACAAGGAGAAATAAAAGGCATTCTTTGACAAGAAGCTGTTAAGGTAGGACTTCATTTATGGCACTAAGGTTTGGCTTTTTAACTCCAGACTTAAATTCTTTCTAGGGAATTTGAAATCCAGATGGGATGGACCTTACACTGTCATTAAAGCCTCCTCATCTAGTGTTGTGGAGATCTTGGATCCAAAGTCAGGGCAGAGAATGAAAGTAAATGGTCAGAGGCTCAAGATTTGTGTAGAACAACCATTAGAGCTTCCTTAGACCATTCACTTACATGAACCTCCCACTGTTCAGTGATCCACAGCTTTATATTATGTGTGCCATATCTGTTTTATGTGTTTGTTCTGTGTGCTTGTTTATTTTCAATTGCTTTATAGATTTTATTTTGAGTATTGTTTCACTTTTGTCAGTAATATGGGAGATGAATACTTTTTACTGCAGTGTGAGCAAAGTACTAGCACAACAATTGCTTAGAATCTATTTTCGTCAAGGTATTTTATTATTTTGAATTTTTTCTATGCATGTGCTGGTATTAGGGAGGCTATTATCAATTGAAAAAGGGATATACGTGAAAGGTAGATGTTGATGGCCATTGAATGGATGCATGACATTGTGCAAGCATAGGCCTGAGCACAAATGGTGCAAAGAGGTTGAGTGTTAGTCTCTCGCGGGGTTAAATGGCCTAATTTTCATAGTCGCGGACCATTTTACCACTTTCTCGCAGTCATAAGGGCGTGAATTGTAGATTTCAGAACATTCTATTGTGCGAGACCTCTGAAACTCCTAATGGATGTTCTTCGCGGAGATCACCAGTTAAGCTGCATGAGAAATGAAAAACGACTATGCGTGCTCAATCCCAATGTCTATTCCGCGAGGTAACTCTGTGAGCTACACACAATCTTGATTTTGTACTCGCGGAGCTACATGCTTCTGTGTGATTATCCTTCTCACGAAGGTACATCTATACTGTGCGAGTATTCTACTCAGTTAGCACTTAGGAAAAATGCACGAAATGTGGGATTGCCCTATTTCCCAAGGCCAAAAATTATACCACCATTTATTGTGAGCTCTCTTTCCCCATAATAGGTTGTGTGATTTATCATTCCCAGAACAATCACAATTTATTGCCACACTCGAAAAGAGATAAAATTTAATATGCCCATCCGTATTCCACTGGCCAAGTACTTTAAATACAGGGACAGCTCATCTTCATCTCATCCATTCTCCTCTAACCTTAGTAGTCCCACCTTACTCACAACCATGGCGGATGACAAACCCATCGAGCTCCCAAACAAATTCTATCCAATGTGGTTGGACCCCCCACCGCCTAAGGAGCCAGACCCACTTCAATTTCTTTAGGATGAGTACGAAGAGGTCCAGGGAATCCTGGCAAAAGATGAGAAGAAAAAGAAGAAGAAGCAAAAAATCGCACCACCTGCATCTGTCTCCCCATCTTCTTCAAACCCCCCCCCCCCACCTGCTCAGCACCCATCTCCATGACCCTCATCTTCCCCCTCCTCCCGGCTTGCATATCTTCTTTCACAGCAAGTTGAGGATATCCCTGAGCCAGGAGGAAGACCTATTTTGTTCGACAGGATGTTTTGCTTAGATTGTTCTTAGGTTTATAATTTTCTATCTTTTTGTAATCTATTTGCTTTTGTATCTATAATAAAATGTCTTTTCCCGACAATCTGAAACTTTTTGTTTTTATGTTTGTTTGATTCTTTTTTTTTTATTATTTGTTATGTGTTTTGCTTTTCTCTCTTGTAGTTTTTGGTAGTTCATTTTTGTTTGTTCACTACTGCACAACCATTGTCCTTTGAATTAGTGAGGACATTGCTCCTCATAGGTTTGGGGGTGTGGCAAGGTCTGCCAATGAAATAGTTAACCCAAGTGCAACAGAGTCAAGTGAGTAAGACAAAAACAGAACCATGTTCACCTAAGAATCATTACAAAATGAGAAATTTAAAATTTTGCAGACCTTTAGGCATTATAAGCTTTTAAATTTTAACTTTTCCATGATGTGAACACCAAGTAAACTCACTTATATCAGTACTAAGTGAATCATTAAAAAGAGAAAAAGGTAAGGACATAATTAAAAATTCAATGGAAGAACATAACCAGTGAGAGTTGGGCCTACAAAAAAAAAATTTCCTTCCTTCGAGGAGTGACTGAGGCAATTCTTCTAGTTCTAAGGATTGGCTGAGACAATGCCCTCACTAGAAGTTAGGCACCTCCAAGTTAAAACAACTGACACCACTCATGAAACCTAGGAAAGGATCAAGGCCTTCTCTTGGACAGTTTGAGCTTAAACAGACCAAATCCTAATCAACTGCCCTTCTGCACACACCTGTTGAGCCTTAATTTCCAATTCTTCAAAATACACCTGAGTAATTGTACCTGAACCTATGGACCTGACTCAAACCTACCCTCACTCTGAGAATTCAGAAGGTAAAGGAGAAGGAGCTGAAGATGGACAAGATAGGGTAAACATTGGGTGAATGGAGAAGGGATACCTAAAGTTGAGCAGTGTAGCATTATGGAAAGAGGTGGCAAGTCACAAACACAAAAATAAAAACAAAAATAGAAAGAAAAATGCAAAAAAAGAAAGAAAAATAATAATGAAGAGGAGTGAGAGAGGAGTAAAGAGGAACAGCTCATTGGAAAAATCAACATGAAGAGGAGAAGCTGGCCACTTCAAATCTGAAAATTTTGAAAGAAAATGAAAAGGTACTGAACTAAAAAGAGGTGAAGTAACGAATCACCTCCTTCACTTACTGATTTCTCAATTTTGAATCCCATTTCAACCTTCCATTCTTTATAACCCACTTCATAAGCCACATCACAACCCAGCTAAAGACCTTGTGATCCAAAGTTAAATGAGCTATCATGTAGAGACAAGGAGTTGTCCAATCTATGGTGAGGATATGCCAATGATGCTAGGACTTAAGTGCTTTGCCTATGCTCATGCTTACAGACCCATTTGAGAGCTGTAACTGCTCTTGAGCTTGAGAGAAAATGAAACCCTCAAGGTCCCTTGTGAAAGTATGCCCTGGTGAGCATTGGGTCTGATGTTGAATGTTTTGGGCATGGCCTATAACCTAATTTTTGAATTAATGATGAGCTCAATGCTGATATACATGTGTTGTCCTCCTTGTTGTGAGCTAATTGGAAATGTTGTGCACTCGGGTAGAGGTTGGATGATTAAATGCCTGTGCTTTTCATATCTAAATTTCTCACATTTTTATTGAATCAAAGGTGAACTGATGCTCTGTTTCTTGACAGCTGACTTGATAATGTTGCACCTTTGTTAACTATTTCATTGAGAAGTTTGTTGATATCTTCACTGAAAACCCCACCCTCAGGAGACTTCACTCCTCCACTAGGGATCACCTAGGGGTTTAAAAGGCTTGGTACATATGTTAAATGTATTCATGCTCCCTACGAAAGTGGCATTTCAATTCTTAGAGTAGTTATTTTAATTTTTCCTTTGCTCAGGGACTAGCAAAGATTAGGTTTGAGGGTGTGTTATTCACTGAAAAGTGCCACTTTTTACCTCTTAACTTAGCTTTTGCTGGACCTTAAAGCAGACTAATAACCATTTATTAAGTGTGTTTTATAGTTAGCCATAAAATGTGTAGCTTAATACAAACTCTTTACTTTTCGGCCTAAAAGAGAGAGAATGCACTCAAAGATGACAGCTGAGAAAAAGCCTGATAGAACACCTTGGTAGTGCTCACCATGGTGACTCATTGTTGCTGATCATCATTGACCAAAGTCTAGCAGATAAATGAAGTTAGCTGAGAAAGGAGGAGACTGTGACAGCAGCAAGTGCAATGCATCAAGCACCAAAAGATAGACCTCGCAGAGTTGAGGAGCTTCCTCGCGAAGCTAAAGATGCAGTGGAAGAGGCGCTCGTGCAGATACGCCGCACAGTCAAGAGGACAGCTGAAATGAGCTCGTGAAGATCTCGCAGGTTAAAACTCTCAGAATTTGCCCTCACGAAGCTCTCACAGAGATCAAGCCTCAAAGCAACTGCGCGAAGACCCTAGCGAGTCCATATGTACACTGAACAGAATGCCACCTCGTGTAGTTCTTGTGTAGCCCTAGATGAGAGAGACGGCCAGAATTCTCTTCGCGCAGATCTAGCGCACTCTGAAGCCTTACCATTGGCTATGCGAGCATAGGAGCATTACTGTGCCAGTACTTAGTGAGAGAGAGAGAGAGAGCTTCTAAAGCTCTACTGCGCGAGTACTCAGCAAGAAAGAGCTTCTAAAGTTCTACTGTGCGAGAAGTCTATGCACTCCAGATAATCTCCTCGATAGCATTGCAGTGCAAAGGAACTACGCAACGAACTAAAGATTCACTGCACGAGCAAGCACTTCCCACCAGCCAAAGGCAACTCTACGAAGGTAAAGCAGCTACGCGAATGAGCTAAAAGCATATACCAGCCCCGCAAAGCACTGGCTCTCCACTTCTCAGTTTTAACTGAAGGACTTTTTAGGAATTTCCCAAGGCTAGGGCACACTTCCTGAGGCACAGATTTTGAGGTGCATATCTCCAGGCATCCAAGGGTTGACATAGTGTCACGTCTGCTGGAAAAATTAGGGTTAATCTCTTTAGAGCCAAGGCCATTTTGACAGAGTATATAAGTTATACTTAGAGTTTATTATTTTCATCTTTCCTTCATCCTCTGTCGGCTGAGAGCTCCAGTAGGCTAGGGTTAGAGTTTGATCACCTCTTTTTCCTATTTTTCTTCTCTCTTAGCTTAACACTTGCTGGCTAATCCCCCTGTAAGCAGCTAGGTTTAGTTTTATTTCAGTTTTGTAATAGATTTTGTATACATTTGGATCATGGATGAGCAGTTGTGTATAGGCAGCAGCCAGGAGAAAGTTCATTGTAAGTTTTATTGTTATCAATGAACTATTGTTTTAATCCTTAATCAAATCTATAGATCTTATGGTTTCTTTAGATGTCTATAGGATCGATGTATTTAGGACTAGCCCATTCAGTTTCTAATAGATCTATTATTTACCATCTGATTTCCCTTGGTTTGATAGACACATGAAAAGCAATGCTGGATCTGTAGTGAGATCTGGGGAGCTTGGAGGCCTATGGACCATGGTGGTTGTAATAGTTTACATGTTCTTTCTTAGATGTTTGAGGTATGGACAGACCAATGGGATACCCTGTGACCATTGTAGTGGACAACGTATAGCCCTAAGGCTGTGTCCAATCACATGTTTGAGGAGGATTCTTTTCCCCTGCACATGAGCTTCTAAAGCCTTGTGAGGAGGTTTATACAGTAACTGGCTCCCCTCTGTCTTACTTAATCGATATTAGATGTTAGATCTGGTCTCTTTATAGTAATTGCAGTTTGAAGTCGAGTCATTGCAGGCCTTTTGTAGCAATGACCAGCTGACTCTAAAGCCTTATTCAACCTATTGCATGGTCCTTTTTGTGGGCATCAAGTACCGCTGGGCTTGGCAAAGCACTTAAGATCTTATGGGTTGGAATACCTATGGATGCCAGCCAAATCTTTGCGCAGGTCTCGGGAGCTTGTAGCACTGACATTACATAGTGCTGCAATAGTATTCATGGCTAGAGCTGGTCTAGTGGTTGGGGAAATGATCAGTCCACTCTTCTGGATTAGACTAGCGAATTTCTGGTTTAACTAATGGGATTTGATAGACTCTATCAGATACCCTATGACCATTATAGTAGACAGAGTATAGCCCTAAGAGCGCCCCAAATGGCATGGGTTAAACTGGGAGCTTATACCTTGTTGAGGCTATTAATAGCATCTCAGTAAGGACCACTGCAGAGACAGACTAAATCTTAGTTAAATTATTGCACATTAACTCTAGCTCAACCTGCTTACTTCTCACCAATTTTTGTATTTTATTTTGACAAACTCCATCACCATCTTCCTTTTAACCATTTCTTTAGGATAGGGTTGCACTTTATTTCCCTTCTTTAGTGTTAATTTAGTGTAGTCGTGACACCCAACTCCCTTTCTTTAGGATTGTTAGATCTGTAGCTAGATCTGGAGGCCTATTATTATTGCCCAATTTGGGTTCTTGATCATTTTCTATGTGGGACAAACTCTTACTTATCAAAACTTGCTACAATAGACTCTGTATCATGCAGGACTGTGTATTACAGACTTGCTGTGCTGACCCGTCTCCAATTCCTCACTCTTGATTTATTCTCTCCATTGTTCTTTATAAAACAATAGCAAGAGTCTCGAAATCCAGAACAACACCTCTCTTGAAGTATGTCTTGATCGGGCCTTGGGCCAAATTTTGGGTGTCTACACCTAATTTACTAATTCCTTATTGTTCTAGATTTTAATCCAAAAATTATTGCCTTTCAATAAAAAAATATTGTCTTATAATTCAAATTTAGTTTACTTTAATCTTAGCCTCCCGATTTGCCCAAGGGAGCTTACAGAGGGTATCCGAGAACGGGGCCGATACTCCTTAGCTAGCGGGCCAAAACCCCATTTTTTTAGATTTTTAATAAAATTAGTATATTTACTTTAATTAGAGTTTTAATAGAATTAGTATATTTTAATTAATTAGAGTTTCAATAGAATTAGTATATTCCTAATTAGTTTCCATAGAATTAACATATTTGCACTCCTAGTAGTATTAGGAGACTCAATTGACTAGATTTCTAATAAGATTAGGACACCGAAATTAATTAGACTCCTAATAGTATTAGGAGACTCAATTAGATTAAGATATTAATTAGATTCCTAGTAGAACTAGGAGCAGCTAATTAGACTAGGATTAAAAATAAAAAGGAGCAAAAAAATAACTAAAGTTAGAGTAGTACTAGGCATCTCACAATTTATTAGACTCCCAATAGAATTAGGATACTTGAAATTAATTAAACACCTAATAGAATTAGATTACTTAAGGTAATTGGATCCTAGTAGAAGTAAAACATTAGGAATAACTAGACTCATAACAGAATTAGGAAATTAAGACAGTTATTCAAACTAAAAGCAAAAGACCAAAAGAATAGTTAGAGTCAGGATAGTACTAGGAATCCTACGCATAATTAGACTCTTGTTGTGAATTTCTAGTGTGCTGATTTAAGATGTAAAAATCAGGAGAAAACAAAGATGGATTCAGCACGTCTGAGATATCCTAGACCTGCAAGATACAGGGTCCTTTGTAGCAAGCTTTAAAAGAATGGTGAGTAAGAGAATGTTCACAGGGAGGCTAATTAGAAATAGGATAAATCTCCAGATCTTTGAGAGATCTGACACCCTAGCTATCTCTACTTTAGTTAAACGGCAGGGGAGAGTTTTGAAATGAGTGGTCACTTAAACTAAACTACAAATAAAATATAGATTGTTTTGGATCGAATCTGGAGTCTCAAATCTTGCAGATGGAAGATTTAAAGACTTAGAAAATGGAGAAGAACAGCTTGGAGAATTTCTTCACTATAATCAGGTTGAGCTAAGCATATTACAGGGGTTCAAAAGCACAGAAGTCCCTCAGTTGGCCACAGGCACTGTCCACAAGCACAGCTGCAGGGTAAAACTTCCACTTCAAATCACAGGATCCACCTGGCCTTAAGGCTATGATCTGTCCACTTTAATGGTCACAGACCATCCTATAGGCTTTATTGAATCCATGGATTGCAGCAGATAAATCCAATTGATGCCTGAGCTCAGATTTACCTTAAGGTTATGATCTATCCACTTTAATGGTCACAGACCATCCTAGAGATCTCCTACAAAGCCAGGGCCTCAATTAGAACAATTAAAACCACTACAGATGTTACAATTTCTAGGTCACAGACGAAGGAAATTACAGGGATATCAGATCCAAGAAATTCAAATGATATCCAAGAGGTCTACCAGTTAAGTGGGTGAGCTGATCAAGCAACTCCTCTACACAAATCTGATCAAACACCAAAAGGAATCAAAAGAGCATTAGATCTAATTAAAACATTGAAAATAATATTTATATTGCAAACAAGGTCACTCTTACAATGGAATGCTCTTAGATCTGTAGTCTATGCAACAATTAACCCTGGCAATCACTCTTACCTTACCCGATTACAGATCTAACTCACCCCTCGCTGCTCCTAGGAATTAAGCCAACTATGGTTGGGCTAAAGGAGGGAAAATGGAATCTCGCTGCAAGCTCTGATCTCTGGAAAATTGATCAGAATTTTTGATCCCCCTAGCGACAATTGGGGATCTCAATATATAGCTTTCTCCTCTATTTTTCTCGCCAAAAATCCCTTCTAGAAGGTTGCCAGAGTTTGTTAGAGTTCTGTTAGAGCACGTGGGTCAGTTAGGGTTTCTTAGGGCATCTTCTAGAACATCGCGCCAGTCACTAAAGTGCCTCAGTTTGCGTGCAGCAAGTCACCAAGTCACAGCGCGTGTATGACATAGTTTTTGAGAAGTTCAGCACACGATTTCGACAGGTTGGAGAAGCTTCCGACAGGTTAAAAGTAAGCTTGTAGCCTCTTTCGATAGGTTCCCTGATCTCTAAAATAGGTTCCAATAGGTTGGGCTTAGATGCTTCAGCTTCACTGCACTTGATTTGGGGCTTTCGACAGGTTGGAAGAGTGATCTGATAGGTTGAGGTTTCACATTCTATTGCTTCGATCGGATGACCTTTGTTCCTATCAAAAGGTTCAAATCATTCTGCGATAGGTGCCTTTTCAACACTTCTATTTTGATAGGTTCAATGGACCATTCGATGGGTTCAAGGAACCTTCCGATAGGTCTCCTCTTTCCCTCAGGCTAGCTTTTGATAGGTTGAATTCTCTTTCTCTCTCAACTGCTCGATAGGTTCTTGGATCTTATCGAATTCTTCACTTATGCATAAATTCTTCCTTTATCTGCTTCCCGATCCTGTCGAACCCTTCTCAACTGTACGAATTCCTTCGTTTCCATACTTTCAGCTCCTATCGAACTCTTCAGGTGACCAATTGATAGGACGTTTTCAACATATTCTAACTTCCTTCACCTTGCTCTGCTGCAACCACGCGCTCCAAGGGTTCAATGATGTGCTACCCCTTGGTGTGCTATTGATGAGTTCATCCTGTGCTAAGAGATGGTTCCTTGTTGGGCATTCTTGAGTGCTTTTCTTCATTATTACCAGATTTCCTTGCTATCTACGAATGCACTCAACAGAGGCTTATTAGTGTGCTTGCAGGTCCATGAAAGGTCAGGTTAAAGGGTGCAAAGTGGCATTTTTCACCACTTAACACACCCCCAAACCTAAGCTTTGCTAGTCCCTGAGCAAAGGAGAATTCAAAAGAAAAATAAAATGCCACTTTCGTAGGGAGCATAGATGCATTTAGCACATGCACCAAGCCTTTTAAACCCCTAGGTGATCCCTAGTGGAGGAGGGAAGTCTCCTGAGGGTTTTCAGTGAAGGTACCCACAAACTTCTCCAATACAACTTAGTTAATAGTAGTGTAACCTGTTAAAGCAGAATTTAAGCAAATCAAATAAATTCACGTCATGCCCATTCATTAAAGGAAATTCAACAAAAGGACATCCATTTGGAAATATGAAAGTTTGCTGAATTCTCTCCATCATCACTCAGTTTGTGTCCAGGCATTTCTTCTAAAATTTTATGCATAACTCACCATTAATTTGAGGATCTTGCTTAGATACTTCCCCCATCAACTGGATTTCAGACCCAAGTCTCACCAAGGCTGTTCACTCATTAGTACAGGGAAGAGGGGTAAATCATATCAGTTAGCTCAAGAGCAGTTACAACACTCAAATAGGACTGCAAGTAGGAGCATAGGCATTGCTCTAATTTCTTATATTTTTTAATTCTTTGCACCATAGATCAAACAAATCCTCATCTCCACATGATGGTTCAATCCATTTCAGATCAGTAAGAACTTTTTATTGTGTTGTAATGTGGCTTATGGGTGAGGTTTATAAAGAATGAAAGGGTGGAATGGGATTCAAAATTGAGAAATCAGTAAAAGTAAAGAGGTGATTTGCAACTCAACCTTCTTCATGTCAGCACAATTCCATATACTTGTTGAACTTTCAGATTTGAAGTGACCAGTTTCTAATCCTCATTTCAATCTTTCAATGAAATGACTTCTCTTACTCATATTATATATATATATATATATATATATATATATATATATATATATATTTAAATCGGAATACCACAGATACCACCCACTGTGTTTTTCTTTCTTTCAACCAGATTTAACACCTTGCTCCTCTAGCCTTGCTTCTCCTTCCTCTTCTTGATTTCTCAGATTGGGGGTGAACTGAAAATAGGTTAAAAGGTTTTGGGTTTAAAATTTCTGGTCTTCGTCAAAGAAAATTGGAACTTTTAAGGCTCAAGTGGTGTGCATCAATGGCAGTTCAAAGGTGGGACATTTTAGGCTCAAATTGTCCAAGGGATGGCCTTACTTCATGTCCTCAATGCCATGAATGATGTCGAGCTTGTTTCAATTTGAATTTGTCTAACTTCTAATGACTAAAATTAGATCCCATCAGTTCTTAGAGCAGAAAAAATTTGCCAAGACACTCTTCAAAGAAAATTTTTCAGGCCCAATTCTCACTAGGTATGGCCTTCCATCCAATTTCTGGAGAGTATCTTCACAGTCTCTTCTCGTTGCTGGTTTATCACATTAAACACTTCCTGAAAAAATTCTTGACATTTTCTTCATGAAGAATGTTAAAACTTCAGCTTACTTTAGTTGCAAATGGATTTTTCTTTAGAATTTTTTTAATCAACAATTATGAGGTGAATTCATTCTCTTTTCGATTATTCCTTTTTAACTTGGCTGCACTAAAATTAACTAGTTTATTGGCATACATGCCACACCCCCAAACCTAAACTAAATAGTGTCCTCACTGTTTTAAGACAGAGTTTAGTGGTGCAGACATTCCAGAGAAAATAAATTGAACGAGAAATAAATTGAGACACAGGAAGTGGAATGAAGAAAGAATTTTATTATAAATATTTTGAAAACAGACATGTGGACAACATTTGTTTGTGAAAAGAAAACTTCCCCCCTGGCACAGGGATATTCTCCGCCGGTGTCGGGTGGAAGAGGAACTGCAAGCCAGGGGGGAAAGAAAAGGAAAAAGAGTGGTGTCAGGGGGTAGGGGGTGGGGTGGTGGATGATGATGAGGATGATGGAGGGGAGGCAATTGGTGACTCGGTTCTCTGCCTCTTCTTCTCCCTCTTTAGGTTTTTCTTTTTCTCCTTGGCGAGGATTCACTGGACCTCATCATATTCATCCCAGAGAAATTGAAGAGGATCAGGCTCGACCGGTGGCGGTGGTGGTGGCCAGACTGGGAAGAATTTGATAGGCAACTCTTGAGGTTTGTCGTCGGCCATGAGTGGTGGCTGGAAGAGTTGGGTAGGTTATGGTGGAATGGATGTGGAAGGGCTGAACAAGGGGAATATTTAAGGTGCATGGGCACTGGAAGATGAAGGGCGGGAATACAGGGAAGATGAAGGGCAGGAAGATGAAGCGATGTAATAAAAGTGGCGCAGTAGTCGAGGTGTGGGAATTGAGAATGAAGGGCGGGAATACAGGGATTGGAGGTCGCTGGGTGGGAAATGGAGCGTGGACTGCATGATGGACTAAATTTAGGAAGAACAATTAAGTTAGGGCGGCATGCGCCATAAATGCTGAAACACTGCGCCATAAGACATGAAAATCGATTTCGATAGGATGGCGAGAATGGCGGCGATAGGTCAATGTGTCCTATCGAAAGCATGGAAGTCAATGCTTACAAAAGGTATAATTTGATAGGATCTCGACAGGTGGGACCTTCCTTTCGATAGGTTAGAATTTGACACAATTCGTTATTTCGATAGGTTCCGATAGGTACCTAGAACCTATCGAAAAGTGTCTGTTGGCATATTTAACCTATCGAGGGGTTGGTTTCACCTATCGTCAAGGATCGGTGCCCCTTGAAAATGTCCAGCATCCTATCAAAATCATCAACCATCTTATCAAAGGGTTCTAAAAGCCAACAGTTGGAAGATTGAGTGTAGTGCTCAGTTTCAGCACCCTGCAAATTTTACTGCTAAACCAGCCGTCCGTTGTTGATACAAATAAATCACATATTTTACATATGATACAAGCCAAAATCAGCTATCAACCTGGAGGGTCTTGAAGATCAATGCTCTCCTCAGGCTCACAAATCTTGTCCACACACAGTTTGAGCCTCTGGCCATTGACCTTCATGACTCTACCATCTGTAGGGTCCCTGACTTCAACAGCTCCAGATGGGGAAACATGTACAACTATGAAGGGTCCATCCCATCTGGACTGCAACTTACCTGAAAAGAATTTTAATCTAGAATTGAACATCCACACCTTATCATTGGGATTGAATTCTTTCCGTAGCAGATGTCTATCGTGGAAGGCTTTGGTTTTCTCTTTGTAGATCTGAGCATTGGCGTATGCTTCCAATCTGAGCTCCTCCAACTCAGCTATCTGCAATTTTCTGTGTATCCCAGTAGAGTTGAAATCAAAATTTATTTCTTTAATAGTCCAGTATGCTTTGTGTTCCAATTCAATAGGCAAATGGCATGCCTTGCCATAAACTAGTCTGAATGGGGACATACCTATGGGGGTCTTATAGGCAGTCCTATAAGCCCATAGGGCATCTGTCAATTTCATGGACCAGTCCCTCCTATCACTTCTCACGGTCTTCTCTAAAATGTGTTTGATTTCTTTGTTGGAAATCTCTACTTCTCTACTGGTTTGTGGGTGGTAGGGGGTGGCTACCCTATGGGTCACAGAGTACTTTTCCAGCAGCTTATCAAAAGGTTTATTACAGAAGTGGCTTCCCCCGTCGCTGATGATGGCTTTGAGGATGCCAAACATGGAGAAGATATTGTCATTGAGGAATTTAATGACAACTTTGTGGTCGTTTGTCCTTGTAGCTATGGCTTCTACCCATTTGGAAACGTAGTCTACAGCTACAAGGATGAAATTATATCCACAAGAGGGGGGAAATGGTCCCATAAAATCAATACCCCAGACATCAAACAATTCGACCATCAGTATGGGTTGTAAAGGCATGGAATTCCTCTTAGTAATACTTCCCATCTACTGGCATCGAGGACAAGCTTTGCAATGTTGTCGGGCATCTCTGAACAGAGTAGGCCAATAGAAACCACTCTGAAGCACCTTCGCATTAGTCTTTTTACCACTGAAGTGGCCCCCACAAGCCTGTTCATGACTCATGGTTAAAATGTGGTGGAACTCTATTTCCGGTACACATCTTTAAATTACTTGGTCTGAACAATGCTTAAAAAGGTAAGGATCCTCCCATATATAGTGCTTGATCTGAGAGAAAAACAAGTTTCTATCATTCTTGTTCCAATGTGGAGGGATCCTTTTCACAGCAAGGTAGTTCACGATATTAGCAAACCAAGGCATATTGATCTCCACGGCAAACAGCTGCTCGTTTGGAAAAGAATCATTGATGGGTAGGCTCTCTGTTTTTGTAACTTGGATCCTTGATAGATGATCAGCAACCATATTCTCCACTCCCTTCTTGTCTTTAATCTCCAAGTGGAATTCCTGCAAAAGGAGAATCCATCTGATTAATCTTGCTTTGGCGTCCTTCTTAGACAAGAGGTATTTCAAGGCTGAGTGGTCAGTGAACACAATGATTTTTGAGCCCAACACATAAGATCTGAATTTCTCTAAGGCAAAGACAATGTCTAACAGCTCCTTGTTAGTCGTGGTGTAATTCAATTGAGCATCAACCATTGATTTACTAGCATATGCCACCACACATGGTGCCTTGTCTCTTCTTTGTCCCAAAACAGCCCCCATAGCAAAGTTTGATGCATCACACATCAGCTCAAATGGTAAAGAGAAATCAGGGGCTTGTAGAATAGGGGCTGTAGTCAAGCAAGTTTTCAGCTGCTCAAAAGCAGCCAGACAGTCATCATTGAACTCAAAGGGTACCTCTTGACACAACAGGTGGCATAGAGGTTTGGTGATTTTGTTGAAGTCCTTAATGAATCGCCTATAAAACCCAGCATGGCCCAGAAAAGACCTGACTTGTTTGACAGTTTTGGGAAGGGGCAGATGGGAAATTAAGTCAATCTTAGCATGATCACCCTCTATTCCCTTGTGGGAGACCACATGTCCAAGGACAGTGCCCTGAGTCACCATAAAGTGACTCTTTTCCCAACTTAGAACCAAGTTGGTCTCCTCACACCTCTGCAGCACAAAATTGAGGTGGTGCCGACATTGGCCAAAATCATCTTCGTAAATGGAGAAATCATCCATGAAGATCTCCAAAAATTAGTCAATCATGTCAGAAAAAATGACATACATGCATCGTTGGAAAGTGGCAGGTGCATTACACAGCCCAAATGGCATCCTCCTGTATGCAAAGGTCCCAAATGGGCAAGTGAATGTGGTTTTTTCTTGATCTTAGGGGTAGACAGGGATCTGATTGTACCCTGAATATCCTTCAAGAAAACAATAATATGCCTTGCCTGCCAACTTGTCCAAGATTTGGTCTATAAAAGGCAGTGGGAAGTGGTCCTTGCTAGTTTTTTCATTTAGCTTTCTGTAATCTATGCATACTCTCCAACCAATGCTCTGTCTGGTTGGAATCAGCTCTCCTGAGTCTGCTTCCACAACTGTGATGCCAGATTTCTTTGGTACAACCTGGGTAGGTGCCACCCATTGGGAATCTGAGATAGGGTATATGATGCCAGCATCAAGGAGTTTTACTACCTCCATCACAACTTCCTGCATGTGAGGGTTGAGTTTCCTCTGTATCTCTCGAGAAGGTTTGGCACCTTCCTCGAGATGAATCTTATGCATGCACACAGCAGGATTAATCCCCCCTAAGTCTGCAATGGTCCATCCTATTGCCCTCCTATGCCTTTTTAGCACAACAAGTAGCTCTCTTTCCTGCTCAATGGTGAGGGAAGAAGAAATTATCATAGGTAATTTGTTGCTATCTCCTAAAAAGGCATATTTCAAAGTTTTCAGGAGTTGCTTTAACTCTACCTCTGGGAGGCTGATGAGGGAGGGCAATAGGGGTGTCTTGGAGGGGGGTGGAAGAGGCATCAAAGCAGGCTTCCATGGATAGAGCTTTGCTGGTTCTACTCCAGAGAAGACAAGTTGAACATGCTCAGTTTTAGGGGTGAAAGTCGTTTCTACTTTTGGTTCCTTCCATACTACCGCGAGCTCATTAGACCATTCCTTACCATGCAGTAGTAGATCCACATTTTCTTACACAACCTCTACTATTATATCTAGAGAAAAACAATCCTCATCAGGATGAGGTTGAGTGGCTGCATTGTATACGTTCAGTTTGACCTTCATGTTCTCAAATGACACCCCCATTATCCCGAACCTACATTGAATACACGCATTAGTTGTGGCCAAAAAGGGTCTGCCTAGGATCACAGGGATGGAAATGGCATTCTTGTCGAGTTCCATATCTAGCACCAAAAAATCAGCAGGAAAAAAGAATTTGTTAACTCCAACCAAAACATCCTCGATTATCCCCACAGGTCTCCTTTTAGATATGTCGGCCAGTTGTAGAACAACATGTGTGGGCTTTTGTTTGCCTAAACCCAGCTTCTCATAGACTGAATATGGAAGCAAATTTACACTGGCTCCCAGATCTAATAGGGCTTTGTCAATGGTATGATCCCCAATGATGCAAGGGATGGTGGGGAGTCTAGGGTCTTGAAGTTTAGGAGGAGTTGCAATGGACAGTACATGGTTGACTTTTTCTGCTAAAAAGACTTTCTTGGATAGGTGCATCCTGGATTGTCTTTTGTGGGTGCATAGGTCTTTTAAGAATTTGGCATAGGCTGGGACTTATTTAATGGCATCAAGTAAAGGCAGATTGATCTTTACTTGTTTGAAAGTCTCCATCATTTCCTCGATTTTTCCTTGCCCTTTATCAAAAGGGGAAGGTGCCTGTAGTGCCTTGGGAAATGGCAGGTGTGGGGTTGCTCCATCACTTGCAGCCTTAGCCAATGGGGTCTCTATTTTTTTAAGTTTTTTCTTTTTGTGAGGATCCTTGTTATCCTCTTTATTCAAAGCTGATTGCTGTGTTCTGGTAGAAATTACTTCCTTTTCTTCCTCCAAGTGCCTCACAGGCTCACAGCCCACTTAGTTGTCAACTAACTTACCACTTCTCAAAGTTGTAATAGATTTAGCTTCCTCACAAGTGGAGGAAATTTCACCCACTACAAATTGTCTTCGTGGATTATCTTGTGGTTGGCTGGGTAACCTTCCTCCTCTCCTAGTCAGAGCATCAGACAGCTGACCAAGCTGGTCCTCTATCTTTTTGATGCTCTGATTGTGAGAATGCATAGTCTGGGTCAAGGTGTTCAAGTTTTGTAATGAAGATAGAACTTGTTCCTCAAAAGATGGTGTTCTCACAGCTGGAGTAGGTGAAGCTTGCTGCACAGGAGGAGCTACAGGTTGGGCCATGGTTAGCTGATATTGAGGTCTTGGGGCATAACCATCTCGATAGGGCTGAGCATTTCTGTAGGGCATGGACTGCTGGGGCTGCTGCTGCTATTGACTGGGGTATCCATCTTATCTCCACCTCAAATTAGGGTGGTTTCACCATTGACACCCAGCAGCAGGCTGCTGCCCATAGGCTTGAGTTGCAACCACATGCTCTGTTATGAACTCAGGAAATTGGGTAGCTGATGGGCATTCATCTAAGGAGTGAGTAGGGGACAGGCATATAGCACATGCCTCCTCTATTCTCACAGCCACAGGTGACTACATTGCTCCCATCAGCCTATCAAACTTCAAAGTTAAGCTGTCCACTTTCTTTTCCAACTCACTTGACACACTCACTTCATATATCTTTCCTCTTGAGGTGTTCTCTTTCACCAATTTGGGAGGTTTTAGATCTCTTGCGAAGGTTTCCCTTTGCATAGAGTTCTCACTGATGATGTCAAAGAGCTCCCATGCCTCCTCAGCAGTTTTATGAAGGTAAGTGCCACCACAAGAGGAATCTATCATGTCCCTGCTCTTTGAATCAATTCCCTGGTAAAAGCTTTGAACCAGTTGCCATTCAGGGATTTGATGGTGGGGGCATTTCTTGAGGAGTTCTTTAAATCTCTCCCAGGACTGTTGAAAGTCTTCAGTTGGATCTTGGGTAAAAGAGATGATACCCTTCCTCAACTGACTAGTCTTTGACATAGGAGAGAATTTGGCCAAAAACTGGCATTGGAGATCACTCCAGGACTATATACTGTTAGGTGGAAGCAAAGATAGCCAGGTCCTGGCTCTGTCCTTTAATGAAAAAGGAAAGAGTCTCATCCTGGTGGCCTCCTCCCCCAAACCTATGATGTTGAAGGTGGTGCACAGCCCTAAGAATTCATCTATATGCTTATAGGGATCCTCCTTGGTCAGGCCATGAAATGAGGACAACATTGGAATGATGGACGATTTAATCTCATAATTTCCTTGAGCAGCAGGGAACTGAATGCAGAAGGGGGAATTGTAGACCCCTGGCGCATTGAATTCCTTGAGAGTTCGAGGCTGTTGCTGCTCACCCATTTCGACAGATTCAATGTCAACAGCTATGGATGTAGTTGATTTGGTTCTGAGAAGTCTCTCAACCTCTAGATTTAGTGGAATAATCTCAGGTTGAAGAGTTCTCCTACCAAACATACAACTCCCACAACTGACAGCAGAGTAAATCCTCACACAACAAATAGGAACACACAATTGATTAACTAATCTAAAAATTAATAGATCTAAAAATAAACAGGAGAGAAGAGATGCAAACTATAGAGCAGCCTTTAGCACAACCCTCCTCTCATTCTATACCCAGATCTGGTGAAATGGACACAAAGAATACTGAAAAAACAGCAAAACTCACAAATGTAGTTAGTAAAATCAAATAAAAACTACAAATCTATGATAAAAACTTAGATCTATCAATTTCTAAACTGCCTCCCCGACAGCGACGCCAAAAACTTGTGGATTTCTAGTGTGCTGATTTAAGATGTAAAAATCAAGAGAAAACAGAGATGGATTCAGCACATCTGAGATATCCTAGACCTGCAAGATACAGGGTCCTTTGTAGCAAGCTTTAAAAGAATGGTGAGTAAGGGAATGTCCACAGGGAGGCTGATTAGAAATAGGATAAATCTCCAGATCTGTGAGGGATCTGACACCCTAGCTATCTCTACGTTAGTTAAAAGACAGGGGAGAGTTTTGAAATGAGTGGTCACTTAAACTAAACTACAAATAAAATGCAGATTGTTTTAGATCGAATCTGGAGCCTCAGATCTTACAGATGGAAGGTTTAAAGACTCAGAAAATGGAGAAGAACAGCTTGGAGATTGTCTTCACTATAATCAGGGGTTTAAAAGCACATAAGTCCCTCACCGCCACGAGCCTTTGTCTGCATAAGTCCACTTCAAATTACAGGATCCACCTGGCCTTAAGGCTATGATCTGTCCACTTTAATGGTCACATACCATCCTATAGGCTTTATCGAATCCATATATTGCAGCAGATAAATCCAATTGAGGCTTGAGCTCAGATTTACCTTAAGGTTATGGTCTGTCCACTTTAATGGTCACAAACCATCCTAGAGATCTCCTACAAAGCCAGGGCCTCAATTAGAGCAATTAAAACCACTACAGATGCTGCAATTTCCAGGTCACAGACGCAGGAAATTACAGGGATATCAGATCCAGGGAATTCAGATGATATCTAAGAGGTCTACCAGTTATATGGGTGAGCTGATCAAGCAACTCCTCTACACAAATCCGATCGAGCACCAAGAGGAATTAAAAGAGCTTTAGATCTAATTAAAACATTGAAAATAACATTTACATTGCAAATAAGGTCACTCTTACAATGGAATGCTCTCAGATCTGTAGTCTATGCAATAATTAACCCCAGCAATCACTCTTACCTTACCCAATTACAGATCTAACTCACCCCTCGCTGCTCCTAGGAATTTAGCCAACCATGGTAGGGCTAAAGGAGGGAAAATGGAATCTTGCTGCAAGCTTTGATCTCTGAAAAATTGCTCAGAATTTTTGATCCCCCTGGTGACAATTGGGGATCTCAATATATAGCTTTCTCCTCTATTTTTGCCGCCAAAAATCCCTTCTAGAAGGTTTCCAGAGTTTGTTAGAGTTCTGTTAGAGCACGTGGGTCGGTTAGGGTTTCTTAGGGCATCTTCTAGAACGTCGTGTCGGTCACCAAAGTGCCTTAATTTATGTGCAGCAGGTCACCAAGTCACAGCGTGTGCGTGACATAGTTTCTGAGAAGTTCAGCACACGATTTCGACAGGTTGGAGAAGCTTCTGACAGGTTAAAAGTAAGCATGTAGCCTCTTTCGATAGGTTCCCTGATCTCTTCAATAGGTTCCGATAGGTTGGGCTTAGATGCCTCAGCTTCACTGCACTTGATCTGGGGCTTTCGATAGGTTGGAAGAGTGATCTGATAGGTTGAGGTTTCACATTCTATTGCTTCGATCGGATGACCTTTGTTCCTATCGAAAGGTTCAAATCATTTTGTGATAGGTGCTATTTCAGCACTTCTATTTTGATAGGTTCAGTGGACCATTCAATGGGTTCAAGGAACCTTCCGATAGGTCTCTTCTTTCCCTCAAGCTAGCTTTCAATAGGTTGAATTCTCTTTCTCTCTCAACTGCTCGATAGGTTCTTGGATCCTATCGAATTCTTCACTTCTGCATGAATTCTTCCTCTTTCTGCTTTCAGATCCTGTCGAACCCTTCTCAACTGCACGAATTCCTCCCTTTCCTTGCTTTAAGCTCCTCTCGAACTCTTCAGGTGACCAGTCGATAGGACGTTTTCAACATATTCTAACTTCCTTCACCTTGCTCTACTG
This sequence comes from Chloranthus sessilifolius, assembly GCA_021018995.1. Classification (NCBI taxonomy): domain Eukaryota; kingdom Viridiplantae; phylum Streptophyta; class Magnoliopsida; order Chloranthales; family Chloranthaceae; genus Chloranthus; species Chloranthus sessilifolius. The sequence continues at coordinate 15,536,205 of CM037595.1, read as the reverse complement.
CAGCCACACGCTCCAAGGGTTCAATGATGTGCTACCCCTTTGGTGTGCTATTGTTGAGTTCGTCTTGTGCTGAGAGATGGTTCCTTGTTGGGCATTCTTGAGTGCTTTTCTTCATTATTACCAGATTTCCTTGCTATCTATGAAGTGCACTCAACAGAGGCTTATTAGTGTGCTTGCAGGTTCATGAAAGGGAAGGTTAAAGGGTGCAAAGTGGCATTTTTCACCACTTAACAACTCCCAGTAGAATCAAGAAGCTAAACTTAATTAGTCAATGCAATAAAAGGAGAGTAGGTTATCTAGACATCCGAGTGACCCAATACTATTGGCGTTGATTCAGTAAAGAAGGAACCCTCACCTCCTCACAACTGTGATCAGTGACATGTTGCAGCGTCGATAAATATCTACAGTTGGCTATCGTAACGAACCAGGTATTTTCGTCATGAATTTACCTCTTTATTCTTAGTACTTATTATTTCTTAATCATCACTCCACCACCCATCGCCAGAGTCCACTTGGGACCGAATTGGGCCACTAATTCTGGGGACCGAAAGGAACTCAGAAAAAGCACGTACCAACAGATTGGCGATCGCGATGGGACCTCTTATTGTAAAAGTCACTCTTACTTAGATACTAACTTTTGTTTTGTTGTAGTTTACGTTCTTTTAACCAGTTGCAAACAAATAAATAAAATAGAAGATATGAAAAAAAAAAATTTAATATATATAAAATATAAAAGAAGCGAACAGTATATGAACCTCCGCCAAAGACTGAAGATGTCTTGGATACGGAGATTGAGGTTAGGAGATCCTCGGCTTTGGGGATACCATAATAATCTCGTATACGAGAAATAATCACCCCACGGTTTAAACCAGCAATGGGAGACTAACATGGCCGGTGACCAAGAGAACCCCTTTTCTACCCTGAACCCTAACAATAACCATAGCAGAGGGGAAAGCAGTAGTGGACAGAACCTCACGGCTTGACAGATCGTAGAGCTTAGCATTCAGAGAATATAAAAGGGAGACGATGACGCTAAAGAATTACTCCGAGGATTGGCCGTCGCATATGAGACGGTCAAGAGACGAGAATACTTAGATTAACGAGAATGATGAGAGAGTGAGAGGTGGCCACCTACACCAAGCATGATATCAGCCCACGTGTCACCCCTAAGACAAGTCGCTCGCACCCTCTTCAATGACAATTCACAAGACAGAGCTCACTTGTGGACTGCCCAAAGAGACGCCACTATAAGGGTCGAAGATCTTCCTCAGATGCTTGATGAATATATGGCTTAGAGGGAATGGCCTAGCCTCTCATTCGGATTCGACAAGTTTTGCTGAGAACTCAAATTTAACTTACCTGCAAGATTCAAACCATCGAAATTCAATAAGTACAATGGTATTGGGAATCCAAATCACCATCTTGCCCTTTTTTGCAATGACTGTCGGCCCATACTCCATAATGAAGGACTTCTCATCCATTATTCAGCGATCATTAGAAGGAGAAGCTCTAGACTGGTTCGCAGGACAGCCGCTGCATAAGATAGATACGTTCGACGACCTAGCTAGTCAATTTCTCAACCAATATAAATACTTGATCCAAGAAACGATCAGCCTTAGCGATCAGTTAAATGAGTTGATGCCCATTTGATGCCTTTAGATTGATCTTTCCGACGATGTCGAGGCCCCATGTGGCGAAAGGCTGAGGATTGGTCATACTGTGTAGATCAATGGCAGGAGCATATATCAGACTGGAGTGCTCCTAGCATTTGTAGCACTTCTACATGTGCTTGCAATAGTTGGTTTTCATGGTGGTCCAAAAATACCCTTGCCGTAAGATCTTCTTGGTGACCATGTGTCCATTGACGTGCGCCCCGCATACTTCATTGTGAATTTCTTTCATGATGTTGGTTGCCTCACCCTCAGTAAGGCATCTGAGCAAGATGTTGTTATATGATCACTTGTTATATGATCACTTGTAGATCACTTGTAGATGACGTAGTTGGCTGCTAAGCATTGGATGGTTCGCCTGTCCATCTTGGGTGTACCTTTAGCAAAAGTTTGAGTTTTGAGGAAATTCTTGATATCTGAGAACCATGGAGGCTCATCATCTGGCTTTTCAGATCCCTTAATCTGGAAGCAAAAGGCTGGCTAATTTCTCTGCTCAATTATGATTGGTTTCATCTTGACGCCATAGGGGATTTCCACCATTGATGCCAACGTTGCTAGTCCATTAGCAAAGCGATTTCTCACTTGCGGGACATAAGAGAAGGTAACATCATCAAAGCATGTTATCAAATCCTTGAGGTACTCATGATACGGGATTAGCTTCTCATCCTTCATCTTCTAATCTCTGTTTGTCTGGCATATGATTAACTGTGAGTTTCCAAATACCCTGATAAGAGTTACATTCAGGTCAAGTGCTGCTTGTAAGCCGGTTGCACAGGCTTCATATTCGGCCATGTTGTTTGTGCACGGGAAGTTGAGGTTGATGGAGACTAGTATGTGATACCCTTTTGGAGAAATTATAATGGCGTCAATGCCTTGACCTTTGACTTTTGCTGCCCCATCAAAGTGCAATACCCAGGATTCCTCTGTCTCCGCTATATCATCCTCTGTCATGAACAGGATATCCTCATCGGGGAATTTGATTCTTAAAGGTTCATAATCAGGTAAAGGGTTCTTGGTGAGATGATTAGCAAGTGCTTGTCCCTTGATTGACTTCTGAGTGACATATGTGATGTCAAATTTGAATAACAGAAGTTGCTAACGTGCATTTTGACCAATGAGAGCTGGCTTTTCAAATAGGTATGTCAACGGATCCATTCGTGCTAAGAGTAGAATGACTTGAGATAGAAAGTAGTGGCGGAGCCTCTGTGTAGCCCATACCAGAGCTAGGCATGCTTTCTCTAGATGAGAATAATGCGTCTTGCAGTCAGTAAACATTTTGCTGAGATAGTAGATGGCTTGCTCTCTTCTTCCTGTTTCATCATGTTGCCTTAGGACACATCCCATCGAAACTTTCTTTGTAGAGAAATACATTAAGAGTGGTCTCCTTGATTCTGGCGGTACCAAAACTGGAGGATTAAGAAGGTAAATTTTGATTTTATCGAATGCCACTTGACAATCATCGTTCCATTCAATGGGCGAGTCTTTTCTTAGTAACTTGAAAATTGGGGTGCAGATAGGAGTTAGCTGTGCAATGAACCGACTGATGTACTATATCCTGCCTAAGAAGCCTCTGACTTTTTTCTCGATAGATGACGGTGGCATGTCGACAATAGATTTTACTTTGATTGGATCAACCTCGATGCCTCTTCTGCTGATAGTGAAGCTTAGTAGTTTTTCTGACATGACATCGAATGCGCATTTCGGAGGATTCAGACGCAACCTATATTTTCTCAGCCTCTCAAATAGCTTTTGGAGGTTTATCAGATGGTCACTTCTCTCTGGGGACTTAGCAATCATGTCGTCAACATACACCTCAATCTCTCGGTGCATCATGTGATGGAAGAGTGCTGTCATTGCTCCCTGATATGTTGCACCGACATTCTTCCGTCTAAAAGGCATGGCTCGATAGCTTAAAGTTCCCCATGGGGTAATGAATGATGTCTTCTCTCGGCCACTTCTGCCATCCTGATCTGATTGTATCCGGAGAATCCATCCACAAATGAGAGCATCCCTTGCCCAGCAATGTTATCGACCCAAACATCGATGTGTGGCAATGGGAAGTCAACTTTTTGGCTCGCTTTGTTGATGTTTAGAAAATCAATGCACATTCGAACCTTTCCATCTTTCATCAGTACCGGGATGATGTTGGCTAGCCACTGTGGGTACTTGGAGACTATGAGAAACCTCACATCATACTATTTGATAACTTCATCATTTACTTTCAGCATCCACTTAGGCCAGAGACGTCTTAACCTCTACTTGGCTGGGCTAAGATCTGGATAAAGTGGCAACTCATGCTCGACCAAATCGGTATCCAAACCGGGCATGTCCTCATATGACCATGCAAAGACGTCTTTGTATGATCGAAGGAAATCAATCATGAATTTTATTTCCTCAAGAGATAGTGATGTTCTTATCTTGGTGATTCTAGGAGCCTCCTCAGTCCCCAGATTGACGTCCTCAGTTTCCTCAATGATCGGGGTAGGGCCATGCTCAAAATTGGCGTATCGTTCAAGGAGCTCATTAGGAAGCTCCACGATTGGGATTTTCTCATCTAGACTAGTGACTCTTACCTCTTCATGTATCTCTATAGGAAAGGGGTTGATTTCACGTGGGACGTGCTTTTTAATTAAGGCATCTTTTTTCTTAATTTTATCGAGAATTTTAAAAGACAATTTTTTTCGATTACTTTGAATTTCTTTTATTTTTTTGGATCTTTCTTTTTCTTCATAAATGGCCCCTTGGCAAGGTGGGTCCCTATATACACATGGTATTGCCTGCCAAGGGCTCACCTCACTTTTTATAGGTTTTTTCTTTTGGTAAGCGGGTGCCAAATTTCAGGCCATTCAAAGTTTCCAGAGTTAGGGGCATGGATGCCCAATTCCTTTCCTGCGGCACTGTCCCTTTACCTCCTCGAGTGGAGGAGGCTGATTGATATGGCTTTCGGGAGTCAGCCTCCATCATGTTTATCCTGGGCTTGTTCGAGACCCTGTCCTCAAACGCTAGCATGGTTCTGTGGTGGTTTACCACAGGAGGGAGTGTATAGGTATAGGAAACTTCTCTTCAAAAAGGGACAGGGAGGTCAAGTCTACTTCAAGATTGGGAGGGATGATTTAGGGGCTGGTTGGGTGGATCGGGGGTGATGGCTTGTGTGGGGTTAGTTGCGTTGCCCCATCCTAATCAATCTTTATGACCCTGATGCTTACGAATGTCATTCGGATGTGAGGCCGCTGACGGGGCTCATCTTCCAAGTCTATTCCCTGGGCTTTTATAGTAGAAGTGGTTCGGGCTTTTTCTTTGGCCTCTTAGACCTCCTCCTCAGTAGGCCTATAGCCTTGACCGAATTTGACCCGCTGTTCGTGTTTGGCTCTAACCGGGTCCTTCTTTCCTTGTAATTGAGGTCCCAATCCTTTACCTTTCTGATAGCCCCATTTCTAGAGCATAGCTACGGCTGCGACCATTCCACTGCTGATTTTCAAAGGGATTCTCTCGTGGGGTTCCAAGATCACTGCCGACACATCATACTCAAAGCTATGAAAATCTATGTTTTCGATAGTGTGTGACACATCCAATACCTTGGGTTTCTCTATATTGTGTGTAGCTTTTTCTCTTTCCTCCTGCTCTTCACCCATAATGGTGACAATATTTTGCTCTACTATAAATCTTAGCTTTTGGTGTAGGGTGGAAGATATTACCCCGACCTCATGTAACCAGGGTTGCCCTAATAGCAGATTGAAGGTAGATTTGATGCCCATGACTTGGAATGGTGTGGAGGTGTTAAGTAGTAAAAAATGTCAGTTTGTACCCCTTAACCTGACCTTTGATGGACCAGTGAGCACACTAATAAACACCCGTTGAGTTTGTTTTGTAGATAGTAATAAAAGGCAGGAATAGTGTAGAAAACCACTCAAAAAGGCGGCACAAACAAGTCCATCTCTCAGCACAGTGCAGACCCAGTAATGGCACATAAGAGGGTTGCACACCATTGGCTACTTGGGGCTGTGGCAATAGCAGGGCAGAGTTAAGGAAGTGAAAGCAGGCAAAAAAATCCTATTAAGAGGTTAGCTGAAGGCTTCGATAGGAGCTAAGAGCTAAAAATGGAGAAATTCATGCAGATGGAAGGGTTTCGATAGGATCTGAAAACAGAGAAAGGAAGAATTCATGCCGGTTGAGAAGTTTAATAGGATCTAAGAACCTATCGAGCAGCTGAATGAAAGAAAGAAATCATCCTATCGAAATCCTACCTGAGGAGTAAAGGGAACCTATCGGATGGTTGCCTGAACCTATCGAAATGGAGAAGCTGGACCTCAGACCTATCGGAAGGTACTTGAACATTTCGACAAGAGAGAGCAATCGTATCGAAATGCTAGCATGCAGAGCTGAACCTATCGAAAAGCTTTCTCAACCTGTCAAATCCTCCAGAGAAAGGGGCAGAGAATGCTGAAGCGTCAAGAGAAGGCTCATCCTATCGAAACCTATCGAAGAGATCTGAGAACCTAGCGAAAGGACTAAAAAGCTCCATTTGAACCTGTCAGAAGCTACCTCAACCTGTCGAAATTGTGTGAAGAACTTCTCAGAAAATAGGTTGTTCACACGCTGCAACTTGGTGACCTGCTACACGCAACCCGAGGCACTTTGGTGATCGGCACGACAATCCTGAAGATGCCCTAGGAAACTCTAGCCAACCTCATGTGCTCTGACAGATCTTTAATGAACTTTGAGGACCTTCTAGAAGGGAATATTGGCAGGAGAAATAAGAGGGAAAAGCTATATAATGAGATCCCCAATTAGAATTGGGGGGATCGAAATCTAGAGATTAGGGCTTACAAAAAAATTCTATTTTCCCTCGGAGCAGCAAGGGGTGAGTTTTATGCAATGTAAATGTTGATTTTCTTGTTTTAATTAGATCTATAGTTCCCTTCGTTTCATTAGGTGCTCAATCGGATTTATGAAGAGGAGTTGGTTGATCAGCTCACCCACTTAACTGGTAGACCTCTTGGATACCATTTGATCTCCCTAGATCTGATATCCCTACAATTGCCTGTGTCTGTGACCTAGTAATTACAGCATCTGTAGTGGTTTTAATGCTCTGATTGAAGCCTTTGAGTTGAAGGAAATCTATAGGATGGTCTGTGACCATTGAAGTGGACAAACCACAGCCTTAAGATCAATTCAATCTCTGGTTTCACTTGGATTCTTCCACCTTAAACCTTTGGGTCGGATGAAGTCTATAGGATGGTCTGTGATCATTGAAGTAGACAGATCATAGCCTTAAGATCAGTCAAATCCCTTGGTTTATAGTAGATTTTTCTACTCTACAGTTGTGCTTGTAGCCAACTGAGGGATTGGTGTGCTTTGAATCCCCTATAACACGATCAGCTCAACCCAATTGCAGTAAGTCCAAACTCCAAGCTGTTCTTCTCCATTTTCTGTTTCTATTCCCTTCCAATTATGAGATCTGAACTCTTGATTTGATCTCAGTTAATTCTGCATTTTATTTGTAGTTTAGCTTAAGTGACAACCCTTTAAAACCTTTCCCCTTTCTTTTACTAACCTAGTATTAGGTAGGGTGCCAAATCTCTTTTCAGATCTGGAGATTTACCATACTTTGAACTCACCTCCCTGTGGACATTCCCTTACTTACTCTTTTAAAACTTGCTACAACAGGCCCTGAATACTTACAAGTATGTGTGTGTGATCTACCTGGAATCGAGGGAATTTAAACCCCTTTTTGAATGCAAGGCAGCTCGCCAACAAGTTTTTGGCGCCGCTGTCGGGGAGGTTTGCCTTTAAATTAGTAGATCTAAGTTTGTTTTAATTTAGATCAAAGATCTGTGATAGTTTATTTGATTTTTCACTAACTATGTTAGTAAGTCTTGTTGTTTTCTAGTTCTTTTTATAATTTCATCAGATCTGGAGCTGGTGCTAAGGAAGAACATTGTGCTAGAGGTTGCTCTTGAGTTTGCTTCCCTCTACCCCTATTAATTTGTCAGATCTGTTGATTTTGTTTTAGATTCATTGGTCATTTATTTTTGTTCCGAATTATTGTGTTTGAAGATTTGCTCTGTAATAAGATTGTGAGTGGTATATGTTTGGAAGGAGAACTCTGAACCCTCAGATTGTTCCATTAAATCCAGAGGTTGAAAGAATTCTCAGATCTAGACAAATTTCACCCACATCTGTTACAGCTGAATCTATTGAAATGGGTGAGCAACAGCAGCCTAGAACTCTAAAGGAATTTAATGCACCAAGGGTTTACAATTCCTCCTTCTGCATTCAATTCCCTGCTGCTCAAGGAAATTAAGAAATTAAGTCTTCCATAATCCAGATGCTACCCTCATTCCACGGCCTGACCAGAGAAGATCCATACAAGCACATTGATGAATTCTTAGGACTGTGCACCACTTTCAATATCACAGGTTTGGGGGAGGAGGCAACCAGGATGAGACTCTTTCTTTTTCATTGAAGGATAGAGCCAGGCCATGGTTATCTATGCTTCCCCCCAACAGTATTCAGTCCTAGAGTGATCTTCAATGTCAATTTTTGGCCAAAATTTTCCCCATGTCCAAGACAAGCCAGTTGAGGAAGGACATTATCTCATTTGCTCAAGATCCAATTGAGGATTTTCACCAATCTTGGGAGAGATTCAAAGAACTCTTGAAGAAATGTCCCCATCATCAAATCCCTGAATGGCAACTTGTCCAAAGTTTCTATCAAGGGATTGACTCCAAAAGCAGGGATATGATTGATGCCTCTTGTGGTGGTACTTACCTCCACAAAACTATTGAGGAGGATTGGGAGTTGTTCGATATCATTAGTGAGAACTCCATGCAAAGGGAGACTTTGTCTAGGGATTTAGATCCTCCTAGAATGGTGAGGGGAAATGGGGTGAAAAATGGGTGTATGTGAGGTAGTTGTGAATGGATTCTGGGTGGATCGAAAAATGGGCAAATTTTTTGTTTTTCTGATTGATTTTTTTTTTGAGAAAGTAAATGAACCTTTTTAATGGGTTTCAAGACCTTGAAATTCTCGTTTCCAGCAGTGTTCATGCCCCAAATATTTCCCACGGCGGGACCCCAACACACTTTGGAAGAATCAAAATGGAAAACCCTTGATCTATGTGAAGACACGAGAATCCATGCGGTGACCCGATCCCTCGAAGAAAGTCAATAAGAGGGTGACCACTTTTAACCGGTGAGGCCATATTGGGTGCCGACTGGTGTGGGATTTATTGGAGACACTACACTGCTAAGCGGGAGATTCGGGGGAGTGATAGAAGGCCTCAGATTCGGGCTGCCAGGCCCAGAATGGGCATAGCATGTGTAGTATATATGCTAGGCTAAAATCTGGAGGTTTTAGCTTAGCCGTCTTTGAACCTAAGCAAACTCCCCTTTAAAAAAAAAATTAAACCTTAAAAATGAAATAAGGGACTTGAATCATTTTTACGGGGGTAAATTTTAAAGGGTTGGGATTTTAGGTAGCGATACAAACATCTCGGTTATTAGTACGACGGCAGCCCTTAGTGGTGATGATCTGAAAAAGTACCACCCCATCCAGTATTTGAGAAGACGCTCAAGCCGGAGGTATATAAGGTGGGTGACCGATCCAGTTACAAAGCTTAAAACCCTTGGGGGAGAGCGTTAGTCACCTCAATTCAACCGTGTATCCCTACGCTCGGAGAGGAGAGACCCGTTACAACAAAGAAAATTAATCCCCGGAAGCACCGTTTCTCGAAAAACAAAAGAAAAAATCAGACAAATTTAAAGCTTGCTGTTTCCTGTCAAAATTATTCTATACTCTGTTTAGCCAAGTGTGTATAATATACACGTTAAGCCAACTTCCCCCAGAATTGCACTAGCGTGCATAATATACACGCTAAGCCATACACGCTAAGCCAACTTCTTTAGATTTAGCCTAGCGTGTATAATATACATGCTAAGCCAAAATCTCTAGATTTTTGGCCTAGCGTATATAATACACATGCTAAGCCCATTTTGGGCCTAGCAGCCCGAATATGAGGCCTTTCTTCACTTCCCACGAGTCCCCAGCTTAACGGTTCAGTAACTTTGATAGATCCCACACGTTCCGACACCCAATACGCCCTCGCCGTCAAAGGGGTCACCCTCTTATTGACTCTTTCTGAGGGATCGGGTTGTCACATGGATTCCCATGCCTTCACATAGATTGAAGGATTTTCCTTTGATTCTTCTGAAGCACGTCGGGATCCTGCCTGTGAGAAATATTTGGGGTGTGAATGCCGCCTGAAACAGGAATTCCAAGGCCCCGAAACTCATCTTAGAGAGGTTCATTTTTTTTTTATCCAAAAAAAAAAAAAAAAGTCAAAATCAATCAGAAGTCTACAACCAAAAAGAGAACTCGTGGTGCCAGCACAACGGCATTGCCCTACCCTCCGTTATCCCGAAGAGGGAGGAGAAGAAAATTTTACGGACCCCATCCGAGGCATTCTCATTCAACCCGCCAACAAGCCATGTCGTGGGCAGTCGATCCGACTTATGCCGATCCCGCTTCATCCCTGCTACGCTCCCCTACCCATTCTCATTTAGAGGAAATATTCACCTCCATTCTGCTCACCCAAACACCATTTACCGTCACCGGACCCTTTGGTGCACCCATCTTTCCTTCCTCACCCATCCAAAATTCTCCCATTTTTTCATCCACCGAAAATCCATCCACATTCACCACACATGCACCCCATTTTTCACCCCCCCCCCCTCTCAAATCCAAATAACCCTAATTTTCCCCCATCCACATTTGCCACCAGTCAAAATTCACCCCATTGTTCCCCCATGACAAACCCCCTTACATCTCATTTCCCTACATCCACCCCAAGCACGCACATTCCCCATCGATCCACCATGACCAATTTTCCCCAAACCATGCTCAATTTCCCATCTTCCCAACACATGCCTAATTTTCCTACATCTACCCATGCCATGCCCAATCCACAACATATCCCCCCGTCTACCCGGGTCATGCCCAATTTTTCCCAGACACCCACCCAATCCATACCCCATGTTCCCCCTCCATCAGATGCTCCCTTTACGCCCACCCCCTCCCTCACCCAATCCAATGGCCATGATAGATGAGATGGTCAAGGCCTATACCGGCTGGAAGGCTTCTCAAAGTAGCCTCCCCCATTCAACCCACACACCTCCAAACTCATCTCATACCCTCCAAAGTCTTCATGCATCCTTTCCCCAAGATTCCAATCAACCCCCCATCATCCATACCATCCAAGGCCCCCGTCGACCATGGGGTCATTGGAGTGGGACTTAGGGCCCCATACCCCAAGTCCACTAAGGCCCAATGGCCCAAGCCCACCAAGGCCAATTGCCCAAGACCACCAGGCCTAATGGACCACACCCACCAAGGCCCAATGGCCCAACCCCTCCAAGGCCCGATGGCCCAACCCCATCAAAGCCCAATAGCCCAAATCCAAGCCCACTAGGGCCCCGTCCCCCAAGCCCATCAAGCCCACACACGAGAGCCCCATTCTCCCATCCACCCTCATTCCCCCAATATCCCACATACACCCAACAGGCCCTCATTCCCAACATAGCATGGGCCTCACTCATCCACAACCCTCATACCCAGTTCAATACAGGAATCCAACCCATGACATCAGCCACCCTCACTAGCATACCTCTTAAACTCATCCTCAAGGATTCCCCATATTCAGTGGTCTCACCAAGTACCCATCCTACCAACGCAGAATCAACGAGATAATCTCACCCTTCCTCCACCATACATAGACCCACAATATGAGGAAGACGAGATCAGGAACAGTGGGGTGTATCAAGGGGAATTCACCAGCTTCGACCCCCCCACCACCCATAATCACTAACCCACCGGCAACCCAGAGTGAATGGAGGTCGCCTGCCGAGAGGATGGCCTCACCGTCTAAAGAGTTAGAGCTATTGAAAGAATAAATGGACAAGATACAAAAGCAGCTAATGAAGATGGGTGGAGCTAAAGTCCATGCCACGGGCTTCTCCGACCTATGCCTATTTTCAGAGGTCCCCTCACCCCCATAATTCAAAGTGTTGATCTTTGAAAAATACAACGACACGGGTAATCCCATTGCACACCTTAAATCCTACTATGGGGACATGTGTCAATACGGGGGGGATGAGCGTTTCCTCATAAAGGTATTTCAGAAGAGCCTCACAGGCCCAATGCTAAGGTGGTTCACTTCCTTGGAACCTTCTATGATCAAAACATGGAAAGATCTGACCCATTTCTTTCAAGAGCAAAATGTCTATAACATAGACATTAAACCCCGCAAGTCTGATCTAACTCGCCTAAAATAGAAACCCAATGAGACGTTTAGCGACTACCTTGGACGGTGGAGAGCATTGGCAACTCAGGTCAGGAACAGAATACCCGACGATCAGCAGATAGAGATGATCTCAAAAAGCACCCTGCCGGTCATCACATCCTAGTGTACCAACAGTAATCCTGCTTTGCTGATTTGGTGAGTGTTGGGGAATTTTAGGTGCTGATTATTATGAATTAAAAGAAAGAAAATAAAATCAAAGTAAAACAGAGGATGGATTCAACACATATAAAATATCCTAGACCTCCAAGATACAGGGTCCTTTGTAGCAAGTTTTAATAAGCAAGAGTTTGTCCCACAATGAGTAGTGATCTAACCTAGAAGGTGTATATTAGACCTCCAGATCTGGCTACAGATCTAGCAATTCTAAGAAGAAAGAGAGCTTTTCAGGTGTCACTAGATCTAATTTATAAAATTGAAATATAAAGCTAAATCTAAAAGATTGAGGAAGATAGATGGTAAAATAAAATATAAAATGGGGAGAAATAGACATCTAGGGCTGGTTTTTATTGCAAAACCGATCAAGGTATGTGAATTTACAGTTGTCCTTCACTTGGCTACAAGCTCAAGTGAAAGGTAGAAGAATCCACTCTAAACCAAAAGCTTGGACTGATCTTAAGGGTATGATCTGTCCACTTTAATGGTCACAGATCATCCTAGGGATTTCATCCAAATCAAAGGTTTAAGGTAGAAGAATCCAATCTAGACCAGGGGTTTGAATTGATTTTAAGGCTATGATCTGTCCACTTTAATGGCCACAGATCATCCAATAGATTTCCTCCATTCCGAAGGCTTCAATCAGAACAAGATAATCACTACAGATGCTGTGGATGTAAGGCCACAGGCACAGGCACCCATAGGCATATCAAACCCAGGGAAATCAGATGATCATCAAGAGATCTACTAAAAAAGGGCTTGGGCTTGTGCCAAGTGTAAAAATCCGATCAAGAATCTAATGGGACTACAAGATCTTTAGATTTAATTAAGCTTTAAAATCAACAATTTATTACTTTAATAAAAAACAACTTACAATAACATTGTTCCCAGATCTGTAGTCTGTGCATCAATCCACATTTCTTCATGCCGAAATTACAATTACAAACTAGATCTGAGTTGCTACCTAGATCTAATCCAACAGGCTGGATTAGAGAGAAAAGGGGAAAATTAAACCTAAAACTAAACCTAAATGAGCTAAGGAGAACTCAGGCTATTCCTTTGTTGCTACTTTCCTTGCTGAGAAATTAGAGCAGAATAGATAGGTATTTATATATATGCATTGATCCATGTGCCTTAAGTTGCAGCCAATCCGAAAGCAGAGGACTCAGTTCTGTTATGCAGAGCTGAGGTGTCTTCATTTCAGTCAAGGAAAATTGCATGTGGACTACTATCCCATGTGCAGAATTTTGTGCCCAGTTCATGTGTCTTTGCAGCTCTTAAAAATGCCCCTGTCGGCCACTGATATTTTCTGCATTCGATAGGTGTTGGCTGAAATTGCAGCAGTTCCACAGGATAAATTTGGCTGGCTCGACAGGTTGTGTCATGCAGAGAGCATGAAGCATTCGTTAGGTTGCAAAGTTGGACTGGAGGATTGCTGTTCGATAGGTTCAAAGCATTGGTCTTCACGCAGCATTCGACAGGTTCATATTGCTGCATTTCGATAGGATGAAGCTTGCAGTCTAAGGAACCCTTCGACAGGTTGCACTGGCTGCACTTAATCCATTCGACAAGACCTGCTGCTGTTCGATAGGTTTATAGAGTGTACTGGGGCTGAGAAGTCCTTCAGTCGATTTCGATAGGTTCTTAAGGCTTTCGACAGGTTCAAAACAACCATTCGATAGGTTGCGCCAGGTTGGTGCTGAAAATAAAGCTCCAGCTTCCACAGCCTTCATCTGGTGTATTCGACAGGTTGGGGGATCCTTTCGATAGGTTGATTTCTGCGCAATAAATGTCGATAGGTTCTCTTCTGGCTCCTATCGATAGGTTTTTAGACTTTTCAATAGGTTATGTTCAAGCTTAAGCAACCATTCGATGGGATGCTCCCTTTTTGTTTCTGACTACGCGATAGGTTCCGGATCCTATCGAATTCTCCCATCATCACGACTTCCTCCTTTTTTTTCAGCCTTTAGATCCTATCGACAGGTTCTAGTAACCTCTTGATAGGTTGTTTTCAGCCTGTTTTCACTCCTTCAAAGCTGCTTTGCTGTTGTTGCATGCTCTAAGTGGGCCATTGTTGGGTCTGAACTGTACCGAGAGATGGATTTCTGCACTATAACTGTCTTTTACTGCTATCTACAAGTCATACTCAACAAGCATTTATTAGTTCACTTATAGGTCTATCAAAGCTCATGTTAAGGGGTGAAAAGTGGTACTTTTCAAAGATTAACACACCCCCAAACCTAAGCTTTGCTAGTCCCTGAGTAAAGGAAGATTAAAGAAAACTAAAATGCCACTTTTGTAGGGAGCATAGATGCATTTAGTATATGCATCAAGCCTTTTGAACCCCTAGGTGATCCCTAGTAGAGGAGTGAAGCCTCCTGAGGGTTTTCAGTGAAGGTACCCACAAACTTCTCTAATAAAATCAGTTAATACTTATGCAATATATTAAAACAGAGTTTAAGTGAAATAAAATAAATTCCACACCATGTCCCTTCAATTTTTGAGGATTTTCAGTAGAAAAATCATCAGTTTAAAACTTGAAATTCTGCTATAATTCCTTCATCATCAATCAGTTCATGTCAAGGCATTGTGCTTGAAAATTGATGCAGAGCTCACCTTTAATTTAAAAATTCTGTTTCGATAGTGCCCCAATCAATTTTAATTTCAAACCCAAATCTTACCGAGGCTGTTCACTCATAACAAAAGTAGAAGGGTGCATCATTTCTCACACAGCTAAAGAATAGTTACAACCCTCAAATAGGACTGCGAGGATGAGCATAGGCATTGCTCTAACTTCTGAAATTTTCTAACTCTTTTCACCATAGATTAAACAAATCCTCATCTCCACATGACAGCTCAATCCATTTCAGATCAGTAGGGTCTTTTTTATTGGGTTGTAATGTGGCTTATGGGTGAAATTTGTAAAAGAATAATAGGGTAAAAAGGATTCAAATTGAGAAATCAGTAAAAGTATGGAGGTTGTCTAGACAACACCTTCTTCATTTCAGCACAATTCCATCTACTTCTTGATTTTTTAGATTTGAAGTGGCTAGTTTATAATCCTCTTTTCAGTCTTTCAATGAAATGACTTCTCTTTCTCATTCCTTTTCTTTGATTTTCTGTTTTTCCTTTTCTTTTTGTATCTTTTTCTTTTTATATTTTTCTCCAATTTTCTTTTTATGGGTTGGAATGCCACAACACCACCAAATGTGCTTTCTTTTTTCTCAACCAACCATCAAGCCAGCTCTACCTTCTGAAATCTCAGAGTATCAGGCTGTATCAGGTCACTGAGGTTTTGGGTTCAAATTTTCTGGTTTTTATCAAAGAAAACAGGGAATTTTAAAGCTCAAATGGTGTGTACCAAAGGCAGTTCAAAGGTGGGACATTTTAAGCTCAAGCTGTCCAAGGGATGGCCTTACTTCATGTCCTCAATGAGAATGTTGTCAAGCTGTTTCAACTTGGATTTGCCTAACTTCTAGTGATTGAAACTATATCCATTGAGTCCTTAGAGCAGAAAAATTGCCAAGACACTCTTCAAAGAAAATTTTTCAAGCCCTAATCTCACTGGGTATGGCCTTCCATCAAATTTTTTGGGGGTGTATCCTTACAATTTTTCTCTCATTTCAGGTTCACTAAACATCAATTTTTGAAAATTCTTGACATTTGCTTCATGAAAAATGTTAAAACTACAGCTCATTTCAGTTTTAAAAAGTTTTTAATTTATGCTTTTTCCAAAAATCAGGTGGGAAATACTTTATTTTCAAACATTTTCTTAAACATGGCTGCACAAAGCATTAACTTATTTCATTGGCACACCCGCCATACCCCCAAACCTAAGATGAACATTGTCCTCAATGTTCTACACGCTAAGTAACCAGGGGCAGCAGCGTAAAAGAAGAAAGAAAAATAAGTAGAAAAATTTAAACTATATGCAGCAAAAAATAAAAATGCAAAACTGAATATATGAGCAAGAAAATGGAAACAATGCTATACCAGTGTAGGAAATTACTGATAAAACAGAAAAAAACAACAAAACAAAGCTAGAACTGCTACAAAATAAAATCTAAAAACTGCATATACGGACAGAAAAATAAAAGGACTGCTATGCAAATGAAAGGAAACTATTGCTAATAACAGAAACACAGTAAAAATAAAGTAAGGAACTGAATACAAAGCTACAAAAAATAGAAAAGTGTTGATACAAAAACAGAGTTGTAGATAAAAAAATAGGAAAACAAAGTTAGAAACTAACTATAATCACAGAAAAATGCAAAAAATCAGTAAAACTAGGACACATTAAACCTAAGAAAGAGAAACCAGCGATCTAAAAATAGAATTTTAAACTAAAATTCCTAAAACAGAAAATCCTAATACCAAATCATAAATCCCCTAAGCCCAAAGAAAACCCCAAAAACCTAAGCCAATCAGATACTTATGAATCTAAGTGATTATAAAAATGATCATCAGGGATAACATACAATGAAAAGCAAGATTCATAAGACTGACCCCTACGTTGATGATGTGTATGAATCAAAAAAAAATTCTAAATAATTAATCATGGGAACACACATTAAAAATAGGATTCATACAGCTGAGATCTATTTACTGGTGAAGAAATCTCAAAGGAAAATAAAAACAGTGGCTCCATTGAATATTCAAAACAGCATATGATCCACTGCTCATTATCTTACATGATTCCTCAAAATGAAAAACCATGATCTTAGCAGTTCCAGATGGGGGAAAATGAATAAAGGCAAAGGAAAATAGCCCATCTGCAAAAAAAATTTATGATTTTATAAATTTTTATTTTTTTATGTATTTTTGATCAGCCTGGGCTCCACAAGAGCCCTTATTTACTACTGCTGAAAATTAATAAGAAAACAAATCAGAAATGTCTATTTGTGTTTACATTTTCTTTTATTTTTGTATTTGGTTTTGTAAAAAAAAATCATCATGCCTAAAAAATAGCAGAAATTATAATCAAAATAAACATCAAACACAGCAAAACTGCTGGTTCTCAAGAATTTAAAAATTGAAAAATAAATGCAAGGAGAAAGGGATGCAAACTGAGGCAAATCTGCTCCTGCTGCAATCCAGATGCTCCTTGTTTGGCGGTTACTCCAGATCTGCAAAAATCTAAACAAAATAAAAAACTGCAGTAGTACCTTATTCAAGCATATTGACAAAAATAAAAAGAACAACTCAGACTGCAGCCTCATTTTTGCAAAAAATGCAAAGGGCTACAGCAGCATTTATTCAAACATCTAGAAGGCATAAAGTAAAAACTCAGAAAAATCAGAATTTTTGCTGCAGTAAAATAGGTTTTCTGTACAAAAACTGCAGCAAACATTTAATCAAACAGGTGGAATGCACTCTAAAATTTTGAAAACTAATCAGCAATAAAAACTACAAAAAACCAGATCTACAAAAATAAAAAACTCATATCTACTATCTAGATCAAAACTCCTCAACAACGGCACTAAAAACTTGTTGGGGAATTTTAGGTGCTGATTATTATGAATTAAAAGAAAGAAAATAAAATCAAAGTAAAATATAGGATGGATTCAGCACATCTAAAATATCCTAGACCAACAAGATACAGGGTCCTTTGTAGCAAGTTTTAATAAGTAAGAGTTTGTCCCACAGGGAGTAGTGTCTAAACCTAGAAGGTGTATAGTAGACCTCCAGATCTGGCTACAGATCTGACAATTCTAAGAAGAAAGAGAGTTTTTCGGGTGTCACTCGATTTAATTTATAAAACTGAAATATAAAAGTAAATCTAAAAGATTGAGGAAGATGGATGGTAAAATAAAATATAAAATGGGGAGAAATAGACAGCTAGGGCCTAGTTTTTATTGCAAAACAGATCAAGGTATGTGAATTTGCAGCTATCCTTAACTTGGTTACAAGCTCAAGTGCAAGGTAGAAGAATCCACTCTAAACCAAAAACTTTGACTGATCTTAAGGGTATGATCTGTCCACTTTAATGGTCATAGATCATCCTAGGGATTTCATCCAAATCAAAAGTTTAAGGTAGAAGAATCCAATCTAGACCAGGGGTTTGAATTGATCTTAAGGCTATGATCTGTCCACATTAATGGTCACAGATCATCCAATAGATTTCCTCCATTCCGATGGCTTCAATCAAAGCAAGATAATCACTACAGATGCTGTGAATGTAAGGCCACAGGCACCCACAAGCATATCAAACCCAAGGATATCAGATGGTCATCAAGAGATCTACCGGAAAAGGGCCTGAGCTTGTGCCGACTGCAAAAATTTGATCGAGAATCTAATGGGACCACAAGATCTTTAGATTTAATTTAGGTTTAAAATCAATAATTTATCGATTTAATAAAAAATAACTTACAATAACATTGTTCCCAGATCTGTAGTCTGTGCATCGATCCACATTTCTTCATGTCGAAATTACAATTACAAACTAGATCTGAGCTGCTACCTAGATATAATCCAACAGGCTGGATTAGAGGGAGAAGGGGGAAGAGAAAAGGGGAAAATAAAATCTAAAACTAAACCTAAAAGAGCTAAGGAGAACTCAGGTTATTCCTTTGTTCCTACTTTCCTTGCTGAGAAATTACAGCAGAATAGATGGGTATTTATACATATGCACCGATCCATGTGCCTTGCGATACAGCCAATCAGAGAGCAGAGGACTCAGTTCTGTTATTCACATCTGAGGTGTCTTCATTTCTGTCAAGGAAAATTATGTGGACTGCAGTCCCATGTGCAGAATTTTGTGCCCAGCTGATGTGTCTTTGCCGCTCTCAAAAATACCCCTGCCGGCCACTGATATTTTCTACATTCGATAGGTGCTGGCTGAAACTATAGCAATTCGATAGGATAAACTTGGCTGGCTTGATAGGTTGTGTCAGGCAGAGAGCATGAAGCATTCGTTAGGTTGCAAAGTTGGGCTGGAGGATTGTTGTTCGATAGGTTCAAAGCATTGGTCTTCATGCAACATTCAACAGGCTCATATTGCTGCATTTCAATAGGATGAAGCTTGCAGTCGAAGGAACCCTTCGACAGGTTGCAGCTGGCTGCACTTAATCCATTAGATAGGACCTGCTGCTGTTCGACAGGTTTATAGTGTGCTAGGGCTGAGAAGTCCTTCAGTCGATTTCGATAGGTTCTTGAGGCTTTCGACAGGTTCCAAACAACCATTCGATAGGTTACGACAGGTTGGTGCTGAAAATAAAGCTCCAACATCCACAGCCTTCATCTGGTGTGTTCAACAGGTTGGGGGATCCTTTCGATAGGTTGATTTTTACGCAATAAGTTTCGATAGGTTCTCTTCTGGCTCCTAACGACAGGTTTTCAGACGTTTTGATAGGTTCTGCTCAAGCTCAGGCAACCATTCGATAGGATGCTCCCTTTTTGTTTCCGACTGCGCGATAGGTTCCGGATCCTATCGAATTCTCCCATCCTCATGACTTCTTCCTTTTTTTCAGCCTTTAGATCCTATCGATAGGTTCTAGTAACCTCTCGACAGGTTGTTTTCAACCTATTTTCACTCCTTCAAAGCTGCTTTGCTGTTGCTGCATGCTCTAAGTGGGCCATTATTGGGTCTAAACTGTACTGAGAGATTGATTTCTTGCACTATAATTGCCTTTTACAGCTATCTACAAGTCATACTCAACAAGCATTTATTAGTCCACTCATAGGTTTGTCAAAGCTCATGTTAAGGGGTGAGAAGTGGTAATTTTCAGAGATTAACAGTGAGGAATGCCAATCATTGCGAAGATGCAATCAGAAAAGGGTGTTTGAGCAAATATGTGTTCGATGGGGCTAGTGGGGTTTAAAGGTTCACTGAACCGAGGAACGATAGAAGAACTGGAGCAGATGTGCAAACTGTCGTAAATACGCGACTGTTGAGCATTGAAAAATACCATTTTTTATCTCCTAACCTGACCTGTTACGAACATTTGAGTTGACTAATAATGTATTTTGAGTGTATTTTGTAGATAAGTAATAAATTGTAGTCTTTAGACATCCATCTAAAAATGCCAAAGAAGAGATTTGCTGCTTCATCATGTGCTCATGTAGCCCAATAAGTTTAGCCATCAAGCAGTTCACAGAGCCTCAGAGCTCCATGGCACTGACATGTGTCCACATGAGCACACATGGGAGCAAGACCAGCTACATTCAATGAAGGCTGAACCCCTTAAGAGGTACTGAGTGTTGGCCAGATGAAGAGCATCAACCTAGAATTGGGTGCCAGCTGTGGAGTAAAGGATAGAACCTATCGAGAGGTTATATCGACCTGTCGAGAGGTTCTGGTGTGAGAAAAAAACTTGGCGAGAGGTTGGGGTGTGCAAACATCTAGCTGGCGAGAGGCCCCTAGTACCTGTCGATGAGTAAAAGGTGAAGAAACCAAGATGTCGAGAGGTTTTGAAGGTGTATTTCAAGCTATCGATAGGTACTGAGGTGGAAAAGTGAAAATCTTGAGAGGTTGGTAGAACCTATCGAGAGGATAAAGCTGTAGTGGACAAACCTGTTTTAACAACAGACTGCACCTGTCAAAGAAGTACCTGAAGATGCAGGGGAGCTTGAGAGGATCCACCTACATATCGAGAGGTTCCCTTGAACCTAGCGAACAGTCGAAGTCAACCTCATGAGGACTTAACTGAAGCTGTGTTCATTGGGGCGAGGTTGAGTCAACCTATTGAGAAGTAGAACAAATCCCGTCGAAAGCTCAACTGGAGCCTTATAAGCAGTCGACAGGATGTTCTGTAACCTGTCGAGAGGATGAATGGAAATTGGAGAGAAGATGAGAAATGTGTCAACCTGTCGAGAAATAAAAAAGATCCTGTCGACAACCACATCCAACCTGTCGAAGGCCACATCTAACCTGTCGAATGGAAAGCCAATAAGACTTAGAACTTGTTGAAAGGTTCCCTGAACCTCTCGACACAAGATCTGGGAACTTCTCAGTTCCAACCATAGCTACTGCTTGCTTCAGTACTATGTGCACGTATTCCAAGGCAGGTCAACAACCCTTGGGGGTATTTTTGGAGTGCATATGGGCACGAATGGGGAACCCTCTAACCTCATCACATGTACTTACCAGTTTGGACCAATTATGGGAGAGCTTCTAGAAGAAAAATCAGTCATATCAGTAGCTGAGAATAACTAAAATATTCCCTTGAGCTCTGATTGGCTGAAAGAGATCTGAGGATAGAAGGGAAGAGTATAAATGGTTGAGAAGTTGCACAGATGAACCATCCAAAAATTGAGAGAACCAAAGCCAAATTTGAATTTCTTCTTCCCTCCAAAATTCCTTCCCTCTTTCTTCTTCCCCCATGCTCTCCTTAGCCAATTATGGTTGGCTAAACCCCTTTAGTAGCTAGGGTGAGGTTGACAGCTGTAAATTGAGAGGTTCAAAGCTTTATATATGGATTGGATGTTGCACAGATTGCAGATCTGAGCACATTTTATAGTAAGTTTATATTGAATCAGTATATTGTGGATTATAATGTTGATTTTGATCTATAGATCTCTTGTTTGCATTTGATTTCCCTAGATTAAATCTCCCTGTGGATGCTTGAGCTTGTAGCCTTCCATCCATAGCATCTGCAATAGTTTACTTGTTCTAATTAAGATCCTTGAATAAGAGGAATCTCAGGGATGATCTATGACCATTCAAGTGGACAGATCATAGCCTTAAGATTACTCCAATTCTTTGATCTTGATTAGATTCTTATACCTTGTATATGAGCTTGTAGCCAGATGAAGGATTGTTGCAAATCAGTTCTATGCATTGCCCTTGAACTAATTGATTTTCAGTAAAGACCAAAATCCCTAGTTGCTACTCTCCACCTTTTGATTTAATTCCTTTTCTTCATTTCCTTAAATATGAGTTTTCATTAGCTCTGGGTCATTTGCATTTGGTTTCTGCAGTTTTTAGTAGAGTGACAACTCTTGAAACCTCTTCTCTTTCCTTTCCTTGCATTAGTTTAGGATAGAGTGCCAGATCTGGTATAGATCTAGAGATTTACGCTATTTTAGAGCACATTTCCCTGTGGACATACCCTGAAGCGAGCCGATACAAAGAATAGGAAATGGGCAAGGGGCACAGAAGACCTAGAACACAGAAGCGCACATTTTGATCAGGTTTTCACTCTTTTAGGGTAGTCTTTGAACATCTTATTGCCCTTGCTAATTGAGAAAGGTTTGGTCACTGCACTCCAGCCACGACCTTTGCCAAATCCTATTCCAAGGAATTATGACCCAAATGTCCATTGTAATTTCCATCAAGGACTAGGCCACCCAACCGATCATTGCTTCCCTTTAAAGCATGCAATATAAGAATTAATAGAGACCGACAACAACATTCCTCCGACACTTCCCTAGGCCAACCAATATGCTAACATACATCAAGTACCATTACCACCACATCCACCTAGTGGAGCGGGCCCAAGGCCGACCATCAGCATGATAGAGGAGGATGAAGAGGAGTTTGACCTATTAGATTACATCCGCACCTGAGAAGATTTTGTAACACCAAGGCAGAGAGATTGAGAGGATAGAGGCATCAGAGTGATTGAGCCCCTAAATCTGGCTGATTACTTTCCTAATCCCGCACCACCAATAGAACCCTTAGATCTAAGGGTATATTTTCTATCACCAGCTCCCGTTAGCTATGTCCAAAACAACTAGTGTCAACCATACACAGCAGCAGCCTCCAACAGTTATCGGATGGCTCTCCGACACTGGCTAATTATCAATGGGCAATCACACCACCCCCAATACAGCCATTTGCAAACCTCACTAACCCCACATGGCCCATTTTCTCCACTCCCCTGATATATCCCACTGAGATTAACCAAGTGTTATCCACCCATCCCAACTCACTGACTCAAAGCACCTTTGAGGCCTATGTCCACTCAATTTCAAATTCTGGTGCTAACCTACAACCCCATCAAGTTCCCCTCACCCCTTGCTGCTTCGAGGGAGTTAGCCAACCATCGTTGAGCTAAAGGAGGGAAAACAAAATTTTGTTGCAAGCCCTAATCTCTAGATTTCGATCCCCCCCAATTCCAATTGGGGATCTCATTATATAGCTTTTCCCTCTCATTTCTTCTGCCAATATTCCCTTCTAGAAGGTCCTCAGTGTTCGTTAGAGATCTGTCAGAGCACGTGGGGTTGGTTAGGGTTTCCTAGGGCATCTTCAGGATCGTTGTGCCGGTCACCAAAGTGCCTTGGGTTACGTGCAATAGGTCAACAAGTTGCAGCGTGTGAACAGCCTATTTTCTGAGAAGTTCTTCATACAATTTCAACAAGTTGAGAAAGCTTCCGACAGGTTCAAAAGGAGCTTTTTGGTCCTTTCGCTAGGTTCTCAGATCTCTTCGATAGGTTGCGATAGGATGAGCCTTCTCTTGAAGCTTCAGCATTCTCTGCCCCTTTATCTTGAGCATTCGACAGGTTGGGAATGCTTTTCGACAGGTTCAGCTCTGCATGCCAGCATTTCGATAGGATTGTTCTTACTCCTGTCGAAATGTTCAAGTACCTTCCTATAGGTCTGAGCTCCAGCTTCTCCCTTTCGATAGGTTCTCTTTACACCTCAGGCAGGAATTCGATAGGATGATTTCTTTCTTTCATTCAGTTGCTCGATAGGTTCTTGGATCCTATCGAACTTCTCAACCCGCACGAATTCTTCCTTTCTCTGTCTTCAGATTCTATCGAAACCCTTCCATCTGCACGAATTTCTCCATTTTTAGCTCTCAGCTCCTATCGAAGCTTAAGCTAACCTCTCGATAGGATGTTTTCTACCTGCTTTCAATTCCTTAACTTTGCCCTGCTGTTGCCACATGCCCCAAGTGGCCAATGGTGTGCAGCCCTCTTATGTGTCATTGTTGGGTCTGCACTGTGCTGAGAGATGGACTTCTTTGTGCAGCCTTTTTGAGTGGTTTTCTGCACTATTTCTGTCTTTTATTACTATCTACAAAACAGACTTAACAGGTGTTTATTAGTGTGCTCACAGGTCCATCAAAGGTCAGGTTAAGGGGTGAAGTCTCCTGAGGTGATCCCTAGTGGAGGAGTGAAGTCTCCTAGGGGTTTTCAGTGAAGGTACCCACAAACGTCTCCAATAAAATCAGTTAATATTTATGTAGCATGCTAAAATAGAGTTTAAGTGAATAAAATAAGTTTCACACCATGTACCTTCAATTTTCATAAAAATCACAAGTTCAAAACATGAAATTCTGTAGTAATTCCTTCGTCATCAATGAGTTCATGTCAAGGCCTTTCTTCTAAAAATTTATGCAGAGCTCACCATTCACTTAAGAATTCTATTTTGATACTACCCCATCAAATTGGATTTCAGACCCAAGTCTCACCAGGGCTGTTTACTCATGATAAAAATAGAAGGGTTCATCATTTCACACAGCTCAAGAGCAATTACAACCCTCAAATAGGACTGCAAGCATGAGCATAGGCCTTGCTTTAATTTTTGAAATTTTTTAATTCTTTGAACCATAGATCAAACAAATCCTCATCTCCACATAACAGCTCAATCTGTTTCAGATCAGTAAGGTCTTTTTATTGGGTTGTAATGTGACTTATTGGGTTGTAATGTGACTTATGGGTAAAAAGGATTCAAATTGAGAAATCAGTAAAGGTAAGGAGGTTATTTGCAACTCAGCTTTCTTCATCTCAGCACAATTTCATCTGCTTCTTGAATTTTCAGATTTGTAGTGACCAATTTCTAGTCCTCTTTTCAATCTTTCAATGAAATAACTTCTCTTTCTCATTCCTTTTGTTTTTTTTTTTAATGGGTTGGAATGCCACAATAGCAACAAATGTGCTTTCCTCTCTTTCAACCAATCCTCGAACCTTGCTCCTCTAACCTCACTTCTCTTTTTTCCTAATTTCTTAGATTGAGGGTGAGCTGAAATAGGCTAAAAGGTATTGGATTCAAATTTTCTGGTTTTCATCAAAGATAACTGGGATTTTTAAGGCTCAAATGGTGTGTATCAAGGGCAGTTCAAAGGTGGGACATTTTAAGCTCAAACTGTCCAAGGAGTCACTTTACTTCATGTCCTCACTGTCATGAATGCTGTAAAGTTGTTTTAACTTGGATTTGCCTAAACTAAACAGTGTCCTCATTGTTGGGAGCATGGTAGAATGGAAACAGGTAAGACATAATATTAGAAATGAAAGAGAAACAGAAATTGAAAGCATACAAGCACAGATGACATCAAAAAGACATTTCATTAAAATAGCACACTACAAAACTGAGAATAATCTCTATAGAATAACAAAATTCGTTGTCACTAAAAATTTGTCATCCCCCTGGCACAGGGATATCCTCACCCTGCTTATGGTGGAAGAGGAACTACAAGCCAGGGGGTTGGGAAGTGAAGGATCAAGGAGATGGGAGCTGAGCAGGTGGTGGGGGGTTGAAGAGGGTGGGGGTGGAGGAGGTGGTGGCTCGATCTTCTGCTTCTTCTTCTTTCTCTTGTTCTTTTTCCTTTCCTCCTTGGCCAGAATTCTCTGCACCTCTTCGTATTCATCCCAGAGAAATTGGAGAGGATCAGGCTCGACCGGTGGGGGCGGTGGTGGCCAGACTGGGTAGAACTTGGTCGGTAAGTCTTGAGGTTTGTCATCGGCCATGAGTGTGGGATGGAAGGATTGCACAGGTTAGGGGGAAATGGACGTGGAAGGCCTGGACGAGGCTGATATTTAAGGTGCATGGCCGTTGGAATATGAATCGGTACAATAAATTTTTCGCATTCTTCCAAGCTGAAAATGAAAGTGGGAATAAATGGAGCGGTGGTTGCTGTGTGGGAAATAGAGTGCGGACTGCATGATGGGCTATTTTTAGGAGTGGCAATTAAGTCAAGGAAGTATGCGCAATGAATGCTTAGACACCGATTTGTAGATAAGGATGAAAACGTGCTCTAATAGCAAGAAGGGCAAATGATGAAGAGGGAGCTAGGGTTTTCAGTAGCTGTCGAATGGAAGAGACTGTCCTAATGAAAGGTTATAGAGAATGAAAGACGATTTCGATAGGATGAGATGAACTGTTTCGATAGGTTAATGTGTCCTATCGAAAGCGTAGCAGACAAAGCTTTCGAAAGGGGTGATTCGATAGGATCCCGATAGGTGGAATCATCCTTTCGACAGGTTTATGGTGGGTGATCCATCATATCGATAGATTCTAGATAGGTATTCAGAACCTATCGAAACCTTCTTTCTGTCCCTCTTGATCCTATTGAAGAGTTGATTTCATCTATCGACCAATCTCAGTTCCTATCAAAAACCTCGAATAACCTATCGAAATCATCGACTAACCTCACGAAAGGTGCAAGTAACCTGTCGAAAGGTCCCAAAAGCCTAATAACTTTGCATTTCAGTGCAGTGCTCTGTCCCAGCATCCAACAAACTCCTACTGCTATGCTATCATTTGATTTATTGACCTTATAAATATGTTCCCATGATCCCTAAACTGCAAGCAATATCAAAATGACAACCTACCTCTAGCATGGCAATTTTATTGTACATGAACAAACTATCAAGACAAAAAGAAATATGATACATATGATACACAATGAAATCAGGTATTAAATTGGAGGGTCCTGAAGATCAATGGTCTCCTTAAGCTCAAGAATTTTTTCAACACAAATTTTTAGCCTTTGACCATTGACTTTCATGGTCCTACCATCTCTAGGATCCATGATTTCTACAGCCCCATATGGAGAAACATGTACAACTGTGAAAGGCCCATCCCATCTGGACTGCAACTTACCTGGAAAGAATTTCAATCTAGAGTTGAACATCCATGCCTTGTCATTTGTCTTGAATTCTTTCCGTAGCAAGTGTCTGTCATGGAAGGCTTTAGTCTTCTCCTTGTAAATCCGGGCATTTGCATAGGCTTCTAATTGCAACTCCTCCAGCTCAGATAATTGGAGTTTCCTATGTATACCAGTAGAGTTTAAGTTGGAATTTAGTACTCTAATAGCCCAGTATGCTTTGTGTTCCAGCTCAACAGGCAAGTGACATGGCTTGCCATAAACTAGTCTGAATGGGGATATACTTATGGGGGTTTTATAGGCAGTCCTGTAAGCCCATAAGGCATCTATCAATTTTATGGACTAGTCCCTCCTGTCAGTTCTCACAGTCTTCTCTAGAATGTGTTTGATTTCTTTGTTGGAAATCTCTACTTGCCCACTGATTTGTGGGTGGTAGGGAGTGGCTACTCTGTGGGTCACAAAGTATTTTTCCATCAGCTTATCAAAATGTTTATTACAGAAGTGGCTTCCCCCACCACTAATAATAGCTTTAGGGATGCCAAACCTCGAGAAGATGTTATCTTTTAGAAATTTAATGACAACCTTCTGGTCATTTGTTTTGTAGCTATGGCCTCTACCCATTTGGACACGTAGTCCATAGCTACAAGGATAAAATTATATCCATAGGAGAGGGGAAAGGTCCCATAAAATCGATTCCCTAAATGTCAAACAATTCGACAACAAGTATAGGTTTCAAAGGCATGGAGTTTCTCTTTGTAATGATTCCCATTTGCTGGCATCGAGGACAAGCTTTACAATGCTGCTGGACATCTTTGAACAGAGTAGGCCAATAGAAACCACTTTGAAGCACCTTCGCCGCAGTCTTCTTACCACTGAAGTGGCCCCCACAGGCCTGTTCATGACACATGGTTAGAATGTTTTTGAACTCGGTTTTCGGTACACAACATCTTATCACCTGATCTGCGCAATGCTTAAAGAGGTAAGGATCCTCCTGTTGACTACTTCTGGTGTGCTTTCATTATTGGTTGGTGGTGAAAGTTATTTAAAAATCAAAGACAGAGTAAAACAGGGGGTGAATCCAGCACAACTCAGAAGTCCTAGACCTGCAAGATACAGGGTCCTTTGTAGTAAGTTTTGATTAGTAAGAGTTTATCCCACAGGGAAAGGTGATCTAAAGCTCCAAGGGAGCCATCTCTAGCAGTCCCTCCAGATCTATCTACAGATCTGGCAGTCCTAGAAGGAGGGGAGTTTAAGGTCACTTATTCTAAGTATTCTAATAACTAAACTACAGAAAGTTTTGAGAGGATGGATGGAGTGTGGAAAATAAGTATAAAAAGGGTGAGAAGTATGTTATTGAGCTAAGGTCAGAGAAGTTTTGTAACTCAGATTTAGATCTGATGTTATAGAAATCCTGTCCAGAGTCTACATTATCACCTCTGAGGAGAAAGCATCCAACCCATCACTCTGCCATGATTCCACCCTTAAGGCAATAACCTGTCCACTTGAATGGTCACAAATTATCCCATAGGGGAGCAACTATCCAGGGATGGGTCAGAACATAACAAGTAAATCATTGTAGGCACTATTTCATCCAGGCTACCAGCTCAAGAATCCATAGGGAACCTCAACCTCTAAAGCTCTATATGTGGGGCTAAGGCTATAGGACCATGATAGCCCAGACACACAGAACCAGCAAGAGATTGAGTACAACCTTCGATCTAGCTGTCCGTTGCTTGAGCGAGGCTACAATGGTCCAGTCACCAGCCTGCAATCTCTATAACTAGATCAGATCCAACATCTGATGGCGGATCTATACAAATATGGGGGAGTCTGCCTCTGTACAATCTCTCACTAGGCTTCTACAAGCTCAGGTGTAAAGAAGAAGGATCCATCTTGGATCGGTGGATCAGAATCACCCTAAGGCTATAATCTGTCCACTTAAATGGTCACAGACTATCCTAGAGGTTATCCTCCTCACGGAGTCTAAAACAAAATGAGATTATCGCTGCTACCACCATGCTCACAAGGCTACCAGCTCAAGCTCCCATGGGGATTTCAAATCTAGTGGTTCCTGTGGTGGGGCTAAGGCTGTAGGACCATGATAGCTAGACACACAGGTCACTTGGATCTGAGTGGCCCTTAGAATCAGTCCTCCATTGCTTTGAAACATAGCCAAAGCAATGACGGATCACAAGGTAGCAGCCTTGCACAGAGCATCTCACACACAAACAACAATCCCACAAAGTACAGATCCTATTGCAAAACTTTCATTGATCTAATTCAAAAACACATACAAAGGCATAGCCAGCAAGTGCTGCATTATGGAGAGAAGGAAAGAAAAAGAAAACTATTTACTGCTAAAAAGAAAGAGAAAAGAATAACGATCTGAGATGGGTTCCCAGATGCCTAAACCTAAGCTCGGGTATGGGTTTATATAGCAGTGGGGTGGCAGCGCATTAAGGTTAGGAAACCCTAATTTTAACGATGCCACGTGGCCTGATAATGATCCTTGGATGCCTCGGGGCACGTGCACGGAGATTTGAGCATGGGAGTGCGTGCCCTAATCGCTGGAAATACCCAGAAGGTCCTCTGCTAAAGAGATGGAGGTTTAGGGTCAGAGCCTCGCTAGGTAGCTGTAGTTTCCCAGACTTGTCGCATGGTAGCTCTTTGCTCTTCACTAGGATGATTTAACACTGAAGCCTCAGCCGTCGCGAGGTTGCCTTGGTTTGCTCTTCAGGCAGTCGCGTGGTAGAGAGTTGAGCTCTCGCTGGATTGGGCTTCGCGAAGTTGAATAGAAAACACAGTCTCAAGTGTCGCGGGGTTGAAATTCAAGCAGTCGCGGGGTCGATCGGCCTTCGCTGGGCAGCAGCGCGAGCACTTCTCTTTACTTGGACTTCGCGAGTTGCCTCGCGAGGCTCTTCTGAGTTCAGAACTGCGCGAGGTTCTATGTCTCACTTGATCTTCGCGAGATTGGCTTTGCCTTCGCCAGGATGTTTTCTTTCTTGAATGGCGCGAGAACTGCACGAGGCATTTTTCTTCTGATAATTGCATCCTGCGTAGACTGCATGGCAGCTGCGCGAGGAATCTTCTGAAGCTCTCTCTCCTCAGCCGTTCTGAGTAAACTGCGCGAGATTGAGAGAGGTCTACTTTGAACTGCGCGACACTAAGCGATGTGTTCTACACTTGAGCTTCGCAAGAGCTACGCGAGTTTGAGTTTCTAAAGCTCTTCAGTCATTCATCTGCGCGAGAGGTTGCTATAAAGCCTTGGGAAGCTCAGTTGAACTGCGCGAGGCATATTTCTCCTGAATCCTCTAAACCTTGGGTTAGCTACGCGAGGCTCATTTCAGGTTTGGATTCAGAGTTCATTCTTCTGAGGGATATCTGGTGCCCAGGCAGGCTCCTTAATAGGATTCTTGGCTTTATTTCACTGCTGATTATTACCTGCACAAAACACTTAACAAGAACTTATTAGGTGGCTAAGGGTCTAATCAAAGGTTAAGTTAAGGGGTGAAAAGTGGTACTTTTCAGGTCTTTACACACCCCCAAACCTAATCTTTGCTAGTCCCTTAGCAAAGCTACATTAAATCTACTCTAAAAATTAAATGCCACTTTCGTAGGGAGCACGAATACATTTAGCATATGTACCAAGCCTTTTAAACCCCTAGGTGATCCCTAGTGGAGGAGTGAAGTCTCCTGAGGGTTTTCAGTGAAGACACCCACAAACTTCTCAAATGAAATAGTTAACTAAAGTGCAATGTCATCCAATGAGCAGTTAAGGAATCAGATTTAGTCTACTCTTGAATCAGTACACATAAAAGAAATTTAATTCATTGGTTGCACAGTAACTTAAACAAAGATAAACTCTCATGATTGCACAAAGATTTCCAAATAGTTTGTAATCACGTAAAATGCATAAGTGTGTGTCAAAGACCGAGCTTATCCTTATGTCAGAAAATTAGGTTAAGGTCATACATAATGCATTCAAGTTCAGACCCAAAAGAAAGCTTTGCAGGGTATACTCTCATAAAGGTTTGTTGAGGGGTTCAATTTCTCACAGGCTCAAGAGCAGTTACATCCCCCAACTGGGTTTGTAAGCATGAGCATAGGCAGAGTTCTTAAGTGCTGACATCATTGTCAGTTCCTCACCATAGATTGGATAATTCCTTATCTTCACATGACAGCTCACTCAACTTTGGATCACAAGGGCTTTTAACTGTGCTGTAATGTGGCTTATGGAGTAGGGTTAAAAAGAATGGAAGGTTGAAAGGGGTTCCAATTTGAGAAATCAGTAGGTCACAAAGGTGGTTCATGACTTCACCTTCCATAATTCAGCTCCCTTCATCTTCTTTGAGATTTTCCGACTTGAAGTGATCTGTTTCTTCTCTTGATTTTGATTTTCCAATGAAAGTTCCTCTTGACTTCTCTCTTATTCTACTTCATTATTATTTTTGTTTCTTTTTACTGGAGTTTCCTTCTTTTTATTTTGTTTTTGCTTTTCAGAAAAACCACCATGTTCTCAGTTACCATACTGCCAGATTTTTTTTTTGAGATCCTTCTTCTCCATTCGCCTAATATTGACCATGGCTAGTCCATCTTCAACACTGTCTCCTTTACCTTCTGACTTCTCAGAATGAGGGTAGGTTGAATTAGGTTCATAGGTTCAGGTTCAAGTACTCAGGTGTATTTTGAAGAAATTTAGGATTTAAAGCTCAAAGGGGGTATGGACAAGGGCAGTTGCTTTAGGATTGGTCTTTTTAGGCTCAAACTGTCCAAGAGAAGGCCTTGATCCTTTCCTAGGTCTCATGAGTACTGTCAGTTGTTTCAACTTGGAGTTACCTAACTTCTAGTGAGCACAGTGACTCAGCCAGTCCTTAGAACTAAAAGAAATGCCTTAGTTACTCAAAGAATCAAAAAATTTTGTAGGCCCAATTCTCACTGGTTATGGTCATCCTTTGAACTTTCAAGTATGTCCTCACGTTTTTCTCTCTCTAATGATTCACTAAGTGCAGATACAAGTAGGTTTCACCACCAACCAATAATCAAAGCACACCAGAAGTAGTCAACAAGTTTTTGATAAGTAAGAGTTTGTCCCACAGGGAAAGGTGATCTAAAGCTCCAAGGGAGCCATCTCTAGTAGTTCCTCCAGATCTATCTACAGATCTGGCAGTCCTAGAAGGAGGGGAATTTAAGGTCACTTATTCTAAGTATTCTAATAACTAAACTACAGAAAGTGTTGAGAGGATGGATGGAGTGTGGAAAATAAGCATAAAAAGGGTGAGAAGTATGTTATTGAGCCAAGGTCATAGAAGTTTTGTAACTCAGATTTAGATCTAATGTTATAGAAATCCTGTCCAGAAGCTACATTATCACCTCTGAGGAGAAAGGATCCAACCCATCACTCTGCCATGATTCCACCCTTAAGGCTATAACCTGTCCACTTGAATGGTCACAAATTATCCCATAGGGGAGCCACTATCCAGGGATGGGTCAGAACATAACAAGTAAATCATTGCAGGCACTATTTCATCCAGGCTACCAACTCAAGAATCCATAGGGAACCTCAACCTCTAAAGCTCTATATGTGGGGCTAAGGTTGTAGGACCATGACAGCCCAGACACACAGAACCAGCAAGAGATTGAGTACAACCTTCGATCTAGCTGTCCGTTGCTTGAGCGAGGCTACAATGGTCCAGTCACTAGCCTGCAATCTCTATAACTAGATCAAATCCAACATCTGATGGAGGATCTATACAAATATGGAGGAGTCTGCCTCTATACAATCTCTCACCAGGCTTCTACAAGCTCAGGTGTAAAGAAGAAGGATCCATCTTGGATCGGTGGATCAGAATCACCATAAGGCTATAATCTGTCCACTTAAATGGTCACAGACTATCCTAGAGGTTATACTCCTCACGGAGTCCAAAACAAAATGAGATTATCGCTGCTACCACCATGCTCACAAGGCTACCAGCTCAAGCTCCCATGGGGATTTCAGATCTAGTGGGTCCTGTGGTGGGGCTAAGGCTGTAGGACCATGATAGCCCAGACACACAGGTCACTTGGATCAGAGTGGCCCTTAGAATCAGTCCTCCATTGCTTTGAAACACAGCCAAAGCAATGGCGGATCACAAGGTAGCAGCCTTGCACAGAGCATCTCACACACAAACAACAATCCCACAAAGTACAGATCCTATTGCAAAACTTCCATTGATCTAATTCAAAAACACATACAAAGGTATAGCCAGCAAGTTCAAATTGAAATAACTTGACAGCAATCATGATATTAAAGACATGATGTAAGGCCTCCTTTTGGACAGTTTGAACTTCAAAAAAGCCCCACCTTTTGAAACTGCCTTTGATACACACCAGTTGAACCTTATAAACCCAAGGTTTCTTTGTAACCTCATCAACCAACCTAATCAACCCCATTGAGCCTAACCCTCACTCTGAAAATTCAGAAGGTAAAGGAAAGGAAGCTGAAGAAATGAGAGTTGGGTAACAGATTGGTAAAAGAAGAAGAAAAATAATTGAAGGCAATGATGTATCAACAAAAGAAATGTTGCACTCCAGTCAAGGTTGCTTCGGAAAAAAAAAAAAAAAAGAGAGTCAGAAAAACTCATTTCATTGGGAATTTGAAAAAGAAAGAGAAAAAGATGGCCACTTTGGCTCTGAAAATTCAAAGAAGAAGATGAAATTGTGCTGAAATAAAGAAGATGTGTCTACCACTTCCTTACCTTGACTGACTTCTCAATTCTGAATTCCATTCCACCTCTTTATTCTTGATAAAGTTCACTCATAAGCCACAGTACCACCCAAGTCAAAGCCCTTACTGATCAATGATGGATTGAGCTGTCACATGGAGATAAGGATTTGTGTAATCTATGGTGAAAAGAGCAGTGAATTCAGAACTAAAAAGCAAAGCCTATGCTCCTGCTTACAATCCTATTTGAGGACTGTAATTGCTCTTGAGCTGTGTGAAATAGTGCAACCCTCATATTTGCATGATGAGTGAAAACCCTGGTGAGAGTTGAGTTTGAAATCAAATTATTTGGGGTAACATCAAAACTGAATTTTCAAATAGAAGGCAAGCTTTTCATTAATTTTTCTTTTAAAATCTTTTTGACACCAACTGAGTGAATGGTAAAAGGAATTACAGCTGAATTTTAGTTTTAAACTAATATTTTCCTGGAGATCTTTTTACAGCTTGACTAATGCAGGTGTGAATAACCTGACTGGATAAAAGTCTGCTTTAACAGAACTGCATTGATATTAACTGATTTATTGGAGAAGTTTGTGGGTACCTTCACTGAAAACCCTCAGGAGACTTCACTCCTCCACTAGGGATCACCTAGGGGTTTAAAAGGCTTGTTGCATATGCTAAATGCAACTGTGTTCCCTACAAAAGTGGCTTTTTATTCTGTTTTTAATTTTTGTCTTTGCTCAGGGACTAGCAAAGCTTAGGTTTGGGGGTGTGTTGAGAACTAGAAAATACCATTCTCCACCCTTTAACCTGGGCCTTGATAGACCCTTGAGAGAACTAAATAAGTGTTTTAAGTGCTTGTGTTACAGCTAACAATAAAGACAGGCTTAACCATGAAAGCAGCCTAAAAGTGCCAAAAAGATGATAATCCATGTTGATCCAAAGGAAGAAAGAGAAGGGACAACCTCACTAGCTGTCAAAATGCCTGAACTGAAGAGGCAAAGACCTGGTCTCAACCCAGAAAAGAGATGTGGAGAAATTCGAACAGAAGAATGCACTACAGAGTGCTTTTCGAAAAGAACATGAACTTTGCGAAAATAACTAAAAGCTCCAGGCTTAGTTTTTGAAGAGTACCTGAACTCTTCGAAAGGATGTTTAACCTATTCGAAAAGAAGAGAACTCTTTGCGAACAGAACCTGAACTTTGCGAAAAGAGCTTCAGAAGTCACAGTACCTTGCGAAAAGTTCCCTAAACTATGCGAAATGGTATTCTGGAGATTCCTAGCATTTGCAAGGGTAATTCATAAATCTTTTGCACGCGCCCCAATGCATTTAAAAACCCAAGGACATTCCGGAAGATTCTGAACACGAACCAAAGGCATATTCCACCCCATGTGAGCACCCGAAGATGAAATCAATTGGCGGGAACTTCTAGAAGTTCTAACAGATTTTCGAATTACATAACAGAATTGATGCCTCTGTCATCTGATTGGCTGAAACAAATCAAGCAATTCTGATTGGCCAAAACAGATCTGGATCCTCGTGCTCGACTACCATTGGTTGATACAGATCTAAGCACTTCTGATTGGTCGATACACATCTGAGCTAGACCTGGGGGAAACTATAAATAGATGAACCATTTGCCCAATTTGGGTATCCAGATTTTGAGTTTCATTTCTATTGCCTCATTTCCATTTCAGATAGCTTGTCTGAAATTTCTGTAATAGCCTAGCTTTTATTTGTAACTGAGAGCTGTGAGATGTCTCTGTACTTCATGTGAGAATTGTATTCAAGACTACAAATCCGAGAGCTGTTTAAGCTATGCTCTGTAATTGTAATGGTGAATTTGAAAAGGTTGCTATGAACCGTACGTTCTCAATTGGATTCGTGTTGAGGGGTCCCTGTGATCTCCTTATTGCACTAGACTCCTTTTGATTTACTGTTTTTCAAGCAATTTCCCTTGATTCATTATCCCTGTGAGAATTAGTGTTTGTAACCTGATCTTTCACAGCATTTGTAGTGGTATTTCTTGTTCTGAATTGAGGGTTTAGATTAAAGACTATTGGATGGTCTATGGCCATTGAAGTGGACATACCATAGCCATAAGTTTAACTCTAATCCTTGAGTTAGATTACTTCCTCTTGCATCTGTGCTTGTAGCCAGATGAAGATTGGATCATCTCTCATTTGATCTACATTTATTCTCATTTTGTTTCAAGAACCAAATCAAAGTTAGATATTATTTCTCCATTCTTATTAATTTACATCAAAATCTCCCCAACTCAGATCTGGATCACTTAGCTTAATCTTTACTTTTATCATTTAGTTAATGTGACAAATTCAACCTCCCATCTTATGTGCTTTGTAGATAGGATCAGAGGCCAGATCTGGTAGCTCAGATCTGGAGGTTTATCTTACATTTTAAATAAATTCTATGTGGACGATCTTTTACTCCCTTACATTTAAAACTTGCTACAATTGACCCTGATCTTGCAGGCTAATTTACTTCTCTCTGTGCTGATATTTCTTTATTCTTTTTTAGTCTTCCAAATTCAGTATAATTCATCATTTGTAAATTGGTTTTCAAAATACAAATAAATCATGCACACTTAGAATTCAACAACACTCATCCAGAAGATCATGTTGGAGGAAGACTACAAAAAAAAATGCCAATTTCTAAACGAATTCGCATCATCCGAAGGCTCGCACGAACGACTCCAGCGGCCGTCACTCTTCCCCAACTAAGGGAAGAAGCCCTGTCGGTTCCCCTTTAGGAAATCGATCTTGTATCCTACTTATTATCAAAAATAAAAAAGAGTAGAAAATCCAAAACACCTAAAAATTCAAAAATAAAAAACCCAAAAGAATTAGAAAATCCTGAAAAAGAGAGGGATCCCTTCATCCCACACCTATTTATCGACTAACAAACAGACTTTTCTCTTAAGGCTACAAGTAATGGTTATGCTGACGAAATCAAGGGGGAAACAACTGATATACCTATGCAAAGTCGTGTTGCTAATTTCGACACCACAGGGATGTCCCTCGACACCGCTCGACACAACCTTACTACTCCCCCCTCACGAAAACGTATAACATTACAACGAAAGAGCGAGCCAGTGATCATACCTGATGAGATACTCAATGACTTAGAGATGAGGAGAAATAACCTTGACCTACACCTCATTGAGGATGTCACGACCATCAATTACACTAATGAAGGGTTACCTCCCACAAAAATAACCCCCCAGTGTAGCAATCTTGCACTTGCTAATGACGAAGAAGGATAACCAATCACCGAGGAAATGCAGGACTTCTAATGGGTCATCAAATGCTTTGACGAGCAAACTCAGGCCACCATGGGACCTACAGAGGAAATCAACTTCGACATCGAGGAGAAGCCCAAAAAGCTATTGATCAGTGCAACACTCAGCCCTAAGGAACGACAATAGATTATTCAAGTCCTCCAAGATAACCTCAGCTCCTTGTCATGGTCCTACGAAGGCATGCCTGGTTCAGACCCGAGCATAGTAAAACATTGTTTAGTCCTGAAACCCGATGCTAAGCCCGTCAAGTCGAAGCTGAGGAGAATACACCTGTAAATCGCACTATAAGTCAAAGAGGAAGTCAACAAGTTACATAAAGCTAAATTCATCTGAGTCGTCCTCTTCCCTAAGTGGGCATATATTGTGCTAGTTGCCAAGAAAGATGGCAGAGTGCAGGTATGTATTGATTTCCAAAACCTTAACTAGGCATGCCCAAAAGATGACTTCTCTCTACCTCACATCGACACATTGGTCGATAACACTGCCGATCATGATATGTTGTCCTTCATGGATGACTTCTCCGGATACAACCATATCAAATTAGCAAAAATTGACCAAGAGAAGACTTCATTTACTATGCCATGGGGAACTTACTGCTACATCGGCATGCCTTTCAGCCTCAAGAATGCAGGAGCCACGTATGAACGTGCCATGATGGCTATATTTCATGACATGATGCACAAGTGTGTAGAATTCTATGTCAATGACATACTAGTGAAGTTACAAACCCGCGTAGGACATGCTGAAGCACTCTGACTAATGTTAGAATGATTCGAGAAGTATCAGCTAAAGATTAATCCAAAGAAATGTGTGTTCGGAGTAACCTTTGGGAAGTTAGTAGGATTCATAATCAGCAAGCGAGGAATCGAAATCGATACATTGAAAGTCAAAGCCATCATCGAAATGCCACCTCCCAGCAACATCAAAGAACTAAGAGTCCTGATAGGAAGAATGTAGCTCATCAGGAGGTTTATCTCCCAACACTCAAACCAATATGATCCTTTCTACTGACTCCTCAAAGGAGGAGCCGAGTACATATGGGATGACCAGTGTAAGTAAGCCATCAACAACATCAAAAAGTATCTCCTCAACCCTCCAATACTATCACCACCAATCCCCAAAAAACCCTTGATCCTCTACATCTCAACTAATGATATAGCAATGGGGGTTATTCTAGGACAGCACGATGAAGACGGGAAGAAGGAGAAGGCCATCTACTACCTCAGCAGGACGATGGTCAAGTACAAGCAGAAATACACCGTAATGGAGAAGACTTGCCTAACACTAGTATGGGCTTCAACAAAATTATGACACTACTTCGGAGCTCACAAGATAATGA
Organism: Chloranthus sessilifolius; assembly: GCA_021018995.1. NCBI lineage: Eukaryota > Viridiplantae > Streptophyta > Magnoliopsida > Chloranthales > Chloranthaceae > Chloranthus > Chloranthus sessilifolius. The sequence goes on along the minus strand of CM037595.1, from coordinate 15,497,891 downwards.
TACTTGCACATATGGATCCTCTGAAGTACATATTTGAGAAGCCTGCTATATCTGAAAAAATCGCTCAATGGCATATGCTACTACAAGCGTTTGATATCACCTATATCATGCAAAAGTCAATCAAAGGACAAGCAATCGTTGATTACCTCACCAATCTTCCCTTCCTTGGCAAAGTACACACTGACTTCCTCGACGAAGACCTATTCTCAATCCAAGAAGAAGAACCAGGTAAAACCTCATGGACATTATACTTTGAAGGGGCTCTTAATCAAGAAAAGGTATCGGGATAATCCTAGTAAGCCCAGAGAGAGTTGTCATACCTAAAGCTTTTCAACTCGATTTCCCAGTCACTAACAATATTGTGGAATATGAAGCCTTTATTGTTAGACTACGAGCAACACTACAGCTTGGTATCAAGCAGTTGAAGGCCATCGACAACTCCAAACTTGTGATTCACAAGTTATTAGAGAATGGACGACAAAAGAAAGAAGACCAATGGCCTACTTGGAGACTACCCAAGTCCTGGTGAAAAAGTTTAAGAGAATTTCCTTCAAGACATCTCAAGATTGGAGAATAAGCTAGTAGATTCCCTCACTATGCTAGCCTCAGTCATCCAAGTACTAGTCGGACAGAGTACAAAGTCCTTCTTCATCAAGAAACTAACTACGCCGGCACACGAGGTAGCCTAAAAAGTAAAGCCAGACTTAGCTCTCCAAAAACTACTGAACATGAAGGAGCCATCACAAAAAGCCCAGTAAAAAGAGAAGCCACCGTCGTGATCGTCAGATTTCAGCAAACACCAATTGATGACGAACAACCATGGTACTACGATATCTGAAACTTTCTAAAATATCGACATATCCTTCCTTATGCCACGAGGATCAAATGAAAGACTATAAGGAACCAATGTGCCAGATACTGCATCCTAGGTGAACTACTTTACAAAAAAGCCTTCACTAAAGGAGTACTGAAGGACAATACATCATTCAGGAAGTACACGCCAGTGCTTCCGGCGCCCATGCTGGTAGATAGAGGCTCACAACCGAATCATACGATAAGGCTACTACTGGCCCACAATGATAAGGGATTGCCATGTCTACATCCAATATTGCAAGCAATGTCAAGAGCACGCTGCACTTATCAAGGCACCATCAGCGTTACTAAATCCCATGACTTTGCCATGGCTATTTATGATGTGTGCTTTTGACATTATTGGGCCTTTCACAGACACAATCAGGAACACACACAAACACGCTTTCATTCTTATGGCAATCGAATACTACACCAAATGGGCAAAGGCAGAATCATATGTCAGAATCACTACCTCAACACTGGTGAAGTTCATCATCCAGAATATTATCACAAGGTTTGGAGTTCCCATAATGTTCATCACCTACAATGGACCGTAATTCATCTCTAAGAAGACGAAGAGATTATGCAAGAGATACGACATCGACCTACAACACTCCTCACCTTTCTCCTCACCTTTCTACCCTCAAGGGAATGGACAAGCAAAAGCCATGAACAAAATGCTAATTCGAATTCTAAAATGAACAATGGAGACAGGCAATGGAGCCGAATGGCCCGAGCGATTATCGAAAGAACTTTGGGCCTAGAGGACTTCTATTTGCACGACTATTGACCAAACTCCTTATCTTCTCAATATGGGATGGAGGGATTTTACCTTACAAAATACAAGTACCATCTCTACGAGTACAACTTGATGATCAACTCTCCATAGATGAAAGGAGAGTTGCCCTACTCACTCAGCTAGAACAACTCGATGAGACGCGTCTAAGGAAAGCCGATCATGCACAAGTATATCAAAGGAGAATGGTCAGGGCTTACGATAAGAAAGTCCTCAAGCAAACTTTCGAGATTGGTGAGTTAGTCTTGAAGAAAATAATGCCCTTTAAGCATGCTCACCCAAAAGTAAAACTGAAGCCGAACAGGGAGGGTTCGTATGTTATAGTTGCCGCGTACCCCGGGAATGCATATAAACTGGTGAACCAAGATGAAGAGGAACTTCCTAACCCGTCAAATGCCATGTACTTGAGAAAATATTATCCTTAGTACTGTGATCATCATATCCTGTAGTCAGACGTAGATGCTTATATTTACTGCCCTCATAGTCATCTTGAGTCATTCACTAGTTGTATGTCATTATTTTCGAGGATATCTTTCAAAATTTTCCAACTCATCGTCCACCTTCTTATTCAGGCGATTTGATCGAAAGGACTAGTGGAATACCCAACTTCTTTCAAAAGCATAGGCAACACCCGATTCTCACCCCTTTCTCTGCCATTGGAGGAGTTGTTAGAGTATAAAAAATGAACATGTTCAGTTCAATCAAAACTCACTATTCTTGCGTTAGCAGGCTGCTTTTAAAAATATACATATATGCTTCAAAAAAGAGATAAAAGAAAGTGATCAAAAAGAGAGAAAAAGAGAAGAAGCATAAAATGAGTGAGAGCATACGACGAGTGAACAAGTCAATAAGCTTAGAGAAGCATAAGCAAATTATGAGGACATTCCTGGTAATCTTATTAGGAATGTATAATAAAAGTCCGAGGGAAACCCTGGTGTCTTTACACTTTTAGACATCGTCGTAAGGTTGTGAGAGGAGGGCAAACTCCTGCTAACCATAGAATGTGAGATTTTGATGGTATCGAAGCATGATGAAGAGCTCAATCATGACACCGTATACCACCCGATAAAAAGGTTGTTGCCTATCCCATTTAAAGTTGTGAAGTAAGAAACTATCCCCTACATCATTGAGCCTTACCCCTTTTTAACCCTCTTATTTTACTTTCGGACAAAGAGTCAGAACATTTCCTAAGATATCTTCAAAAATAAAATCGAAAACTTGTGAATGACTGTAAACACCCAAATTTGACCCAATGCTCGATCAAAACATACTTCGAGAGAGGCGCAACCCTCGAGCTTCCGATAGCATCTCCCATACCCTTAGGAATCTTCCCAAACCCTTAGGAACTTGCCTAAACCCTTAGGAATTACCCCCGGCCTCTTCAGACCCATAGTTAACCCTCTCGGGCAATAGTTAGAGAGAGATGTATCAGGGCTGATAGGGACCTCTATTAAGACTGAATTTTATACCATTGAAAAGTAGAGGTTCCCATCTTTCCAACAAGCTAAGAATCACCTCGATCCGAGTCCTACACCAAAAGTTTTGGAAATCCAAAGTTTTAGGCCTCACAACTGCTATTAAAGCAAACCCCTCGATGGGCTTTGAACCTCTCAAGAGGCTCTCGAGGGGATGGGCATGCTTGGCGTGTATAATACACGCACCAGGCCATTTCTGGAAGAATGTTGTCTGGCGTGTATATTATACATGCCAAACATGGATGAGCCCCCCAGCTGGCTCTGAACTTTCCAAACACTGTACATATTCCTGGCGTGGATAATACATGTGCTAGGCTTAACTACAGTAAATGTTGGATTTTGCCTAAATTTTACTTTTGGGGTTTGACTTGTTCACCATCCCAATGTTTAGGGTGGGTTTCATTAGGACTGTTTCATCCTCATTTACCCTATTTACAACCCTCTAGTCATTTGAAACCCCACCCTATCATCTACCATTGAAGCCCATTGCCCACTTTTCCAAGCCCTTAAGATCCTAGGAAACCTTAGATTAGAAGATTATCTAATTGCTAACCCTAATTAGCTCTTAAGTATGCTCCTAACCTCCCTTTTCCAATAAATAGAGAGGCACCCCCCCTCGCAAATGGCTTGAAAAAAATTCCAAAAGGGAGAAAAAATTAAGAGATACCTTTTCCCCCCTTTGGTGCACCAATCCCATACAAATTCTAGAACTTCAAAGTCCCCTTTAGACCCCATCTTCCATAAAAAATCTTTGAGTTTAGATGAGAGCTACCCTTTAGCACTCCTCTCGTACCTCTTAACCATCAAGCCTTAGAGGATTAGAACCCCCATTCCATCCTTTCAGGCTATCAAAAGCTCACCAAGTGCACCTATGTGAAGGTCCACAGCTATGCTACAAGGTCCGAGAGCTCCGACTCTCCCCTCTACTCCTCTACCATCTTTACTTTTCCCTTATCCAAGGATTAAAGTCGTTACGCCGTCGAATTTTCGGTGTTTGCGGAGAGCTTGATAGGATTATAGTGCCTTTGGGCAAGAGGAAGTTCTCTTTTTCATTTTATTTTTCCTTTTATTTTGGCCATAAGTAGAAACCGCATTTGAGCGGGTTGATCTGGTGCCTAACACCTTCCAGATCGATAACCGAAGCCCCTACCCAAGAACCTTTGGCGTGTGTCAGTAAATCAGAGTCATATTTGGCACTTCAGTGCACTTAATATTGATTTGAGGTTTCCCGGGTCACCAAAAACTCTGAGTGGCGACTCTAATTTTTTATTAAATGAGCGCATCGTCGCGACGGACTCATGAGAGCCCACGGTTGCACAGATGGCGAATCTATTGGGGAGAAATTGTAGAGCTTCCCCTTGAATTTTTGGCCTATTTTTGTTTATTTATTTTTCTTGTTTACTAACCTTTTTTTCTTCATTTCTTTGATACTTACCCTTACAATTCTATCAATTTTTACTTACCCCTACTTTTCTGTCATTTAAGCACCTTAGCTGATTGGCGGACCCACTTGAGAATTGTCTTTACTTTCATTTATTTCCCGTCATTTATATGCCTTACCCGATTGGTAGGCTTACTTGTGCATTTACACGCCTTAGCCGTTTGGCGGGCCTACGTGAAATTTTACTTTTCGCAATCATATCTCATCAGTGGACGCCAGCCCGTAAAGGCGGCACGGGACCATCATCCCCCATTTTTTAACATTAAGCAAACTCCCTTAAAAATTGAAGTTAGAATTGAACCAAGAGGGGGACTTAATTGAATTTTATCGGAGGTAGAATTTATAAGGTTGAGAATTTTAGGCAAAGATACAAACACCTGGTTCTTAGCACGGCGGCAACCCCTAGTGGTGATGATCCGAAAAAGTACCACCCATCCAGTATCTGAGAAGGCGCTTGCGTCGGAGGTATATAGGCTGGGTGACCTATCCAATTACGAAGCTTAAAACTATAATATCCTTGAAAACTTGGGCTTAGAATAGTGTCCTCGAGATACGTGTCCGACTGGTCGTAAGTTTGACCATGTGAAGTCAACTTGATGACTTAGGTTGGACTAGGCTTGAGGAGAAAGTGCACATGTGTGGGGTGATGGATCTATTTATAAGGCCATAAATACCTATTGATGTATTGTTTTACACTAAGGAAGAGTTGGGTTAAATAGTTTAATAACTTAAGAGAAGTTATTTCTTGGGTTTTGGTAGTTGGTTGGAGATTTATGAAGAGAGAGAGATTAGAGGAGAAGGAGGGGGAGTAAATGCTTAGAATTTAATGTGAAGGACCTTGCGGGAAGGCCTTGCGAGGACAATTAATTGAGATGACAAGTGTGTGAATTTGTTGGAGTCGAAGCTAAGAACCCTACCTTTTAATCCAAGCCTTTGAATCAAGCGTACGACCCAATTCAAGGTAAGTCTTTACTTAATTAGGATGTGTGTGTAAATTAACCTTTAATTTATGTAAAAATGTAGGATTAGAAGAGGAAGAGGGGAGAAAAATCGAAAGAAAAGAAAGTTGGAAGAACAGCCCGAAGAGGGTTGTTTTCTAACAAAATAGATTAATTGATTTGAGAATCGATTAATCGATTTTTTGCCAAAAATCAATTCTAAAGGCTAAAGCATGAAACCAATTAATCGATTTTTGGTTTTTGATTAATCGATTTGAAATCGATTAATCATCTGGGTACTTCTAGTGGCTGGAAAAGCCTAAGTTTTGAAGAACCGATTAATCTACTTTGGGATCGATTAATCGATTTTGGAATTTTGATTAATCAATTTAGGATCGATTAATCGAATTTGGAAATTCGATTAATCGATATTGGGATCGATTAATCGATTAATCGATTTTGGCAGTTTAGTGTGGGTTCTGTTTTTGACTGTGGAGTTATGGGAGGGCCTTGTACCCTTCTTTCTTGCATCGTTATTGATGCTTTGTGTATGACAGGATGTACTTTAGGTTGGGCACTTGGAATTTAAGCATGGGGAGCAACCTTGGACCTTGATGCTTGGGGTTGAAGCACATGAGATAGGAAATACTTTGAACATGTACCCTTGATTACGAAATCATGAATGTAGTAATGTAATATATACATGTGTATTTTAAGAGCATAGTTAATTGCTTGTTAATCAAAAGTGAACTAAAGCATGTGAATTAAAGAGGTGTGTGTGCGTGGGTGTACACTAAGTAAGAAACCAGTAAGCTTGTAAGTATATGACATCCCAGGGATGTGAATGAGATATGAGCATCTAAGTGATGCATATGAGTACATGACATCCCAAGGATGTATAGTCAAATGAGAAACTATGTGAATGAGCCTTGAATAAAGTTTGAATATTATAATTAGCACAATTACATGCTGATAAACTATATGTATTTTGCACAATTGATTTGAGGTTCATAGAATACCCCACTGACTCGGTGGTATACTCGTGACTGACTTGACCGAATATCCGTGACCGGTACGGAAGCCAATCTGTACACTAGCAGGACATCCCAGGGATGTATATGAGTTATGTGCCCCGTCGCCTAGGAAAAAGGGACTTGGGTTATGTTACATTTAAATATATTTCAATTGGACAACGATGGTGGGTATTCCATCGGAGCTCGATGCTATATTGCTCGAGGATTATTTAAGTTATTAACTTAAGTTTCAAGACAGATCTTTTGACCTATGAGAACAAAATTGAAAATAAGTTAACACATGTAGAGTAACAGATGCATTCAGTTCATTCTTTAAGTAACTTAAACTATTTTTCCAGCTATCTTTTATTGATAAATCATGTTTCTAATGTCATGGAATATATGTGAGTAAGATAGACTTATATGTTCATTCAGTTGATTCCCTATTGAGCTATGATGTAGCTCACTCCGACTATACATCATAGGTCCAGTATTAGGTATTGCTGCTTTGGGAGACGTTGATCCGAAGGGCTCAAATTACGTGCCTGGGGAGGAGTCAGAGCCCCCTCCTGAGGATTTTTTCTAGAGGACCCTCTGCGTACTTTGATAGTGTTTTGTGAGACAAATTGTATGGCTTGGTATGTACAACCTTTTTATATAAGACAATGTAATTTTAGGGAGACAATCTTTTGGCGAACCATCTGGGGAGATGGTTGTTTCGTCATCGATGGTTAGGGTTGGTTCTTTTGCTTATGCAATGGCATGAGATCAAAACTGTCTTTTGAGCTTCATGCTTTGACTTTACTTTATAGAACTAGAGATTTAGTTCAGTATTAGTTCTTATGAAATTGATTTGCTTGACTATTGCTTGGATATACCAAATGTTCCGTGCAGGCATATGGGGATACTAAATGTTCAGTGCAGGCATATGGGGGCACGGTCTCGAGGGTTGTGCCGATGGCACGGGTTTTGGGGTGTCGAAATTCGGGCTGTCATAATTGGTATCAGAGCCATTTCTTTAGAATTTTTGAGAAGTCTTGGATGTTGTTAGAGTGTATGGATCTTTTACTAATGAAACTTTGGTTTCATGTGAAGAGCGTGATGTCTTCTAGAGGAAGGGGTCGACCTAGACGTAGCCAAAGTAGGAATCCGAGAAGTGAGGATGAATTTCATGCGGGGTCTAGTAGAGACCAAAGTAATCCTTCTGATGGAGGAGATAGGAGAGGTGATGCGACAGATAAGATGGCATTGGCCATGGAAGCTGTGGCCGCTGCAATGGCCCAGCAAACGCAACAGACTGCGTTATTGGCAAAGCAGACCGCATTATTGGTGGCCAATAATGTCAATCATTAGTAGCCACCACCACCACCTCCTCCAGTATTATTGCCCTCATCATTTATTGATTTTAGGAGATTGAGACCTCCTAGTTTCTATGGGCAGACAGATCCATTGGAGGCAGAGAAGTGGTTGAATCAGATGGCAAAACGTTTAGATAGACTTCGAAGTACGGAGGATGAAAAGGTAGGCTAGGCTTCCTTCCAACTTGTGGGAGATGCCGATCCCTGGTGGAAATCGATATTGAGGAAAAAGAGAAGTTGAGAACCCTCACCGTCTATGAACATGGGCAGAATTCGTTAGGGAGTTCAACAGGGAGTACTTCCCCAAGTAGGTGAGAGTACAGATGAAAAGGGACTTCGCTAACCTAGAGCAAGGAAGCATGATGGTGCGAGAGTATGGTGTGGAATTTACACGATTATCACGATTCGCACCTGATTTAGTGGCCACAAAATTAATGAAGGCCAGTAAGTTTGAGGAAGGTCTAAAGCCGAACGCCCGAGATCGAGTTTCTATATTTAAACTTGAAAACTATGCGAACGTGATGGGAAAGGTGATAGTGGCGGAAAGGGATATTAATAATATGTACAAACGAAGGGATTAGCAGGATAGTGGTAGAATAGTTTAGGGGAGAGTGGGTGAGTATCACTCGGGGAATAAAAAACTGAGATTTACAGTACCAGCCCCAGTTCTTTGACAAATTGCTTACACGAATTATTCTAGGCCACCCATATCTACATTAGTGAGACCTATCCGATACGAGAGCCCTACTGCCACCACCAGAATATCAGCTACTCAAGGCTTCTCATGGGCAGCCTCTTCTACACCGAATGAGATGTGTGCCAAGTGTGGCAAGTCTCATAAGACAGCTGATTGTAGACGGGGAACGCGGGGATGCTACAAGTGTGGGAAGACAGGCCACATATTCGGGATTGTCCGGAAATGAACAAGGGGAGAACGACTTCTGCTTCCACACCGAAACCGATACAAGCGAAGAAGCCGATCATGCAAGAAAGAGCCTATGCAGTTACAGCTCAAGATTCTCAGAATGTCAACAATGTCATACGAAGTAAAACTTTAATTGAGATTATTGACACATTGCATCAATTATATTGAGTTCTTAAATTTTAGATAGAGAAGGTGTACTTATATGGATTGTCTATGTAAAATTGTCTGATCAAATTGATTTCATATTTTGATATGATGTGTGAGTAGACTACTAAGATATATGTGCTATATAGGTACCTTACAAGTATATGGGAGGGAGAGTGACATAGCATATGTGGCTAGAGTGTTGATAGACCTGGGGTCTACTCATTCATTTGTTACTCCTCGATTTACAAAGAAGATGGAAGTCAACCCAGAGATGTTAGATTTTATCTTGGCTGTATCTATCCCGACTGGGGAATCGGTTGATACGGACTTGGTTTGTAAGTTGGTGCTAGTAACCATTAGAGATGGGGACGTCTTTAAACTAGCAGCAAATTTAGCTCTATTGGATATGAGAGGATTCGACACGATCCTTGGCATGGATTGGTTATCAACTCATTGTGCAACGGTCGATTGTAAGAACAAAATGGTTATCTTTAGACCGAATATAAGAAGATCATTCTGATTCGTAGGGGTGCGAATGAAGTTTTTGCCACTTGTGTCCGCCGTTAGAGCCGAACGCTTGATCAGAAAGGGGTGCTGTGGTTACTTGGCATTCTTGAAGGAAGACAAGGAAGGAAAGAACATCATTTCAGAGATTACAGTTGCGTGTGAGTTTGAGGATGTCTTTTCGGAGGAGTTGCCAGGGTTACCTCCTGATAAAGAGGTGGAATTCGCTATCGACTTAGCAACTGCAACGGAGCCTGTTTCTAAAGCACGATTCTGAATGGCTCCTGCTGAGTTGAAGGAATTGAAAGAGTAGTTGCAAGAGCTCTTGGATAAGAGGTTTGTAAGGCCGAGCGTGTCTCCTTGGGGAGCACCGGTCTTGTTTGTAAAGAAGAAAGATGGGTCGATGCGACTGTGCATCGACTATCGCCAATTAAACAAACTAACCATCAAGAATCGATATCCATTGCCTAGGATTGACTATTTGTTTGATCAGCTGTAAGGAAAAAGGTATCTCTCCAAGATCAATCTAAGATCTAGATACCATCAGCTAAGAGTCAAGGGAGAGGATATCCAGAAGACAACATTCAGGATACAGTATGGACACTACGAGTTCTTAGAGACGCCGTTTGGTTTGACGAATGCACCGACATCATTTATGGATTTGATGAATCGGGTGTTTAAACCACACCTAGACACTTGCATTGTGGTATTTTTCGATGACATCCTGATATGTTCCAAGTCAAAGAAGGAACATGAAGAACATTTGAGAGTTGCTCTACAAACTCTATGTGAACACCAATTATATGCCAAACTCAGTAAGTGTGAGTTATAGTTAGAAAAAGTTAGCTTTTTAGGACATATTGTCTCAAAGGATAGTATCGTAGTAGATTCGGCTAAGATCAAAGCAGTGGTGAAATGGGAACAACCAAAGACAGTGACAGATGTTCGTAGTTTCCTTAGTCTAGCTGGATACTATTGACGTTTTGTGGAGGGAGTTTTGAAATTATCGAGACCACTTACGAGACTCACAAGGATGGATGCAAGATTTGAGTGGAATGAAGCATGCGGAAAGAGTTTTCAAGAACTCAAGAAGAGACTCACTACAGCTCCAGTACTAGCGATTCCTTCAGGTAGTGGAGGGTTTGTGGTATATAGCGGCGCTGCTCATAACGGTTTGGGTTGTATGCTCAACCAACAGAAGAAAGTGATTGCTTATGGGTCGAGGCAGGTGAAAGATCACGAGAAGAATTACCCGACACATGACCTGGAACTGGCAGCGATCATATTTGCATTAAAAAATTTGGAGACACTATTTATATGGTGAGACATTTGAAATCTTCACCGACCATAAGAGCCTTAGGTACCTATTTACACAGAAAGAATTAAATATGAGGCAGCGCAGATGGATGGAGTTTCTCAAGGACTATGATTGTTCCATACAATACCACCCAGGCAAGGTTAATGTCATAGTAGATACCTTGAGTCGTAAGAGTTAGGCTCAGTTAGCTAATCTTATCATGGGAATGCACAGATGGAAGTTGTTTAAAGATCTTTCATTGCATGATGTAAATATCGTGGTGCAAACTACAGGGACTTTCTTGGCTAACATCACAGTGAGACCGATGATCTTTGAGCATATTCACGAGCTACAGATGAAAGACCCGGAGTTAATCAAAATGCGACAAGATGTGATTAAGGGCACCAAACCAGAATTCTCGGTGAAAGAAGATGGTTCCTTACTATTCAGGGGACGCCTTTGTATTCCAATTGATGCCGAAATATGGCAAACTACTCTCGATGAGGCTCACAAATTAAAATATGCGAACCACCCTGATAGCACAAATATGTCTCAGGACTTGAGGAAGAGTTACTGGTGGAGAGGTCTGAAGCAAGACGCAGCCAAGTACGTGTCAAGGTGTTTGACATATCAGCAGGTAAAAGTGGACCACAGACATCCTACTAGATTGTTGCAACCTCTACCTATACCAGAGTGGAAGTGAGAATCAATCTCCATGGATTTTATTATAGGGTTACAGCGTACAGCAAAGAGATACAATGCTGTTTAGGTAGTCATTGATCGACTGACCAAGTCAGCTCACTTCTTACACTACAACATGATGTACGAGCAGGAAGACTCGCAGAATTATATATGAAAGAGATAGTATGGTTGCACGGGATTCCTACTCGCATTGTCTCTAATCGTGACCCAATATATACTTTAAAATTTTGGAAGAAGTTTCAAGAAGGCATGGATACGCGATTGGACTTTAGTTCGGCGTTCCATTCGTAGACTAATGGGCAAATAGAGTGGGTAAATTAGGTAATAGAAGACATGCTCAGAGCATGTATGCTTGAATTACAAGGATCATGGGATCAACATCTACCATTGATCAAATTTGCATACAACAATAGCTTTCAGGCGAATACTGGAATGACACCTTACGAAGCTCTCTATGGAAGGCGATGTAGATCACCTATCAATTGGGAAGAGACCGGTGAAAAGTTTGTATTAGGGCCGGAGTTACTTTAAGATAACGTCATTATTATTCATACGATAAGAGAGAGACTTAAATTGGCTCAGAGCAGACAGAAGAGCTATTCCAATAAAAAAAGAACAAGCGTGGACTATGTCGTTGGCAAGCATGTTTTTGTGAAGGTATCGCCCATGAAAGGCGTCATGAGATTTGGAAAGAGGGGAAAGCTGAGTCCCCATTACCTTTGACCCTTTGGGGTTTTGGGTCGAGTCGGCGAGGTCGCTTATCGCATTGGATTACCTCCATTGTTTGATGGGTTACATAAAGTATTCCATATATCCATGCTCCGAAAATATGTAAATGACCCTGCACATATCTTGGGAGGTCTGTCGATCGAAATGCACGAAGACATGACCATGATAGAAGAAGCGGCCCAAATATTGGATAGAAAAGAGCAAGTTTTATGCACGAAGGTAATTCCTTTAGTGCTTGTCAGATGGAAGAATCATCCGGCCGAAGAAGCTACTTGGGAACGTGAGGCGGATGTGAGGGTACAGTATCCGAACTTGTTTGAGGAGAGTTGAGGACATCCTTGTATCATTGCATGTATTTTGTGAAATTAGCATGTCTATGTAAGCGAAGGTCCGCATATATATGTTGACCTTACCAAGGGAAGGAAAGCAAAATATTATTTATAAATTAGTCTTTCAGGAAATTGAACATGTTTCACATGAGGGTGTACACGTCTAAGTCTTGAGTATAGGCTTATAAGGGTAGCGATCAGTGGTAAGAAGCAAGAGAGAGGGCACTAAGTGGCTCACCTAAAAGCCATAGGAAACCTGATAAAAAGATAGAAGCTAATGAAGAAAAATAAGAAGTAAAAAAAAAAAAATTAATTTGTAGTTTCTGTCAAAACCGATTAATCGATTTACAAATCGATTAATCAAGTTTGATTTTCGATTAATTGAAATGGTTCGATTGAACGACTGGCTCTCAGTGAGCTAAGAAACCTGGAAAAATAATATCAGTCCAATTTGACTAATTGATTTAAATTCGATTAATCAATTTTTGAAATCGATTAATCAATTTCAAGCAGCTGAGTTTAATCGATTTTTGCCTATAAGTTGCAGTTTTGGGAAAAAATTTCCCATTCGAAATTCAAAACTATTTTTTTCTTTTGGGTGCCTTTTTTCTTCTTCCTTTGGCTAGTTACACCTGCAAGGATTTGGGCGATTCAGAATCGAAAACGAATCAAAATCCCTAGCCATTGGATTGAATACGAACGGTAAACCCTAAATTTTACGATTTCCTTCCATTTTGAGTAAATTCAAGCCCTAGGTTTCAAATTTTTCTCTTGAAAAACCTAGAATGCCGCCTATAACTTGTCGAGCATTGAAGCAAGCAGCTTCTAAGATGCCCGTATGGCATAAGAACACCGCGCCACCACTGCCATCACCTTCACTTTCACTTTCCTCTTCGTCCTCTTATTCGACAGACGCGTCATCACACGAATCGTCACCACCACCACCTCAGCCTGGAAATTTACCTCAACCGAATGAGTGGTGGGCTGTGAAGGATTTTGAGAATGAATATATTATCGACGAGGCTCTATTTGTGGATCCGGAGGTTGAAGGCGAGACAAAATGGGCCCGAAAATACCTTATGGATGTGGGCCTCAGTAATCTTTTGAAACCCTTGCATGATTATTGCTACCCTAGACTCGTTAGGTTATTTTACCAACATTTGAAAGAGGGTAAGGAATCTGGCACCATTTCGACTGTAATCGATGGTCATAAGTATCTTTTTAACCTGTGCAACATTCATGAGTCTTTGGAATATTTTCCGGTTTACGTACCCGAGACCAATCTTTTACCCCCTTTCGCACAACCCATAAATTTTGAAGAAATTAGAACCGAGATGACCCAGGGAAACAAGGGGTCCGGAAAATCCATTAGGAGGGTTGACTTATCCCCTCATATGTGGATGCTCGACACCATTATTAAGTGCGACCTCTACCCTATGCACCATGACACAGAAAGGGTAGAGGGGGTGCAACAGGCGTTGTATGCGGCATACCGAGGCCGTTGGTTCGACGCTACTAAACTGGTTTTGGAGGGCATGATCTATATCAAGGGTAAAATGATGAAGGGACCATTGAGATCGAAGGAGCGTATGCCTTATGCTCGGCTTATTTCTAGCATGCTTGAGTGCTACTCTGCTGCCGCAGAGTATGTTATTCCTCCGACCAAGCCGAGGGCTACAAATCATGTCAAAACTTATTCCATCGCTTCGTGGAGCCGAAGCTATAATCTTTTGAAGAATGTGCTACAACCAGAGGGCCCCGCACTTACCCAAGCTGGTGATGCCCCACCACAGTAGGACCAACCAGCAGCAGGGGAGCAGCCTCTTGACCCTGTACAGCTTGCAGAGCAACTTCTTGCACCACCTCCTGCTCCCACGCAGTTTGCTCCTACTACTCCTATGCGGTCTCACAGGAGACGGACATCTCAGGCCCCACCACCTGGTACCATAGATGGTGTTCTCGCCCTCATAGCAGAGAACAACCACCAGATGCTAGAGCACCACAGGCGTATGGAGGAGAGCAACACCCGGATGGGCCACCGGCTAAATTTTCATGAGGTGCTGTTATATCATACCATGTAGTTTATATATCCCAGAGATTACCATTAGCGCATATCAGCTGCGCGGACATGAACTCCTGATGCAATAGGTTTGGATACCCATGAGCATGATGAGGAGGATCAGCCAGGGGACGGGACTGCATGATTGCTAGCTTCTGATGTAATTTTTTTAGGTTGTGATTATCTTGTGCATTTTGAGAACATTTTGGAAAATGTAAACGGTTGGAGAACTGGAAATGTATCTTTTTGGGGAAATATAAAGATGAACTTGGAATGTATAGGAATAGGTGAATGTATCCGATGTATTAAACATTATGGCATGGTTGCCATTATTTCCTTATGAGCCAATGAAATTCAATCCTTATTTATCTGAAATTCTATTTACTGTTAAACATATGCAACTGTCGTTGAGTTTTATGCAAGATGTGTTGTGATTGCGTTGGTATCCATCATCATGTATAATTGTGGATGGTTCTTCAATAAAAGGGAAGCCCTTGGGTGCATTTTTTAGGACGAAAATTCCCAAGGTGGGGAGAGTGTAACATCCCCGAAAATTTGGGCTTAGAATAGTGTCCTCGAGATCTGTGTCTGACTGGTCGTAAGTTTGACCAAGTGAAGTCAAATTGACAACTTAGGCTGGACTAGGCTTGAGGAGAAAGTGCACATGTGTGGGGCGATGGATCTGTTTATAAGGCCATATATATCTGTTGGAGATGTATGTGTTTTACACCAAGGAAGAGTTGGGTTAAATAGTCTAATAACTTAAGAGAAGTTATTTCTCTTGGGTTTTGGTAGTTGGTTGGAGATTTATGAAGAGAGAGAGGAAGATTAGAGGAAAAGGAGGGGAGTAAATGCTTGGAAGTTAATGTGAAGGAGCTTGTGGGAAGGCCTTGCGAGGACAATTAATTGCGATGACAAGTGTGTGAATTCATTGGAGTCGAAGCTAAGAACCCTAGCTTTTGGTCCAAGCCTTTGAATCAAGCGTACAACCCGATTCAAGGTAAGGCTTTACTAAATTAGGATATATGTGCAAATTAACCTTTAATTTATATATAAATGTAGGATTAAAAGAGGAAGAGGAGAGAAAAATTGAAAGAAAAGAAAGTTGGAAGAACAGCCCAAAGAGGGCTGTTTTCTGACAAAATCGATTAATCGATTTGAGAATCGGTTAATCGATTTTTGTCAGAAATCAATTCTGAAGCCTTAATTTTAGGGAGACATTCTTTTGGCGAACCATCTGGGGTGAATGTTGTTTTGTCACCGATGGTTCGGGTTGGTTCTTTTGCTCATGCAATGGCATGAGATCAAAACTGTCTTTTGAGCTTCATGTTTTGACTCTACTTTATAGAACTGGAGATTTAGTTTTGTATTAGTTCTTATGAAATTGATTTACTTTACTGTTGCTTGGATATAGCAAATGTTTCGTATGGGCATATGGGGCACGGCCTCGAGGTTCGTGCCGATGGCACGGGTTTCGAGGTGCCAAAATCTAGGCTATCACAAAAACCCTTGGAGGAGTGCATTAGTTGTCCCGAATCAACCTTGTATCCCTAGGTTTGGTGAGGAGGGCCCGTTACAATAAGAAAATCTGTCCCCGGAAGCATTGCTTCCAGAAAACCAGAAAAAGAGACCAATTTCGAGCTTGTTGTCTGCTGTCAAAATATAAATATAAATCCCATTTTGCCTAGCACGTGTAAAATACACGCCAAGCCTTTTTTTCCCAGAACTGCTCTGGCGTGTATAATACACACGCCAAGCATTTTTTTTCCTAGAACTACTTTGGCGTGTATAATATACACGCCAAGCCAAAATCTCCAGATTTTTGCTTGGCGCATATAATACACACGCCAAGCCTATTCTAGGCTAGGCAACCCGAATCTGAGGCCTATTATCACCTCCCGAGTACCCCACTTAGTGGTTTATCTCTTTTGATAGGTCCCGCACTCTTCGACACCCAATATGCCCTCACCGGTCAAAAGAGGTCACTCTCTTATTGACTTGCTTTAGGGGATCGGGTTGTTTGCGTGGTTTCTCGTGCCTTCACATAGATCTAAGGGTTTCTCTTTCAATTCTTTCGAAGAACATTTGGAGCCTGCTGCAGGAGTTATTTAGGGTACTACTACCACCCAAAATGGGAATTCAAAGGCCCCGGTGTTCATCGTAGAGATTCACTTATTTTAAAAATAAAAAAATAAAAAAAATATATATATAAAATAAAAAATCCAAAAATGTATTACTTGTGGTGTCGGCATAACGGCATCACCTTACCCTCCGTCATCCCATAGGGGAAGAAGGAGAAAATTCTACGAACCCCACTCGAGGCATTCGTACCCAACCCGTCACCAAGCCATGTCGTGGGTGGTAGATTCGTCATACACCAATCCCGATTCATCCCCGCCACGCTCCCCAACCCATTCTCATTCGGAGGAAATGTTCACCTCCATTCCACTCACCCAACCATCATTTACCATCGCCGGACCCTTCGATGCACCCCTTTTTCCATCCACCACCGCTCGAAACCCCCGAAATCTGACCACCCATTCCCCCTCAGTTTCCCAAACCATCTCCACCTCCATGTCCATTCCAAACCCATCTCATATTCCATCCACATCCACCCAAAACCTGACCCTGTTTCCCACCTTTACCACCATGCCCCATTTTTTATCCTCCCAACATATATCCGATTCTTCCGCATTTACCCATACCACACCCGATTTCTACGACCCACCACACATCCCCCCGTCTACCCAAGTCATGCCCAATTTTACTAGGGCCATGCTCGATTTTTCCCACACATCTACCTCATTCACACCCCACATTCCATTGGGTGCACCATCTACATCCACTCCCTCACCCAATCTAATGGCCATGATGGAGGAGATGGTCAGGGCGTACACCAGCTGGAAGGCTTCTCAAAGCAGCGTCCCTTATCCACCCCTCACAAACCCATCTCATACTCTCCCAAATCTCCATGCTCCTTTTCTCCAAAACTCTCATCAACCCCCCATCATCCATACCACCCAAGACCCTCACCAACCATGCGGTCATTGGAGTGGGCCTCAGGCCCCCAAGTGCCAAACCCACCAAGGCCTCATGGGCCAGACCCACCAAGGCCCAATGGGCCAGACCCATCAAAGCCCAATGGGCTCAACCCCACCAAGGCCCAATGGGCCATACCCATTAAGGCTCAATGGTTCAAACCCACCAAGTCCTAATGTGCCAGACCCATCAAGGCCCAATGGACTAGACCCATTGTAGACACCCCCATTTGCCCTCTCAGAATATATAAACCTGTTCAGTCAACCATTGACCTTGCCCACGATCTTCGAAAAAGGACTAACCTTCTCCGAAGACCTTAAAACCCTAATACAGGGACCATGCGCTGAAACAATACTACATGATCGGGACCCAAGCTGAAAAAATAGCTCTGTGGCTCGGACCCGACTAAAACATAGGGAAGTCTCGAATTATGTGCCCTATAAAGTGTGCATAACTTGATTGCACACCCCATGGCTGGTGCTCAATTGGTCCTCTTTGACCAGGATTTCACTTCCTGAGGACCGCCTAGACCTTGATTATGCGCCCTAATAGGCGCGCATAATCAGATTGCACGCTTCACCACTAGTGCGCAATTAGTCCATTTTGGATTGGCCTTCTACCCTTCTAGAAACCGCCCAAGATGCGATTGTATGCCCTAGCTAGACCGTGTAATTGGATTATGCACCTAAGCACAAGTGCATAATTGGTTCCTAAGCCAACCCCATCTCTAATTCCCTAGACCGCCTAAAAATTCCCTATTATGCCCTCTTAATCCAGTGCATAATTGATTGTATGCACTACATAGAGTGCGCAATTGGCCTAATTAGACTAGGACTAGGCTACCCGGCTAAGCCAGTCAGTTGGTCACTCACTGAGTTAGTCACTGACTCAAAGTGATTGTGCACCTGATATCGAGCGCACCAAACTGGGCACATAATTAAAGTTCACCAACCAATTATACGCACCCCACAAGGCGCACAATTGGCCAAATACCTATAAATAGGGTCCACCACCACGACTCAAAAACACATCAATTCATTATCACACGGACTTCTCTCGAGTTCCTGCATCTAAGCTTAGGATTTTGAGATTTCTCTCTGTGGCTCTGGCCTCAGGTATACTTTCCTTCTAGTCTTTAATTCTTAGTTCTAGTTCTTAATTCTAGATCATTAGTTCTAGACCTTAGGGTTTAAGCTTTTAAGTTTTATATCTTAAATTTTAAATCTCTTTAATCCTCAGTTCTTATCTATTCTTTTCTTTTCCCTAGTTCTAGTTCTTAGGTTCTAGAACCAGTTCTTTTATTTTAATTCTAGATTTAGGTTCTAACATCTAGTTCTTAAATTCTAGATCTTAGAAGTTAGGTTTTAATATAAATTTCTAGTTCTTTTGATTCTAGTTCTTAGTTTCTAGAATTAATCTGCAATTTCAGTCTTAAATTCAGTCTTCGAATTCTTAATTTTAGTCCTAATACCTTAATCGATTTTCGATCCATGAATCCACAATTCATAATTCAAAATTCATTTTTCAACTCATATTACTAAAATAATCCCTAGCCACCAGATTTGCCCAAGGGAGCTTACGGACGGTACTCGGGAACGGGGCCGATCCTCCTTAGCATAGCGGGCCAAAATCCCTTTTTTTAGATTTTCAGTAAAATTAGTATATTTACTTTAATTAGAATTTTAATAGAATTCGTATATTTTTAATTAATTAGAATTTCAATAGAATTAGTATATTCCTATTTAGTTTTCGTAGAAATAACATATTTGCATTCCTAGTTGAATTCCTCAATTAATTAGACTTCTGATAGGATTAAAATTAATCAAACCCCTGATAACTATAACAATAGTAGGAAAGGAGAAAAGTAGTTAGAAGAGAATTAGAAAAGCTAGCTTAACTAAACTTACAGGCGCCCCAGTGCTGCTGTCATCGGACGACCGATGATTCAGTAAAGAGAACAACCCATATCTCCACCCCGGAAGGCATGATCAGTGACGTGTTGAAGCATCGTTAAACATTTGCAGCCGGCGATCTCAATGAACCAGGTATTTCCCTGAGATTTACCGCTTCTTTTTCAATACTTAATTACCTCTAAAAATACCACCTTTGCTAGAGTCCACTTAGACCGAATTGGGCCAATCTTTCAGGGGACCGAAAGGGACCCAGAAAAAGTGCATATCAACAGACTCGCAATTGCGATGGTGCTTCTTGTCACCAAAGCTGCTCGTGTTTAGTTAATTTTCCTTTTTTCTAGTTCATTTTTTTTAGTTTTAGTTTTATTACTTTTCGCATGTAAGTCTATTATCGAGAGCACATAAGCATACACCAAAGGCTCGAGATGTCAGGAATACGAAGGATTAGAATCGGTGACCCACCGTTATGGGGGTACCATAATAACCCGCTATACCATGAGCAGCCACTTGAGGATTCAGCACATACAACTCGGAAGTTAACATGGTCGGTGGTGAGGAAACTCCCTTCACACCAAACACCAACCTCAATGAAGAACACAGAGACAGCAGCTTCGGACAGAACTTCACGCCCTGACAACTTGTGGACCTCAATGTCCAAAAATTACAAAAAGGAGGAGATGAAGCTGACGAGCTACTCCACAGCTTAGCAACAACATACGAGACCATTAAAGAATGGCAGGAGGCGGAAGAACGAGAGCAACAAAGACAAGAGAGGCCACCCCCCACATGTGTTGCCACCAAGGCACACTCTCCACACACTCCTCAATAACAGACATCATGACAAAATCCATTCTCAAATCGCTAGGCAAGATGTTGTCGTAAGGATAGAGGATTTCCCTAAGATGATCGATGAATACATGACTAAGAAAAACCGCCTTGCTTTGTCATTCGGGTTCGACAATTTCTGCCGAGACCTAGAATTTAATCTACCTACGTGATTCAAGCCCTTGAAGTTTAGCAAGTATAACGGCACCGGGAATTCAAATCATCATTTGTCCTTGTTCTGCAATGACTGCCGGCCTATTCACGACAATCACGGACTCCTGATACACTACTTTCAGAGGTCACTTGAAGGGGAAGCCCTTGATTGGTTTGCTGGGCTCCCTCTACATAAAATCAATACATTAGAAGAATTAGCCGGACAGTTCTTAGGTCAATACAAACATCTTATATAGGAGGCCATCAGTCTCAACAACTTGATGACGACAAAGCACGAAATCGAAGAAGAATTCACAGATTTCGTGTCATGATGGAGGAAACTTGCGGCTTGCACGGGAAGTCAAATGAGAGAAAAGAAAGCAATCAACATCATCATAGATAATGTCAGAGAGCCCCTTCAGAGTGCTCTGATCATAAGTGATTGCCCAGACATCGCTACTCTTCATCTGCGTGCCAGTCACATTCAATGGCTCATAAAGGGGAGAAACCTCGCCTTCTCGATCACGGCACCGAAGGCATCGACTTTCGATTATTCAAAGCCTCGAAATAATAAGAAAGGTTTAGGCTTCGAGCAAGTTAACACAATCGCTAATCAAATCAAGGCAATGGGAGTGATCAACAGAAGAACTCCAGTCAGGGTCAATACTAGAGTCAGCAACGATATGCCAATCAAAATCAGTATCAATATCCTAACCGAAACTAGTATCCTAATCAGAACCAAAACATTGCCCGAAACCATCCCACCACTACCCAGGGCTATAATAATGTACCCCCGCCCCAAAACTTTAATCAATAGACCCGAGGTCCCTATCAGCCTAGACGAAATCATTATCCTCCATTACCTAATACCATCCCCAATATTTTCCACCTCCTAAGTGATCAGAACCTCATTTGTTTCCTACCAGAGTGACCATGACCCTGGCCTACTAACCTTGATTACACCAAGTTCTTCGCATTTCATCGATACGTGGGACATAACCTGGAAGACTGTTGGGTGTTGAGAGATATGATATATGATATAAACGATCAGAATCAAATTGACTGGGAATCCCTTTAATATTCTAACCAAAATAACCAACAACCTCTGCAAAACCTTAGAATCATTAACAACCCTCTACCAAACAATATTCAATAACCGGTCACCCATGTCACCATGGTAGACCTTTCGGACCGAGCCCCTTTCCATCTATCCACTCTCATCACACGAGTTAGTCGTCCTAACGCCACAGCTAGTTCAAATAATCCTCCAAGGCCCCACATCATTCCACCTCACCCCTCTACCTTCATAACCCGAGTTGAACCACCAACTCTGGCACCCTACCCAAACTTCACTTGACTTCGAGTTCAATCTTTCCGAGATCGAAGGCCTATCACTCAGCCCATAGAACCTTCTACACCCTCAAACTTTGACGTAGCTCCCAATACATCTGAGCCAGAATGCGAGGATCAGATCCTTCAAACTATAGAATAGGGCGCGACATGGATAGATAATGTCACCCAGAATACCACCAGTCAACAACACGAGGAGACGACAGAAGAACACCCATCAGCAGTGGAGAGGAGACAGCGGGAGGAAAAGTCTGCTAAGGAAGAAGTGCTGATCTCCACATTCCTCGAAGAGGAAGACTACACTCAATACCTCCCACCCTGGAATGGAATAGCCTGGTATGCATTCCTTCTCGAACGTCAGTCCTTTCACCACAAATACTGCACCAAATCCTCCAACACTTCAAGGTCAGTAGCAGACATGCCCAATCCTGAAATCTGGAACCAACTATATGCTACCACCATTCCCTCAGGAAAAATAGAGTAGCATTGCACAGCCGGCTGATTGGATAACTAAAGAACGAGGAGTAAACATACCCCCTCCACCTCAAGTAATCCCTCCGCCTCCAGCACCAGTACCTCAACCTGCTCAATAAAACGGGTGTAGAGCGCATCGACTCAGCAAAGAACTTGCCTTAGAAACAGGTCAGGAATATGATCTTCTCTGACACCTCGTGAAAGTGCCAGCACAGATATCGATCCTCAAACTCATCAAGATATCATCGGAGCGTCACCTACTGCTCGTAGAGACATTAGATGAGACGCATGTGAATGAAGATACCACTTTGGATCAGTTGCATGAGATCACCTCGGTTATGACTCAACCTCCTGCACTCACCTTCACTGAAGCTAACATGCCTAAAGAATCATTACGTGGGAGTTTGGCTCCTATCTATCTGACCGTAATAATCAGAGGATTTTTAGTACCCCACGCGTTGGTCAACACCAGAGCAAGACTTAACATCTATCCTATAATGACATTGAAGATCCTTGAATACACCGAACAAGATATAAGGCCTTTGTCCTTATCCCTCATCGCTTATGATGGCTCTCGGTGCTTCGTCAAGGAAACCATCAAGTTACAAGTTCACCTCGGGCCAATCACCAAGGATGTCACTTTCCATGTCTCTAATTCCTTAAGAACTTACAATATGATATTAGGAAGGAAGTGGCTAGAATCCATGAAGGCAGTAGCATCATCATATCACCAATGAGTTAAATTTTGGTATGAAGATTCCATCTTCAAGATATACGCTGATACACCTCTCAAAGAAATTGACACAGACTACGCGGTGAGCATTCCAACAGCGCACAACTCGGTACTGAACATAGGACATATAAAAAAGATGTAGGATCCTAACGACACATCAATAGCAGAAATTAACTATCCTCGGTCCCTTCCGACCCACCAACTAAAAGTAGTGATAAGAGAAGTCGGGCTTGATCTCGCTCGACTATACGATATAAACCTGACCACAACAAAAGGATGGGACCTGATGTATCAGCTAGGATATGTCCCTCACACCGAACTCGGTAAAGATAAGCAAGGATGCATAAGACAGATCGTAGCAAAGAAACTATGCAAACACATCAAATTAGGCTACCAGTCAGATGGCAAGCAAGCCAACATCCTTACTTCACTAAAGTGGTCGGTCTACGAATATTTCATATATGAAATTACTGAGAAGGCTAATGTGCCAAAGAAGAGAAAGGAGCCCTTTATCACTGAATCTTAGGCAACCGAGATCGAGTAGGTGACCAAAGCATTCGCTGACTTGACCAAACTAACTCGTGATAGTAATGACATGGACAAGCCACTCGAAGGAGTCGGACCGTTGTTCGGAACCCCTGAAGAGTCCGAGTTGTGCATAGAAGACTGGGATTCAACCAACGAGGAGGACTTCCACATTCCCGCATTAGCATACAAAGAAGGACCAGAGTCAGGAGCACTCTAGCCTCATGAACCAGGAAGAGAAGACTAGCTCTCAATGTCAAGTGAAGAAGAGGACTACTGAACTTGCTACACAGAAATAGAACTTGAAGATCACTTAAGAGCAGAAGGACTGAAGCTCCTCGAGGAGGTCAACAACTCTCGAGGTGAGGAAATAGACTTTGATGATGAACTTGATCATCAATTCTTACTAGATAACTGGCGGTGTCCGTGCTGCTACCCCTACCCAGAATCACCCTATTGCAACCTGTGTGTGTCCATCTTAACACGGTGCGAAAGGGCTATGCTGCGCGAGATACGATGGACAACAAGGATAAAAGATCATCATGTCGCCTTTATAGAATTCCAAGAAGAGTTAGAGCTTGATGCTCTCAAATCTCCAAATGTGCCACAACTTCAGATATTCTAGAACTCACTGGAAGAAGAATGGCAACCACCGTCGAGCGACAATGAAGACTATTGGATAGATCTCCCCGCACTTGAGTTAGCAGAACAACTGGAACATGGCTTCCAGGGGCAGTCAGACAAAGAGGAAGGTCTTGACTCTAGTGATAATGACCTCAGCTCCAATCATTAATGATGATACTTTTGAACATTTCTTCACTACGTGAGTGCCCACGAGAGTTTTTGTGCATCGTTCGACCATATCAGCCTTATTTCCAGACCTGCACCATAATAATAGAAGACTTCAAACGAGAAGGTCGAGCCAATCCCCTTCCTGCACTATGGAGAATGGTCGATAGCAACCTGGGGTAATTAAGTTCATCAAACCATATCTATGTTTAATATGAAGCGAGGAATCTCAGCAACAAGCGGATATCTGATCTGATTCTGAATACGAGAACTGGGACAACTATCATCTTCAGACTCTCTTCGACGACGAAGCACTTCACATAGTAGAAGAGGAAGACGAGCTGTCTGACAAATCGTCGTCAACATCGCTCATCAGGAGGATCACCCCAGATAAGGACTCTAAAAAAAAATCTCAAATTTAGATCAAGTTCACATCATCCGAAGACTCGCCCGAATGGCTCCAACAATCGTCCCACTTCCCCAACAAGGAGAAATAACCTCGTCGATTTCGCCTTAGGAAACCGACCCTGTACCATATCTATTATCAAAAATAAAAAAATTAGAAAATCCTAAAACTCCTAAACATATAAAGATAGAAAATCTCAAAAAGTTAGAAAATCATAGAAAAGGGAGGGAGCCCTTCATCCCAGACCCATTTAGTAACCAGTCAGGAGAATTTTCTTCAAGAGATATGAGTAATAATGACCACCTCAACGAAATTAGAGGAGTAACCGACATGATCACGCCCGGTCATCGTCCTGCCCTTAACATCGAAGAGCCTTTCCTTGACTAAGTTCAAAGTGACCCTATTACCTCTTCCTCGCGAAATAGCCGAGTATCTCGACGAAGTAACAAGCCAGTTATCATACCTAACGAGGTACTCCGGGACTTTGAGAGGAGGATGAATAACCTTAACCTACATCTGACAAAGGATGTCACGATCATAAATTGCGCTGATGAAGGGTTACCTCCCGCAAAACTAACCCCCCAGTGTAGTTCTTTTACAGTATATGAGCTCACAGATGAAGAAGGAGCACCAGTCGCCGAGGAAACCCAGGACTTCCAACGGGTCATCAAGTGCTTCGACGAGCAAACACATGTTGCCGTGGAACCTACTGAGGAAATAAATTTTGGCACCAAGGAAGAGCCCAAGAAGTTGTTGATCAGTGCAACACTCAAACCCAAGGAACAACAACAAATTATCCAAGTCCTTCAAGATCACCTCAACTCTTTCTCATGGTCCTATGAGGATATGCCCGGATTAGACCCGTACTTAGTAAAACATTGATTGGTCCTGGAACCTGATACTAAACCCGTAATGCAAAAACTCAGAAGGATGCATCCCCAAACAGCACTACAAGTCAAAGAGGAAGTCGACAAGTTACATAAAGTGAAATTCATTTGAGTAGTCCTCTACCCTAAATGGATTGCCAATATAGTAGCTGTCACTAAGAAGGACGGTAAAGTGCAGGTATGCATCAACTTTTGAAATCCTAATAAAGCGTGCCCAAAAGATTACTTCCCCCTACCACACATCGTCACCCTGGTTGATAACACTGTCAGACACGAGATGTTATCCTTTATGGATGGCTTTTCTAGATATAACCAGATTAAATTAGCATAAATAAACCAAGAAAAGACTTTATTCACCACACCATGGGGAACCTACTGCTTTGTCGTCATGCCTTTCAGACTCAAGAACACATGAGCCACATATCAATGTGCCATGACGCCCATATTTCATGATATGATGCATAAATGCATTGAAGTCTACATCAATGATATACTAGTGAAGTCTCAGACACGAGTAGGACATGCCGAAGCACTACTACTGGTGTTACAAAGATCCGAACAATATCAACTGAAGATCAATCCAAAGGAGTGCATGTTTGGAGTAACCTCTGGAAAACTATTAGGATTTATAGTCAGCAAACAAGGTATAGAAGTCGACCCGGTGAAGGTCAGATCCATTCTATAGATGCCACCTCCCGACAACATTAAAGAATTACGAGGCTTCATAGGAAAGTTGCAGTTCACCAGGAGATTCATCTCCCAACACTCAAATCAATGCGATCCTTTCTACAAACTACTTAAAGGAGGAGCCAAATACAGATCGGATGAACAATGTCAGCAGGCCTTCGACAACATCAAGAAGTACCTCCTCAACCCACCAATACTATCACCACCAGTTTCTAGAAGACCCCTAATCTTCTACCTCTAGCGAACGACAAAGTGATGAGAGTAATTCTTGGACAATATGAAGAAGACGGCAAGAGAGAAAAGACTATCTACTACCTCAGTAGGACAATGGTCGAGTACGAGCAAAAATACATGCCAATGAAGAAGGCATGCCTCACACTAGTGTGGGCCTCAACGAAACTACGGCACTACTTTGGAGCGCATAAAATATTAGTACTAGCATGCATGGATCCTCTGAAGTACATTTTTTATAAGCCTGCTACCTCTAGGAAGATCGCTCGATGGCACATATTACTAAAAGAATTCGACATCACCTATTCACACAGAAATCTGTCAAAGGACAAGCGATCACTGATTACCTTACCGACTTACCCCTCCCAGATGACGAGCATATGCATGCAGACTTCCCTGATGAAGACCTACTCTCAATTCACAATGAAGAGCCCGATAAGACATCATGGACTCTATACTTCGACGGAGCTCTTAACCACAAAGGAAAAGGTATTGGGATAGTCCTACTAAGCCCAGAAGGAGTTTTCATACCAAAAGCTTTCCATCTTCATTTTCCAATCACTAACAATATTGCAGAATATAAAGATTTCATCGCCGGACTACGAGCATCACTAAAGCTAGAAGTCAAGCAGCTGAAGACGATCGACGACTCCAAACTTGTGACATCACAAGTTATCGGAGAGTGGAAAACCAAAGAAAATTGACTGATGGCCTACCTCGAGATAGCTCAGTTCTTAATAAAGAAATTTAAAAGAATCTCTTTCACTCACATTCCTAGATTAGAGAATGAGCTCGTAGATTCTCTCTCCACACTAGCCTCAGTCATACAGATACCAATCGGACAAGGTACAAAATCCTTCTTCATCGAGAGGTTGACAACGCCAGCACACAAAGTCGCTTGGCAAGTGAAACTGGAACTACCAGTTACACCAGAAGCTCGCAGGAACAAAGGGCAACCATGGTACTTCGACATCTGGAATTTCCTAAAGCATCAACATATCCCTCCTTATGCTACAAAGATCGAATAGAAAATCATAAGGAATCGATGCGCAAGATTCTGCATACTTGGCAAACCTATACAAAGAAGCCTTCACCAAAGGAGTACTACTACGAAGCGTCACGACAGCCGAAGGATAGTACATCATCCGAGAAGCACACACTAGTGCCTGCAGCACCCACGCTGATAGACAAAGGCTAGCAGATTAGATTATACGACAAAGCTACTTCTGGCTAACAATGATAAGAGATTGTCACCTCCACGTCCAATTCTGCAAACAATGCCAAGAACACACCCCGCTCATTAAAGCTCCATTAGTTGCATTGAGCCCTATAACCTCACCATGACCATTCTCAATATGGGCCTTTGACATCATCAGACCCTTCAAGGACATAGTTGGAAATACTCACAAACACATGTTCATACTCACTGTCATTGAATACAATACCAAATGAGCAGAAGTTGAATCCTATGACAGAATCACCACTTCGACACTCGTAAGGTTTATCATTCAAAACATTATCACCCAGTTTAAAGTACCTAGGATGTTCGTCACTGACAATGGACCCAAAATGCAGCGGGCCACCTCACCACGAACAACATAGAAGCGAGGCACGGGTCCCAAAATGGCAAGTTGTTCCCCTAGCTAGATTTGGAGCAAGACGGGACACCCCCGGAGGCTCTCCACCTTGCCCAGAGCAAAGGCATCAAGGTAGCAATAAAGCTTTGCCAGCACCATATGCATCACAAAGCATCCAACCTCTAATTCTGCCAACATATCACAGAGTGCAAGCGAGAAACTCTCTCCTCCAGTGTAGAAAAGAACCTCGGAGATAAGGCAAAGGGCAAAGGCCTTCACATTATGAGGATTTCTTATCGACAATTTTCACAGGCTTTCCTCTCCAAAAAGTTCTCTCAGGAATTTCATCGAACACCTGGTGGCCCACCAATCAGACTTTTCTCATAATCGGTTTTTTTCAAACCCAAAGTCGTGTGAACGACTTTATCATAACCCGGATTCAGCAGTACTCTAGCAAGATCTCTATGCAGCTTTAGACCTGATAGATTGGAGAGCTCCTCGAGAGTAGGAGTTAACTCATGATTCCCAAAACGGAAGACATGGGTATCAACTTCTCAAGATGAAGCCGCTGCATAAATGAAATCCCAAAGCGGAGGAACTTCAAGGAAAGATGAGAGACGAGCCAATCCAAGCTGATCCATATCCGCGAGCACGCTCTCATTCAAACTCCCAAGCCACTTCTTTAAAAAACTGGGCCCCACACCCAAAGAGGGAAGTATAGTGGTCCCGGACCCCTTGCAAGAGGCAGGTCAGAAAGTGGGTCCGTTGTCATACAAAGATGTTCCCTAGATACAATTCAATGTAGGACAATGGACCTACCCTTGGGCAAGCAAAAGGAAAAATGGCAACAAAAAATACCAAGCCTAAAATAAAAGAGGGAGAAATGAGTGCATTCTCAAGCTTAAAAGGCCCCATTTTCCCAGAAGGCACTTGGCGTGTATATTATACACGCCAAGCCATTTTACCTCCAGAATATGCCTGGCCTATGTATTACACACATCAAGCCAATTCACTCCCAGAGATTTCCTGGCATGTATATTACACATGCCAGACCACTGCTGCCACACAAAGAGAAAAAGAAAGGGTAGGGGAGGTCCTTTTTGTTGGCCCCCTAGCTAGCCCACCTACATTTCCTATGATTTATTTTCAAAAGCATCCTAGACCACATGCTGGGATGCAAGGAGTTAACTTCTAACCATTATTTAACTTTCTTCTTTCAGGAATAGTTCGCACAGAGGTTAAAGTCTTGGCTAGAATTAACCAAGGCATGGCTTGAAAAAAACCGAGCCCATCCTGCAAATGATCCAGTATACTACAGCAAGAAAAAGGGGGATAGAACATGCAATCAAAAAGAGGGCACTAACATTCATCCTAAAAAACTGATAACCATCCAAAACATAGTGTCATATCATCCATTACATGTTTCCAAAACCAATAAATATATGCCCCAAAAGTCTAAAAATGTCTAATCAAATCAAAGCAGGCCTAATCCTTATCAGCGCCACCCTTGTATTTCTTGCGACGGCACGAGGTACTGTGGTATGTTCGACCCTCCCCCACCTGAGACCATGCCTGGGATAGCCTCCATAGCAACGAACGCGACTCCTTCTCACGAGTGCACTGTAAACATCTTATCAGGATATCAGTTTGAGTAAAAGTAAGAGCAGCAAACCAAAAGGTCAGAGCCGATCAACAAAGCACTTACCATTTCCACATCCCGAAGACCAGTCATATTGTGATAATACTTGGCCTGATTCACATTCGACTCGTAGTTCTGCGCAAAAGAAAAAAAAAATAAAGATATCAGCTACAAGGGACATAAGCACAAAAACAGGCATTTCTCTAAAAATGAAGTGTACAAGAAAGAAAACTCACACCTGGGACTAGTTCAAGTGGGGGGACCCGGACCACTTCAGCAGATAGGTAGGCTCGGTCGCCTACATCAGCGCATAAACTTGAAAGAAAGGCATCATCAAGGGGTCTGAAGGTCCCCTGAACCTCAATAGTCGAACTATCAGAAGTGCCCGCGCCAGAGGGGTCTGAAGGACCAGCACCCGTAGCCTCAGCAGGACCTGCCTTCGCCTCATCATCATCATCAGAATCATCTCGCCCACCGAACTATGAAAGGAAGCGATATTTCAGTCAGTGGAGACAAAAATTTAATAAGAACCATTGGAAACTTGCCTAAAGAAAAAGGAGAATTACCTGAGATCGCGGACCATTGAAGGCTAAAAAGTTAGCACCAAGTACGAAACGTGGAAGGAGGGACCGATAGGGCAGGGACTCATACCACATCGGATACCCCCCAGGCACGAGAAGATCATCAATAGGGACCCCATGATGAAGGAATCTAGCTAAGAGCTCCTCAATGGTACCCTCAGGAGACATAACATCCGCAGGAGGAGCCCGCGGTACGGCGAAATGATCTCGGTACTAATGTACCACTCTCTCCCCCAAGTAATATGCCCTAGCTCAAGCCCCATAGAAGAAAATGACACGACGGTCAACAAAATGACGAGACAGACCCACGACAGCTTAATCCCAAAAGGGAGAACCAATGTACGGGTCAAAGATGATCTGTAATGATAAAGAGAATCCTATCAGTCAATAGATGCCATCAAACCCTGAAAAAGGGGGAGAGAAGAGGAAAGTATCCGTACCTGCTATGGGATCAGCAAATCAAATTGGGACCTCAAGCCCAACTCTAAATGCTTCATTCCGACATCCCTACGGCGATTCTTGTGCCAGTTGCTCATAAGCGAATATGTGTAAACATCGGAGAAGAGGAGAGGGCAACTAGGTTAAAAGTGCAGGTACCCCCAAATCTGAAGAGTGTTGTAAACATAAAGATGTGTTAGAGGCTGGATGAATGACTAGCCAAAAAAACCAAGGGAAGTGAGTCGGGGGTTACCTCAATTGCAAGCCAAAAATCGGCAACATAACCTAGGTCCCCAACTGAGGCTCGAGCCAGTCCAGACATCAGCATGGCGTATTCGACCCCGCCCTAGTCAGACCGATGCACATTGTCCCAATTTCCCATGATACTAAGCAAGGACAATGAAATGCGGCCTTTGCTAGCATTGGAAAAAAGAGTTTTGCCCAGGAGAAAAAGGAGTGAGATGCGAGCCAACATCAAGGCACGCCAAGGTTCAATGGGGATATCCGCATTCAGCTGGCCCAGATCCACCAATTCATTCTCACTATACAAATCAGCCAGCCAAGATAACTTAACGTCAGTGCCATGCATATTCTGGGAAGAGGGGTAATCCCCGATCAATGGAACCACCCCATCCTAACCTGGTACGCGAAGGTCGGTCACCGATGTGCCCCCTATCCTAATCCCCGTAATCATCAACCAATCAACTGGGGTGATGGTCATCTCGGCTATCGACATGTGGAAAGTCATGGTCTCAGGCCGAAAGCGTTCAAGTAGGGCCTTCAGATAGGCGGAGTCGCCCCTCATGGCAGGGCACAAAAGGAAATCCCTGAAACCAGCCTTGGCGAGGAGAAACTTTACAACCAGAGGAAGGTAGAGGTAAAGGCGCTGGAGGTTGAACCAATCCCCATGGAACGTAATCGATGGCAAGGCCTGCATCAAAATAAAGAAATATCAGATCCTGAAGATAAAGCAAGCTCGCACAAAGAAAAGACAAAGCGGGAAAATAAGACTTGTTTTATTACCTTGTCGGCAATCCCAAAGTTCGAGATATGGATGTGCTGTTGATCAAGTAGACCGGTACGGGCTGCCTCGCCCTGCATCCCGTACTAAAGACGGGAAGAGAACTGCACTGCAAAAACTTGCTCCCCACGGGGACCATAGACCACCTCAGGCCCCTCCTCTTGCCCTTGCTCCTCCTCACTCGACATTCTGAGGGAGACACAAGCAACAATATCAAGGTATGCCAGTAGCGAGAAACCAATTGCTATGAGCCAAAAGAATGTAAGTATGCCCCTTCCATTTTCCATCAATCATAATCATCATCATTTTTTTAATAAATATATCAAAAAAGGGGGGAGGAGAGTCCCAAGCCCCCACATTAAAAAAAAATACCACAAGGTATGTATAAACATGCACAAATAATAATAAAAAAAAGAAGAGAAAAAGTTTCAAGAAAGAGAAGAAAAAGTTTCAAAAAAGACAGAGAAAGTTTCAAAAAGGAGAAGAAAAGGTTTCAAAAAAAAAAAATCAAGCATAACACAGAAAATCATCTAGATTCAAAGAAGAAAAAAGAGAGGGCCCTAATCAGACTGGCTCAAGAAAATCCAATGAAAAAGAGAAATAGGGCATCATTCAAAATCATCACAACCATTCTATATAGAATGAAATCAAACGGGTCATAAATAATCACACTTACAAAAAAAATCATTCATTCATCATCTAAAAATGCAAGAATCCTAATTGAAAATAATTCAAGAAGAATCAAAGGAAATGAGGTTAAACAATGATTACCTTCAAGAAAATAGATCCTTGAACCGGTGTAAATCGTATGTCTGATCGGTGAGAGTGGGCGCTGACAATGAAACGAGGTTCAAACCAATCCAAAAGAACCCTAGGAGGAGGTTCCGTTTTGGGTTAGAGAGGGGGGGAGGAAAGCATTTTGAAAAATGCCTTTTCTGGCTCAGGTTCGACTGATTTAAAACCCCCCCAGTTCTGGCTTGGCGTATATAATATACACGTCAGGCCTGTTTTGGCCAGATTTGGCTTGGCGTGTATAATATACACGCCAGGCTATTCCTGGCTCGATTTGGCCTAGTGCATATATTATACACGCCAAGACTGATCCTCCTTAGACCCGCAAAGGTGCACACACTCCCGGGAAGCACGTCAACTTCCATTTGATCTGCTTGGGAGGCTGTGCTAAAATAAATGATTCGGGATCGACGAGCATGCTCCAAACATCCCGAACAAACATACAAAAAATCCATATAAAATAGGAAAAAAATCTGCATTGAAATAGCAAAAAAAATCCACATAAAATAGCAAAAAATCCACATAAAATAGCAAAAAATCTACATAAAATAATAAAAAACCCAACATAAAATAACAAAAAATCCTCATACAAAAAAAAATCTCTACATAAAATAACAAGAAATTCAAAATACATAAAATAATAAAAAAAAAATTCACTTAAAATAACAAAAAAAGTATAAAATAATATATATATATATATATGTGACTTTCAAAAAAGTGGCACGTACTCCTGAAAAGCGTTCCGACATCAATTCGCTCCGCTCGAGTAGTCATGAAAAATTAACTTCGAGATTGTTGGGTTCGCCAAAGACCTCAAACCCTGCTTCATGCAGGGGTGCACCCGTGGCCGGTCAAATGGGGCAGTCAATGCCTCGTATGATTGGGCACAGCTGTGGATCTTCGCGTATTTGCTTCACGCCTATCTTTTAGTATGGGTTGATCACCCTCTCACTCACGGAGCTATTTTATTTAGAATAAAACTTGAACATCAAACATCTTTAAATCATCTTGAGAAGCGGACATTTTTTCCAATATATTAGGCTTTCGCAACTCGTACCATCTCGGTTATGTCTGGTAATGTCGCTAAGCGCTTGGGGACCGATAGCCTTGAGGAACAGACATTTTTCCCGACATACCGGACTTCTGTTTACTCACCATGTTACCCACCTGATGTTTGTGGTTTGTTCTGAATACAGTGGACCCGTCAGTGTTGCCTTGGGCCTCTTCAGATGTCTCTTCTCTTTGGCATTCGATCATTAGTGATCGGATACCAAAGAGAGGCATTTGTAGACACCCAAATTTGGCCTAAGGCCTGATCGAAACATACTTCGAGAGAGGCGCATCCCTCAAGCTTCCGATAGCATCTCCCATACCCTTAGGAATCTCCCCAAACCGTTAGGAACTTGCCTAAACCCTTAGGAATTACCCTTGACCTATCCGGACCCATAGTTAACCCTCCTGGGAAATGGTTAGAGAGAGATGTACCAGGATTGGCAGGGACCTCTACTAAGACTGAATCTTATACCATTGAAAAGTAGAGGTTCCCAACTTTCCAATAAGCCAATAATCACCTCAATCTGAGTCCTACACCAAAAGTTATGGCAATCCAAAGTTTCGGGCCTCACAACTACATGTCAAAGCAAACCCCTCGACAGGCTCTGAACCTCTCAAGAGGCTCTCGAGGGGATGGGCATGCTTGGAGCATATAATAGACGCGCCAGGCCATTTCTGGAAGAATATTGCTTGGCGTGTATGGTATACACGCCAGGCCATTTTTTCCCCAAAAATAGCTTGGCGTGTATATTATACACGCCAAAGATGGATGGGCCCCCCAGCGGGCTCTGAACTTCCCAAACACTGTACATATGTCTGGCGTGGATAATACATGCGCCAGGCTTAGCTATAGTAAATCTTGGATTTTGCCCGAATTTCACTTTTGGGGTTTGACTTGTTGACCATCCTAATGTTTAGGGTGGATTTCATTAGGACTGTTGCACCCTCATTTAGCCTATTTGCAACCCTCTAGTCATTTGAAACCCCACCCTATCATCTACCATTGAAGCCGATTACCCACTTTTCCAAGCCCTTAAGATCCTAGGAAACCTTAGATTAGAAGATTACCTAATTGCTAACCCTAATTCGCTCTTAAGTACCCTCCTAACCTCTCTTTTTCCTATAAATAGAGAGGCACCCCCCTTTCAAATGGCTTGAAAAAAATTCCAAAAGAGAGAAAACATTATGAGAGACCTTTTCCCCACTTTGGTGCACCAATCCCATACAAATTTCATAACTTCAAAGTCCCCTTTAGACCCATCTTCCATCAAAAATCTTTGAGTTTAGGTGAGAGCTACCCCTTAGCCCTCTTCTCCTACCTCTTAGCCATCAAGCCTTAGAGGATTAGAAACCCCATTCCATCCTTTTAAGCTATTGGAAGCTCATCAAGTGAACCTACGCGAAGGTTCACAGCCGTGCTACAAGGGCCCGAGAGCTCTAACTCTCCCCTCTACTCCTCTACCTTCTTTGCTTTTCCTTTATCCAAGGATTCAAGCCATTATGCCACCAAATTTTCGGTGTGTGCGGAGAGCTTGATAGGATCATAGTGCCTTTGGGCAAGAGGAAGTGCTCTTTTTCATTTTATTTTTTCTTTTATTTTTGCCATAAGTAGAGACCGCATTTGAGTGGGTTGATCGGGTGCCTAAAACCATTCCGATGGATAACCAAAGCCCCTACCCAAGAGCCTTTAGTGTGAGTCGGTAAATTAAAGTCATATTTGGCACTTCAGTGCATTTAATATTGATTTGAGGTTTCCCGGGACACCAAACGCTCTGAGTGGCGACTCGAGTTTTTTATTAAATGAGCGCATCGTCGCGATAGACTCGCGAGAGCCCATGGTTGCACAATGACAAATAATGGAATCTCCTATTTCCTACCACTCACCCCCTCCTATTTTGAGTAAACGATAAGATGCTCACTGTCAAAGGTAAAGCTCTGTATATGACTGATAAACCAAAACATCCCCTTCCAGTGCGGCAATATATTATCAGAGAATTTTCTTTGAAACTAACTCACCAAACACACCTAGCTGGTCACAAACCCAAGTGCTTACAAAAACCAGGAAAGCTCCATCGCAACTCAACACTGGGGCATTTTTATTTAGAAAAGGATCATGTCAAGGCTCTTGCTCATTCATAGTTGGAGGCAGAACAACACGGTCATCACTCGAGGAAGACTGTCAAAGATAGCACACTGCTCATCCTATTGCGCTCCAACACTGGGGTATTTTGTACAATATTTTTTTAGTTTTAGGATTTTATTTCAGTACTTTGCTTTCCTTGTTGCGCCTTTTTTTGTAATTAAAAGTAGAATACAATGATACTTCCCTCTATTACCAAACTTCGGTTTTAGATATCACTCCCTTGACAATCAGCAAGGGAAAAAATAAAATATCTAATGATCTCACTTCCATGTGTAGATATAAGTCACCTTAAACTGCTACAGGGCCAACTCGAATGCATCCAAGTCCCCGATAATAGATGACAGCACCTGAGTAATTAGCTAAAGTGTAAAGGATAATGTGAAGAAGAAGAGCAAAATGAGGTACGCCTGGACCAAAAATCCATATATATATATATATATATATATATATATATATATATATATATATATATCAAAAATCTTCTTTTACATGAATCACCGGGGGCATAACCCCTCTATATACAATGAAGGAAAAATACAAAAAGATGCACATAGTCCTACTCCCTCCGCTGCCTCTACAAGGGATTCTCACCGCTCTCTCCATTCTCATCGACTCGTGGACCAGGAGTCGGGTCCACCGAAGCCTCAACTGAAGCCTGGGGAGTGTACATAGGCCTCCTTGAAGAAGAAGGCCTGACATTAGAACCCCCCTCGCTCGCCTGGCTAGAAGTCCGCCTAGACCGTGAACAGAGAGTGTCAAAGGCGAACAGAGGACCGAGAGCCGAATCACCCTTAGCATATGCCCTCATGTGCTCATGGGTCGCACGATGGAAGGGCGCGTTGCGTCCCCAAACATGACTGCTCCAACTCACGCATCTACACACAAGTAAGAAGCGAAGCTAAGAGGATATGCACACATAACAAGATGAAGATGAAGAGCAATGAAAATATTCTAGATCAGCCTGCTCCTGGAGAAGGCGCTTGACTGTGGTGATGGTCATTGGATCAGCTGGTGGCGTCGGCGGAGCAGGAACCTCAAACGTAGGCTGCCACAAGAGAAATAAAGATGAATCAGATAGCATCATGAGTATGAAACTTAAAACACAGAATAATTAAGTATACCTGGGGAGGAGGAGCAGAATCCTGAGGTGGAGCCTTTGGAGCAGAGTCAGGAAAGGCCTGCACAAGATAAAACAAACAACAGTCACAACCGGGCCAAATAAAATGAATAAACAAAACGAACAACAGACATACATGAACTAAAACACACATCATACCTGACTCTCTGGGCGCAACAAGGCAGCCATGGCCTCTCTCGCCTGGAGATCCTCAGCGATCTTGCGCTGAACACATTCCAACGCAATATTAAGGAAACCAATAGAGGTAATAGCAAGTAAAATAGGATGACAAGGAAAACACCAGACTCACCCAATATTCTAACTCAGCTCGAACTTGAGCCATCGTTGGGTCCTCACGACTGGAGGATGCCATTGATGATGGATCGAAAGGGGGAACAGATACCCCAGCGGCTGTAAGCTCTGCCCTCTGTAAACATAACAACAAGCACATCAGAAATGTAAAACACTAATGATTAACTAAACACCAAAAATAGGTGCATTCCAGCCACTCGATCTCTGAACGCAAGCTAGACTGCACCTCCTGATCAGCTATCTACTTGCCCTGGAGTAGCTCAATGTACGCTGCCAACTTGCGACCTCACTCTCCCTCGTCGCCTAAGAAATTCTCAAACACATTAACGAATTAAAATAAGATAAGTAAAATAAATAAAGGCAAAGAAAATAAGCTAACAAAGTCACCAAAACTCGACGAGTCTCCACCAGCTGATCCCTTAGATGATCCTCTGCTGCCCTGGCATCAGCTATGGAGATCGGCAAGGACCTCAACATCTCCTCGTCTAGACGGGAGGCGCTCCCCATCCGCTCCAGTGCCGCATGAAGGGCCTCCAACGCTCTTGGGACCCCAGGTCCAAGGTGGCCCTGCTCCAATGCAGCCACTCTCTCCTGGAATGCCGAAGCAGAATCGGGTCCGCTAACATCAAAGAAACTCTTTCACTGAAAGGGGAATCGTGTAACGAGCCGACCACCACCGAGCTCCTGGAACCATCTCGAGAATGCACGAGCATCCACCTCATCACGTGCCCCAATCACCTCGGCTCCCCAAGCTCTAAAATCTGCATACTACTCATGCATCTTCTCAAAGAACCTGCTTTTAACCCCTAAGGACTGGGTCTATGTTACTGGGATGAGTTTTGAGGGGGAGCCTATGACCGGGCAGTTGTTGTCGGACTACCAGGCGGTGAGCGTAGAGTTGCTCGAGCTTGAGTGTCCTCCCAGTAGATCTGGGTCAGGGTTGATTTGGACCACCTGGTTTATTAATACTTCGGGGCGGGGTTCATTCCTCCAAGGCACCACCCAGAGTCTGCAGCTTCGTATGAGCAGCATCGCAGAGAGATAGAGTTTCGTGGTCCCATGTTAGAGCTGGGGGTAGAGGCAGATCGTGTCATCAGGGGATTCCTAATGCACTTTTTTGGAGTGGTGCTATTTTCTTCTTCTACCCGGGGGTGTGTGAGCGGGTTATTCCTACCTCTTCTCGGAGATCTGGAGTGGGTTTCTTCGTAAGCATGCGGTGCGGCGGCGCTAGCCCACCTTTATGAGCAGTTGTTTTGTCGTGCGAGAGGTGTTACCACTATCGATAGTTTCATTCCTTTCCTTCAGGTGAGGTCTTAGTTGCATGAGTTTTTAGGGTTCGTTGTTTTATTTTTAGAAGTTTCATTAACGTCATTTTGCTTCCTCGTTTGGTTTAGTTTTGGCTGTATGACCATTTAATCTTCCTACACCTGAGGATTCCCCCAGTGACCGAACCCTCATTCCCGCATATGTATGTGTGGCGGAGGCTGATGGGAGCTTGCCGGAGGACCACACAACTCCAAACCCCGAGGTGGCTCTTTGAGAGCATGCACCTACGTCAGGTGCGTATTTTCAATTGTTTCGTCAGTGTTATTTTGTCTTGTGTTTTTTAGTTACATTGATATGTTTGTCTTGTTTGTGTTTCGTCACAGGTCATCTGGAGACCCTATGGGGATGATGAGGGTGCTGATCAAGCTGTGATACAGTCTAGTCAGGCATTCTTCAGACACGACATATGGATCTCATGCTTTGAGAAGGTGGGGCGGATCCATGTGTCCCAAGCCGTGCGCCAGCTAGGACTTCTCCAGGGAGTCCCTCCGGAGCTTTGCCCATGAGTGGCGAAAAAGATGACCAGTCCCCTTGATCATCCCCATAGAGAAAAGCAATGCCTGCTACTCCTATCTCCACCTCTCAACTATAGCCTCGACCAAACCATGGTCGGGATGGAACTCTGCCCATGAGGAACTAATAGATAAAGACAAAGGCTCCTAAACGTACAACCAAAAGAATAAAAGAAAATGTGAGACGAAGCCTACAACGATCAACGATGCAATACTAATGATAATGCTAAAAATAATAATAATAATACTAAATAGTAATGATAAGATAAAATAATAATGATAATAGTGATAATAGTGATAACAATAAAATAATAATAATAATAATAATAATAATAATGGTAATCGTCATAATAAAAAAAAATAATGAAAATGATAACAATACTAATAATAATAAGAATAATAATAACAGAGAGTAATAATAATAATGGTAACAATAATGAAAATTATAACAATACTAATAATAATAAGAGTAATGATAAGAGAAATAATAATGATGGTATTAATGATGACAATAATAACAGGAGTAATGATAACGACTATAATAACAACAAGGATAGTAAAATAATAATAATAATGACAACGGTACACAATAATAGTAATAACAACAGTAATAACAACAATAATAACAACAGTAATAACAATAGCGACACAATCATGATAAAAGTAAAATGAAACAGCAAAAAAAACAATGTCAAGGAATAAATAATAATAACCTAAAAACTACGTGACAAGATGGCATAAGAAACATAATCTAAAATGACTATAATCATAACAATAATTTGCGATAGGCATGCGAAACATGAGAAAGGCTATGCAAGATAGCAAAATAAACGTGACCTAGAACGTGATGCAAGCATGATGCATGAAAGTGCATGCAAACCATGACCAGATGTAGGTTCAGCATAAAAATAAATGAGTTTCCATATCCTAAATAATCTACGTTATAGCCTAAATGCCTAGGAAATTAAAGAAAAACTCTTGTACTCAAACACCTACCTGGTCTCTTACGAAAGCATCTGCCTGTGGGATGCATATCGGGCTCGGAGCCCGAGGTGCAATGGCTAACTCTGCACCACCCTCGGCTCCCCTAGCAGCTCACCAGCATCCGCACCCTCAACACCTCCCTCGGCTCCCCGAGCACCCTCATCAGCATCTGCACCTCTGTCAACCTTAGGAATACCCTCTCTGATAGCCACCTTAGGAGCACCCTCTCCCTCTACACTCAGAAGCTCAAGCATCTCGCCCTCCAACATAGCTGCCAACTCCAACTCTGAAGCACTCACACTACCCTCAGGCTCCATCTCAAAAGAAAGTGCTTGGAAAACAAAGAAGAATGCAAGAAACGACACCAAAATCCGACGAGCGAATCATGAGGTATCGCTAAAACATGGAAATCTAGGCACCAAGGAAGCAAGGAAGCACAGAAAGAAGAGAAAGTCAGCGCACAGATGAAATGAGAGAAATTTTCAGTTTATATAGAGTAAGGCCAATCATGCGCATAAACCCTTGTGCGCAATTGAATTACACACTGGTACACATACACGGATTCCTAATTAAGTGCCAAACTGATAACGCGCAATTAGGCTCCCGTCAGCCTAAAAGACATGACGAACCGAAATCGTGCAGTCCCACCTATGCAGAACTCGAATCCCACACATCTGCCACCACATGTAATTCGAAATGCCACCCCGGACATGACCCCCTTGACCTTTCAATCACGCGCAACAGACCTAGCGCGTACACTACGTGAAAAAGCTAAAAAAACCATTGCCTTAAACAGTGGTTTTTTCAAAAAACCATTGTCTTTAACAGTGGTTATTTTTCAAAAAACCACTGCCCTAAACAGTTGTAAAAAAAGCAGTGGTTTTTTTTTACCACTATACAAGGCTGTGGTTTATGAGCTTCAACAACGACTACTCTTAATAGTCATAGAAAAAACCACTGCTTTTGACAGTGATTTTTTTATGCAAATTTTAAAAAATTAATAATATTACGTCGACGATTTTTTAGGCAATTTTTTTTAAAATAATATTTTTTATGCTTTTTTTTAATGCAATTTTTAATGCTTTTTTTAATGCTTTTTTTAATGTAATTTTGTTAATGCTTTTTTTTAATATAATTTTTTTAATGCTTTTTTTAATGCTATTTTTTTAATGATTTAAAAAAAATTATATAAAGAAAAAAGGCTATTAATCTCATATTTCAACACATCCATTCAACTCAAATGCAAATCATTCAATGCCATTAATAAAAAAAATACAAGCCCAATTATTTTATTCAAACAAAAGGTTGCATCTCAACCTATGATCCAACATTTCAAATCTGTCAAATATTTTAAACTCTACATGTCCAATCCTTTTATTCAAAAAAAAAAAAAAAAAAAAAGAAAGAGAGTTAACAATCTGAGAACCCCATGGCCCATTTTCAAAATAAAAGAAAAAAAAAAATTAATTTGCTTTGCCTCTCCTGCCAAGTGTCCCCACCCCTAGTGATCTGTTTGAGGGGAGCTTGAAATCGGTCACCTAAAATCAAAAGGAGAACATCATTAAAGTCTAGGCCATGGTGCATTAACTCATGCAATTCATTTTCCTAAAATCTGAAAAATATAAGTGACAAACTGAGCTAGTAAGAACCTAACCTGCTGTTAGATATGAACTCCAATATCTCTGAACACCACGTTGCCAGATGCATATGTTGCATTTGACTTTTGCAGTAATTCTTGTAATAAGAAAACCGGCAGAAAAATAAGAAGAGCTCTATGCCATGCTTCTCAAATTACCTTAAGTTACCTAATACATGAAATCCATATATATGCATAACACTTGGAGTTGTTAGACAGAAACAAGATTAAGAATAACTGCTGATAGGAAAATAACAATTTAAACAATGAATCTTCAATAGAAATCATACCATAGAACCAAACTGTAAGGATCACAATCAACCAAACATTAAACATGATGGTGCATTTAATCGACGAGAAGCCTCAAAAATCTGTAAGAAGATGAAGTTTTTAATTTTATAGAAATCAGAGACCCAAGTTTAGAGAAAATGGTCTGACAAAACATAATAGAAAAGGGGGGATAGCATTATCAATTGTAGAGGAGTTTGGACAAAAAAAACAAAATTCAGCAAAACAAGATGGCTAGAGATTTCTGGACAAAAATATTTTGCTAGGAAAGTTTGGCCAAAATTATTTAGCAAAATGGGATGTGCAATGGCCATTAGAGATAATTATTTTAAAAAATAATTTTATTTTGCTTAATTGCCCTTCAAAAATAAAATAAAGTCAGCTACCTACTGATTAAGAATAAATGACACCAAAACAGCTGATATCACCCACCTCTTTTGCTTCACTTTTATTTGGTGAATCAAGAAGGATACCACTAATCAGGAGATAGCTGACTTACAAAAACTCACGCAACCCAGCTTAATAACATTGACCAAAAATGCAAAAAACTGATGCCCATACCTTGTATTTTTATCTGAAATTTAAATGCATTCATTTTATCATTGATCCAAAAAAAGGCCATCGTATTCCATAGTCAATCAGTAAAATTAAATATACATTATTTGGGGTTCATGGCCACAATGAAGTCTTTGTTTACTATATCTAAACCAACTTGATTCGGTGTGTGTGTGTGTATTGGAGAAAAATATGTAACATAATCAGTGGGTGTGTGTATTGAAGAGAAATATGTAACTGAACGAAAAATGTCCATACCTTTCCAAGTTGATTAAGTCTGTCCACTGCCTCGTCCCTTAAAATTTCTGAAAACAATTCCTTATCTCCAATCTTCACCCCTACTTGTTGGACAAAAATTTTTAAGATGCTTCATGTGCAATATAAAAAAAATTATAAACAGAAAGTAGAATAGAGTGGCAATAATGACAAGAATATAAATTAAGAAATCATTGTTCAATATATGTTTTTGAAAATGCAACAATGCAATTCAGATAGAGGCTCTAATCAACCTCTTTTGCTTCACACTTGTAGAGGTTTTTCCGGCCTGAGGCCCAGCCCCTTTCCACCCCTCTGCATCTGTAAATTTCATGCCCACGAGCAAAATAATAGATTGCAATATATGTTCACTTCAGAAGGTAGATGAATATAAATGGTTGAAACATTGCAAAGG
Organism: Chloranthus sessilifolius; assembly: GCA_021018995.1. Taxonomy (NCBI): domain Eukaryota; kingdom Viridiplantae; phylum Streptophyta; class Magnoliopsida; order Chloranthales; family Chloranthaceae; genus Chloranthus; species Chloranthus sessilifolius. The sequence goes on along the minus strand of CM037595.1, from coordinate 15,454,670 downwards.
GAAGAGGTGTGTGAGAGTTTTACAAACCTCTTTTTGGATTAACTCAATATTGTAACCTCTAGGTCGCAAGTTCAATCCCAGCTTACCTATCAAAAATAAATAAATAAAAATAACTTGTTGCATTCGTTGAAGATATTGGGTCCTTTTTCGAGCTACTTTGTTTGGTTGATAGCAATGCTAAGCCTGCAGTGGGCTATATTTATGAGAATATGGATTTATCCAAATAGAAAATAAGGCTTGCGAGTGGGACTAGCACCAAGTAATCTAAATAGGGTATCGATCAAAACAGTCTCAGACTTTATAATTGCACATGGAACGCTCCCAACGATAAGAAAAATATGCAATCGATGATTAAAGGGAGAAAGCATAACAAATAAGAGGTCTTCAATTTCATTAATAAAAGAATATTCAAATTTATCGACAGACATAAAAAACTAAATTGGAAAAAGGCTTTTGGAACCCACAAAATCAAACATCGCCCACTTGACCTCAAAAGGCCGAAAGGGTGTAAATGGGTCGGGTGACTTGGGTCAACCATGGTTAGACCTGAGACCAGAGTCTCTATTAGTACTTAATAGAGGGTGGCCTTAAAGCTCACTTACCAGTAAAAAAAAGTTTTGTTCATCCAAAAATCTATGCACAGAAATCAACACTCTGTAATCTATACACAAAAATGCAGCAATTTTTATAAATTTTTTGTGGAACCTCTACCTTCGAATCATGTTTTGATGGGTTTTACAGTGGCTTTAATGGCCACTGTAAAAAACTGATTTTCTTATTATTACTATTTTTTTTTTATAGCCCTTAAAACTACCAATGTCATGGTTTGAACTAATAATGGTTTTTTTATCAGGACGAAGTGTATTTTACTTTTGAAATTTTCTAAACCTAAATGAAACCTGAGTTTGGTTTTCACTTACAAGCTTTCTATTTCAAGTTTATATGGTTTAGCACGTTAGAATGCCATATTGAAATTTAACTGCATGAATAGTAATTATGCTCTTATCATTGTTGCTAAGAGCATAATTACTATTCCGACAATCATGCATAATGATGTTCTAATTATTCATGCACAGACTATCAGTAGAATTTTCCGATAGATTTATGTGTTTTGCATTACTCAGTAGAAATTTTTAACAGATTTATGCAAGTTGCATTAATTTTTAACTACTAAAATCGCATATACTGATTATTTATAGAGCATAATTTATATCCATTTATGCTAGAATTTTTCTTTCATATCAGTTTTCTAAATTTTACATAATATTATGCATGATATATCATTCAAGGGATGTTAGTACTGTATGGAATGAAACTTATATTGCTACTAGTTGACAAAAATATAGGTTATTTACTGAATTCTACATCTTGTAGTACCTATCCAAGTTTTATTAGTAGCAGAGCCATAAGTTGTTCCATTAGTCAGTGGCAGTATTATGTAAGAGGCTTAGAGCCTTTGGTTCTGTTGGTTTGTTAGGGGGAATGTGAATTCTTTAGGGATTTGACTGAGTATGAGCTTTTGTGTGGAGACTACTATTTTTTTCTTAATTGGAGACGGATGTGGAGGAGGAAAATTAAGGTGATCCTGATAGAGAATGGACTCTATATTAAATATGAACAATGGCCTATATTAAAGTGCCCGGATCGAATAGTTTGAATCCTCTGATGGGCACCCCTTTAGTGCTTTAATTCACATGATGTTATGCCACTTGGACGACTTGAATTGGTCAAAGACGTGTTCTGCCACATGGCATACAGAGTGAAGTTTTGAATGATTTATCTATTGTTGTAAGTGAGGCCACATTAACCTATAATTAAATTATGCATAGAGTAGTATTATGCAATATATATATATATATGCCCTATTTTTTTTATCAGTAAAGATTTTCAAAAGAAAGAAGAAACAGACATCAAATCAAAAGCTAAGTGAGGGGCTTCGTGAAAAATGGGAAGTTCCCGAAAAGAAATGCAAAAGTACAAAAAGAAAGAAAGAGGGCAGGCCTCACGAAGAGAGGAAGCACAAAAGAAACACTACATATCCCCCTCCATAGATGACCAGAGGTCCCTGATCTCTGCATAGGAGCAAGACTTAAATTCTTCATCCAAGGCGCCCGCAAAACAACTATGTTGATAAACTCTAAGACAATACTATTCAGTCTTGCTATGGCCTTCAAAGATTCTGGCATTACGTTCCTTCCAAACCACCAAGAATACCTCGCTAGATAACCGGCAGCTTGATGACAGCTTGATTGAAGATGAATAACCCCGCTACGATTTATTGGCAATGACACAGGAGGCAGCCCGCAAGATTCAGTTAGGATATGAAGAAGTTCCATATGGACTGAGTAGCTTGGCAGTGAATTAATATATCATCAGCTGATTCCCATCCAGAAAGGCAAAAGAATACATCTATTAGGTATCGACAAACCTCTTTTGATGATCATATCAATCATCTTAACTTAATGCCATTCCAAGTCGCACACTAGGAGAAGAATAGAGCTCTAGGCAAAGCTTTTATTTTTCAAATAAAGGTGCAAAGTTAAAGGATTAAAGACCTTCTACCAAGTTGATTGTAGAAAGACTTGACAGAATAGATGCCCTTTGAATGTGGATTCCAGATTCTACAGTCTTCCGCCTGAGGACCAATGTGGGTTATGTATAACATACCCAACAAAGCACCGAATTCCTCTATTTCCTAACCATTTAGATATCTTCTGATCGGAACTGTGACAACTCGGATTTTGGCACCCTGAAACCCGAGCCATCAGCACGATCCTCTAGACCGTGCCCCATGGTTATGTATGGAACATTGGTATAACAAGCAATATTTAGACAAAATGGAACAATGACTAGATGATACGGAAGCAAAATACTATTCTAAGTATAAACTCAAAAGACAGTTCTACTTTCATTCCACTGCATGAACAGAGAACCAATCTGAACCATCGGTGATAAATAGATCACCCCAGATGGTTCGCTAAAAAGAATATATCAATTAATTACTTTGTTTATCAAGATAAAAGTTTGACATACCAAGTCATACCAATGTGCTCTCAAAACTACTCTCTCAAAGTACTCAGCGGAGTCTCCTAGAAGAAGTCCTCAAGAGGGGGCTCCAACTCATCCCCAGCCATGTAATCCGAATCACTCGGATCCACGCCTCCCGAAGCCTCGGCCGCTGCTAGCACTGAACCTGCGACGTATAGTCTAAAAGGTGAGCTACATCCTACCTCAATAGGGAATAACACAATGAACATATAAGTCAAAATGTCACATATATTCCCTGATATTCTAAGCATGCTGTATCTATGCACTTGCTAGAAAAATAGTTTAAAAGATGACAATTTGTATTTAAATTTACTGGTAGTCACATGTTTCCCTTCATTGTTAATTGTTCATGAATGATACTGAATAGGCCTAAAGCAAAACTTAAATCTTCAACTTAAGTAGTCCCCGAGCAATATAGCATCGAGCCCCGATGCAATACCCTCCATCGTCGTCTAAATAGACAGTTGTTATATGTATTCCCTGGGAATACTACCCAAGCCCCTTCCACATAGGCGGCGGGATTAAATCTTATCTCAACATCCCTGGGATGTGCTTACTGTGTATGGATAAACCTCCATATCGGTGTACGGATTGGCTGCCATATCGATCACGGATATCCTGCCGAATCAATCGTGGGTATCCTGCCACGTTGGTGACGTATTCTATTCAAACCTTAAATAACAAAAATATCATGTGCTTTACATATAGTTATTCACTGTGTAAAAGTGCTACTTTATATCAGTTAGGCCTAATCAGTTGTTATCCAATCTTACCTACATCCCTGGGATGTCTAAATTATTCGCATCACACTGATGCCTTTATAACTTTCTCATCCCCTGGGGATGCCTCATTTTCATTAACTTACTTGGTCTCAGTTACTCGCATCACACTGATGCCTTTATCACTTTCTCATCCCCTAGGGATGAATCATTTTCCTTAGCTTACTTGGTCTCACACACACACCCTTTTTACAAAGATTTACACAGTTAAAACATTTTCAATTTGATTCTATATCACTACATACATGCTCTTGCAATTAAAGTACATGTTCAAGGTGTTCCCTACCTCAAGTTTCTGAAGGTCCAAGCATCAAGGTCCCACACGGCTCCTTATGCTTGTGTTCAAACGTTCCACCTATAGTACACCCTAACATATGCAACACATCAATAAAGATGCTATAGAGAAGGTCTTAGACCCTCCATGAACCTCAAGGTCCAATAAAAAAGGCAACTGAAATTGCCAAAATTGATTAATCGATTCCCAAAATTGATTAATCGAACCCTAAATCGATTAATCGAAATCTGAAATCGATTAATCAATCTGAAATCGATTAATCGAAATCCCCAAAATGGTTAAATCGATTCTCAAATCGAGCAGTCGAAAATCCAAAATCTATTAGTTGATCCCAAATCGATTAATCGAAATCCAAAATTAATTAATTGATTTCTCAATTCGATTAGTCGATTTCTCCAAGCCTTATCTCTCCAGCCACTGGAGGTACTCAGTCGATTAGTCGATTTCCAAACTGATTAATCGACTTTCAAAATTGATTAATCGATTCCAAGATTGATTAATCGAACTCGGGCATTCTTGCTTTTTCAACTTCTAGATCAAAATCGATTAATCGATTCTCCAAATCGATTCGGCCAGAACTCAGCCCCTTTTCGGGCTGTTCTTCCAAATATTTTTCTTCTTATTTTTCTTTCTTTTCTATCATTTTTATTTAATCATTTCACCCATCTTTCATATAGCTAATGCATAATAAAATATTTATTTAAATCTAGTAAAACTCACCTCAAATCAATCTCCTAATTGATTGAACGGTTGATTTGAATGGTTAGGGTTTCGGCCCTTGCTTCAACGATCCTCCACGCGTTGAATCCGACATTAAATGCTTGAAACTCTTCCTTAAATCAAACCACAACAACTCCTAACCATTACTCACCTTGGTTCTCTCTCTCTCTCTTCTTAACTCTCTTTCACCAACCAAATAAAAGAAATCTAGGTTATTAAAACCCTTATAACTTCTCTCAAGCTTCGATGCTAAACTCACACCATACACTACACTTAGGTCAAATTTGTATCACATAGTTCACCACTTCATGAGTCCACTATTTGACCATCACGTGGTCGAACCTACGACAAGTCGGGCATAAATCTTGAGGTCACTGTTTAATGCTTAAATTTTTGGGATATTACATTCTCCCCACCTTGGGAATTTTCGTCCTCGAAAATAAACTCAAAGGCGTGTCGCTGGGGTCCCCCACATAGGGAACGCCACACATCCGTGTACATGTTGACTTAGTACATCAACGCATGCATAGTCTTGATTTCAAACAGGAGGACAATTTGCATTAAAAATAAATAACACTAGTAAATAAAATGAAACGGTTTTTCTATTCATTTCTCAAAAATTTTACAGTGTGTTCATTTACATTCTTTTAAATACAGTCAAAACTCTAAAATCAACCACAGAAGAAACATCCTCATCTCAAGCTCACGCCGTCCCCTCTGCCAGCTGATCCGTGTCAGGCCGCCTGGGCTGGAAGCAGCCGGGCACCAGCCTGATGGAAGATGTGTCTCAAGCCACCGCTTCCCAGAGAGGATAGATGTATCGCATGGTGTGGTACATCAAGAAGTCCATCCACCGATTCATCATCTGGTTGTTGGCCTCCATCTGGGCCAACACGTCCTCGATAGTAGGCGTTGGGCGAGCTGCTCTTCGATGGTAAGATGAGATAGGTGTGGCAGTCCCTAACTGCGATGATGGCGTAGGGGAGGCAGTGGTATGAGAGGGTGCCCCCTCAACTGGTGGAATAACGAGGCGTGCTGATGTGGTGGTGGGGGTGGTGGTGGTGCTACTGCTGGTGCTGCTGGGCCAGCAATTGGCAGGGTCCTCTTCAACAATCTATAGCTACGACCCCATGAAGCGATGGAGTAGTGCTTCACGCAGTCCATAGCCTTCTCCTCATGGGGTGAGATGGCGTACCCTGGAGCGTCAGAATAGCACTCTAGCATGCTCGAAATGAGGCGAGCGTACGGCATCTTCTCCTTTGCTCGTAAATGTTCCTTCATCAACTTCCCCTTTATATATGTCATCCCCTCTAAAACAATCTTGATGGCGTCGAACCAATGGCAGTGGAATGCCGCGTATAAGGCCTGTTCGACCAACTCCACCCTCTCGGTATCATAGCGCATCGGGTAGAGGTTACACTTGATTACAGAATCAAGCATCCACATGGAATGGGCAAATCGACCCATCTAATGGACGATCTGGACCCCTTTTTCCCATTAGTCATCTCAGCCATGATCTCCTCAAATCTCACTTCCTCCGCAAATGGTGGAAAGAGGGTGGTCTCAGGCACGAAGTCCAAATAGCACTCTAGGGCCTCGTGAATGTGGCGACGGGTAAAGGTGTAGTCACGACCATCAATCTTGGTCGTAACTATGTCATCGGTCGGACCCTCCACCAAGCCTTGGTAAAATAGGCGAACTAGTCTAGGGTAGTAACACCCATGGAGCGGCTTTAATAGGTTATCGAGGCCCGCTTTGACCAAATAGTTCCTAGCCCATTTGGTCTCACCCTCGACGTTGGGGTCGGTAAACAAAGCCTCGTCGATAATATATTCAGTTTCAAAGCTCTTTACTGCCCACCACTCATTCAATTGGAACAAGTTTACGGGTGGTGATGGTAGGGTCAGTGAAGATTCGCGCGAAGATGCACTCGTCGAACTAGATGTGGTATCCGATGACGACGGTGATGGGGTTCTCACAGGCGATGGTGTAGGTGGTGGCGGTGCGGCGTTCTTACGCCGTACCGGAAGATTCGAAGCCGCTTGCTTCGTGGTCAAATGGGTTCGAGGCGGCATTTTGAATGAAAATGCACAAAAAACTAGGGTTTGATTGCTCAAATGGAAGAGAAAGTCGAAATCTAGGGTTTACCTTAGGTTTCGATCCAAATGCGCGACGATTGCGGGTTGAAATCGGTGCAAAATTTCCTCAAAACCCTAGGTTGCACGTTGGCTCGAGGAGGAAGCAGAAAAGGTGCGCAAAGAAGAAAACCCAAAATTTTTCGAATGGGTAAAAATCCCCCCCGTTTTATATATATAGACACAAGTCGATTAATCGATTAATCGATTTTAAAAAATTTCACAGCCGCGCAAAATCGATTAATCGATTTCTAAAATTGATTAATCGAAATTTCAAAATTGATTAATCAAATTCATTTCGATTAATTGAAATTGTGGTCACTTAAAATTTCTAGGCTTTTTTATTCACTGACGTGTGCCAGTAGATTAATCGATTTACCAAATCGATTAATCGATTTTCGAAAATCGATTAATCGAATTTCATCTCGATTAATCAAAACTGTAATGTCCTTAAAGTTTTCTAAAATTCCCAAGTCACAGGTATGTGTTAGTCGATTAATCGAATTCCAATATTGATTAATCGAATTCCAATATTGATTAATCAAAATCCAAAATCGATTAATCTATCCCCAAATCGATTAATCGAAATTGCACTTTATTAATTTTCTGAATCTCCATTCAATCTCCACTCACTGGCTTATGCCAGTCGATCAATCGACCAAACTCGATTAATTGAATTTCCAAATCAATTAATCGATTTGAAAATCAATTAATCGGTTTTGATCAGATTTTAGAATTGTTTGTTGCTTCTTGTCTCCTTTGTTTTCTTGGTAACACATGACCAGTTGGTCATTAGTTTTGTGAAACATGTCTTCACAGTCATTGCGTGGCAATGATGAATCCTAACTACGCATTCAACATTGTATTAGGAACACAATGCAGATTGAAATTCTCTCTACTGAATAAATTGATCAAAAGGTTCACATTGGATTACAACATATGGTTTAAATCCGTAAACATGCTTGCGATGATACAATTTTGACTCTCAAGCTGTCGCAAACAAGTTCGGATATTGTTCTTTCACGTCGGCCTCTTGTTCTCACGTAGCTTCTTCGGCCGGATGATTCTTCCATCGAACAAGCACCAACGGGATCACTTTTGTCTGCAACACTTGTTCCTTTCAATCCAATATTTCCGCCGGTTCTTCTATCATGCTCATGTCTTCATGCATTTCTAATGGTTGGCCGCTCAACACGTGATCAGGGTCATTAAGATACTTTCTGAGCATAGATACGTGGAACACATTGTGTACCCGATCAAATAACGATGGCAATCCAATGCGGTAAGCAACTTCCCCTACTCGACCCAGAACCTCAAATGGTCCAAGATAGTGGGGACTTAACTTCCCTCTCTTCCCAAATCTCATCACCCCCTTCATAGACGACACTTTCACGAACACATGTTCACCCACCTTAAAGTCTACACTGGTCCGCTTGATATCAACATAGCTTTTCTATCTGCTCTGAGCCGCTTTGAGTTTAACCCTTATCATCCGAACATAGGTGGCATTATCTTCAAGTATCTCGGGTCCCAAAACAAATTTCTCATCGATTTCCTCCCAATTGATGGGCGATCTACATCGTCATCCATAAAGAGCTTCATACGGTGCAATGCCAATGCTCGTCTGAAAACTGTTGTTATATGCAAACTCAATCAATGGTAGGTGTTGATCCCATGATCCTTGCAATTCTAACATACATGCCCTAAGCATGTCCTCGATGATCTGATTTACCCGCTCTGTTTGCCCATCGGTTTACGGATGGAATGCTGAACTAAAATCCAAACGCGTTCCCATTCCTTCTTGAAATTTCTTTCAAAACTTTAATATATATAATGGGTCACTGTCAGAAACAATGCTACTCAGAATCCCATACAAACGGACGATCTCTTTCATATATAGCTCTGCGAGTCTTCCTGCCGTATACATCGTGTTGTAAAGCAAGAAATGCACTAACTTGATCAATCGATGACCACTACCCAAATGGCATTGTACCTCTTTGCAGTACGTGCTAGCCCAATGATGAAGTCTATAGAGATCGATTCCCACTTCCATTCCGGTATAGGTAGAGGTTGCAATAACCCCCAGGATATCTATGATCGATCTTCACTTGCTAGCACGTCAAACACCGTGATACGTACTCTGCCACGTCTTGTTTCAAACCTCTCCACCAGTAATTCTTTTTCAAATCTTGGTACATTTTCGTGCTACCTGGGTGAATCGCATAGTTGGACTTGTGAGATTCATCAAGAATAGTTTGTCGTAGATCGGTGTTGTCCGGAATGCAGAGACGGCCCTTGAACAATAAGGAACCATCTTCTTTTACTGAGAAGTCTGGTTTGATACCTTCGATCACATCTTGACGAATCTTGGTTAAAGCCGGGTCTTTCATCTGTAGCTCATGGATATGCTCAAATATCACTGGTCTCACTGAAATGTTTGCCAAGAAGGCTCTTGTGGCTTGCGACTCAATATTTACATCATACATTGCCAAATCTTTAAATAACTTCCATTTGTGCATACCCAAAATCAAACTAGCCAACTGAGCTAAACCCTTTCGACTCAAGGCATCGGCTACTACATTAGCCTTGCCTGGATGGTACTGTATGGAACAATCATAGTCCTTGAGGAACTCCATCCATTTGCACTGCCTCATATTTAACTCTTTCTATGTAAAGAAATATATGAGGCTCTTGTGATCGGTGAAAATCTCAAAGGTCTCACCGTACAAATAATGTCACCAAATCTTTAACGCAAATATGACTGCTGCTAGTTCCAGATCATGTGTCAGATAATTTTTCTCATGTTCTTTCAGTTGTCTCGATCCGTAAGCTATCACCTTTCTGTGTTGGTTGAGCACGCAACCCAAACCGTTGTATGAAGCATCGCTATATACTGCGAACCCTCCACTGCCTGAAGGAATCACTAGTACTGGAGCTGAAGTGAGTCTCTTCTTGAGTTCTTAAAAACTCTTCTCGCATGCCTCACTCTACTCGAATCTTGAATCTTTTCGTGTAAGCCTCGTAAGAGGTCCTGATAGTTTTGAAAACCCCTCTACAAAGTGCCGGTAATAACCCGCTAATCCAAGAAAACTACGGGCGTCAGTCACAGTCTTTGGTTGCTCTCAATTGACCACTTCTTATATTTTTACTGAATCTACAGTGACAACATGCTTTGAGACGACATGTTCCAAAAAGCTAACCTCTTCTAACCAAAACTCGCACTTGCTGAGCTTGGCATACAGTTGGTGTTCACTCAAAGTTTGTAGAGCAATCCTCAAGTGTTCTTCGTGTTCCGCCTTTCACTTGGAGTATATCAAGATATCATCAACGAACACCACGACGCAGGAGTCCAGGTGTGGTTTAAACACCCGATTCATTAAATCCATAAATGACACCAGTGCGTTCGTCAACCCAAACAGCATCACCAAGAATTCATAGTGTCTGTACCGTGTCCTGAAAGTAGTCTTCTGAATATCCTCTACCTTGACTCTCAACTGATGGTATCCAGATCTCAGATTGCTCTTAGAAAAATAACTTGCTCCTTACAGCTAGTCGAATAAGTCATCTATCTTAGACAAAGGGTACCTATTCTTTATAGTGAGTTTATTTAATTGCCGATAGTCAATGCACCGACGCATTGACCCATCTTTCTTCTTTACAAACAAGACCAGTGCTCCCCATGGAGACACACTCGGTCTAACAAACCCCTTGTCTATGGGCTCTTGTAACTACTCCTTCAACTCCTTCAACTCAACAGGAGCCATTCGGTATGGTGCTTTAGAAACAGGCTTCGTTCCTCTACTAAGTTGATGGCGAACTCCACTTCTCTCTCTAGAGGTAATCCTGGTAATTCTTTCGGAAATACATCTTCAAACTCTCGTACCATGGCTATCTCGGAGACAATATTCTTCTCTTCTTTATCCTCCTTCAAGAATGCCAAGTATCCACTAGACCCCTTTCTGATCAAGCGCTCCGCCCTGACTGCAGAGATAAGTGGCATACACGTTGATCTCTCTCCTTGAAATCGAAATGATCTCCTCGTGTTAGGTCTGAAGATGACGACCTTGTTCTTGCAATCTACCGTCGCACAGTGAATCAACAACCAATCCATGCCAAGGATCACGTCGAATCCTTGCATGTCTAATAGAATTAGATTCGCTAGTAGTTCAAAGACGTCTCCATTCATGATTCTCACGATCACGGAGTTGTAACCCTTTTTGGTATCAACCGATTTTCTAGTCGGAATAGTCACGGTTAACACAAAGTCTAACTCCTCTGGGTTGACTTTCATCTTCTTTGTGAAGCAAGGGATAATAAATGAGTGGGTAGACCCCGGGTCTATCAACACTCGAGCTTCATATCTCACATCACTTCCTTTCTCATAGATTTGTAACATACCTAGTCATACATACACATATATATATAATGTATACCATCATACCAAAATTATTGTATACAGGTTATTTCCTATTTTCTATATAGATACACCTTCTCTATCTAAAAATTTTCAATAATTGAAATTTTTTATTTAAAAGAAATCTCACCTTGGATCACATTGTTTGTATTTTAGGCCTCTTGAGTTGTGACTGCATAGGCTCTCCCTTGGACGATCGGCTTCCTTGCTTGTATAGGTCGTGGCATAGACGCTAAAGTCGTCTTCCCTTTGTTCACCTCAGGGTAATGTTTGATCAAGTGGCCCACCTTGCCACATCTAAAACAGCCCCGAGTTCCCTACCTACAGTCTGCTGTCCTGTGAGACTTGCCACACTTGGCACAAGTCTCCCGAGGTGTGGAAGAAGCAGCTCGCGAGAAACCCTGTGTAACTATAGCTCCGATAGTGATAGCAGGGCTCTCATATAGTATCGGCCTCCCTGACGCAAGCAATGGAAATCTCTGCTGGTTGGTCTGCTGCGCCGATCTTTGATACCCTCCTTGGAACGGTTGTCTCTGATTGTTTGCTACGAATCTCGACTCTTTGTTCACCGGCTCGTAGTTCCCTGTTCTACTCTGGTCCACACTCCACCTTCCTTGTTGTTCCCTCTGGCGGTATTTATTATTATTTTCTTCTTCTACCACCAAGGCCTTGCTCATGACCTTTCCATAGGTCCTCATCTGGAATGGTGTCACTCCTCCCCTCACGTCCGGTCTTAACCCTTGCTGAAACCTCTTCGCTCTCATCATCTCCGTGATGACGTAGTCAGGCGCGAAGTGAGCGAGTCGCATGAACTCCACTCCATACTCTCTAACAGTCATCTTCCCCTGTACGAGTTGTAAAAATTAGATCTCCATCTGATTCCTCACAACTTCTGGGAAGTACTATTTATTGAACTCTTCAACAAATTCATCCCACGTCTAGGGCAAATCAGGAGTCTCCTGAGCCCTAGTCCATGAAACAGACTTCCACCAAGGCCCAGCCTCTCCATCCAACATGTAGGCTGCCCAACGGACACTCTCGTCCTCTGTACGTGTGAGCACACTAAATACTTCTCCATCTCACTCAGCCAGTTCTCAGCATCCATGGGCTCTGCCCGCCCTGAAAAGCTAGGAGGTCTCATCCTCCTAAACTCAGTAAACGCAGAAGACACTAGCGGTGTCGGAGCCACAGGAGGTGTCGGTGGCTGATGCTGCTCATGGGCAGTATGAGCTGCCAAGGATGCTGCCTATTGGGCCATGGCAGCCGCCATGGTTTCCATAGTGTGCATCATCCTCTGACACTCCTCTCTATCTTTGTTTCTTTCTCTGACTCTCTCTTGTTCTCTTTGATCTCGATCCTGACGATCGCAATCCTGAGTCTCTGCCTGATCTTGACTCCCTTGGCCACCACTGCCTGAAGCCCCTCTATCTCCCATAGGCACTCTATTGGTATCCGAGATAAAACATCTTGAATATGCAAACTTCTACTATGGCCGCCCCTGGGTCGGTCCCCTTCCTCTAAAAGACATAACGGTCTGCACGTGAAAATCTTGGTTTCATTAGCAGAAATCCCTATGCTCTGACAAAAGTAATGATTGTCAGAATTTCTAAAAGAAAATACTTTGATACCAACTTTGACAGCCCGGATTTCGGCACCCTGAGACTCATGCCATCAGCACGATCCTCTAGACCGTGCCTCATGGCTATGTACGAAACATTGGTATAACAAGCAATATTAGACAAAATGGAACAATGACTAGACGATACGGAAGCAAAATACTATTCTAAGTATAAACTCAAAAGACAGTTCTACTTTCATGCCACTGCATGAACAGAGAACCGATCCGAACCATCAGTGATAAGCAGATCACCCCAAATGATTCGCCAAAAAGAATATATCAATTAATTACATTGTTTATCAAGATAAAAGCTTGACATACCAAGTCGTACCAATGTGCTCTCAAAACTACTCTCTTAAAGTACTCAGCGGAGTCTCTTAGAAGAAGTCCTCAAGAGGGGGCTCCAACTTGTCCCCAGGTACATAATCCAAATCACCCAGATCCACGCCTCCCGAAGCCTCGGCCGCTGCTAGCACTGGACCTGCGACGTATAGTCTAAAGGGTGAGCTACATCCTAGCTCAATAGAGAACAACATAATGAACATATATGTCAAAATCTCATATATATTCCATGATATTCTAAGCATGATGTATCTATGCACTTGCTGGAAAAATAATTTAAAAGATGACAATTTGTATTTAAATTTACTGGTAGTCGCATGTTTCCCTTCATTGTTAATTGTTCATGAATGACACTGAATAGACCTAAAGCAAAACTTAAATCTTCAACTTAAGTAGTCCCCGAGCAATATAGTATCAAGCCCCGATGGAATACCCTCCATCGTCGTCTAAATAGACAATTGTTATATGTATTTATTGGGAATACTACTGTAATAGCCCGAAAAATCACGCTAAACTATGACCTCGGGATCCGTGCCCGATCGGTCGCAGGTTTGAGCAAGTAGGAGTTTGACAGTGAGCGTAGAGTGTGATGAGTGAATGAGATGAGATGGTTGTGAAACCATGTGGTGTGTGTTGTGAATCTGAAGTCACATACACCTATTGAGGTGCATGTGCTCAACACACAAGCTAGGGGAGAGATAAAAAGGGTTTAATAACCCTAAAATCAATAGTTTGGTTGTTGAGAGAGAAGTAAAGAAGAGAGAGAGAGGAGTAAAGAGGGTGATTAATACAAGGAGTAAATGCTAGTTGAGGAAAGGAGATTCGAGCAATAAACGTCGGATTCGACGCGAGGGATCCGCTAGAAGCAAAGCTGGAACCCTAGCCTTCCAACCACTTGATTTGAAATCAATTTGAGATTGATTCAAGGTAAACTTTTGTGAATGAAATGCATAGATTGTAGAGGTTAGATTGTAGCTGAAAATGGTGTAAATCATAGGTAAATGGTTTAGAAAAGTAGAGGAAAAAGTGTGGAAAAAGATTGAGAAGAACAAAAAAGTGAATCTAATCAAATTGGGTTTGATGTCGAAATTGGCCAGGAAGTTGAAAAGTCAGTGGACCCCGATTTCGATTAATCGAATTGGAGTTCGATTAATCGACTTTGGATTTCGATTAATCGATTTAGTTATCGATTAATCGACTGGGAACCTCCAATGGACCCCAGGGGGCTGGAGGAAATGACTTGTAGAAAATCGACTAATCGAAATGGGATTTCGATTAATCGATTTCAATTTTCGATTAATCGAATTGGGATCGATTAATCGATTTTAGGAACTCGATTACTCGAATTGAGAATCGACTTGGCTGAACAGAGAATTTCGATTAATCGAATTAGGATTCGATTAATCGAATGAGAATCTCAATTAATCGATTTGAGAATCGATTAATCGATATTGACTTTCGATTAATCGATTTTGGAGTTCGATTAATCGACTGAGATAAATAATGTTAACTTCTGAGTTTGACTTTAAGATTCTTGGAAGGTCTTGGACCTTCTTTATTGCATCCTTAGTGATGTGTTTCACCTGTTATGTGGTACCATAGGTGGTACGTGTGAGCTAGTGCACAAGGAGTCACGTGGGACCTTGATGCATTGATCAAATGAAGACTTGAGGTAGGGAACACCTTGAACATGTACTTTATTTTACAAGAGCATGTATGTAGTGATATATAATTCAAATTCAAATGTTTCATTGCTTAAAGAATTGTGAAAAGTGTGTGTGTGTGACATCCATAAGAATAAGTATAATGAGCCATCCCCAGGGGATGATGAAGTGAAGATATAAGAGCATCAGGTGTGATGCAAGTGAATGGATACATCCCAGGGATGTATCCAAGATTGAATCATGTTTGATAGGGCCTAACTGATATAAGATAGCACATTTACATGGTGAATAACTATATGTAAGGCACCGATATTTTTGTTATTTGAGGTTTGATAGGGTACCCCACCGACGTGGCGGGATATCCACGACTGATACGGCAGGATATCCGTGACCGATACGGCGGCGAAACCGTAGGCCAGTGCGGAGGCTTATCCGTACACAGTAAGCACACCCCAGGGGTGTTGATTTGAGACAAGTGAAACCCCGCCACCAATCCCCAGGGGAAAGGGGCTTGGGTACTATATTGTATTCCCAGGGAATACGTTAAAAGTGTCTATATAGATGACGATGAAGGGTATCTCATCGGGGCTCGATGCTATATTGCTCGGGGATTACTTAAGTTGAAAGTTTAAGTTTTGCTTTAGGCCTTTTCAGCATCATTCATGAGCAAATAAAAGACACGAGTAAACTACCAGTAAAATGTAATACTTTTTAAGCTGTTTTATCGATGTTGCATAGACACATCATGCATGTCATATCATGGAATATATGTAAGTAATAATTTATATGTTCAACTGTGTTTTGTTCCCTATTGAGCTAGGATGTAGCTCACCCTATAGACTATACGTCGCAGGTCCACTACTAGCAGCTGCCGAGGCTTCAGGAGACGCTAACTCAAAGTTGAGTTGGAGCCACCTCCCGAGGACTTCTTCTAGAGGACTCCGTTGTGCCACTTTGAGGGCTTTTTGAGAGAGATTGGTACGGCTTAGTATGTCAAGCCTTGTTTTGGTTAAACCATGTATATATTGAGTTGGGATTATTCTTTTGGGGCGAATCATCCGTGATGATTGCTATCATCGATGGTTCGGATCGGTTCTCCATTCATGCAGAGGCATGAGGGTAGAACTGTCTTTTGGAGAATTACTTAATATAGATTTAAATTCGGCAGCTCCTTTATTGTTTCATTTTATGCTTGATATGCCAATGTTCCGTGCTTAGCTAAGGGGCACGGTCAAGATGATCATGCTGATGGCACGGGTTTCGGGGTGCCGAAATTCGGGATGTCACAACTACCCAAGCCCCTTTCTCATAGGCAGCGGGGTTAAATCTCATCTCAACATCCCTGGGATGTGCTTACTGTGTACGGGTAAACCTCCGTACTGGTGTACGGATTGGCCACCGTACCGGTCACGGATATCCTGCCAAGTCAGTCATGAGTATCCCGCCACATCGGTGGGATATTCTATTCAAACCTTAAATAACAAAAATATCATGTGCTTTACATATAGTTATTCACCGTGTAAAAGTGCTACTTTATATCAGTTAGGCCTTATCAGTTGTTATCCAATCTTACCTACATCCCTGGAATGTCTAAATTACTTACATCACACTGTTGCCTTTATCACTTTCTCATCCCCTGGGGATGCCTCATTTTTATTAGCTTACTTGGTCTCAGTTACTCGCATCACACTAATGCCTTTATCAGTTTCTCATCCCCTGGGGATGCCTAATTTTCATTAGCTTACTTGGTCTCATACACACACCCTTTTTACAAAGATTTACACAGTTAAAATATTTTCAATTTGATTTCTATATCACTACATACATGCTCTTGCAATTAAAGTACATGTTCAACGTGTTCCCGACCTCAAGTCTCTGAAGGTCCAAGCATCAAGGTCCCACACGGCTCCTTATGCTTGTGTTCACACGTACCACCTATGGTACACCATAACATATACAACACATCAATAAAGATGCTATTGAAATGGTCCTAGACCCTCCATGAACCTCAAGGTCCAATAAAAAAGGTAACTGAAACTGCCAAAATCGATTAATCGAAATCCAAAATTAATTAATCGATTAATCGGTCTCAAATCGATTAATTGAAATCCCCAAAATAGTTAAATCGATTCTCAAATCGAGCAGTCGAAAATCCAAAATCGATTAGTTGATCCCAAATCGATTAATCGAAATCCAAAATCGATTAATCAATTTCTCAATTCGATTAGTTGATTTCCCCAGGCCTTATTTCTCCAGCCACTGGTGGTACTCAGTCGATTAGTCGATTTCCAAATCGATTAATCGACTTTCAAAATCGATTAATCGATTAATCAAACTCAGGCATTCTTATTTTTTCAACTTCTAGACCAAAATCGATTAATCAATTTGGCCAGAACTCAGCCCCTTTTCGGGTTGTTCTTCCAAATCGTTTTCTTCTTATTTTTCTTTCTTTTCTATCATTTTTATTTGATCATTTCACCCATCTTTCCTATAGCTAATGCACAATAAAGTATTCATTTAAATCTAGGAAAGCTCACCTCAAATCAATCTCCTAATTGATTGTAAGGTTGATTTGAATGGTTAGGGTTTCGACCTTTGCTTCAACGATCCTCCACGCATTGAATCCGACATTAAATGCTTGAAACTCTTCCTTAAATCAAACCACAACAACTCCTAACCATTACTCACCTTGGTTCTCTCTCTCTCTCTCTCTCTCTCTCTCTCTCTCTCTCTCTCTCTTCTTAACTCTCTTTCACCAACCAAAGAAAAGAAATCTAGGTTATTAAAACCCTTATAACTCTCTCAAGCTTCGGTGTTAAGCACATACACCAGAGATAAGTGTATGTGGCCCTAAACTCACACCATACACTACACTTAGGTCAAATTTACATCACATTAGTTCACCACTTCATGAGTCCACTGTTTGACCATCACGTGGTCAAACCTATGACCAGTCGAGCACAAATCTCGAGGTCACTGTTTAACGCTCAAATTTTTGAGATATTATAGGAATACTCCATGATACTGGCTAGCTATTTCCAATCTGAAATCCTGAATACACCTCCTCCTCTAAGGTACATAGCATGTAGATGTTTGGAGACCGTTGTTACTACGGGGACTCACCCTTCCATTGGCCCTATCACAACTTGACTGCATTACCTCTGCTTGCTGAATGGTTCAAAATATTACATTGATTTCCATCTTTGGACCATTGGAGATGGATTCATTTCACAGGTTTGTACAAGTATTCATTTTTCACTAATTACTACTATCCCATATATGTCAAGGTATGGGATTATTTGGACTACAAGATCAAACCAGATTACAAAGCAGGACCTGACAAGTAATTTTCAACAAATTGGGATTCATTGATCAACATATTTTTATCCTACTAAAGACCGCTTTTGCCCAAAGAGAGTCCCAATTTGTGTTCAATCTCCATAGCCATTTACTCAACAGAGCTATATGTTCCTAGTTCGAATACCCAACTTCTTCAACAAGTCTGGAATCTATGCATTCATGGGCGAGCACCACGCCATCTAAAATTTGTCTCCCCACAATGACCGCACTTGAATGGGGCTAATAATCTAGACCGGCTTTAATCTAATACCTAATACCTTTGCCACCACTTTATACAAGCTGTTAACCAGGATTATAGGTCTAAAATAATTCAGCTTTTTAGCCTCGATATCTTAGGGATGAGTCCAATAAATGTTGCCTCCACCCTCTTACAAACATGAGCTTTTTTGTTTTACTCCTCAAAGACCACCAAGAAGTCCTTATGTTCAAGTAGAAAAATTGATATAATTTCAACATGAAATCATCCGATCCTGGTGCCTTATCCCCCACACCATCAAACACCGCTCTTTTAACTTCCTCTTCGTTGAAAGGGGGCTTCCAATATTCTGCTGCATTCCAAGCACTCAAGGATTGCATAGTGCTGCTACTTTTCATATAGACACATGAAAAAGCCAAAAAAACCACTGCCCTAAACAATTGTAAAGAAAGCAGTGGTTTTTTTTTACCTCTATGCAAGACAGTGGTTTATGAACTTCAACAACGACTGCGCTTAACAGTCATAGAAAAAACCACTGCTTTTGGCAGTGATTTTTTTATGCAATTTTTTTTTTTAAAATTACGTCAACGATTTTTTATGCAATTTTTTGTATGCTTTTTTTAATGGAATTTTTTTATGCTTTTTTTAATGCAATTTTTTTATGCTTTTTTTAATACTTTTTTTAATGCTTTAAAAAAATTATATAAAAAAAAAAGTTCTTAATCTCATAGTTAAACACATCCATTCAACTCAAATGCAAATCATTCACTGCCATTAATAAAAAAAATAGATGCCCAATTCTTTTATTCAAACAAAAGGTTGTATCTCAACCTATGATCCAACCTTTCAAATCAGTCAAATATTTTAAACTCTACATGCCTAATCCTTTTCTTCAAACGAAAAGAAGAAGAAAATAAAGAGAGTTAACAATCTAAGGACCCCATGGCCCATTTTCAAATTAAAAGAAAAAAAATATATATTTGCTTCGGCTCTCTTGCCAAGTATCCCCATCCCCTAGTGATCCGTTTGTGGTGAGCATCAAATCGAAAAGCTTTGCCTGAAATCAAATGGAGAACATCATTAAATTCAGAATATTATTTCTGAATCTCGACTAACTACAGAAATAAGAGTAAGCAATTTTACAAGGAGAGTAATTTAAATAAACCAATAGCATCTAACTAAATCACTCATGGCCATGGTGACCAGAATGCATTTTTCTGAAGAAAAAAAAAAAATAATAATCTATTTTTTCCAAGAGAAAAAAAGCATTTTTAAACCCGTTTTTTTTGAGAAAATATTTTTTTCCCGTTTTGTCCTATTTAAAACACATGTTTTGGTCACAAAATATATCTTATTTTTCTATAATTATTAATATTTTTGAAAATTTTGAAATTTTCCTGTTCTTCCCCGAAATTTACCTGTTTTTGGGAATATCTCTAGACCGTTTTATTCCCGTACCTAGACTTGGTTACTATTCGTAGCCAATAAATGAGGGATATGCAATGCATTAACTCGATCCAATTGGATTACAAAGGGCCAATGTTGATAATCACTCAGTCAACTAAAAGGCCAGAAGGGAAAACAACTACTATACATGATAGCCCTATCAAGCAAGAAATTAACACCATATTCATAGTGTAACGACCCGAAAATTTCGAACAAGAACCTGACTATTTCGATATGCGTGCCCGGCATAGAAATCGAGACAGAATTTTAAAAAATTAATAGTCAGTATTAGTTGAGATAAAGATACCCCGTAGTTAGATGCATTCACATGTGAATTCTCGCTTCAGTCTGAGTTGTTTAGGATGTCAATGCGGCATGTTATGCCGTAGCGGTCGTGTTCGCGTTTCACGTCGGAGTCGAACTTAGGATTAAAACGAAATATCAGAGATATTTCATTTTGATAGCTTATAAGGGAAGGAAGAGACCAGAAAGATCTCCTCTCTTCTTCTTCCTCTTGTTCTTGAGCAAAGAAATCTATGGCTAGGTTGGGATTGAGTGTGTTTTGCGAGGAAATGGGGTTAGAGATGCGGAGATCGTGCGCCAGTGTGAATTAGGATAGGGAGAGTTCAATAAAATGAACTCAAGCGTAGTGCAGGTGCGTGTGAGACCTCCGCGAGCTGAATCGGAGTCGATACATTACGTATCAGAGTCACACCGACGATACAGCCTGGGTTCCGGATCCAAAACCCTCTTTCGGAACATTTTGCTGGAACCACGAAAGGACCCATATCAAGGTATGTTTGTATATTTAAATTGGGCAAGTATTAAGTCTTTATTATGTGTTTTGTGTGTGTGGAGAAATGATTGGAAAACCATTAATGAAAAAGGGTAGAAATTAGGTAAAGGAAGTGACCTCCATTAATGACACTGGAGCTATCATTATTGATCGATCAATGCTAGATTGATCGATCAATGAGAGGTATTGATCGATCAATGAAGGCATTGATCGATCAATTCATATAAAGCTTAAAAGGGAACAGAACACTGAAAATTTCTGAAAGTTCAGTGCTCGAAGGGTGTTGATTGATCAATATGTGAATTGATCGATCAATGTTGAGTATTGATCGATCACAGAGAGTGTGATCGATCAATGGTTGGTGTTGATCGATCAATAATGGTATTGATCGATCACTTGAGTGTATTGATTGATCAATGAAGGCATTGATCGATCACTTGTGTGTATTGATCGATCAATAATGATATTGATCGATCAATCCGTATAAGTTATAAAAGGGAACAGAAAGAGTGAAATTTGAAGTTCAGGCTATTGATCCATCAATAAGACATATTGATCGATCAACTAAGCTGGTGATCGATCAATTTTGCTATGACAAAGTGTGAAGAGAAGGGAGGTATTGATCGATCAATTAAGGTATTGATCGATCAATGAAGGGTGTTGATCGATTAATAAAGGCTATTGATCGATCAACTACCTCTATTACTTGTAAGGAGATTTGAGGGTATTGATCGATCAATGGGAACATTGATCGATCAACAAGGAGGATTGATCGATCAATAAGGGTGTTGATCGATCAATCACCCCTATTTTATTTGTGTGAATTGCATGCTACTGGACACCGTGCCAGTTGACTTTCTGACCTAACTGACATGTAGTATACTATATTTATGGTCTAGGATCAGACCTTGACGCTTTAAAAGGCTTTGGATTTGCTTAGAAAGAGGTCTGACCTAAGGTAGGGGAAAACCAACCTAAACTATTTTTTACTATGATTTAATGATTCTTGCATACCTGTACCCTGATTTTTGTTTTAGCAAGCATGTTAGAATATCATAAATTCCTGTTATATCTGATTCCTATTTTCTGATTTTGAATTCTGAAACTTACTCCTGATTTTTTCTATCTGATTCGTGAGGTCTAAGTGTGTATGTGATTTGATGATTTAACCAGATGATCCCCACCGACCCGGCGATATATCCATGCCTGTCACACTTGTGCATCTGCATTGTTAAACCTCGGCACAATTGCACTCCATAGATGAGGCATTGTTGCACCTTGAAATTATTCATGTGAACGACGATTGGTTGGGGTTTCCTATCGGTAGATTCCTGTTTACTCTGTGTTATATATTCACGGGAGTTTCTTAAGTTAGAAAACATATACAATTTAAGTCACTGATTATATACTTGCATGACATCTATTTCTTGTTTAAAAGCTCAGTATTTGATTTGATTTGTCCTGTTCACATGTTCTGATTTGATTTCCTGCTTTGAGATATCATGATTTGCATATTCAATTCATTTTAGTTAGAATTCTTCTATTGAGCTATGTGTAGCTCACCCTGTTTTCATTAATATTTTAGGTTCTGAGACTAGAGTTCCAGGCACCGAGAATGACCCTGACTACCAGCCTGATCTAGAGGTTGAGGCCAAGGACAAGGAGACTGACGTCCAGGCGGACGATTTTTATCCTTAGTCTGGGTACTAGTTGTCATTTGTTTTGGGGATTTTGTATGATATTCTGGATTATTGTGTGCCTAGTGGCCACTTCTGTATCTATTTTCTGTAGATGTTATTTTATTGTATTATTATACATTCTATTGGAACCATTATCAGGAACCATTGTTTTGGGTGATGAATGTCCATCACCAGTGGTTCTTCTTGGTTCCTTTTTGGGAATGTATATCCTTTTGAGATATATATTAGACATGTCGTATTTATCTTTTATTTCTCTTTAATGCCTTATGTGCTGACTCGAACTACCACTGCTGGACAGTGTCTGTTTGGTTTCCGCTATACAAAAAGACATTTCAGATTTGTCCTAGGGATCATCCAGAGTATGATCCTAATGGCATGGATTTTCGAGTGTGGAAATTCGGGCTGTCACAGTTGGTATCAAAACCTAGGCTTTAGGTTGAACTGCGGGTTCATGTTGGATTGTTTTCACAATCTAGTACTGATCAGTGTTATTGTTTTCACAATGACAGACCAATATGGGCCCTAGGTTCAGAGGCGGACATAGTGGAGGTAGGGAAGGTCAGAGAGAAGTTCCTCTGAGGGAAATTCTCGATATTGTTGGTACATCACGGGGATTAGAGTTCCTGACGCAGGCGAATGCGGTTCCAGTAGGACCGAGGGGAGGTAGGAGAGGCAATGAGGAGAGAATGGAGTAGGTGTTGGAAGCCTTGGCTACCAACGTCGCTCAACAAACAGCTGCTCTGACTCAGCAGGCAGCCAGACCACCTCATCATCCAAGCGAATTCGCAGAGTTTAGGAGAATGAGACCTCCTAACTTCTCGGGTTAGACGAATCCCATAGAGGCAGAGGGATGGATAGAGGAGATGGAGAAGCTTTTTGAAGTGCTCTAGTGCAATGATGTAGAGAAGGTGCACTGGGCCACTTTCAAGTTAGAGGTTGACGCCGGACCTTGGTGGAAGTCGGTGTCACAGAATCGGCAGAGAGAGTTTCCTCACACTCCTTGGACGTGGGAGGAGTTTACGAAAGTGTTTTACAATAAATACTTTTCAAAAATTGTGAGGCATCAGTGGGAGGTAAAGCTTATAGAGCTTAAGTAGGGTGCTATGTCAGTGAGAGAGTATGGTGCTGAGTTTGATCGACTGGCTAGGCATGTAGCCACTGAACTGATGAGAGCACGGAAATTTCAACTTAGCCTGAGGCAGAACCTATAGAAGGATGTCGCCATGTGGGAAATGGAGACATATGAGAGAGTTATAGCCAAGGCTCTAATAGCAGAGGAGGAGAACTAGAAGCAGTTTGCTTGGAGAGACAAGCAGACCAGGGAGAGGTCATTTCAGGCGCAATCTCAAGACCCTAAGCAAAACAAGAGGGCTAGATTCTCCAGACCTCCGAGATACCCTACACACTCTCGACCGGCGATTTCTTTAGGGTCGAGTTCATACCAGAGAGCAGCAGTACCTACATCTTCCAGACCATTTCGACCGTCTGGGTCTTCTGGTAGCGGGGCCTCGGTGACCCAGGGATCTTCAAGGGTCTCTTCGTTCACTCCAGCTACGTCATGTGCAAAGTGTGGGAAACCACACAAGATAGAGGAGTGCAGAAGGGAGACAGGAGCATGCTTCAGGTGTGGCAAGATGGGCCACTTGGTTAGGAATTGCCCAGAGGAGAGCAAGGACAGCAAAGAGCGGTCAGGATCAGTATCTACTCAGAGATCTTCTCGACCTGTGGTTCAAGGTCGAGCGTATGTTGTTACCGTGACCGATGCTCTGACATCGAATGATGTCATCCAAGGTATGATTAAATTTCAAGTGAGATTATTTATCTAGTAGGATATACTGGAGCTTAGAAAGGTAGAGTTGTTTTGATTAAATGTTTAGGAGGTTAGTACACATACACACATACATATCTTAAACACCTATCTAATATTATGACTGACTTATAGGTGAGCTGAAAGTGTATAGGAGTTGTGATATTTGTTTTCACCAAGCACGAGTCTTGATAAACCCAGGCTCTACGCACTCATTTGTTAGGCCTCAATTTATGAAAGAATTGAGCGCCACTCCTGAGCAGTTAGAGTTCATATTGACAGTGTCCATTCCTACGGGTAGTGCAGTGAATGCACTCACAGTGTGTAAATCGGTGATAGTGTCAGTAGATGATCATGAGACACTGGCAAATTTAATTTTGTTACATATGAAGGGATTTGACATCATTCTGGGAATGGACTGGCTATCCGCTTACCACGCGAGCGTTGATTGCCTTCGGAAGATCGTGGTTTTTTGCCCTCCAAAGGAACGATCATTCAGATTCTTCGGGGTGAAGTTTAAGGTAACCCCATTGATATCAGCTATTCGGGCCGAAAAGATGATGAAGAGTGGATGCAGTGGATATATGGCCTTTCTCCAAGAGCAATGGGAAGAGACAAATGTTATATCTGAACAAGTTGACGATTAAGAATCGTTACCCGCTCCCTAGGATCGATGATCTGTTTGATCAGTTACAAGGAGCGAGGTTCTTTACGAAGATTGATTTGAGGTCAAGTTATCATCAACTACGAGTCAAAGCAGAAGATGTCGAGAAGATGACATTCAGAACCAGATATGGGCACTATGAATTCTTGGTTATGCCATTTAGATTGACAAACGCACCTGCATCTTTTATGGACCTGATGAACCGAGTGTTTAAACCACACTTGGATAAGTCCGTGTTTGTATTTGTAGATGACATCCTTGTCTATTCCAAGACCAAGGAAGAACATGAAAGACATCTATACGTAGCTTTACAGACCCTCAGAGATCACAAATTATATGCGAAGCTCAGTAAGTATGAGTTTTGGCTGAACCAAGTTAGTTTCTTTGGCCATGTTATCTCTGCTAAGGGTATAATAGTCGACCCGACAAAGATCGAGGCAGTCGTGAATTGGGAATAGCCAAGAACGGTAATAGAGGTTTGTAGTTTTCTTGGGTTAGCAGGATACTACCGACGATTTGTAGAGGGGTTCTCCAAGCTCTCGAGTCCACTTACTCAGCTTACTAAGAAGAATGCTAAGTTTGATTGGACCGATCAATGTGAGAAGAGTTTTCAGGAACTGAAGACGCGTTTGACTACAACACCAGTATTAGCTATACCTTCTGGCAGAGGGGGTTTCACTATCTACAGTGACGCATCTTATAGTAGTTTGGGTTGTGTCCTCAACCATCACAAGAAGGTTATCGCATACGGCTCTAGACAGCTTAAGGAACATGAGAAGAATTACCCAACTCATGATCTGGAGTTAGTGGCGGTGATCTTTGCTTAAAAGATATGGAGGCACTACTTATACGGTGAGACATTTGATATCTTCACAGACCACAAGAGTCTCAAGTATCTATTTACCCAGAAGGATTAGAACATGCGACAGCGGTGATGGATGGAGTTCTTAAAAGATTATGATTGTTCCATCCAGTATCACCCTGGGAAGGCTAATGTTGTGGCAGATGCTTTGAGCAGGAAGTCTTCAGCTCAGTTAACACATCTTATCACCAGAGTACAGCGGTGGCATCTACTTGAGGACCTAGCCTTGTGCGATACATTGATTGACGTCAAGGGTTCAGGGGCATTGATGGCTACTATTGTGATACGGCCCACTTTGTTTGATAACGTGCGTAAGCTCCAGATGATTGACAATGAGCTTATGACCATTAGAAAGGATGTGATCAACGGGATCAGGCCTAATTTTACCATCAAAGATTATGGTACTTTGCTATATAGAGATCGGATGTGCATACCTGATACGAGAGATCTTAAAGATACAATTTTGGAGGAAGCGCAGAAGTCTACATATGCTATACATCCTGGGAGTACTAAGATGTACCAAGATCTCAAGCAAAGCTTTTGGTGGAGAGGACTGAAGAAAGATGTTGGAGATTATGTATCTCGGTGTTTGGTCTGCCAGCAGGTGAAAGTAGACCATCGGAATCTAGCAGGTTTGTTATAACCATTACCAGTGCCAGAGTGAAAGTGGGAAGCAATATCGATGGATTTTATTTTTGGATTGCCGAGCACATTGAGGAAGAACAATGCCATCTGGGTAATTGTAGATCGCTTGACAAAGTCTACACATTTTCTGCCGTATCGGACTACATATACAGCCAATAAGCTTACAGAGCTGTACATGAAGGAGATAGTTCGGTTACATGGCATACCAGTCAGCATCGTATGTGATAGAGATCCGCTCTATACGTCGCAATTCTGGCGACGATTTCAGGAAGGCATGGGTTCTAAATTGGAATTCAGCTCAGTGTTTCATCCTCAGACAAATGAGCAGATTAAGAGAGTGAACCAGATCATAGAGGATATGTTGCGAGCATGTATGTTGGACTTTCATGGTTCATGGGATCAACATTTGCCTCTGATCGAGTTCGCTTATAATAACAGCTATCAGTCGAGTATTGGGATGGCGCCTTATGAGGCCTTGTATGGACGACGATGCTGATCTCCTTTGAATTGGAAAGAAGTCAGTGAAAAGCTTGTTTTGGGACCTGATATCATGGGCAGCACAATCGAGACAGTTCAGTTGATCCGTGAAAGATTGAGGGTTGCTCAAAGTCGCCAAAAGAGCTATGCCGATCTCCATCGGACGCACGTTGAGTTTCAGGAATACCCAAGTACGTTTGAAAAAGTTGTTGTTCATAGTAAAATGATTGGCTATGGACTTAACCACTGTTTTCAAGTTGGAGACAAGGTCTTTGTGAAGATCTCGCCAACCAAGGGTGTGATGCGCTTCGAAAAGCATGGGAAGTTGAGTCCTCGATATATCGGTCCATTTGAGGTACTCAGACGGGTTGGCGAAGTCGCTTATCGGATTGCTTTGCCACCATAGTTAGCCAGCATGCATAATGTTTTTCATGTTTCCATGCTGCGACGATACGTGCGTGACCCGACTCACGTCTTGGATTTCCAACCCATAGAGTTGCAAGAGAACTTGACGGTCATTGAGAAACCAATCGCGATCTTGGATCATAGAGATCAAGTTTTGCGGACCAAGTTGATTCCACTGGTACTCGTCAAGTGGAGAAATCATTCGGCTTCGAAAGCTACTTGGGAACGCGCAACTAAAATTCGCGAGCAGTACCCGCATTTGTTTACCTGATGTCAAAGGTACTTTCGCGAATCGATTTACGTTCATAATTGTGCATGTATGCTTGACTTATCCGGGTGCCGTATGTAGGTTATGGTACGCCTTCGTTTGTTTTTTTATGAATGCTATTGGTCCACATTTTTTTATTGAATTTAAAACTAACATTATAAACAAGTTGGTTTCTGGTGTGATTGATCGATCAATAGAAGCTATTGATCGATCACCATGGCTGATTGATCGATCAATGAGGTCATTGATCGATCAATAATATCTAGTTATGGAGTTAAGATCGATTGATTGATCGATCAATTTCAGTAGTGATCGATCAATGTAGAGAGTGTTGATCGATCAATAGAGTAGTGATCGATCAATATACAGAGTGTTGATCGATCAACATAGTAGTGATTGATCAATTAGGAGGGCATTGATCGATCAACAGTGGATATTGATCGATCTATGCATCGAGCTAGGGCATAAAGATGCTTCATTGATCGATCAATAAAGGCATTGATCGATCAATCCTGGGGTTTTAAGTTAAAGTTGGGTTTTCAAACGGTCATTTGCACCAAGCGTAAGAGTGATCGATCAAGGGTTTTTGGCACCGACCGTTCAACCTTCTTCCCGACGGATTTTTCGACCATCCAACTCCTTCCGCGTGATTCGAGTGGATTTCATTCCATTTGTTCGGTAACACTTTTCTTTTCATTCATTTCGATTCTAGTTCTCGTTTGTTTTGCAAAACTTGACCATGGGACCGCGCACGAAGAACCCTTCGCGTAAGGTACCCACTTCCCGGGCTCGTACACCTGTACCGCCCACCGATTCGGTTCCCCAAACATCCGTGCCTCCTGTGGCATCGGTTTCGGACGTGGTTCCACCCGTCCCAATCCCCGTCCCGACTCGGATCGAATGTGAAGTCCCCAATCCTTGGTGTGCTTCTAAATCTTTTCTCCCCGAGTACGTGTTCAACTCGTCCCTTTATGAGGATCAGCTCGAAATGGTTTGGGCCAAGGGTTATATTCAACGTCTCGGGTTGAAACCCTTGTTAGAGCTGTTCCACGAACACTACTGTCCTCGGATCGTGCGGCTCTTCTTTCAGAACCTTCGTTGGGGTGATAGTCGACACCGATTCGTCACTTCCATTGATGGGTTCGAGTATAAATTCAACCAATTTCATGTAGCGGCTGCACTCCAGTGCCCGTCCGCTTACATTGAAAGCGCTGGTTTTGATGCCCCCTATGTTAAGGAGGTTCCTTTTACTGACGCGGTCACCAAAATGACCCAAGGTCAGCATGGGAAGGGGCAATCCGTCTCACGGGCCCCCGACAAACTGTGGATGCTTGATACCTATATCAAGTGTGCACTTAACCCTTTCTTGCACAAGTCCTCACGGACAGGTGTTATGCAACAGGCCCTGTTTTTGGCCTTTAAGAACCGTTGGTTCTCTATGGCTGACTTGGTCATTGACGACATCATCAATGCCAATGACCTCATGTCTGAAAAAGTTAAGTCCGAGGTCAAGAAACAGATCCCGTACGTGCGCCTCATTACCAAAATGGTAGAGCAATACGCTGCTCTACGAGAGGCGTACACTTTGGCTCCTAATATGCCACGCTTAGTCAACAACACCAAAGTCTTCTACCTGAAGGATTGGACCAAGAGCTACCACCTTTTTGTTAGACGGCTCCCTGAGGATGAGGAGGGCACAGTTAAGCCCGTCGCGCTTGCCGTTGCCGAGCCTACGCTTGAAGAGGGGGAGGCACCATGTGATCCACCACCTCCGCCTGGGGTGTCTACCCGCCCTGCCCCCACTACACCCCGTAGACCGCCCCGTCACACCACGTCACATCCCCCTCCTCCTTCCTCAGTCGATGTGGCAGTGATGCTTGATGAGCTGGTGGAGGGTAACAGGCGCATTCATAAGTGTTTGGACGGCATGGAGGCATTCCAGCGACAGATTCATCTTCGGTTGGATTACCACGAGGGCATGCACGAGCTCATCATGCAGCATTTATACGCCACTACGTCCACGCCTATGATTGCTCACACCCATCAGCATACGGTGGATCTTCGCGACTACCGCACACCACCACCCCGTCCCAGCCGACCTGCGCCTGATGAGGCCGGCCCATCTGACATCCCGGTAGGTAATTGCTATGCTCTTATAATTACTTATGTTATTTATTCTATATGTGTAGTGTACTGTATTTCCTATGCATTCCATTTCATATTCTGCCTGCATACCTTTTCATTCCTGCTTGTTATGATTGCCAGCTACTTTTACTCACTGTAATGACTATGACCTACCTGATATTTTCGAGGACAAAAATTCCTAAGGGGGGGATAATGTAACGACCCTAAAATTTTGAACAAGAACCTGACTGTTTCGATATGCATGCCCGACACGGAAATCGAGATAGAATTTAAAAAAATTAATAGTCAGTATTAGTTGAGATAAAGATACCCCGTAGTTAGATGAATTCACATGTGAATTCTCGCTTCAGTCTGAGTTGTTTAGGATGTCGATGCAGCACGTTATGCCGTAGCGGACTTGTTTGCATTTCACGCCGGAGTCGAACTTAGGATTAAAATGAAATATCAGAGATATTTCATTTGATAGCTTATAAGGAAAGGAAGAGACCAGAAAGATCTCCTCTCTTCTTCCTCTTGTTCTTGAGCAAAGAAATTTGTGGCTAGGTTGGGATTGAGTGTGTTTTGTGAGGAAATGGGGTTAGAGATGCGGAGATCGTGCGCCAATGTGAATTAGGATAGGGAGAGTTCAATAAAATGAACTCAAGCATAGTCTGGGTGCGTGTGAGACCTCCACGTGCTGAATCAGAGTCGATACATTACGTATCGGAGTCACACTGGCGATACAGCCCGGGTTTCGAATCCAAAACCCTCTTTCGGATCATTTTACTAGAACCACGAAAGGACCCAAATCAAGGTATGTTTGTACATTTAAATTGGGCAAGTATTAAGTCTTTATTATGTGTTTTGAGTGTATGGAGAAATGGTTGGAAAACCATTAATGAAAAAGGGTAGAAATTAGGTCAAGGAAGTGACCTCCATTAATGACACTGGAGCTATCATTATTGATCGATCAATGCTAGATTGATCGATCAATGAGAGGTATTGATCGATCAATTCATATAAAGCTTAAAAGGGAACAGAACACTAAAAATTTCTTGAAGTTCAGTGCTCAAAGGGTGTTGATCGATCAATATGTGAATTGATTGATCAATGCTGAGTATGGATCGATCACAGAGAGTGTGATCGATCAATGGCTGGTGTTGATCGATAAATAATGGTATTGATCGATCACTTGAGTGTATTGATCTATCAATGAAGGCATTGATCGATCACTTGTATGTATTGATCGATCAATAATGACATTGATCGATCAATCTGTATAAGTTATAAAAGGGTACTGAAAGAGGGAAATTTGAAAGTTTAGGCTATTGATCGATCAATGAGGTCATTGATCGATCAATAAGACATATTGATCGATCAACTGAGCTTGTAATCGATCAATTTTGTTATGACAAAGTGTGAAGAGAAGGGAGGTATTGATCGATCAATTAAGGTATTGATCGATCAATGAAGGGTGTTGATCGATCAATAAAGGCTATTGATCGATCAACTACCTCTATTACTTGTAAGGTGATTTGAGAGTATTGATCGATCAACAAGGAGGATTGATCGATCAATAAGGGTGTTGATCGATCAATCACCCTTATTTTTGTCCTATTTTGTTTGAGTGAATTGCATGCTACTGGACACCGTGCCAGTTGACTTTCTGACCTACCTGACACATAGTATACTATATTTATGGTCTAAGATCAGACCATGACGCTTTAAAAGTCTTTGGATTTGCTTAGAAAGATGTCTGACCTAAGGTGGGGGAAAACCAACCTAAACTATTTTTTACTATGATTTCATGATTCTTGCATACCTGTACCCTGATTTCTGTTTTAACAAGCATGTTAGCATATCATAAATTCCTATTATATCTGATTCCTTTTTTTTATTTTGAATTCTGAAACTTGCTATTGATTTCTGCTATCTGATTCGTGAGGTCTAAGTATGTATGTGATTTGATGATTTAATCAGATGATCCCCACCGACCCGGCGGTATATCCGTGCCTAGCACACTTGTGCATCTGCTTTGTTAAACCTCGGCACAATTGCACTCCATAGATGCGGCATTGTTGCACCCTGAAATTGTTCATGTCAACGACGATTGGTTGGAGTTTCCTATCAGTAGATTCCTATTTACTCCGTATTATATATTCACGAGAGTTTCTTAAGTTAGAAAACATATACAATTTAAGTCACTGATCATATACTTGCATGACATCTATTTCTTGTTTAAAAGCTCAGTATTTGATTTGATTTGTCATGTTCGCATGTTCTGATTTGATTTCCTGCTTTGAGATATCATAATCTGCATATTCAATTCATTTTAGTTGAAATTCTTCTATTAAGCTATGATGTAGCTCACCCTATTTTCATTAACATTTTAGGTTTTGAGGCTAGAGTTCCAGGCCCTGAGAGTGACCCTGACTACCAGCCTGATCTAGAGGCTGAGGCCGAGGACGAGGGAGATCGATTTTGTCCAAAGTGAGTCATTTGTTTTGAGGATTTTGTATGATATTCTGAATTATTGTGTGCCTAGTGGCCACTTCTGTATCTATTTTCTGTAGATGTTATTTTATTGTATTATTATACATTCTATTGGAACCATTATCAGGAACCATTGTTTTGGGTGATGAATGTCCATCACCAGTGATTCTTTTTTGTTCCTTTTTGGGAATGTATATCCTTTTGAGATATATATTAGACATGTCGTATTTATCTTTTATTTCTTTTTAATGCCTTATGTGCTGACTCGAACTACCACTGCTGGACAGTGTCTGTTTGGTTTCCGCTATACAAACAAATATTTCGTGATTTGTCCTGGGGATCATCCAGAGTATGATCCTGATGGCACAGATTTCCGGGCATGAAAATTCGGGCTGTCACACATAGCTACCACCATAGATATTTATTAATAATATTATATAGTCTAGGCTCAAACCAAATGAACAATAATGGCATCATGTAGCAGGAGCTTTTACTATCATGACAGAGTTATTGTTTGACTGCACTTGCTGGTAGAGTAGTTCTATATATGTGATTTGTGTTATTACAGAATCTGGTTGAGAAACTTTAGCAGCCACAGCTGCTTTTTAGGCCTTGTCTAGCAAAAAAAAAATGCTTGTGGTGCTCTCCAAGGTTGGAGATAAAAAGTTTTCATCAGTGCGCACATTTCTTTGAGAATGGCCAATAGGTAAATCTTTTATCCAACAGAGAAATGTTTGATATCTAATTAAATCTATAAGTTTCATAAAATTATGAAAAATGGGAAAAGCACATTAACCATATCCGTCATAGAGAGCGCATAAATTTATCCCAATACCTTTTCTGCAGCAGCAATAAAATCTTCTTTTTTATCTGCGTTTACTTTTAAGTCAGCATCCACCATTCAAAGCTCCATAAATAACCTTTCCAAGAGTTCTGCAGTCATAATCCCATCTTCATGAGTACCGATTGATGATTGCCAAAGAAAACCAATTAAAATTTCAATTCACAAGGTCAAAAAAGAAGCCAGCAAGAAAGCTAAAGTAATTCATCAAGACTGTTTAGGTCATCTCGCTCCAGGTTAAATTTGCTCTATAGCTGGTCTTCTATTACTTCTAGATTAGAACAAAACAAAATTAACCACTCACTTGCCAGGTTTTGACAGCATATTCAGTCCCACTTGAGAAGCTAGAGTACTCCATA
Source organism: Chloranthus sessilifolius (assembly GCA_021018995.1). NCBI lineage: Eukaryota > Viridiplantae > Streptophyta > Magnoliopsida > Chloranthales > Chloranthaceae > Chloranthus > Chloranthus sessilifolius. The sequence goes on along the minus strand of CM037595.1, from coordinate 15,421,212 downwards.
TCCTCCTCACCTGAATAAAACCCCAACTTTTGCATTGCCTCCTGTCATTATGAGATCCTCAATAATAAACAAAACAGATTTTAATGCACAAACAAGAAATCATCAACTTACATTACTGATAGCAAACCATTTAGTATCACAATTTCATAAAATTTGGCACTTAGTCTCTACTATACAATCAGGCAATGGGTTTGAAGAGGACATCTCAAACAGAAGCAATGCAAGGTCGCAGAAGTGGAGACAGGTGAGTGGTGTGTTGGAGGATCAATGAGCATATCACCTAGTCGGAGTTCTGCAATAATTCGGCAAGGTTTATATTAAAAAAAAACATGCAAAATTTGGAGAGTTTGGAAGTATAGGGAGAAAAAAGTAATTAAATAAATAAAAGAAGATTAAAAAAGTATAAAAATAACATAAAAAGCGCAATTCGTAGAAAAATATGAATTCTCGTAAATTATTCGTGAATTTCGAGGACTACTAAAATATTGTTAGTGTGAACTACTCAAGTATTTTTATCTGTTGCAAAATGGCATTGCATGATCATTTAAGAACAAGCACAATGTTCTTGGATAACAATAGATGGTCCTATTTTCAAGATACATTGTACAAGAAAACATGCGTTGTAAAAAAATTGCACAACCATCCATAATAAAGTGCGTAGATTGGATGGTTGAAATCATCCAGTTAGTTATATTTTGGGACCACTTCAGCTCATATGAGCTATCAATTTGACGGCTTAGAATGCTCAAATTTTACACATTTAACGGAGTAAGATCATTTACATACCAAAATGGTGTTAAATGTTGGTCAAGAGAGTCAGCCCCATACAATTTTACACCATAAACCACCACCTACATTGTCCTTTTTAAATACAAGCTGTCTTGGCCAGCAAATCTGAGGATGAGGAAGCAAATCTAGTCTGACTAGCTTCGAGTTTCCATCCACTTCTCGGGAAGGATCAACATCCCTTAGGAAGGATTCTTTGCTCGAAGATGGGACTGAAGGGAAGCTCCCAATAATTCTTCTTGCTGTTCGGGGTAGCAGCTCTTAAAGATTGAGACCGTGTTGGGGAAGCTACTATACCTAATGGTAGGAGGGGATTAGAAGAAAGGTCGAATCAAAAGCAATATAACCCCATTCAAAATTGTTTACCTTGACAGAACGCCACTGAGAATTTGGCCATCGAACAGGATCCAAATCACATATGCCAGTAATCATACCCATGTACCTAAATTAAACACAATTTGGATAAAAAAGTAATGTCAATTATTTTTTTATAAGACTGGATATTAGAGAGATATACGTTAAACTAACAGAATGATGTTCCAATACTATTAAGGAGCGTTCTGGTGAACAGATCCTAAAGTTGAGAGTGTGTTTGATAGTTGTTGTTGGTCAGGCATCTGTTGCTGCTGTTGTGGCTGAGGCTACTGCTGGTGGTGGTCATTGAAAGAGCGGCGATCTTTGCGGTGATCTTTGCATATGAGCTGTGCTTGAGCCTCAAGCTAGTTTTCTTGCATGGACTAGAAAAAAGTCTGGAAAAAATGCCTCAATAAGATTTTGAGCAGCAAAGTTTGCATATAAAATATAAATATGGAAACTTAAGCGGTAAATTAACCATCAAATTATCATTATTACAGAAGTTTAGAACATGTTTTTCAGCACAAGTAATTTCAGCACTAGAGGCTAAAAATATGCTAACTCATTATTAGCTATGCAATAATTGATTGCATCAAGGACCTTAAAGAAGAGCCCAAGTCACAACTAGGTTGGAATATGAAAGGCAAGAATAACCTCTCCAAAGCACTCATATAATCATGCTAGATTATCGTTGCTATGAATTCCCAATTATTGCATATAAGAGCAGACTGCAATGGACAAATTAAGGGTCAGTGGGAAGAAATGGTGGCTAGCTGATGCTTCCCAAATGAGCATTTCATCCAGCTGCATCCCTTTACTTGGCTGCGAGGTATGTATTATGTCGTTGGCCAGGCACCCAGTTTTGTCTTTCTTTCTTTTGGTTTCCTTTTTTAGTTTTGTGGTCTAGCTGCTCGCTAAACCACAAGTATGTTTGCTCTCTCTTTTTCTTAAAGAAACTCCAAAAAATAAATAAATTGGTGAATGTTATTTAAGATGGTTCAGGCTGCTCATTGGAGACTTTAAAGATCCCTTTACGGAGAATCGCAATGGTACACACACAAAGTAGAAAAAAGGCAAAGATTCATAAATCTCTAATGTTCTTTTTTCTTCTAGCTCTTTAATGGATGGCATCAGGGACCTTAAAGAAGAGCCCAAGTCACCACTAAGTTGGAATATGAAAGGCAAGAATAATCTCTCCCAAAGCACTCATATGATCACACTGGATTATCATTGCAATGAATTCCCAATTATGATACAATCAAATCTAATCTTTAGGGCCCATACTCGACAAGATAAACACACTATCAACTATGATAAGCCCAACCTCTACACATCAGAGAAACCCTCTAACATCTACCATTGTAAACTCTATGAACAGCTCAGAACTTAACCCCAAGAAAAGCCCATGTAATAATGATATTTCTAATTTTACAACAACAGTTGACATCTTCGATCCCACTCCATCAAAGTTGCTTTTAGTCAAATTCCTCCCAAAACAACATATGCGGTCAACCACATGAATTTCAAAATTTGAAAACCTCTAATGGGAAAGACCAGGAGGACCACACCACCAAATGTTCCTTATTTTTTTCTCCGTAAGCCAATCAACATCATTTAGAAAAGAAAAAAATGGAGTCCACCAAGACACTAGGCAATGAAGAAAAAGGTGATCGTCTATCTACTCACTTACACCTAATAAAATGGATAGGAATCGTTTCATCATCTGTAGGAAATAATTAACATCTAAAATTTTATCAATAAACAACATACCAAGATCAAATATAGTAAAAAGGAAATACAAGCCAAATAGAAGAAAGCCTGAGAATAAGGTAAAGCAATGCCAAAGAAACTCAAATTAGCTGATATCATGGATCTCCATAGGTTTAACAGTTTTTGCTTATAGTACACCCTCATTAGTGCATACGTTTAGTGTTTTCCTCATGTGGATATGAGCGATCCTAATTTCATCTATGATAGAAAGTATGTGAGACATCTCCTTGAATTTCATCACTTACTACCATGGAATAATTTTATTAAGGAATGACATCCTACTCAATTGATTTTTTTCTTTTTGTACTTTGTGTATGTGTGTGCGTGATAACAAGACCCTATGCCAACATAAGTAGCGTGACCAAACCAAAATATGCCATCGCTCTAGCCACTATATCCTCCTATCCTTCAAGAACAACAATTATCCCCTGTCCTGTTAAGTTTCTCAAGTAACACCAACTCTCATAGAGTCTCCGTATATACTACTAGCCGAAAAATGAAGAGAAGATAATTCTAAAGAGGCTTGACCATGAACCAAAGATCAACCAAAACATCTCGAGAGATTCCCTGAAAAGTGGATAACAATAATTCCCACATGGGTTTATAATGCTTCTATTTCCTTTTCTTAGATTCACTAACTGTGACTAGAAATGATAATCCAGGTAGTGAGTGATTAGGAGTGATATTCCAAGAAGTCGTGATCATAAAAATTTGGCTGGCTATGACCTCGAGTTTCTAAATAAACTAGGGTATATATAGAATCAATTGTCAATTCTACCAAAGCTGTAACAATTATGGAGACGTGTTACAAAAAACAAATAGAAATGCCAATGTCTCACTCTAGAAAAGGCATGAGTATTAAAAAAATACAAATATGTGAAAACTATGCTGGACCACTCTCCTCTATTTTCAGTTTCCCTCATATGTCTATGCACTATATAGCCTCTATACAGTAAGTCAGCAAATCTAGCACATTCACAGAGAGGATCAAAATGAACACCTTGTAATAAAGCACCGACAAGTGAAAATACCTTCTGAAACCAATGTTGATTCAATAGAGGGATGCTCCCAACCTCTAGTTCCAACCGATGCCTTTTCAACAAATAGAAATGCCTATGTCTCACTCTAGAAAAAGGCATGAGTATTAAAAAAAAACAAATATGCGAAAACTATGTTGGACCACTCTCCTCTATTTTCAGTTTCCCTCGTATGTCTATGCACTATATAGCCTCTATACAATAAGTCATCAAATCTAGCACATTCACAGAGAGGATTGAAATGAACACCTTGTAATAAAGCACCGACAAGTGAAAATACCTTCTGAAACCGATGTTGATTCAATAGAGGGATGCTCCCAACCTCTAGTTCCAACCGATGCCTTTTCAACAGGCCCTGCTCCTCTTCGGACACAGTCTACATCTTTATCAACTACAGAAACATGGCTGTTACAGCTGTAATAATAGGTCGTTGGATCCTTTGTTCTAGTTTGTGTCAATTGCAACTGCAGAATAGAAATAAATACAACCATCAGCCATCAGGGAGTCAAATTTCTAATGACCATTCTCAAAATAAAATGAAAAATGATTCAGTTACAACTAGTAAAGCAAACATTGATAATTTATAAACAATTCAATTTAAGATCCATTACTTATAGGAAAATATGTCCGACTCAAACTTATAGAAAGAAAGAACAAAGATAATTGAACTTGCCTAATGACAAATTTATTAGAACATGTTTTTCAGCACAAGTAATTTCAACACTAGAGTGCATGAGCAGTAAATAATGACCCTCAACAAATATACCATGCACATAACTTAAAAAACAAACACCATAGAAACAATCTAGGTTTGGCATCCCAATCCAAACACCAAAGAAGACAAGTTTCATCAAACTAAAGTTCAAATTATCCTAAAACAAGAAAGAAACAGAGAAGGCCTACGAAGCAAAAAAAAAAAAGAAGATGATCTGTTGGCACCTCTTGGCGAGGACACCACTTGGCTAGGACAAAGTGTCTCATTTCAAAATTTACCTAATAGGTATACAGCTGCACATAGCTAAGGGGCATATGCTGGTTCAACGATAAAGTGTCTCATTTCTCCATTTCACAACCATACAGTTCTAAACAAACACATAAAACACCCTAAATTCAATAAAAAATCAACTTTGTAAGACCACACTTAATTATATGATTTCATCAAATTGGTATAATTAATTCCTAATTATTATCATATTCTTGATCTTGATTTTCTTTAAATTAATTCCTAATTATTATCATATTCATGTTCTTGTGCCCATTCATGTCATCGTCATTCTGCGGATACTGGAGGAGAACCTTGATTGGGAAGACATGCAGTGGTCCCAAACCAGTGTTTGGATTGCTGGAAAAGAGTTCGTCCTCACCCACGTGCATTTTCTCTCCCCTAATTAAATGTCCATCAAATTTACTGCATTTATAATTATATTTATTTTATATGTAAAATATGTATGTTGGTTTTCTTGTGCAAATTTTTCCGTGTCTTGTCCAAACTGAAATTTTGAAGATGTTACCATCTCTATTTGTGTTCCCCTACTACACTAAAGAGCTGGTATTACACACCCAACTCGAGTGCCAGAGGCTGCACTTTGGTCAATCTCCTTTTGTCCAAATGGTCAAGCCTTGGGATGAGCATGACTGTTTATGAATACACAAATCAGTGAAAGTTCACTTTTGACCTTTCACTGATTTGGTGCTAAAAATTATCAGCACACATACCAAGGTTTACAGTTTGAAGTTGCGGTTTGATTCAACGTCATTCAAAGATACTTTTGGAAAGTCTATTCCACTTTAGGGTAAGAATGTGTGATAAAATGTGATTTTGGGAAAACTCGTGGCTTGGCGAATTATGTTGTGTTCTCTCCTTGCTACTTAGGCTTGCTCATAGCAAAAATGTGCTGATATCACATATAGTTGATGTGGCTGTTGACCAAGATGTTTGGAATGTACATATGTGTGACAACTTGAGGGAGGAGGAATCATATTGCTATATGTACTTTTGGTGACTCTCCATGAATTTCAAACCAATTGGAGTGAGGGATGCAGAATCTATCTTTGGAAAGAAAGGGATGCTTACAGTTAGTTTGTACTCCTTATTGGGCTGCATTGGACCCACTTATGCAAGGTAGGGACTTTCCTTAGAAACCTCCTTTTTTGCTGGTTGGTAGCATTGGAATTCCTTACAGTAAGTCATGGCCTTTACTTTATCAATCGATGATCTAGGTATTATTTCAGGGGAAGAATTGATGGACCACCTCCTTCACTGCCTGGCCATGTTTATGGTATGGCTGCATTTGCTGGCAACCTTCAGAATTCCTTAGTGCTTCACAATGATTTATGCCAAACTGTTTGGTAGTTGGGGTTTTGTGCCTTTATCCCCTAAAGGCCCTACCTATGGAAGTTGGTTCCTCTAGCAATCATTTGGTTAGTGTAGGTAGAAAGGAAATATAGGACACGTCCAGAGGAAACGAAAACATGAAATGGATATTATTCAATTTCTAAGGCTACCCTTCAATTTTCAGTGACTGTTTTTCTATTACTAGTCTTTCGATCGCTAGTAATGAAATAAATAATTTACAAGGATATGAAAGGTGTTGGTTTCCCGACGCACTGATAAAAGTGATTGAAACTCGCAATAACAAACAAACATGGCTTCAAAAGATCAAATTGTTATTAACAAAAGAAAAAATAAAATCAGAGTTAGATGACTTCGCTTAAAGGAGAATCGAAGGCATCTTGATCATGGTATCAAAACTCGGCCGATATCCATCATGCCGATGATAGATATTGGTTTCGCCGAGAACAGATACCGATAACAGCCCAATGTTATCGGGGTGGTATTGGCATCAGTATTGGTATCGTATCGGAGAGATAAGGGTCAATATCAGTCAATACTGCCTTGGTTTTGTCCTATACAATCAATTTTTTATTTTGCGTTCTTTTCTTCTTTTTTCTAAAGGAAAAAGAGTTTCAGCATCGGTGATACTGTATCGGTACCGATCGATATGTATTGGTCTAAGATTGGACCAATACCCCATACAACATCCGATTTTTAAAAATAAAAACAGGTAGAAACCCCAGAGTTTTCAAAATATAAATGCACTTCAAACCCTAACTTCTCTACACATAAAATGAAGAAATCCTAAAACATAGTTGAAACGAACAAAGAGATTAAAAATAGCTTTAAATGTGACTAAGGAAGAAAAAAATCTAACAAAAACTGAGTCCAAAACCCTAGCGATTTTTAACGCGCATGCACATCAACGAATCAAACAAATATTTAACGAATCACGAATCAAACAAAAAATTGGAAAATCAACAAATAAGCGAATCAAACAAAAAATTAAAAAAATTGAAAAATCAACCAATCAACCAATCCATCTCAAATCCTACTCAAAATCAACCAAAATGTAACCAAAAACCATATAGCATACCTAGATCTGCATTCACTAGCTTCTAATCCATCTCAAACCCTCTACTCTACAAGATCAAAACCATATAACATACCTAGATCAGCATTCACCGGTTCCCGATCCATCAGAAAGCGATCGATTGATCGAAGTTGCCTACAGTAGCTCCTGGAGACCACGGAACAAGCAAGAAAATGAGAGAGGGGCTAGGTTTTGTCGATCGAGAGAGAGAGGTTAGGGTTGTCGAGAGAGAGAGGCTAGAGTTTCGAAGAGAAAAAGAAGGGATTGTGAGAAAGGCATCTTCTGTTTAGTGATAAATAGTGGAAAAGGGGGGGTTGTGTCTAGGCCTGATGATTTTCATGATAATTAACTAAACCACTGATTTAACTTTAAAAAAAAAACATTTTAGGCAGTGGAATATTGCACCACTTTTTAAAGCAGTGGTTTATTTTATACTCCCCATTTTGACGTAGTGAGATGCTGAAAGTGTCACATAGTCTTGTCTTTTATGGCTTCCTTATCAGTATATCTTTACCCCTCCAGGATTATCAAATTAATAGAGTTTACTTCTCTCCTTGCTTTCTCAATGGCATGAAAGAATTTGGTGCTATCTTCTTCGAAATCCATTTAACACACAACCTCTATCACCACACGATTTCATCTTCCCACAACTTTTCCATTATAGATCGTTTTCAACACCTTTTGACATTGTTCCCCTGGACTAAGGCCCACTTACTCTTCTCTTTTATTTAGAATCTCACTGCGTTCAAGAGCTTCCTCTCTAGGTTTAAAAACATTCCCAATATAGTTCTAGTCTAATGCTTTGAATCATTATTTAACCTTCCCAGTCTAGACAGCAAAACGAAGTTCGCATTCCCCCACATGTTCCATGATATATATATATATTTATAATTGACGACAATGGACGTCATGTATAGAATTGATGAACTGTGCACCCTAAATCAATGAGGACAGATGCCAAATTTATATAATTGACGATCATTGACACCCCTATATACAAGAATCAAATCAATTTGGTGCAAATGAAATGGTACAAAAATTATGATCTATCTTAATCACTTCTAAAAATTATCTTTGCAAATGAAGTTGAACCCATATGCCAGGACATAAATCTAATTGTTAGGCTCAAGCAATACCTCCATCTCCATTTTTAGTGAGATTAATCTAGCCATCACAACAACAGCAGTCTCCAAGTCAAATCCTTCTATCAATTTCTGCAATTGAACTGTCTTAATATAAGCCAATGCAAGTAAGCAGGGACTCATAGATTGGATGATATATTCAATAATTTAGTGTGATAGCCAGACTTTTCCCCTTCTCGTAAATGGGAAAGGTCGCGCCGTCGGATCACCTAACATGATCCTGTCATACAAGTGCATCGTGTACAAAGTGTTACATATGCGGAAGCGACTTGAATTAACTCTGATATGTAGAAATATGGCAACAACTGATATTCATTCATTTATCTAAAGCGACAAACTGAATAGGAATATAAACAAAAACCTATACCTGAAGTAGTAAGCTATCTTAAATCACACTGCTGTTTATACATGTTTAATGTTTAAAAACAAATCTCTCTCTCTCTCTAAAACCTCTCAAGGAAAGAAGTCCTCAGCAGAACCTTCCTCCTCGCCCTCCTTGTCCTCCTTCTCAGACTAGTAGGTAGAATCAGCTTCGTGCTCAGGGTCACGAGCAATATCTGTAGCTAAGATATGAAGTCATAGGATGAGCTATCATCAAAGCTCAGCAGGGATAATTACAATGCTAATTTATATGTTAGATTATCCATTCATGTCTAGATGTAAAATAAAATGAAGCACATATTATCTTATATTAGGTCTATTCTAGCATTAATATATCCTGGCAATATATAACAGAACAAGCACTAACTTATGCAATTATTGTATCATGCTAACAATGCTGAAATATTCATGCTGACCAAATATGAGAACTGACAAGGAATCATGCGAGATAATATCAAAGAATCATGTTGAAACAAGACATGTACAAGGATAAAAAATCAAGCTCCCGAGTAGCGGGATCACCTGTCAAACTCCCGAGTTAGCGGGATCACTTGGACTGAGAAAATCAAGCTCCCGAGTTAGCGGGATCACTTGGATCGGGATATTAAGTCCTTGAGCAAGGTTAACAGGGTCACTTGACTCAAGAAGTCAAGCCCTTGAACTATGATAGCAAGGTCACTTGACACGAGACTGGTCAAGCCCCTGGGCTAAGTTAGCAGGGTCACTTAACTTAACCTAAACAAGCAATTATCAAGATGAGACCATGAACAAGATCAAGTATGCGACATCATGTAATAACTGAAAATTATATCAAAGCTTGCCCAGTAAAACTGAACTTCACAGGCTTATTTATCATGAATATTAGCATGCTGACATAACATGTTCATATTAATTTCAATCTGGGCTAATAGTTTTAACAAAGCTGACTTATCAAAGCTGGAATAGAAAAGTTGAGCTCTTCAAGGCTGAACTCAAAATAGAAATAGCATGGTTTAGACATTAAACTTATCACCCTCAAGTCATGCTAAATCCTACTTAAACACCAAGCTATCATTCTCATTTCCATCTAACTGAATTAGCATTACTGATCTTGCATGCTTATACATCATGAAAACTAACATACTTAACTGAGTTAACTACTGATTAATGTTGAACTTATCAAAGCTGCACTATCATGTTCATACTACTTCAAAATTGAGCTTTTTATTTTGAACTAAGAGTTTAACAAAACTGAATTTAATAAAGCTGAATTCTTTAAGGCTGAATTTATCAAAACAACATGAGCATGGTCCTACTAATCATCTCTAAACACCACACTTGTTATCTTTATATCTTATCCTTAAGTCTAGCATATCTATTCATACAAAAGTAAATATTACATCGCAGCTAGTAAACTCAAAACTAACTTAAGTAGCGTCATGCACAGCATTCATCAAAACCCCCTGAATATTCATCCTCATAAACATCATTGTCATATTCATGACTAAGATGGTACTAACATATGCCTCCTGAATATTTTCTTAAATGCACTGATCTTCTTTATCACATGGCTAAAACTGAACTGATATGCGTATCAATTTCCTATTTATCCATATGATTCTAATAATAATTTGCTTATCTAAACAAGAATCAGAAAACTCAATATAAATGAGGAAGGTAATTTCCCTACCATAAGATCAAGCCTGTGTGTTACGTATGAGACTTGCTTGCAATCATGTGCTTGCATGCATCCAAACGAAGTCATTGGCATGAGCGCATTATGTGCACCATATACCTAGGATATATGGTCATATATTTAATATTTTTAATGGTTTATTGGGTCAACATAGACCCCAAATATGGACCATTTATGGTCCCAAATCTTATGGTCAAACTCAGTAATTTAATCCAGCACAAACCCCTGACAGAGGTGTCACCAAGTACGTCAGATGCAGGGTTGCCGCGGAAAGCAACATAGGTTGCCGCGGCGGTAAGCGTTGTAGCTGAGCATGTTTTCGTGACTTATCACCAATGTTTGACCCCTTAAACATTAGATTTAGAAATTTACTCCTTCATAAAAGTTTTAGGGCTCGTTGTCCCCTTTCCAACGCATCAAGAATCATACAAATCAGAGTTTGGAATCAAAAGTTATGATGAAAATACCAAATAGTAGTTAGTGCACAATGTTGCCTCGGCAAGCCTGAGTACCTTGCCACATCTTGTTACTAATGTTTGGCCCTTTAAAAGTCTGATTTAGAGCTTGGTTACTTCATAAACGGTGTAGGGCTCGTTGTCCCCTTTCCAACACATCATGAATCATGCCATGTGGAGTTCGGGGTCAAATGTTATGACCAAAATACTAACCAAAGGTCTAAGCACAATGCTTGCCGCGGCAAGCCTGAGCACCTTGCCGCGGCAAGCCTATCAGGCTTGGCTTGTCGGGGTGTTTTCTACTCCATTTTAGCTTCTTTTACTTAGGCATTTGACTGGATCTTTTATATACATATAATGCTAATATATTGTATCTATATATTGCACCAAAATTGGATATATATTGTTTACGACATACCTTTTGGAAGAATCGTGGTGACGATGCGATGGCGTCAAGTGAGTGTCGGTGACGGCATTCGTAAGAACTCGGTCTACAAGAACTTCCCAACAGCGATTGCCTTTAAAAGACGCTTACTCGAATCGCAGGTCACACGGTGATTTATATTTCTGAAACCAAGGTTCGGATTCAATGGTTTGAAGACTAAGGGATTGAGAAGAACTACGTGAGGACTGGTTTAAGCTAGAAGAGAACTTATGGAAATGGGTTTCTTCAAGACTTGCAGCAGGAAGAAGGAGGAAGATGGGTCGAGTTTTGTAGCAGTTTAGCAACTTTTGCGTACATGGGAGTCAAGAATGACTCATGCATGAGTGGATGTTGTTGGCGATTTCAAGTAGTTTATAAGCTATACAAGGAAACATTCCCTACAACTCCCACATAACTTGGTATTGTACACACGCATAAGCCAAAATAGGCTTTAGTTTTTGTACCAAACTCATTTACTAGTTTAGTGTATAAGCCAGATTTGGTTTGGCTTTGGTGTAATGTAAAACACTGATATACTATATATCTAGGGTGCTAATTTTAAGTGTACTTCTATTACACTTTAGTAAGTGTATGGGTTGGCTTATAGTTTTAGTGTAAAGCAATTACACCTATATATATAGGATTGTAATTTTATTCAGTGTAATAGCTAATACACTTCTATCGTATATGGAAGGTTAAAGTTTCAAGTGTGTTTTTTTAATACACTAACGTTAAGTGTATGACGGACCGGGTTTTATTAACCAAATTCACTGGTCTCTAAGGGCTTCACATTCTTATCAGGTTTGAACACCAAATTAAATAAATCCTTTGTGTCCCGTGTTAGGCACACGCCTGACCCTCCTCGAGTTCATACTCATTATTGTCAGGATAAAAATGTGGCAGCTATTACATTTAGCCAATGCAAGTAAGCAGGGACCCATAGATTCACAAAGAAACCACTAGAGGTGAATTTGCAAACTCTATTGATTGTTGGGAATTGGCCATATCTTTACCCAACCAGCAACTCCTTCCCATTTCAGTTGAAAACAAAAAAGATTAACAAATAAATTTATATAATTAGATACAAATGAATATGATTACAAAACTAGTGGGTCACAAACATACCATTATGTCATGTCCCCTGCTTCTTAGTAAAGCATGAGCTGGCTTGTAACTTCTTCTTAATCTACCCAAGTGAGGCAAAATTTCAATCCTTAAACTAGTGGGTCACAAACAGAAAATTATTTCAAGTTTTTGAAACTTATTAGATACAATCCTATAATGAAACAAGCTAAATTTTTTTATCTCATCAGTAATCAAAAATCTTATATTATAATTCAAGAGAGAAATAGTTCTGTGGTGACCTGTTGTCCAACTATTGAATGACTATTCAAAATTGGCATATACGTTAGTGGTCTAATTGCGATGTAGATTTTATCAGCATTTGCTAGTTCTATAGTAGGGCAGCCATTATGCCAGCCGGTGCTGGATCTCGCATCCGATGGTACCATAAACGGTTTCCCCACCATACTGATGGTGTATGTAACATAGAATCATCCCTTAGAAACCATTAAAAAAGAAAGTACGAAAAATTACACCTCAAAAAAATGGGGTACCATGAAGACATAGGACATAAATAGGTCCCTTACAAGCTAAAGAAAATAGCATCTGCCTCTATAGCGATACTAGCAGCTCCACTCCAAAGTACTGTATAAATGGTCCTGAATGTGATGCATGTAGATATGCTACTCTAATCCTAGTTCTGAAGAAAAAACACCAACCTCCAGGGCCGAACTCTGTAATACCTAGTCAAACAGGAAATATAAAGGATGGCTGAAATTTGCCAAATTACCTTGTGCAATCTTACTATTAAGAAAGGAACACCCACTCCACAGATCTCGGTGTAGAAATTTTAATCACCCATTCGAGTCAGTGTAGAAAAACGAAGAGAAAACGGAACCAGGATCTTAAATGACCAAAAGATCTGGCATAATTTTTTTTAAAAGATCGTTAACACATCTGGCTGAAGATATTTATGTAGACCATTCAATCATTGATACAAATCTGCACAATAAAAAGGAAAAGAGTAGGGAAGTTACAAACCTAGCATTGATGTAATCAAAAAGAAAATTAGTCATGCTTTTATCGAGTCATTTCTCTGGTTTGTAGTGGATAGCTTTGGGGTCGCTATATGGTTGAGCAAATTAGTTATCAATTCCATAGACCCAACTGAGTTGAGGGGGGACCCAGATTTAATGGTGTAATATAAGAATTGTTAGCATATTATTACAAGAAAATATGAATAAAAGATATCAGGAACGAACTATGGCTTCAGAACATCAAAATGCTATTATGAGGATGAGGATTCCAATGATGTTGTTGAGATAAGAACGGAAAAGGCAGAAATTGTGTGCCAAATGGACCATCTCTTTATGCATAATGTGCTTAGAAAGGGAGATGGTAGAACAACTTTTGATCCATTGAGTAGATTGTGCTTCCCAAGTTCATTCGTCGAGCTATCAGCAGATTGGGGTCAGGTCTCCTAAAACAACAAGAACATTTTCGATGATATAGGTGTTGGCTGCAATATTTTAGGCCTATTGATCAAAAGAAAAAATCAAATTTTTGGGTTAAAGGAAGGGCAACGAGACTTTTCATAGAGAACAAAAAAAGAAGAAAGGATTAAATGGGCACCAAATAGAAAAGTCATGACCACCCGACTTTTAGGTTGCATGGCACATGTTTTTGAGCAGTTCAAGTCATCAAAGTGGAAGCTCATATATTGAACAGAAGTGGCCCAAAAATCACTCACTGGGAGATTTGAAGTGTTCATAGTTTTTTAAAGATAAATAATAAAGTTCACTAATCAAACAATTCAAATCCTCCCAAAGGCATGATTCCTTGGCTGAGGTGTCGATGACAGGCTGCTAGTTGGACTACTCAGATTGATCAAAGATGTGTCCCATGTAGCCTAAAATGTGGGCAGTATGGCTCCATCTTTGTACAAACATTTAAGAGAGTCAAATCCAAGAAAGAATCATGAGCACTGATGTACTAAAGCTTCTTATAATACGTGGAGAGGACATAAGGAATTGCATTTAAGATTGCATTAATTGCAGTTATAAGAGAAACAAAAGGTTTGAGTTCGGCTATCATTATTATAAAAATGGCAGTCTTTCGATGTCATATGCGGCATGTGGTCACCATCTAGATCAGGTTCGGCCCTAAGATGCATGAAAAGTTTCCTCTAGCATGTATTTAAATGACTACAAGTGGTAAAAATGGCTGATATAACGAAGACTTAGCAGTTTTGAAATATTATTTATAGAAATATTGGGGCAGAATTTAAAAATTGCATAGTAAATTTGGAGGTGTTTAGCCCGTGTTACATATATTCGTGGTAGAAAATTTGCACATTCAATACTTTAAATTAGGACTGTTTCATTGTCTTCATTCTTCACTATACAAAAGGCATGTTAGAAAATTTGCTCATGTAATTTGTGTTCATTCTTCACAATACGAAAATGTGTTATATGAAATGAACAGAAAAATCTGAAGACTTATGCCTTGAATATTATATAATCAAAAGTTCAAAACTAGTAAAATTTTAAGAGAGACTCATGCAAAATCTAGGGTTTGTCGAGAGAGAGGAAAAGGAGAGAGAGGTTAGGGTTTCTTTTTTCGATCATTACCTCGCTAGGAGAAGCAAAAAAGAGGGCGTAGCGATCACCGAACGAGGCGAAAGTCATTAAAGAGGTGGTGATGAGCGAAGCAACAGCAGCTGTAGATCTCAACATCTCGACCGTCCAAACGAAATATTGTTCGATTCAGACAAAATCTCGGTTGTTCAAATCTGATTCTCGACGAGCCGGAAAACCACAAATCTTCATTTTCCGGTTACCGGAGCACGAAGCCGAAGCTCTCTGAAACCCATCATTCGCTCTCTCCCCCGGTCTCCAGCACCAATCCCTTGCTTTCTCCGCCCTCGCCGCTCGAAACTCGAAACCTTAACTTGCCAGAAAATTCCTTCTTAGATCCCCCAATCATACGCAGATGTCATTTTCAGCCCCTTTTCCGGTGAATACAGAACCTCCAACTACCTCGACGAGACTCGTTGTCGCCGGAACCACGCCGCTCTCCAGATCGGCTTCTTCGAGCACTAAGTATTTGAAGATTTTTGTGTCAGATTCATTAGAGAAAAGAAGAGGGAGATGGAGGCTAGGGTTTCAAACAGGGAGATGGAGGGTATGGTTTGGAAGGAGAGAGAGGGGGGGGGGGGGAGCTGGTTTCAAAATAGCAAAAAAAAATATATCTTTGTTTGGTTGGGCACGATATCTTATAGCGTGGGATTAGGGTTAATAAATTAAACCACTATTTTAAATTATTAAACTGCTGTTTTTGACTGTTGATTATTATATTACTGCTATAGCAATGGTTCTTTTGGACATTACAAAAGTGGTTTTTTTATCGTTTTGACGTAGTGGTAATTGGTTTACACACATACCCGATCGCGCGCAATTCAGCCGTTGGCCCTTTGATCATGCGCACTAGAACATGGGCGTAATTGAATTAAGCGCCTAGGCGCCTGCGCGGAATTAGCAACCCATAACTGAAAAAAATATATGCAAGCCGAGAAGACACACCTGCACATACATACAATTACACATATGTGCAAACTAAAAGCATAGACAGAACTAAACTGCACACATATAAAGCAAAAAAGGAAAACTAACACAAAAAGATAATAATCCATCCCCATTATCCATGGATGATTAAAACGTGAATATTAACCTACAACAAAATGTAAGACCAAGATAAATCCTAACCAAAATAATAAAAACAATGTAACAAACTAAAAATGGCCCCAAAATAACAAATAGAGAAGCCAAAAATAGTGAAATAATTGACGAATATTGGCCAATAAGATGCTAACACGTGAATAATCAACCCGAAGAAAAACACAGAAGATCAAACTATAAGCATGTGAATAATAAACTCATTAACGAATTAAGCCAAAATTAAGCAGCTCAAAATTAAAAACAAACAAAATAACTTTCATAACTAAACAAAATCATTACAAATTACATCAGGGCATACTCCCCTAAATATACAGCTTAAACAAGAAACTTAAAATTAAAACATCTGAGCGACACGCACTCGAATGATGCACAGGAGGGGAAGTGATGGCAAGGTGGCCTGCTAACACCTCGTGGTTAAGGCCAACTAAGGAGCAAATGGGAAAGAGGCCGGGGAAAATGGCCCATCTCTTTTCTTTAGCTTTCAACCCTCCCGTTTGTAAGACCTCTGACCCTCCACCTATATCTCTTCTCCTTCTTCCCCAACATAGTAGCACTTCGAGTGCTACTCTTCATTGCCAACACATCCAATACCAAGAAATAGACCACCATTACATGCTCCTCTAGGGCCTAACACCCTTGAAACAAAATAAAAGGGGAGAAAAGGCATTAAAAATACAAACTTACAAACTAAACACAAACACAAATAAAAGCACTAAAACCCAAACCCCTAGGCACCTATATATAGGCCATAACCCCATAAACACAATGTGACAAGTGTTTCATAAACACCCCTCATCTATCTAAACAAAGACAAGACACATATCCCCCTAAGAAGCACAATTCACAACAAAGTAGATAAACCAATCATATAAAAGTACCTACACATCCACCAAACTCTAATCCAAACTCACATCTACTTAACAAGTGTCACACCCACAAAACAAAAGAACAAAAAAAAAAAGGAAAAACCTTAAACCTTGAATAAACACATGAAATTCGTCCATAGTGGCATAAGCAATAATCAACAATAAAAATTCCAATATAACCCAAATAAATGCCTAAATTGAAAAAAAGTAACTTCGTACTCAGCCATAGCCCTAGCCCATCATAGCTCATAAGAATGACCAAAATAAGTAAGTTAAATTAAATGTAAATAAAATACAATGGAATACAATACGATAAAATAAAACATAGAAATAAAATGGAGCACGGAAATAAAATGAAATAAAATAAGCAAAAGTATAAAAAAGGAAATAAACGAATAAAAAAAGGCGGGGCGGGAAGGCGAGGGCGGAGGTGGAATTAACCCCACATGGTCCCATCCCACTAGGAAGGCTAAATGCTAACTACGCAAGAAAAGCAAGGAATAAATGGCCACGACCAGTGATCCATGCCACTGGGACATCCACTGCAACCCGAAAAGTACATAATAATAAACTTAAATAAACATAAACAAACAAAGAAAAGAACATAACAAATAAACAAATTTATTTATAACTTAAGATTTGTACAAGTGTCACCAGAGGCATACCTCTTGAACATACAACCCAAAAGGAAAAAAAAGAAAAAAAAAAACCTAACCTACAACCCAAAACAAAAACAAGGAGCCCAAAACACGACGCACGGGCGGGAGGGATAACTAGATGACACTTTTCCATCCATTTGTAGGACTTCCCTCCCTCCATCTTCACATCCTCCTAATAATAGAGACAGATGTATACCACCCCATTGGCCGGTCGTCTTAACCACGGCGGCACCTCTAATAACGAATCCCTTCGACCATAGCGGCACCTCCAAATCGCATCACCACTAGGAATCATCTCGGGATGAAGAACTCGTGAAACAACGAAGAATGAGAGAAAAGACATCAAAATTGACCTTCGGATCACTAAACAAAGAAAAATATAAGAAAGGAATCAAGAAGAGTAAAAAAGCCCATGAATATATAAGAACCCGAATGATTATGTGCCCAAAACCACATGTGTAATTTGATTAAGTACTTGCTCCAACACGCATATTCTTAGTTAAGCGCTATATTCCTTCGGAATAATTCGGCCCCATCAAACTAGAGAAGCGATGAACCCACCACGCCGAATTTGAATCACCACCCGGACACCTAAGACAACAACTAGGCGACGTTTCAATTGTGCATCTTTAACCACAAGCGTAATTCAATTACACGAGGCCATAGGAGTGCGTAATTCCCAAAACAGTGCCAACATAGCCGACCAAGAGACAAACGATCAATCCAAAACATGACCAATCACCCTCATCACCACGATCCATCAGATGAACATCACTGTCCCCACCACCCGAAGATCATACCAAAGGATGAAGCGGGCCTGAGAATATGAGTATACTTCTTCTACTACTTACCAGGAAAAGCAGCATCGAAAGTCACTCCGGCAATACATAAACACCAATATGAAGGCTTTGAGTTCATGTGGAAAAATTTAGACAAGAAGCACGGTAGTCCAAGGGCCGACAAAGCCAACTGACGTAGATGATGTGGATGGTTGTGTGATTTCGCATGCCCCCACAACGAGCGATGACTCCTTCAAATGTCCTTATCCCATTGCACAACCCAGCACATCGACCAAAAGAAATGACTGCCAATACCCCATCGTACACCTAAGAACACACATGATGACATGCCCCATCGCAACAGAATGCACACATAATCAACACGATCCCAACTCCTAAACTAAGCCAACCAAACTCGTCATCCCATTGCGACATCAATACTAAAGATAAATCATGACACAAAAATCACCATGCCCCACCGCGAATACCACAAAAGCCTTCCACCAAATCAGGTAAGTATCATCCCCCCTTCACTCAATATTTTGTACAAGTATAGTTAACAAACATTAAGTCAAACATTTTCAAAACCTTTCTTGATTCGCGAATCACTGTAGTCCTCCCATATGAGACAATCATCAGTATTCGCGGGAAGGTTAGACGGAGTATCCGACATATTGAGCGTCGTCTTGACAACAAAACAAAGGTCGGGTCTACAAATCTCATACCGATGGATCTGCTCAACGACGCCTTGAAAGCCACATTTTTTGAAGCTTTTACCAAATTGATCTTAAGTTAAAAACCCAAATTTTCAAAACCCCTATCTATCATTTCTATATCTCATAACACCAATCCATTCTTTCTCCTAGGAAACCAAACACTGAGTATACTCAGCTTTGAGAAATCACAAATGTCCACTAGAAATGGACTCCTGACGTGCCATTGGTGTGAGCAATGACACGCCCGGCCTGACATGACTTGCGAAAGCCTTCACCATCTTATTACATCATATTATCTGGTCACTTGACCTTATTTTTAGACATTCGTATGACTCCACCCATACCTCGTTTGTGTCAATTTTTCTCCATTTGACTGTGATATGCAACAGGATGCGATATGCACCCACGGTTGAGGATACACCTCTCGACAACTAAAATTTGGTCTGCGAATGCCTACTTTTAGCTTGCACTAATAGATAAGAAAGCCAAACATTTCCTGTCAGCTCCATGGTTCACATTTGTGATTTCTCAAAGAAACGAGAAGGCACCCTGCAAGGGGGTGATCAGTCACATAATATACCACTTAACCACCCTTAACTTAGTGATGCTAGGACTTAGTTTGCTACTAATAAATTACTGATATATAGATATTAAAGAAAAATAGTAAAAGAAAACCAAAACAAAAATATTAGTAAAAATAAACTCATAAAGCAATAATAAGAAGATTGAACCAAAAGGCGAATCATCGCCTACTGAAAGATGAAAAATCGTGTTTTACGATTTTGCGGAACAATATAAATATAAAGTAGAAATCGTAATTTACGATTCTTCAGAGAAAGTCATTCAAAAGAGTACGATACAAGAGAAAGCAATGAATCATAAATAGAGAATCATTCAATAGGAAGTTGTGTTAAAAGATAGAAAATCGTAATTTATGATCTTCCAGAGAAAGCTATAATAGAAGAAGAAAATCGTGATTTACGATTTTACACAAGGAAGGCCTATTGCTGCTGTTGATCACGTGAGAATGAACACCGCCATCACCAAATTAGAAGAATTCTTGACTTAGAAGTCTGGCCAATCACGGATCTGAGAAAATTAGTGAAGAAGACTCTTAAAGGACTCTGCTGTTGAAATAAAGGAAGAAATCCAAAAATACATCAAGAATGAAAGCAAGGAAAGATAATATTAAAAGTAGAGTTATATTAGGATAATTTTGCTTTAGTAATTTCTTTTATTAGAATTAGGAGTTTTGTAAACCGACCCTTATGACCTATAAATAAGAGGCGAGGCACATAGAAAATTTCATTGAAGAATTTCATAGCATCAATTGATAACTAAGGTTTGTGTTTTCTTCCGATCAAAGTAGTTTAGGATTTATAAAGTAACATCGTCCACCATTCTCGAGGGTCTTGCCTGACAACCAAGGCTGAGTTAGCTGAAAGATCAACTCTTTGGATGGTTCTACTTTTTCTTTCTAGTTTAGATTTATTTTATTGCAATTTACTGCTTTGTAAACATCTTCATATTTTGATTTGAATTGATGACTCAGGTTAGAATTTACAGATTAGTGTAATGATTTTTATTTTCCTTCTCTAATTTTTTAGAGTTTGATTGACGCCCAAATTTCTAGTAGATTAGAGATTAGTATAAATCTATATTGAAGGATGCTATTTTTTTATTGATGCCCAAATTCTAGAAGATTGAAATATAGTATAACGGTATTTTAAAATTGTAAACATTCGATAGTTGAAGATTATGATTGACGACCATAATCTGAAGTAAGGTTTTAGGATTTATTTTTTACAATTTAGTTTAAGAAACCATTCTTTATTCATATTTCTCAAGTAGTTTAGGATCTTAAAAGATAAATGTAAGTTTTTAGAAAATTAATATATATACATATACATATAACCTATCTTCGTGGGAACGATTCTATACTAGCTCTACAATTTCTATTATGCGCTTGCAATAGGTTAAGACTTAATTAGATACATATAACCAACGAATCAGGTTTTTGGCGCCGCCGCCGGAGATAGCGTTTTATGTTGTATTTATATTAATTTAAGAAAATAAGTATTTATCTTTCTCTTTTTATATTTCTTTATATTTTTAATTTTCTTTGATCACTTCTTAAGATTTTGCAGGTTTACTCGAAGCAGCTAATCAAAGGTTTGAACACTTCTGCTGGCCATAGAAAATAGTGGCTCAGCTTGTTTCGCTCCCTACTTTCTAAAATATATATATATATATATATATATATATATATATATATATATATATATATATGCAAGGCCATGATGAAACATCTTGGCCGAATCTTAATATGACTTATCACTCAATGGAATTCCCAATTACTCTCTGGTATCCAACCATGTTGGAGATAGAGAAGGTCTTTGCCTCTCAGTTGGGTAGTGTTGAGAAACCTTATAATTCTCAGTGGGATAATCCTTATGACTTCCCAAAGGTAAATCGACAAGAATTATCTTATGTATACCCACAACATTCTTTAAATTCCCAACAGTCATATAACCCATACCAATCCTTTGCGCAACAGCCATATCCTCATAATGGAAACGATGGTGCTACTATACTCCAAATCCTTTAGAACTTGCAACAATATGTGCACCATCGCTCTAAGGAATTAGCCCAGTTGTCCCAGATCTCCCAAAACTTACACTCTTGTACTCAGTCCATTACAAATCTAGAAACCCAAATCGAGCAATTAGCCTCACAGTGGGAGGAAAGATAGTGTAACCAAGCGAGCTCACAAACACTAACTCCCATAGTTCAAGCTATTCAGACCTTAAGGAGTGGCCGGACTATTGACAATAGAGTAGAGATGCCTACCCTAGTAGTTATCCCTATAATCGTAGAAAAAGAGAATGAAGCCAAAGAAGAGACTCTCCGATAAGAAAAACCAAAAAATTGGAAAATGAAAAACAAAAAAAAGTAGAAAATAAAGAGGACGACACACCTAAACCTGTAACCGAAGTACCTTATGTACCCAAGTTATCATATCCAAACGCTTTTGGTGCACCATCTCTTTTGACAAAAACCCAAAAAAATTAGAGGAAATCACTGAGATCTTCGAAGAGGTGAAGATCAATTTGCCCCTCTTAGAGGCAATCAAACAAGTCCCAGCCTACGCACGATTCCTAAAGGAGATGTGTACGCAGAAATGAAAACAGCAAAACAATGTCTCGTAAAAAGTTTTCTTGACATAGCAGGTAAGTTCAGCCTTGCAAGCTACAACTTCACCCAAGCTTAAGGATCCCGTGGTGCCTACAATTCTATGTATCATAGGCAATCATACAATAAGTAAAGAATTTTTGGATCTGGGTGCCAGCTCATATCTGCTATCATACTCTATTTATGAAAGGCCTACTTCGGTAACTCTTCAGTTAGCCGATAGATCAGAAAGAAGGCCTATAGGAATTATTGAAGAAGTAATGGTTGGAGTCGACAAATTTATCTTCCCTATCAATTTCCTGGTGCTAGACATGGAACCATGTTCAAAATCTCCAACGTAAATTCCCGTTATACTCAGGAGACCATTCTTGGCCATGGCCAATGCTTGTATAAATTGTAAAATCGGGGTAATAAAAGTTTCTTTTGGAAATATGCAAATTTAATTAAATGTCTTCACCGCAGCCAATCAGATGGCTTCAATAGACGACAAGGAATGCTTCAACATAGATGAAATTGAAGAATTAGTAAAGGAAACATTACCTCTAGTCATATCAAAGGATGCACTTGATACTACATTATGGAATACGGACTTGGAAGAACCAAACCGCCAATTGAAGAAGGTAATTTATCTGATGGACACATCTATCTGTGAACTCTAATCCAAAACTTGGAAGCCAGAGATAGAACCTCTGCCCATTATTTCCAATGAACTTTTACAACCATCTATCCAAAAAGTACCATCCTTGGATTTGAAACTACTTCCTGATACCCTTAAATATGCTTTTCTTGGGCCTAACGAAACTCTCCCAGTAATTATTTCATCCACTCTTAACAAGGAACAAGAGAGTAAGTTATTGACCACACTTGTAAAGTATAAGCATGCAATAAAATGGACTGTCGCTGACCTTAAAGGGCTTGATCCCTCGATATGTATGCATCGTATTCATTTGGAGGATAATGCCAAAACTTTACGAGAAAGCCAGCAATGGTTAAATTCAAATATGAGGGAAGTTGTTTGAAAGGAAATCGTGAAACTACTAGACGTAGGTATTATCTACCCGATTTTCGACAGTGAGTGGGTGAGTCTCATCCAGGTAGTCCCAAAGAATTTTGGGATTACGGTGAAAGAAAATGCAGCCGATGAGTTGGTATCATTACACGAAACCATAGGGTGGCGTGTATGTATCGATTATCAGAAGCTAAACTCAATCACTCACAAGGATCATTTTCCACTACCTTCATTGATCAAATTTTGGAAAAACTTGCAGGTCAAGAATATTTTTGCTTTCTAGATGGATATTCAGGGTATAATCAAGTTACGGTCTACCCAGAAGACCAAGAAAAGACCACTTCCAATTGTCCTTTTGGAACGTTTGCTTATCGCCGCATGCCCTTTGGGTTGTCTAATGCAACATTCTAAAGATGCATGACGGCAATTGTTTCTGATATGAAAGATAAGTTTCTTAAAGTATTCATGGATGACTTTTTGGTATTTGGCCAAACTTTTGATTCTTGTCTTTATCATCTTGCCTTCGTCTTAGAAAGATGTGAAGAAACTAATTTAGTGCTAAGTTGGGAGAAGAGCCATTTTATGATTCAAGAAAGCATAGTCTTAGGACATATCGTCTATAAAAGAAGAATAGAAGTTGACAAAGCTAAAATTGATGTAATAGCGAATCTACCTCCACCAAATTTGGTACGACAAATTTGATCTTTTCTGGGCCATGCCGGTTTCTATCGCCGCTTTATCAAAGATTTTTCAAGAATCTCGAGACCATTGTGTCATCTATTAGCAAACGATGTACCATTTAACTTTGACGATGACTGTCTTGAAGCATTTAACAAGCTTAAGGCACTTCTTTCCTTTGCACCAATTATTTAACCCCCTAACTACTCCCTACTATTTGAAGTAATGTGGGATGCCTTTGATCACACAATAGGCACAGTCCTAGGACAGCGAAAAGATAAGGTCCCTCATGTAATCTACTATGCTAGCCGTACCTTGATTGAAGCTTAGGTGAACTACACTACCACTGAGAAGGAGCTTCTAGCTGTTGTATTTGCACTCGACAAATTCTGACCGTACCTATTAGGATAAAAAATCATCATCTTCTTTGATCATTTTGCACTGAAATACTTATTGTCTAAAAATGATGCCAAACCAAGACTAATCGGGTGGATCCTACTTTTGTAGGAATTCAACTTTGAAATCAAGGATAAGAAGGGAGTTGAAAATGTGATGGTTGATCATCTATCCAGAATAAAGCTACCTGAAACCATCAGTAAAGAGTCTCTGCATGATACCATTCCGGATGAGCAACTTTAAGCCATTTAAGCAATAGTACCATGGTACGCCAACATCATGAATTATTTGGCAACAGGTAAGATTCCCTCGACCTGGTCCAACCAGGACAAGTATATTTTCTTTTCTAATATAAAATACTGTATTTGGGAGGATCCTGGCCTATTTAAAATGTGCTTCGACCAAATAATTAGGAAATGTGTTCCTGATAGTGAAATCCACAGTATTCTAAAATTTTGTCACACTTATTCTTGTAGGGGCCACTTTGGCGAAAAGAAAATTACTGCCAAGGTACTACAATCAGGATTTTATTGGCCATCACTGTTTAAGGATGCCCAAAATTTCTATCAGGCTTGCAATCATTGTCAAAAGTCAGGAGCCATGTCCCGAAGGAACATGATGCCCCTGCAACCGATTTTGGTCGCAGAACCCTTTGACATATGGGCAATATGTTTCATGGGTCCCTTTCCACCTTAATTTGGATTTACGTATATACTTGTAGTCGTTGACTACGTATCAAAGTGGGTAAAAGCAAAGGCCACAAGAACAAATGATCACAAGGTGGTAGTCTCTTTTATCAAGGACAATATATATGCATGATTTGGAACCCTACAAGCTATTATCAGTGATGGGGGTAGCAATTTTTGTAATAAGTATTTCAAAAGCTTGCTCAAGAAATATAGTGTTACGCATAAAATTGAAACCCCCTACCACCAGCAAACTAGTGGACAAGTTGAGGTTTCCAACCGAAAAATAAAAAAAATATTGGAAAGAATTGTTCGCCCTGATACAAAAGACTGGTCCATAAGACTGAATGACGCTCTATGGGCATATAGAATGGCTTAAAATACTCCCATTGGCATGTCTCCTTTCCGATTAGTGTATGGTAAGGCGTGCCACTTACCTGTGGAATTAGAGCATAGAGCTCTATGGGCTATCAAAGCACTGAATTTTGAGCTGACCACATCTGGTGAGCATCGAAAACTTGAACTAAATGAGCTTGGGGAAATTCAAAATGATGCATATCAAAATGCTCGAATTTACAAGGCCAAAATCAAGGTAGTCCATGATAAACATATTCTGAGAAAAAATTTTGAGCCGGGCTAACAAGTTTGGCTATATAATTCAAGGTTGAAGCTATTCCCAGGGAAATTATGAACTAGTTGGGATGGTCCCTACACCGTTATAGAAACATTCCCTCACGGGGTTTTCACTATCAGAGATCCCAAGGACGGATGTACTTTCAAAGTTAATGGGCAGAGACTCAAACTAACAGTATCATTAAAAGCACAAGGGGCAGTGACCACAATATCATTAAAAGACCCTGTATACAACTGATATACTCCTGAGCAACGTTGATCTACCGACTCATCCGTAGTAACTTTATAAATTATTTCTTCAATACTAACTGTACAATAGTAGATAAAGATGTATTTAAGTTTGTGTTCCGCGGGTATGAGAAATCATAGTGATTACGATTTCTTGTAACTTGAGCTTTCCTCACATACAATCGTAGTAACTACGATTGTTGAGATAACTTTTCCTCCAGGTTACGTATTTTGTCATCAGAGGGGCACAACCTCCAATACCACAAGAGTCGCCTCGATTCACACTACAAAGACACGTCTTTCGGCATTAAATAAGATCTACCAACTAGTTTGCATTCTTCAATGTCGAGCCATAACTTTCATTTATGGCCACCCTTCAGATTCTCGGCCTAGATTGATTATAAAACATTCCCTTCACCTTCTTCCAACACCAATCCTTTCGCCATGGCATGACAACCAAGCTGGTCAGAGATTACTGAGGCATTTTCATGCCTCATCCAATGCCATGAAGACGAAGTCACCGCGCTTTTAGAAGGAAGAGGACGGTTAATCAGTGAAATTGTCACCCTCTTATTCTCTCTCCCCATCTTGGAACCGACAGCCGAAACACTAGCTTCCTCCCCCAACCACCAAAAGTCTTCTCCATCATCATTCCCTCCATCTTCTTAACCTTTTTCTATTGGACCCACCTATTCAAAGAAGGGAGGCATTTTGTGGTGGCAACTTTTGGATGAACAACCGGGGACCGATCTTTATCGAAGACATCTTCTCGAATGTTGCTGCCAGTATCATAGTGTGTGTCTAGATTTTTCCTTGGTTTATACTTTTATATAATTAGCTTTTATTTTAAGATTTCTTTTCCTGATCATTGTAAATATTCAGTTAATATATAAAATTTTCTTTTGACTAACTTTCTCACTAATTGTGCAATTGTTACTAATTTTTTTTTAATTTTTGTTATTGATACTTTGAGAATCAGTCGCGGATATTTTTCTCTCAAGTTTGGGGGAGAATATATATCTGGTGACAAATTTTTTTTCGGTGACAAATTACAATTCTTGAAAACTTACGACCGATCATAGTATAAGTTCAATAATCAAAATATAGAACAGTTCAATTCATGTTTAGCTCGTTAAGCACTACATAAGATTGAATGTTCGAAATAATAGATTGATCTAAATTGTAATATTTTAGACTATAGTTTCAAAATTGTATAAACCAGTGAGCATTAGAGCCAAATTTTCCTTTCTTTGACAGAGAGAGAGACTGCTTCTATTCAAGTCAAAAATTTCTTTGAACTTCTATGCTATTATGAAATCTCATATTGCTAAATTTAAAAACAAGATATTCTATGATTATAATAACCTGATTTTTTGTCTAGAACTATCTGTTCGAAATATCAAAACAATAAGGCATATATGGTAGTAAATTGTAAAGATGATTAAAAGCCATCTTTCGTTAAACAAAGCCAAAAAGCAAAAATCTCATAAAATAACTTACCCTTTAAACCCATATTAGGAGCTTAAACCGAATTTCTTTACACCAAAAAATTTGAAAACCCTTAACCATATGTACTACCTAAAGCTTTCAACCTTTAACCCTTACAATTTCTTTGAGTTTAGAATACAAAAGAAGGGAAGAAGAGGGAGTGGAAGGAGTAAAAAGTAAAAAAAGATAAGGGGAATGCCGAAAAATAGTACAGCTGAAGAAATCAATTGAAAAATATGGGAAAAGTTGAAAAATCGTAAAAGATGATTTAGAAAGAAAAGAAAGAAAAATCGTAAAACACGATTCTGCAAAACAATAGAAGAAATGGGATTTACAAAATGAGAAAAATAAGAAGATAAAAATGGGAAGAAGTTAGTCAAATCCTTGGATACTTACTGAAGTAAAAAAGAAGCTGAAAAGATAGGAGAAAGAAGAGCTAAAATCTCAGAAATTTTTTTAATCCTTTTCTACCTTTCTTTGATACCTTCGAAAATCCAAAACCCCATTGCAGGTTGAAGGAAAGACTTTTCTGATTTATAGTTTACAAAAGTATAAGCCTAGTAGAGATATGAATAATAGATGTTATGGATTGCATAGGGAATCATATGAATAAAATAGATTATTTTTTTCACGAGATTAAAATTTTTTACAATTATCCTTTGACTGAATTTTTTTGAAATAATACATTGAGAGAACCCAAAAGTTTTGATATTATTTTTTGAGAGTATGTCAATAGTAAGTTTTTGAATAAAAATATTTTCTAAATCTGCAGTTTAGAAAAATTTATGAAGAATAAATTTTTTACTAATGCTTACTATGAATTGAAAGTGTT
Source organism: Chloranthus sessilifolius (assembly GCA_021018995.1). Taxonomy (NCBI): domain Eukaryota; kingdom Viridiplantae; phylum Streptophyta; class Magnoliopsida; order Chloranthales; family Chloranthaceae; genus Chloranthus; species Chloranthus sessilifolius. Next base: position 15,392,799 of record CM037595.1, on the reverse strand, counting down.
GGAGTTCTAATCAAGGATGCTTACTCTATGCTTACTATGAATTGAAATTGTTGGAGTTCTAATCAAGGATGACTATTATAATGGAAAGCAAGGATAAAAGATTGGTAAATTTTAGAAATTCATAGCAACCATGTGATAATCAACTTAGTCAATGTAGTCAACTTAGTTAGTGTATAAATATTAGTTTAAATTTTAGATTTTAACTTTTCTTTTAGTTTTGTAAAATATTTTAAAAAATCTAAAAATATTTGAAGTTTATAGGTAACTTCACTGAAAACCTTCAGGAGACTACAACTCCTCCACTAGGGATCACCTACGGGTTTAAAGGCTTGTTGCATCCATTAAATGCAATCATGCTCGCTATGAAAGTAACATTTAAATTCTTTGTATTAAGATATTTTATATTTCCTTGTTTGTTAGGGACTAGCAAAACATAATTTGGGGGTGTGATCAATCACATAATATACTACTTTACACCCTTAATTTAGTGATGCTAGGACTTAGTTTGCTACTAATAAGTTACTGGTATGCAAATATTAAAGAAAACTAGCAAAAGATAACTAAAATGATAATATTCGTCAAAATAAACTAATAAGGTAATAATAAGACGATTGAACCAAAAGATGAATCATCGCCTACTGAAAGATGAAAAATCATGTTTTACGATTTTGTGAAATAATGTAAATATAAAGTAGATACAAGAGAAAGTGACGAATCGTGTTTTATGATTTTGCGAAAAATCACAAAATCGTAAAACACAATTTTGCGAAAAATCGTGTTTTACGATTTCTTCAAGGGAAGCCGTTTAAAAGAGTACGATACAAGAGAAAGTGACGAATCATAAATAGAGAATTGTTCAATAGGAAGCTGTGTTAAAAGATTGAAAATTGTGATTTATAATTTTTCAGAGAAAGCTACAATAAAAGAAGAAAATTATGATTTACGATTCTACACAAGGAATGCTTATTACTACTGCTGATAACGTGAGAATGAATACTATCATGCACAAAATTAGAAGAATTCTTGACTTAGAAGTCTGGCCAATTACGGATCTGAGAAGATTGATGAAAAAGATTCTTAAAGGATTCTGCTGTTGAAATAAAGGAAGAAATCCATAAGTACATCAAGAATGAAAGCAAGGAAAGATAAGATTAGAAGTAGAGTTATATTAAGATAGTTTTGGTTTAGTAATTTCTTTTATTAGAATTAGGAATTTTGTAAATCGACCCTGATGATCTATAAATAAGAGGCTCAACACGGAAAAATCCATCGAAAAATTTCACAGCATCAATTGACAACTGAGGTCTGTGTTTTCTTCTGATCAAAATAGTGTAGGATTTACTAAGTAACACCATCCACAATTCTCTAAGGTCTTGCTTGACAACCAAGGTTGAGGAAGATGAAAGATCAACCCTTTGGATGGTTCTACTTTTTCTTTCTAGTTTAGATTTATTTTAATGTAATTTACTGCGTTGTAAACATCTTCAAATTTTGATTTGAATTGACGACTCAGGTTGGAATTTGCATATTAGTGTAATGGTTTTTATTTTCCTTCTTTAATTTTCTAGAGTTTGATTGACGCCCAAATTTCTAGTAGACTGGAGATTTGTATAAATTTATATTGAAGGATGCTAGTTTTTTATTGACGCCCAAATTCTAGAAGATTGAAATATAGTGTAACAGTATTTTAAAATTGTAAACATCCGATAGCTGAAGATTGTGATTGACGACCATAACCTGAAGTACGAGGATTTAGGATTTATTTTCTGCAATTTAGTTTAAGAAATCATTCTTTATTCATATTTTTCAAGTAGTTTAGGCTCTTAAAAGATAAATATAAGTTTTCAGAAAATTAATATATATACATATATATATAACCTATCTTCATGGGAACGATCCTATACTAGCTCTATAATTTTCATTATGCTCTTGCAATAGGTTAAGACTTAATTAGATATATATAACAAGCGAATCAGGGGGTGTCTACTTCTTTGACGCATTCCTGCTCCACAAGGACGCGCCGAAGAGGGGCATTTATTGACACCCCGTTCTCGCCCTCTTGGAGTAGACGAACACATTCGATCAACCTTTGATCTTGCCCATGACTCCTGGAAAGGACCAACCTTCACCATAAGTCTTAATCCTTGCAAATCAAGGGTCATACACTAATCACAGTGTATAGCTGAAACCGGGGGCTGAAAACTCAACCCATGAGCTCTAACTCGAACTGACCCAAAAATCCCTGAATTACGCGCATAATCCGATTACACGTGTAGCTCCATGCGCTCAATTGGTCCACGTCTGGACCAGGAGTCGACTTCTGTGCACCGCCCATACACCCTAATTGCACACATGTATCTAGGCACACAATTCAATTACGCACACTCCCTAGTGTGCGTAATTGGTCCCTAGTTTGGCCAGGTTTAGGAAACCTATGACCCCACGAATTCCCCGATTGTGCGCTTGACTCCATGCGTGAAATTGGATTACACAATTGACCCCACGCACGGAATTAATTCCATGTTGACTGTAACTTGGACGCTCGACTAAACCAGTCAGCCGATCATTCTCGAGTTAGTGACCGACTCAAAGTGAATTAAGCACATGGGATCGAGCGCGGAATTCAATTATGCATGTGAAGACATGTGTAGAATTCACCAATTACTCACATGCTCATATGCGCGGAATTAACACGATACCTATAAAAAGGCCCCCTACCCAACATCCAAACTCACCAATTTACTAGTTCTTTCTTCTCTTTCTTAAGCTTAGTCCTTTTAGAAAATTGAGGATCTCTCTCAGGTTCTCAACGAAAGGAGTTGGATTGCATTATAGACTTCTAAAATTGCAGACTCTTCTCTAGGAATCCCAAGTAGTCAGGCTAGCGGTACTGGCTGACTAGACCTAATTCTCGAAGGAGTATTGAAGGATTAAGCCCCTTAGAATTAGATCTTTAGGAAATCAAGGCCCAAATTTTTAGCCTAGAGCCGATTAGATCCCCTAACCTTTCCCAATTTTTAGCCTTAGCCACCCGATTCGCCCAAGGGAGCTTACGGAGGGTACCCAAGAACGGGGCCGATCCTCCTTAGCATAGTGGGCCACCACTCCCTTTTTAGATTGTTTAGCAGGAAACCAAACTAGATAAACTTTAGGCTGCTATATCTGCTAAAGTTGGACAGCCAACGTTCAGTAAAGGAGTTCAGCCCACATCTCTGTGTGTGATCAGTGACGTGTTCAGCGTCAATAAATATCTGCGGCCCGCAATAGCATTAACCCAGGTATTCCTCATTTAGAATTCACCTCTTTCTTTTCAACATTTAATATTTCTTAGTTTATTATTCTACCGCTTTCTGCCAGAGTCCGTGTAGACCAAATTTGACCACTTATTCAGAGACCCGAAAGGGATCCCGAAAAAGCGCATACCAACAATTACGTATCAAACGGCTTAGTGTGCTAACAAATGAAGGTTGACCATCGAAACCCCTCTGGGTTGTTACAACCATTACCTATACCTCAATGGAAATGGGAGGATATATCCATGGATTTCATCCTTGGATTGCTGAGAACATTGAAAGGATATGATGCAAGTTAGGTGATCGTAGACCTTTTAACCAAGTCTGCTCATTTCCTACCTTATAGCACGAAGCATACAATTGTCCAACTGGCAGAGTTATATGTCAAGGTAATTGTCAAATTATACAGCATTCCAGTGAGCATCGTCTTGACAGAGATCCGTTATACACCTCGAAGTTTTGGAACTGTTTCCAAGAGGGAATGGGCTTGAGACTAGACTTTACCTCCTCATTTCATCCTCAGACAGATGGCCAGAAAAAAAAGGTGAATCAGGTCATTGCGGACATTCTGCGGGCATGCATGTTAGACTTTCAAACACCTTTTGTTGATCGAAGTTGCATATAATAATAGTTACCATGAAAGCATTCGAATGACTTGTTTTGAGGCGCTTTATGGGCGAAGGTGCAAGTCCCCACTCAATTGGGAAGAAGTCGGAGAAAAGTTTTTGTCTGTTTTAGAACTTATTGAGAGCACAACCAAAGCAATCAAGGTTATTCATGAATGACTAAAGATCACTCAAAGCCAACAAAAGAGCTATGCAGACTTGAAAAAACAAATATCGAGTTTCAGGTAAAACCTAGTGGAAGTATTCATGTCATTTCCCTACTATTTATGTTCATTATTGAGACAATGACTTCTTTTCAGAAAGGAGATAATGTCTTCATCAAATTCTTGCTTACAAAAGGCATGATGAGATTCCAAAAATGTGGAAAACTAAGTCCACGCTACGTCAGACCCTTTAAAGTATTGGGACGAGTCGGCGAAGTCGCCTATTAGATTGCCTTGCCCCGTCAACACTCAGACATGCATAACGTCTTCCACGTGCCTATGTTGAGAACGTATGTAAAGGACCCAACCCATATATTGAATTATCGGCCCATTGTGATCCACAAAGATATGACCATTACAGAAGAGCCAATGTAGATACTTGATCGTATAGAACAAGTTCTGCATACCGAATGGATTCCGCTTGTCCTCGTGAGGTGACATAATCATTCATCAAAGGAGGCTACTTGGGAGAGCGAGTCGGATATTCGTGAAAAATACCCGCACCTCTTTGAATAAGGTAAAAAATCATTTTCAAAAATGAGAATTCAATAAAAGTTATAATGGAACTTGACAACAGTGTATAGAACTGCACAACCAAAAATTTTGCCTTCAAAAAAGTTTATGAAGCTTCTCGCTCGAGCGACTTCTGGTTTTTACTCGAGCGAGGTCCTTCAAAACTCCCACAAATCTTTTGGATACTGTTCGCTTGAGTGATAATTGGTTCTCGCTCGAGCGACATTCTAAATTTTTCCTTTTAATAACCTTCTGTTCTTTTTTGCTCGAGCGACATTTGGTTTCCACTTGAACGGCTATACAAGCGGCCCTTTATATTTTAGTAATTCACTCGTGCGACAATCAGTTGCCACTTGAGCCACCATTATAGTTTAAATAACCCAAATGTCTACTCCTATTCATTTTCTCATGCAACTTCTCCGGATCAAAGCGTTTTGGCTGCTATCTCCTCTCGTGCACTCGTCAGTTTACGCTATTTTCTCCATTTTTGATGCCTTCGTCTTTCTTTTGCATGCCACTCCACACATTTTCCTTTACGCCAAAGGTAATATTGAACTCGTTAAATTGAAAGTACTTTAATTTTACTCCACTATGGCACCGAGAAAGGAAACGTCCTTGAAATGTACCTGAACCAATCCTCCATCTACAAAGGAGAAGCCCAATCCATGGTGGAGAGAAAAGGCATTTGAACCCGAGTGGTCATTCCATCAGACTATTTCATTGATGAACAATCTACCTAGTGGGAGTTGAACAACCTTGTTCAAGCTTAATTGATGTCCTACTCAAACCAATCCATGACCACTACTATCCGCGCTTGGTTAGACAATTCTACCAAAACCTTGAGTAGGAAGGTTCTAAGATCATCACGACGATTGACGGTCGGCCTTTCCATTTTGATGTCAACACATTACAACAACCATGGGATGCTCTACAATTTTCAGACCTGATTCAGGTCTACAAGAACCGGCTTTCGAACTAGCACCATTTGAATGAATCATTGCGTAAATGGGTCATGGAGAGCAAGGATCAAGTTAATCAGTACGAAGGGCTCAATTGCCAGCCCGTATGTGGTTGTTAGACATCTCTTCAAAAAGAACTTGTAGCCTATTGTAGACACCCAAATTTGGCCTCAGGCACGACCAACATGTACTTCAAGAAAGGTGTACTCCTGAACTTCCAAAAGCATTTCCCAAACCCTTAGGAATCATCTCAACCCTTAGGAATCAACTTGAACCCTTAAAACCCCTCCTGAACCCTTAGAAAGCCCAACCAAAATAGCAAATAGAAAGAAGAGTGCCAAAGTTTATATAGATAGTTTCGGGAGTGGAGGTTCCCAACTTTCCAACGAGCTAAGAATCGCCTAATTATGAGTTGTACATCAAAAGCTATGGTGAAATGAAGATCGTGGATTTGTGCAAGAAATTGTAAAATCGAGTCAGGCCCCTATAGGTCTTCAACTTCCAGTAGTTTGGACCTAGTTTTCCTTCAAAAAATGGCTAAAATTGACATTGGGGCTTTGACTTGTGGACCACCCCCAATTCTGGGGTGTGTTTCTTTAGGACCCTAGTAACCCTATTAGCTAAAGTTATCACACTTTTGTCATTTAAGTCACCACCCTATCATCCACCATTAAACCCAAATCCCTCTTCTCTAAGCTCTAGAAAACCCCAAAAACTTTAGATTGCCCATTACCTAATTTCTAAACCCATTAGTGACTTAATTCTTCACTAATCACCCTCAAGTCTAAAAATAGAGAGCCACCCCCCTCTTGTTTAACCATCTTTTGAAATTTCTAAGAGAAGAAACTCTATCAAATTTTCTCCTCACTTGCCTAGACTTGAGTTTTCTAAGCTTAAGGCTTAGCCCATCTCATACCACTACTTCCATCATCACTCCCAAGTTCAAGTCTTCCAAGCCTTACCTAGTTAAGACTCTTTCCTTAACCCATCGTGTTATCGGAAGCTCACCAGTATCATTCTCACGCGATGATCTAACCAACGGTGGTACAAGGGCCTAAGGGCTCTGGCTCTCCCTCCTATTCCTCTACCTTCTTTTTTTATTTTCCCTCTATCCTAGGATATGGGCCGTTATGCCACCGAAATTTCGGTATTTGTGGAGAGCCCAATCAGATCGAAGTGCCTTCGAGCAAGAGGAAGTGTCGCTCACTTTTTCTCTCTTTGATATATATATATATATATATATATATATATATATATATATATATTGTATAAAGTATATAAACATAAACTTGACCATAGTAGAGACCACTTATGAGCGGGTGCCTAACACCTTCCCGATTGATAACCAAAGTCCTTACCCAAGAGGCTTTGGCGTTGACCGGTGATTCGGAGTCATATTTAGCACTTCAGTGCTTAAGATATTGATTTTGGGTATCCCGGGTCACCAAAAGCTCCGGGTGGTGACTCCATTTTTTTTAGTGAGAGCATCATCACGACGGACCCGCAAGTCCACAATTGCACAAATGGTGACTCCACTAGGGAAAGGTTTTAGAACTTCCACTTGAAGTTGGCCCCATTGCATGTGTTTTTTTTTACTTTTTACTCATTTTTGTCATTTTTGGGCTAGTTAGTTAACTGGCAATTTACTTGCCATTTTAAACTTGCCCCTACAATTTTGCATTTTTTTACTTACTCCTATTATTCCGCACTTTTTTACTTACCCCTACGATTCTGTCATTTACCGCCTTAGCCGTTTGGCGGGCCTACTTGATGCACTTTTAACTTACCCCTACGATTACGCCGTTTACCGCCTAAGCCGTTTGGAGGGCCTACTTGATGCACTTTTTACTTACCCCTATGATTTTTTCATTTACCGCCTAAGTCGTTTGGCGGGACTACTTGATAACTTATATTTAATTTCCATAATTTACCTCCTTAGCTGTTTAGCGGGTCTACTTGATGTACTTTATGCTTCCCGCCTAGTCGCTTGACTAGCCCCATCATTTCCTTCTTATCATATTCCAGTTTTGAACGTCGGCCCGTAGTGGTGGCATGGGATTCTCATAGCTCGATTTGAACGGTGGCGAAAGCCCCAATGTGAACTTAAGTAAACTTCCCTTTTAGTGAATTTAAAAAGTTGAATTTTCTCACGAGTAGCATTTCAAAGGTGGGGGGGAAGTTATGCAACGATACACCTAACCCGGTTCCAAGTAAAGTGGCAGCCCTTGTGGTGATGATCTCGAAAATAACCACCCCATCTAATATCTGAGAAGGCCCTTGCACCAGAGGTATATTGGGTGGGTAATCGAAATTGTTACAAAGCCTAAAACCTAGTAGAATCGAAACAGCCTTGTATCCCTTAGGCACGGAAAGGAGGAACCCGATAAAGGTTAAAAGAAAAGTCCCAAGGGGCGTTTGCCCCGAAACCCCCGTATGTTAGATTTGAGATTCCCAATATTTCCTACATTTTGAAAGGTGCCCAAATGCTCTCGCCGTTAAAGAGAGGTTGCCTTCTTATTGGCTCTCACGAGAGATCGCGTCATCACGTGGAAATCCGTGTTTTTAAAGATCAAGAGATTTCTCTGTGATTCTTGAAGAAGGCATCCAGGTCCCGCCGTAGGAAACTTTGGGACTGTTAAAGCCATCCAAGAAGGGAGTTCTAAAAGAAGAGAACCAATGAAAAGGAAAGAGAAAGAAGTTCTAAACAAAATTTGTGCAAAGAGTTCAAGCAAAAAAAAATTATTCCAAAAAAAATAAAAAATTAAAAAAAGGGGGAACTAAAGAGAGCTTGTGGTGCTGGCACAACGGCATCGCCTCATCCACCATCATCCCGTAAGGGAAGAAAGAAGAAAGTTTTTAGGCAATACTAACGGAACCCATACCGCACCTGCCAACAAACAATGTCTTGGCCGGTTGATCCCACCACCGCCGTTCCCAATTCAACCCCACCGCATCCATATATAGAGGAGATTCCCATCTCCGATCCCTCCACCCAATCCCCATTTAATGTCATCGGGCATTCCCCTCCACATCAAACCAAAATGGCCTCATTTTTTCCTCCACATCCACTCAAAATGCACCCCATTTTCCCTCCACATCGAATCCAAATACATCCAATTTTCCATCCACATCCACTCAAATACACCTCAGTTCCCCTCCACATTAATCCAAAATACATCCCATTTTCCATCCACATCAAATGCACCTCATTTTCTCACATCATCCCAAGTCATGCCTAATTTGCCACATAACTCCACCCAAAATATGCCCAATTTTTTCCCACATCTATCCAAGCCTTGCCCAAATTTTCCCTTGCATCCACCCAAGTTATACCTAATTTTCCCTTCGCCTCTAACCAAGCACCACCACCACCCTATATATATCCCCCATCAAGGGAACATTCCACATCTCCTCCCATAGTCGATCCCATGACCATGATGGAAGGCATGGTTTGGGCGTACATTGCCTAGAAGGCCTCCCAAAGCCTTCTTCATACACCCCAAACATCCTCACATCCACAACAAAACCTCCAAAATCTTCATACCACATTCACCCAAAACCCCAATCAACCACCCATAGTCCGCACCACCCAAGGCTCCCACCATCAACCATGAAGCCATTCGAGCAAGCCTCAAAGGCCCTATGCCGAAGCCCAAGTCCAATCAAACCCATGCCCAACATTTTCAAACCCTCCATCCTCCCTCGAATTTCCACATATGCCATGTCCAACAAACACACCACATTTCCCCTCAAACAACAAACTCATTCTACCCAATTCCACAACCCGGTATGAGCCTTATCCATCCACACTCACCACACCCAACCCAATATGGGAATCCATCCCAAACCATCAACCATCCCCAATTTACGCATCCACTCACTCTCCAACCAAATCCTCAAAATACCCACCAGATGCAATGGCCACATCAAGTACCTGCCCAAAATCTCCAATTTACACATCCCCTTACCCCACAAGCCACTCATCAAAGTTTTCCCCATTTACAATGGTCTCACCAGGCACCCATTTAGCTCACTCAAAATTAGCCTGATAATCTCACCCTTCCTCCACCACTCTTGGATGCGGGTCATCAATATGAGGAGGATGAGGCCCGAAATAACGAAGCCTACATGGGGGCGTTTGCCAGTTTCAATCCCCCACCACCCACACTCACCAACCAGCAGGCCATCCAGAATGAATGGAGGCTACCCATTGGGGGCCGAGATCTGAAAAATCAAAGCTGCTAAAAGAATAGATGGATAAAATCTAGAAGCAGTTGATAAAGTTGGGTGGGAGCGAGATCCATGCCACGAATTTTTCAGATCTGTGTCTGTTTGTCGAGGTGCCCTTGCCACCTAAGTTCAAAGTATCATCATTTGACAAATACAACGGCACTAGCAACCCCATTGCCAACCTGAAGTCCTACTGCGGGGACATGTGCTAATATGGCAGAGATGAATGACTTCTCATCAAATTATTCCAAAAAAGTCTCACTGGTCCAACCTTGAGGTGGTTCACGTCTATTGAACCATCTACGTTGAAAACCTGGAGAGACCTAACCCACCTATTTCAAGAGCAATATGTCTACAATATTGATATCGAGCCACGCAAATCTGATTTGGCTAGATTGAAATAAAAGCCCAATGAGATGTTTAATGAAAACCTTGGAAGGTGGAAGGCCCTAGCAGCCCAATTAAGGAACCGCATACCCGATGAGGAGCAAATCGAGATGATCTCAAAAATTGCCCTACCCGTCATATCAAATTTTTTGGTATACCAACAGCAGGCCAGTTTTGCTGACTTGGTGAGAAATGCCAACTATTGTGAAGACGTAGTAAGAGAGGGGTGTTTGAATAAAAATGTGGCTAGTGGGGCCAGTGGGGTTTGTAAATTCGTCGAGCAAAGAAGCGAGAGAAGAACTGGGGTAGAGGTCCAAGCTATAACGACCACACGACCCAGTACTAGCGTGGTACCTTTTCAATTTGGGGCAGCACCGCAAGCCTAAGCATCGACAAATCCAACTCTAAGGCAGGGAAATGGCCCATTAGCACAAATGACCCTCGAATAGAGGAGGGCCTGCCATAATCGAGTATTCACTCCCTAGGATAATCCCTAAATGTCCCATTGCCTTTGTAAATTGAAAAGGATTTGGTCACACCATTCCAACCAGAGCCTCCGCTAAATCTCCTCCCGAGAAATTATGATCCCAACGTACATTGCAGCTTCCACCAAGGGTCGGGTCACCCAACCGATCAATGCTCTCCATTAGAGCAGGATCTCATTGAGGCAGGGAAGCTCATTCCTCTGGCAACTCCTCAAGGAAAGTTGCACACCAACATCCATCAAGCACCATTATCGTCGCACCCACAGGGAGGAATGGACCCAAGGGCGACCGTCAAGAAGCTTGAGGAAGAGATTGATCCCTTAGAATATATCGGCACAGGAGAGAGCTATGCATCATTAAGACCATGGAATCAAGAGGGTGAAATGATAGGGGTAGTCGAACCTCTGATTTTAGTCGACTATTTTCCTAATCCTGCACCATAAGCAGCACCTCTAGATTTGAGGTTGTACTTCCCCACACCGGCTCCTATCAATCATGTCCAACCTGGTTTCACAACATCCCCAATATACCATCCCTTTCTAGCACCAAGCCCCGTCAGTTACACAGTGCCCAATTCCATCCACCTTCACCTCATGCTCCCATTACCTCCCAATACTACCGCACTGCCACCAATGTACCTGCCCTTGGCACCGATCAACCATGTTTGGCCCAATTTTTCCATACCATCAGTCCAGTCATATTCCACCCTGCATCCACCCCATTCCAAATCCTCGGACCAACCTATGATGCCCATCTGATCTCGCTCAACTACAACCAAATGGATGCTAATGCTGGTAGCAGCAACACAAGGTCAGTTGAGTTTATTACGCGATCGGGAAGGATCTCCAATCGGAAGAGAGAAGGGAACCTGTAGCGGTGCATCCTATGAAGATAATGAGTCGAGAGTACACCGTGGAAGCCTAATTGAGAATAACTCAAGCACATATCACCATCTGGGACTTGCTGATGATGTCATCGCCACACTTCAAAGCTTTAATGGCGGCCTTAAAAGACGCGCATGTATCCGATAAAGTCTCCCTAAATGAAGTGAGGTAAATGATTGGCCAAGTGTTGGCCCTTAACGCCGTCTCATTTTTCGATACCGATCTTTCAATTAAAGGAGGGAACCATTCCCGATCCATCAATATTACAGTTGAAATCGGGAACATGGTGATATCGTTGGTGTTAGTAGACAACAGATCAGCATTGAATGTGTGCCCATTAAGAACTGCAACCAAGATGGCGGTCAACCCATCAATGTTTCGACTAGCTAGAATAGGAGCCCGAGGGTTTGATAACACCAAAAGGGAGGTAATGGGAGAAGTCAATCTGGAGCTCACCATAGGGCCAATGACCTTCTCCATTACTTTCCAAGTCATGGACATTAAATCCATGTTCAACCTACTGCTAGGGCACCCATGGCTGCACGAAATCAGGCAGTGCCTTCCACCCTACACCAACAACTCATGTTCATCGCTGAAGAAAAGGTTATAGTCATCACGGGTGAGGGGCGAGAAGAAAGAGAGAAAATGGCCCACAACATAAAAATCTCAAGATGTTAGATGTATCGCACATAGCTGAACACACGGATCTCCATAGTTTTCAATATGATTCATCAACCTTAGCACCGAAGCCCCTCGAGAAAGTCATCGTAAAAATCAGAGAAGGAATGGATGCAGTGGTTGCCATGGTCCAAAAGTGAGGCTATTAGAAAGGAAAGGGTTTGGGCCCTCGATTACAAGGCAAGAGGGACCCGGTCAGGGACAAGGGCAGACAATAGGTCAAATTCTGCTTAGGCTACAAGCCTATCAAAGAAGAAGTCTAGGAGGCCAAGGAAAATGCTCGAACCATTATTGTAGCCAAAGTCAGGGGGATAGATCTGGAGGATGAACCACGATCATGGCCTCACATCCGAAGCTCTTTCATTAGCACAGGTGTCATCAAGATAGACTAGAATGGGGCAACACAGTTGATCCTGCACAAACCAAAAGCTGCTATCGACCTAACCAATCCGCAATTCATTCCCCCTAATATTGAAATATACCTTGCCTCCCTATCCCTTTTAGAGGAGGAGGTACCCCCGCCTATACGGCCACTTGTCTTAGCCCACCCCAAGCCCATGTTAATGTTTGAGGACCAGGTCCCAGATGAACCAATGACGAACATGCTAAAGGTTGAACCTCAAACATCTTGATCAGCCTCCTCCACAAGACCAGGTAAAGGCATAGCTAACCTCAGGTGAGGAATTGGGTGTCATTTCCCTTAACTCTAGAAGCATCAAATGGACGTAAATACGACACCAACTTCCTAAAAATAACTATAAAAAGTGGGGTTAGCCCTTGGCAAGCAACGCCATGTGTATATAGAGACCTGCCTTGCTAAGGGCCCACCTCCGAAGAAAAGAAAAATCCTAAAAAAATAGAAAAAATATAAAAAACTCCAAAAATATTATCTTTTAAAATTCTGAAAAAAATCAAGAAAAATGTTGCCTTAAAGGAAGAACCCGCCCGATGTGAAGCCAACCACTTTCCTTTACAAATATAAGTGTCATGGATCTGAATGGTGAGGACTCAATCGAGGAGCTTCCCAATGAGCTCCTTGAACAATATGCCAATTTTGAGCATGGCCTTACCCCGATCGTTGAAGAGATTAAAGATGTCAATCTGAGTACCGAGGAGGTTCCTAGAATCACTACAATCAGAACGTTGTTGTTTCCTGAGGAACGAAAAAACATGATTGATTTCCTTTGGTCATACCAAGACATCTTCGCATGGTCATACAAGGATATGCCTGATTTGGACACCGATTTGGTCGATCATGAGTTGCTACTATATCTCAATGTAAAGCTGATCAAGCAGAAGTTGAGGCGCCTCTAACCCGAATGGATGTTAAAGGTGAAAGACAAAGTCATCAATCAGTAAAATGAGGTTTTCCTCATGGTCTCTAAATACCTGCAGTGGTTGGCCAACATTATACTAGTACTAAAGAAAGATGGAAAGGTTCGTATGTGCATTGACTTTAGAAATCTCAACAAGGCGAGCCCAAAAGATGACTTCCCTTTGCCACATATCGATATCTTGGTTGATAACACTACCAGGCACAGGATGCTCTCATTCATGGACGGGTTCTCCGATTACAATTAGATTAGAATGGTAGAGGCCGACTGAGAAAAGATAACGTTCATCACTCCATGGGGCACCTTCTACTATTGAGTCATGCCATTAGGGTTAAAGAATTTCGGGGCAACATATCAGAGTGCGATGACAACTTATTCCACGACATGATGCACAGAGAAATCAAGGTGTACGTTGATGATATGATTGCCAAATCACAGGAGAGGTGATCATCTGGTGAACCTCCAAAAGTTGTTTGAAAGACTAAGGAAGTACAGGTTGCGTCTGAATCCCTAGAAATGCCCATTTGATGCCATGTCAGGAAAATTGTTAGGCTTCATCGTCAGCAGAAGAGGTATCAAAGTTGACCCAATCAAGGTGAAAGCCATCACATAAATGCCTTCACCATCTATCAAGAAAGAAGTCAGAGGCTTCTTGGGAAGAATATAGTACATAATTCGGTTCATTACATAGTTAACTCCTATCTACATGCTGATTTTCAAGCTACTGAGGAAAGATTCGCCCGTCGAATGGAATGATGATTGTCAGATAGTGTTTGATAAGATAAAAAGTTATCTTCTCAACCCTCCAATATTGGTACCACCAGTACCAGGGAAACCCCTCCTAATGTATCTCTCGATGAGAGAATTTTTGATGGGATGTATCCTAGGGCAACATGATGAAATCAAAAGAAGAGAGCAGGTCATTTACTAAATGAGCAAGAAATTCACTGATTATGAGATGCACTATTCTAATCTAGATAATGCTTGCCTGACTCCCGTGTGGGCTATGCAGAGGCTTTGTCACTACTTATTATCTCAAGCAATTCTCCTTTTGGCACGAATGGATCCGTTAAAGTACTTGTTCAAAAAGTTGGCTCTTACTGGGTGGACCGCATACTGATGGCTCCTCTTATCAAAATTTAACATCACGTATGTCACACAAAAATCAATCAAGGGCCAAGCACTCGCTAATCATCTCGCTGAGAACCCCCTACCTGACTATGAGCCTCTGAGAACAGAATTTCCTGATGAAGACATCTTATTCTTGACAGAAGATGACACAGAGGAGACAGAGGAGTCCTGGGTAATGCACTTTGATGGGGCATCGAATGTTGAAGGATAGGGAGTTGGCGTTGTTCTAATCTCGCCAAAAGGGTCCCACGTACGTGTCTCCATCAAGCTCAATTCCCCTGCCCCAATAACATGGCCGAATGCGAAGCCTGTGTAGCTAGCCTATAAGCAGCTCTCGACCTGAATATGACCCATCTCAGGGCAATTGGTCACTCGCAGTTGATCATATGCCAAATCAATGGAGATTGGAAGATAAAGGATGAGAAGTTAATCCCATACCATGAGCACCTTGAAGATCTAATCGCATGCTTCGACGACGTGATCTTCTCCTATGTCTTTGCGAGTAAGAAACCATTTCACTGATGCCTTAGCAACTTTCGTATGAATGGTTGAAATTCCCTATGGCGTCGAGATGAAATCAATCATGATCGAACAGAGGAACGAGCCAGCCCTCTGCCTCCAGATCAAGGGATCAGTAAAGCTAGATGATGAGCCTTCATGGTTCTCAGATATCAAGAACTTCCTTGAGACAAGTCCATTCCCTGAGGCCACATTCAAGACAGGCAGGCAGACCATCCAACGTTTATCATCATCTGTGGCAAGTGTCTCTACAAGTGGTCATACAATAATATCCTGCTCTAATGCCTAACTGAGGGTGAGGCAACTAACGTCATTAAAGAGATCCATGAGGGAGTATGCGGGGCTCACATCAAGTGTCATATGCTCGCTAAAAAGATCCTATGGCAAGGATACTTCTAGACCACCATGGAAACTGACTGTTGTAAGCACGTTCAAAAGTGTTACAAATGCCAAGAGCACTCCAGCCTGATACATGCTCCAACTATATACCTCCACAGCATGACCACTCCATGGTCATTTCCCACATGGGGCCTCAACGTCGTCGGAAAGGTCAATCTGAAAGCTTCTAATGAGCATCAGTTCATCCTCGTCGCCATCGAGTACTTCACGAAATGGGCAGCGGCGATGTCCTACACGAACATTATGGCCAGTCATGTCGATTTGGCATGCCCAAGGATATCTTCACAGACAACATCACCAACTTTGCGAACAAGTGCATCAAAGCCTTTTGCGAGTAGTACAAGATCAAACATCATCACTCTCACCATATCGGCTGCAAACCAATGGGGTCGTTGAACCAGGCAACAAAACAGTTGTCTGTATCCTTGAAAAGATAGTTGTCACCTACTAGGATTAGAGTGAAATGTTACCTTTCACACTATGGGTCTATCGAACATCGATTCGTACCACTACAAGGGCAACACCATTTTCCCTTGTTTATGGAACCGAGGCAGTGCTGCCAGTTGAAGTCGAGGTGCCCTCACTCTGTATCCCCATCGAATCTGATCTACCAAAATTTGAAAGCGAGAGGTCCCATTTTGAACAGCTAAACCCGATCGATGAGGCTCCTAGCCTTGTGTCACACCCAGGCCTATCAAAGGAGGATCTCACATGCTTACAATAAACGTGTTCGCATCCGAGATTTAAAGGTGGGTGACATTGTACTCAAGAAGATATTCCCTTCTCTCCACACTGATCCGAGAGAGAAATTCAAGCCTAACTAAGAAGGACCTTATGTCATCCGAGAGGTACTACCTGGATACACACTTCGTCTCGCCACAATGAACGGGGATCATTTTCCTGAGCCGATCAACATTGGATAACTACAACGATTCTATTCCTAGTCCCCACGACAAGGTAAGTATTGAAGAAAATAGATATGTGACTGCTTAAGGACTTACGAGAGGCCATCATTTCAAAGCCAAGTAGCTAAAAAATGCCCCTGAATGGTCATACATGTATCTATTGGGTCAGCACGAGTCAAGCTGAGAGACAATAAAGAACTCCATCCAATAGGCTATGACGGAATCGACGTCCATGTCGTGGCCTTTGAATGATTTTGAAAAAATAAATAAATAAAATAAAAATGTACAAGCTCAAAGCAAAATGGATGCAGTGAAAACCCGAAAGGGCACCACGAGTAAAAACGGAAAGCTTGTGCAGACCAGGTGAAAACCTTAAAAGGCGCCTGGGGTAAAAATGCATACCCATGAATGTGGTGAAAACTTGAAAGGGCGCTTCGAGTAAAAATGATGGCAATTATGGGCTTGGCAAAAACCCATCTTGGGCGCTGTGAGTAAAAAATAAAAAGTCTGTTACTCCATTGGTTATATTTTCGAGCTCTGGGCCTCATTTGGGTCACTTATATTAGTTCAAATCGGGTCCTGATCTGGTAGATCTTTAGACCACACTATCAAATGCATGACCCGAGGTGAAGATAAAAGGTTGATTCAATCAAAAGGGATGACGTTCTAACCTTGGTAAAAATTCTGAACCTCACTTAGGTCCGACAACATGAACGGGTTCGACTATACCCAAAATGGGACCCGTTACTTCATCTAATTGATAAGGCATCAAACAAAAAAAGAATAAAAGTAAAAGAACAAAAATAAAAATCAAGAAAAATCCAAAGACACGAAAATATATATATATATATATATACATATTTCTACACCTTTTTATGTCTATATTTGCAGCATCGTACCTTCATCTCGAAGAAGAGAAAAAAATAAAAAATAAAGATAGGTAAAAGTTTGCTTCTTCTATTAATTAGAAAGCACATTAGTTATCTGTATAAATGAAAAAGGGACTGACTTTTTCTTGAAAATGTGTAGAAACATCAAATGGCCCAAAGCCTCGAGGCAGGCAACCTCTCGGTGAGGGGCAGAGCAGAGGAATCATCTCACCACTCATGTCGGTCTATTAAAAGAATGGAAAAAATAATCATTTGAAAAAGAAAAAAAGAAGAAATCTGTGTTTTCGATGTACTTTTTATCACGCACAGCTAAGCACACGCGTGCTTCAATGCGATAAAATGTCAATATTTCCAGCAACGTAGTTGTGCTAAATTAATGTCCTATATCTAAGGTTCGCCTTAGATCTTTGGATCCTACTTCAAAGTAGGAGCGACAATGACAATCTCGATCAAATAGTCAATATTTTGATCGATTTGATTCCACTGCTAAATGAGATTACATATCAAATAACTATATTCAAACATGGATGCAGAAGGGATCTTTTCCCATGTTTATTCTCGGTCGTAGGCTTAAAAACCTGCATGGTATTCCTATAAAGCGTACGCCATGTGTCTGAGTATCCGTAGGATGGTCGTTGGTTCCTGTAAATTATACCCGAGCGAGACCTGGGTCGGGACTTCGATCGCCTTGCTTTTATTACCCTTAATAGGTTCATGTTTTTGCATAATTGATCTGTTTATAAGATCAATTTTAAAAAGTGTCAAACACTCCTAAAAAGCATTGCGACATCAATACTTGCTTCGCTCAGGTAGTTGTGCTAAATAATTTTGGAGTCAATGGGTACGCCCATAGACCTCGAACCCTACCTCACATAGGGGCACCCATGGCCAATCAGATGGGGCAATCAATGCCTCATAAGGTTTTGCACAAACCATTGGATCTTCGCGTCATTGTTGTACACCAATCTTTAAGTATAGATCAATCACCCTCCCGCTCGCGAGGCTATTTTGTTCAAAATGAAACTCAAGCATCATGCTTCATCAATCATATTGAGGAACGGACATTTTTCAAACACATTGGGCTTCCACTACTCTCCGTCAATTACTTTATCTCGGTTATGCCCAGTAATGTCGCTAAGCGCTTGGGGACCGATAGCCTTGAGGAACGGACGTCTTTCCAACATAATGGGCTTCCGTAAACTCTCCATGTTTTTTTTTTCTTTTACCATTTGATGTTTGAGGTTTGGTTTGAATACAGTGGATCCAAGAGCATTTGCCTTGGGCCTCTTTGGATATCTCTTTCTTTGGCATACGATTATTAGTTATTGCATACCAAAGAGGGGCATCTATGGACACCCAAATTTTGCCCAAGGCACGATCGACACTTAGTTTGAGAAAGGCATACTCCCGAGCTTCTGAAATCATTTTCCAAACCCTTAGGAATCAACCTGAACCCTTAAAACTCTTCTAAGACCCTTTGAAAGCCCAACCAAAATAGCGGATAGAAGAAAGAGTGTAAAAATTCATATAGATATTTTTTGGAGCTGAGGCCTATACCATTGGAAAGTAGAGCTTCTCAAATTTCCAACGAGCCAAGAATCGCCTAATTCTAAGATGTACATCAAACATTATGGCGAAATGAAAATCGCGAATTTGTGCAGAAAATTGCAAAATCGAGCCGAGCCCCTTCGGGTCTTCAACTTCCAGTAGTTTGGGCGTGGTTTTCCTTTAAAAAATGATCAAAATTGATATTGGGGGTTTGACTTGTGGACCACCCCAAAGTCTAAGGTGTGTTTATTTAGGACCCTAGTGACACTATTAGCTTAAGTTATCACCCTTTTTTCATTCAAGTCACCACCCTACCATCCATCATTAAACCCAAACCCCTCTTCTCCAATCTCTAGAAAACCCCAAAAGCCTTGGATTGTCCATTACATTATTTCTAAACCTATTAGTGACTTAATCCTTCACTAAACCTCTTATGAGAAGCTTTATAATTAAATCCGAATATGATTCTGAACTCAAAATTCTGACGTTTGAACTCCGAACTCTAAAATTTGATATAAAGTAAACACATTATACGATATGAATTATGGTTAGAATCTACATGATGATTTAAGGTTCACACGAACGAACCCCTCCACTCTTTGAGCTGTGTTGATGGTAAATATGAATAGCACAAGTTTCCCTCATAACGCAGGGGCTTCTCGCATCTTTTGAAAAGTGTTCATTCACATGAACGAACCCCTTCACTCATTGAACCGTATTGATGATAAATATCAATAGCACAAGTTTCCCTCATAATGTAGGGGCTTCTCACATCTTCCAAAAGTATTCATTGAACGACGATGGTTAGGTAGGGGTTCCCATCAAAAATCTCTGGCTCCCAAGCTATAATTGCTTGGGAGGTTATTTAAGTTATGATTTAAGTCACTAATAAGGTAAACATTGCATATACAATTTAAGAACAAATAAGAATTTGAAACTATCTGAAATCTCGATTTGTGTTAATTTGATTTATAGAACTTGAAATGATATTTTGTCCAAGAAACTGCATCTGATCATAGTCTTTGAAATTCAATTATTTAATCCGTTTTGAATATCTGCTTTGAAAATATCCTACTATCCTGACATGAGTTATGTTATTTGAAATCATGCTTGTTATGATAAGATGTAATTGAGGTTGAGATTTCTTCTGCTGAGATTAGATTGTTAGCTCACCCCGACTATACGTCACAGGTGTAGATACTGCTCAAGACCAAGGCTACGAGAGCGATCCAAATTACAATCCTGAGGAAGAGACAGATATCCCACCTGACAAATTCTATCCATAGAATTGGGAGTTGGGTCTTTAGTTTTTTTTGGATTTTTGAGTACTCTGGGCTTGGTACGTCCAACAAATCTTGTAAAATAATAAGATCAATACATTGTATATTTGTTTTGTGAGCCATTGTTTGGATGATGGTCGGCCATCATCGGTGGCTCATTTTATCCTTTTGATTTATCAGTTTTGTATTGGATCTTTTTATTGTCATATATTGATATCTACTTTATTTCTGCTTACGTTATGGATGTATCTAGTCAATGGCGAGCCGGCTTTCCCGGTATTTCAGCCACGAGAAAGTCAAGTAGTCACAGTTGGTATCAGAGCTATGGCATTAGGTCTTGATCCTATAGGGCGTTGGGCTTAGTTGTTTCACAATCAATACTGATCAATGTTGTCATTGAACAATGGTAGATCAGTATGGCCCCATGCTTCAGGGGCTGAGGCAGAGGTAGAGACGGACCAAGAATGATTCGCATAGAAGATGTCCCAGCGGGCATAGGTACTTCAAGGGGTGTAGGGATCTACCGGTCCTAACACCACCCCTGTAAGGGGGAAAGGTAATGAAGGACATGTTGAGCAAGTATTGGAGACCATGGATAGCACAATGGCACAACAAAATTCGTTAATAGCCCAACAGACAGAGTTACTTACAGCCAGGAACCAACCTTCTAAATTTGCAGAATTTAGGAGGATACGTCCTCCTAACTTTTTAGGTCAAACTGATCTGCTTGAAGCCGAGAGGTGGCTGAACGAAATGGAGAAATTCTTCAGTGTGCTTCCTTGCACTGAAGATGAAAAGGTAAGGTGGGCAGCCTTCAAGTTGGATGGGGAGGCTGGCCCATGGTGGAAAACGGTGTCTAAGACTAGAGAACGGGAGATTCCTAATACTCCATGGACATGGACAGAGTTTGTTGAAGCATTCAACAACGAATACTTTTCCAATGTAATGAGGAATCAATGGGAAGTACAATTTATAGAATTGAAACAAGACAAGATGTTCGTACGCGAGTATGGGGCCGAGTTCACTAGGCTATCGAGGTTTGCACCTCAACATGTGGCCACAGAGTTGATGAAGGCCAGAAAGTTCCAAAGTGGCCTAAGGCCTAACATTCAGGAAAGGGTCACAATTCTACACAGGGGTAATGGCTAAGGACCCTTATCGCCTGTTAATTACTGAATTATGTCACTTTTCACCTCCTAACATAGCCTTTGATAGACCTTTGAGTTGTGTAATAATTACTTTTTAAGTGTGTTTTTGTAGCTAGCAATAAACTACAGCTTAGTGCAGCAATCCAAGTAATGAGAGCAAAGAAGAAAGAATTTAGAGGCAAGCTATGGATTTGATGGAATTATAGAGAGTGCACCATAGTGTTCCCCACCATGTGGGCCATTTAAGCATGCCTTGGACCCCTAGAAGTCCAACAGTGAGAAGGGAAGTGGATCTAAGCACAATGGAGTGTTGCAGCAGATTATATAGAGCAACTGAGTAAGCAGTGAGCTTGAGCACTCCAACAACTCAAGCAGCTCTGCACCTTCTGCACAACAAGTTCGAGCAGCTCTGTGTTTTCAAGATCAACTTGTCGAGCAGCTCAAACAAACCACCAGCTATAGCACTTCAATTACATGCATCTCGAGCACTTTATAGGAGCTATAATGAGCTTGTCGAGCAGCTGAAAATAGCAGCAGCATTGCAGCTTGTCATAGTGCCTTCAAGCATCAACTCAAGTACATCACTATTACAACAAGTCCAAACTCGAGCACAGTATGTGTGTAGTAAACAAGAACTCAAGCAGTTGTTGTATATACTAGAGTAGTTCCATCAATCCTATTGAGCTGCAAGTGCTGAAGTACCAAGCTGTTGAGTGGTTCATGGCTGAAGTACCAAGTTGTCGAGTAGTTGAACCTAGCCTGTCGAGCTTAATGCCATCCTCACAAGCTATAGACCTGAAGCAAAGAACCTGTCGAGTTGTTTATGCTGCAGTAAATGGACATCTGAGCAGTGCATAAAGTATTACATAAAATATGTCAAGTGGATGAAGACATGCAACCTCATGAGCAGCCTCAAAACCAACTACTCGAGTAGTTGGCTGATGCCATGCAGCCACTCAAGCAGTTGCAGATGATACTCGAGTAACTCACACCTATTACAGCAAGCAATCTAGCACTTTATTGCTGAAGAAGCCAGCCACTCGAGCTGCAGCCTGAAAACAAGCATCCACTCGAGCAATTTTAAAGATTCTTATTCATCATGTCGAGTTGCATTGCTGAGGGAATCCATCTTGTCGAGCTATTGGCTGAAGCATTACATCCACTCTAGTAGCTGAACTGAACCACTCGAGTGCTGTATTATTTAAATAATTAGCCTGTCAAGCAGCATTGCTGAGGAATGCAACCTCTCGAGCAGCTCTATGCTGAAATATTGATCCTGTCGAGCTACCTTCTGGAGCTTTCTATCCTGTCGAGAACCACTCGAGAACACTCTAGTTTTATATTCTGAATCTCTATCCACTCGGTAGCTACTCAAGATTCACATTCTGAAGCTCCATCCACTCGAGATTTGCTCGAGAACACATGTTCTGAAGCTGCAACCTCTCGAGGCACGGGTTTCAGCCTTCCCATTTAAACTTCTAGGGTATTTTTAGGATTCCACAGCACCTAGGGCGCATGTCCCAAGGTGCTGAGTTGTTCCCCACATCCCGAAGCAACACTAGGATTAGAGTGAGCCACTACAGCAGATCCCAAAGTTCTGATTTCTGATTGGTCAAAGCAAAAAGGAGTTCTATGGATTGTATAAATAGTTGTAATCAGTTTTGTAAAAACCAACCAGGAATATTCTTAGCCTATGCTCATTTTAGGGTTAGGGTTTAGTTTTCTTTTTCTTTTTCATTCTCTTAGCTCAGCATTTGCTGGCTAAATCATTGTAGTAGCCAGGACTATTTTGAGCTGTAATGTGTATTGTAATGGCATTGTGAGCAGCCTTGGAGCTCTGCAGACTGCTACCTTGAGGGTAGGTCATTATAAGTTCCTTTTATGCAATGCAAAGTTGTTTTTATTGGTTCTTTCAATCTATATTCATCTTATATTTTTCATTTAAAATTTTATGGGTTGCTTGCACCTATGAATGCATGAGCTTGTAGCCTTGCAAGCATAGTGGCTGCAGGGGTTTTATTATTCTATCTCTAACCTCTGTAACTGGATTAATCCCTGGGATACCCTGTGACCATTTAAGTGGATAGGGTATAGCCCTAAGACTGGTCAAGATCACAGAGATGAGCTAGATGCTTCTACCTTGCACTTGTGCTTGTAGCCAAGTGAAGGATAGCTGCAGATCTAGCTCCTCTGTTTTATAATACTATTTTTATTAAATAGATCTGGGGTCTTGCAGACGTTGTAGACTTGAGAGTTAGGTCATTGCAAGCCTCTTTGTAGCAATGACCAGATAATTTTAATGATCCATTCAATCTATGAGTTCTTGTGGTTTCCACTAGATCTTCATGTACCGAATGCTCCTATGGATGCATGAGTTTGTAGCCTTGCAAACATAGTGTCTGCAATGGTTTCCCTGTTTTAACTTTAGTCCCTTGATTGGATGAAATCCCTGGGGTATCCTGTGACCATTTAAGTGGATAAAATATAGCCCTAAGATCAGTTCATTTCTCTAGGTTAGGCGGGATTCTTCTACCTTGCACTTGTGCTTGTAGCCAAGTGAAGGATTGCTGCAGATCCAACTCTTGATCTGTTTTACAGTAAAGATTAGCCCATAGTTGTCTACTTCTCCACACTTTTTTATTTATTTTACCAACCACCTTCATCCTTCTGTACCCCCTTTTTCTCTTTAGATTTAGTTTTTATTTCTGTTTTTAGTTTAGTTTTGTGACACCCAAAAACTCCCTCTTTACCTTGCTTTCTTGTTTAAGTTTAGAACTGCCAGATCTATAGTAGATCTGGAGATTTACTATTGTGTTTAGATCATCACTCCCTGTGGGACAAACTCTTACTTATCAAAACTTGCTACAACAACCCTGGATCTTGTAGGACTGTGTATTTGTTTTGCTATTGTGTTCTGATCTCTTTATTTTCTTCCCCTCTGATCTGTTCTCTGTACCATTCTGTATCTCTGCCATATTTTGCAATAAAAAGAACACAAGCAAAATGCAACAACATCGCCAAGGAAGACATCGAGAAGATGTTTAAGAGGAGAGACCAAATGAATAGGAATAGATGTAGTCGAATACAATCAAATGTCGATGAACAGGCAAATAAGAGGCCAAGGTTTTCGAGACCGCCACACTATCCTACGCAGAAGGCCTATTCATGATCGTACCTATTCGGGACTGACCTCCTATCCAAGGCCGCCTATGCCTTTGCCCACAAGACCCTTCCGTCCTTTAGACCCTACCTCAATTGGGGCATCAAAGACAGAAGGATCTTCATGTGTCACGTCTTCCATTTCGGTTGATGTATGTGCAAGGTGTGGGAAACCACACAAGATGGAAGACTGTAGGAGGAACTCTGGAGCATACTTCAGATGTGGCAAGATAGGGTATAAAGGGATTGTCCAGAGGCAAGCAAGGAAAGGACAGCATCGGCATCTAATAAAAGATCTTCTCAACCTACCATTCAGGGTCGAGCATATACCATTTTGGCATAAGATGCTCAAACATCAAACAACGTTATCCAAAGTATAAATTCGTTATCGACTGTCAAAGTATTATCGTAATTTCAGTTGATAAATATCCCTAACAATTGTTTTATTTGTAATCTTTCTCGAATATAACAAAACCATCATCATACACTTAACTAAATCACATGCATGAAACTTAGGTACATTACCACTATACTAGTGTGGCGACATTTGTAATCACAAAGCACATATTTTGATAGACCTAGGGTCTACGCACTCCTTTGTCATGCCTCAATTCATGACAGAATTGAGCATCACTCCTGAGCCCCTAAACTTCATTTTAGCAGTGTCAGTTCCTACAGGAAGCTCGGTGAGCAGAGATACAGTATGTCGATCGGTGATCATTACGATGGAAGGCCACAAGACGATAGCCAATTTGACCCTATTAGATATGCAAGGATTCAATATAATCGTTGGGATGGATTGGCTATCCACATACCATGCTAGGGTGGATTGCCTCCATAAATATGTAACTTTCTGCCCTCCAAAGGGAAACTCCTTCCAATTTTAAGGAGTCCAGTCCAACATGGCACCATTCATCTCCGCCATCCAAGCAGAGCGTATGATGAGCAATGGGTGCCATGGGTACCTCACGTTCGTGAAGAGCTAACGGGAAGAGGAAATCAACGTCAATGACCTTCCCGTCGTATCCGAGTTCTCGGACATATTTCCCGAGGACCTCCCCTGTAACACTCGGCCAATTCCGATTTATACCCGCACTATAGGTCTGACTTATATACACCTGATAAATATGATTTAACAGTTCGAATATATGAACTGGGTCACTTTTGATCAGGACCTCATAGGTAATCAAACTTCTTGTATGAGATCCAAAATGTTTGGGCCAAGGTCTTTGGCCCACGAGTCAACAACCCAACTGGTGTGACCCAATAGTTATAGGTCTTAAATCAAACTTGTTGTCAACACCCGAGGGTTGGGACCCATTAATCTAAACCCTGATATGTGGCCTTTGGACAAGCTTATATACCCAACTGGGTGTATTGGTACAACACAGAATCTACCCCTAGTCTTATAAGCCAACATGCACGCATAAGTTATGCATGGGTGTTGATTGGAAAATGAGAAAGCAAAAGGAAGCCTTCTCTACTCTCGCCTCCACCTAGAGGAAGCCTCCAAACCGGCTGATATCTCCATTTCTGCCAACAAGAGATCGCGATCATGACGGAGAGATCGTTCAACTTGTTCTTGAACAGCGAGCCCTTCAAACAAGGATCAAGACGATTGAATGCATCTCTAACGAGAGAGATTATATGCGAAAGCTCGGAAGCCTCGCATGAGAGGAAATTCTATATGGTAAATCCTCAACCTTCACTTCGTAAATTTGTTTCTCTAGAATTAGTGTTGGCTCACCCGAGGGTTAGAAGTTCATGGGGCGAATTTAGGAATCGAACATGCGAGAGACTTTGTAGCCAAATCCTTGAGGTCCGATGCCTCGAAATGTGTGCATGCATGAGTACATGAGTGTTTGGAGATTCGATAATCCTAAACTAGACCCTAGTGAATCATGTTATGAGTTTGCATGCTTCGAAACCTCCTGAATCGGGCCCACGTGGAGTCTAGAACGAAATTACCCGATCTTCGAAGTCTCGAACTTGACTTGTGCATTCTTAATAGGATAGGAGTCTATGTATGGAACGATCATATTGTGTATGCCTCCGTTTCTCCTTTGAAAGGACAATGTTACATAAGAAATCGAGTTTTTTGGAACCAAAGAAATGAGCAAAGGTTTGGCGAGCTATTATAGCTCGCCGTGGCGAGAGGTCACCTGAAGCACTCGCCACGGTGAGTGCTACCTTGAAACCAAGGCCATTTCAGCACTGGGAAATCTCGCCACAGTGAGGTGGCTTAATTCATGCGGCACTTGAAGGACTCGCAGCGGCGAGGCGTGCTCTGTTGTGTGCTATGGAGGATGGTATTTCTATGCCTCGTGAGGCTTTGATTCACGTACGGTTCGTTAACCATTAGTGTATGTGCTATGCATGATTTAGGGTATATGCGAGGGCCTGTTTGCTAGAGCATTGACCTTGACTCGTGCACTTTGACTTGCAAGATTTTGACAATAAGGTAGGGAAACTTCAAATGCAAAATCATATGTTTGACTTGACCATGGGATAACAAAGTAATTTTTAAACGTATATTAATCGTAATTTTTGAAAGCTATGTACATGATTTAAGAATAGAAATTTTTTGCATGACACTTGCATTAGTTACTTGACATTTTGTTACAGTTGATCTGTAAATTCTCCCATGAATTCGAATCTGATTTTTTTTTGCAATATAACTCGTATATGTTTACCTTTCGATATAAATGTGATATGTGTCAAGATTGTGCGCAATTGAGGAGTCGAATCTCCATGAGAGGGGTGGAGTCCTCGGGGTTTTAACCTAGTGTCTGCTATGGACTGCTCAGTTCCCGCTACGGGATACTTTGCCACAAGACTCTCTTGTTCTCATGATCGGTTGTGAGTGGAGTGGAACCTCCAAGGGAGGGGTGGAGTCCCTAGGGCTATGTCCCTATGTCCGCTACGAACTGCACTATTCCCACTATGGGATACTCACACTAACGTATGTGATATGTTATGTGCTGTGATGTGATATGTTTGATTTTATATTCAATGTGTTCCATCTCGCATAAGCTTGTTTCCTTGATATGATATTGAATTCAATCCAGTTCTCCTATTTCGATAGTGCTTAACTTCGTACACTCATTGCATCATGACATGTCATGCGTTAAGATTTTGTTTTAAAGTAATTGTTTATGCAACATGTTTCAATATCTCATGAATTTTTCCAAATTTATCTTTATCCGCACATCTATGCCATGTACTAGCATGATAAGATATTATTTTGCACTTTTTATATCCCTACTGAGCTTGGACTGTAGCTCATTCCCCGACTATACGTCACAGCTGTAGGAGCTGACGCTGAGAAGGATCCAGAATAGGAGGAGGATTTAGATTACACTCCCAAGGGTGAGGAGAAGCTACCCAAGGAGTATTATCGCTAGCCGGGTTGTGTGAGGGCTTGAGAGCTTGGATGTATATTTTTGGCTCCACTGTTGGTGAAGGAACCGGTGGATGTTTTGTATAGCTTTGATGGATATGACTAGTATGCGCTATTTAGTTACATGTTTCGCTCTGCTATCCGCTGTGTACTTTGTTTCAGCACGCATGCTTACTTACCAATCTATCAGATGGCTCGGTCCTTCCAATCATTTAATTTGGGAAGATCGAGCTATTTTGAAGCACGTAAATACTTCCATGCCATGGTAGACAGTGATTCAGATCCTGCACTTTGATCTGACAACTCGGATTTTGTGGTAGACCGTGATAGCCTAGATACCATACTTCTATGCCATACATAGACTCCTATGCTATTATGATTGCACAAGTCAAGTTTCGAGACTTCGGAGATTGGCTAATTTCATTATAGACATCGCGTGGGCCCGATTCACGAGGTTTTGAAGCATGCAAACTCCTAACATGACTCACTCGGGTCTAGTTTAGGATTATCAAGTCTCCAAACACTCGTGTGCTCATGCATGCATGCATTACGAGGCATCGGACTTCAAGGATTTGGCTACAAAGTCTCTCACATGTCCGATTCCTAAAGTCACCGCATGAACTTCTAACCCTCGCGTGAGCCAACTCTAATGCGAGGCTCCCGAGCTTTCACGTATAATCTCTCTCGTTAGAGATGCCTTCAATCGTCTCAGTCCTTATTTGAAGGGCTCGTGGTTCAAGAACAAGTTGAACGATCTCCCCGTCATGATCGCGATCTTTTGTTGCCGATTTGGAGGCTTCCTCTAGGTGGAGGCGAGAGTAGAGAAGGCTCCCTTCTACTTTCGTATTTTCCAATCAACACCCATGCACAACTTATGCGTGCATGTTGGCTTATAAGACTACTGGTAGATTATGTGTGGTACCAATACACCTAGTTGGCTATATAAGCTTGTCCAAAGGCAACAAATCAGGGTTTTTAAATTGTGGGCCAGGTTTCTAATGGGTCTAACTCATGGGCCAGATTGGATTAATGGGTCTCGACCCTCGGGTGTTGACAACAGGTCTGATTTAAGACCTATAACTATTGGGTCACACTATTTGGGCTGTTGACACATGGGCCAATGACCTTGGCCCAAACATACTGGATCTCATACAAGGAGTCTGATTACGTATGGGGTCCTGATGCAAAGAGACCCAGTTCATATATATGAACTACTAAATCCTGTTTATTAGGTGTATATCAGTCGGACCTCGAGTGCGAGTATAAACCAGAATTGGTCGGGTGTTTACATCCTCCCCCCCTTAAATAAATTTTCGTCCTTGAAAATTGACGAAAGTAGTAGGGGTATGGATTGTGTCAATACTGACTAAGTTTTTCAAGTCAATAGAGGACATCAATGAAGTGGAGTTTGTTTAATGGGATCTAGACTAGTATAAAATCTGAAAGTATCATCAGTTTGACCCCACATGCAGTAGGCCAATCCCCATAGTTATTGAAATGTACCTTGAGAAAGTTTGATGTTCGGGTATCGATTATCCATTGACAAGCAAAAGTCAAAATGATGAATTTGGTTACGCTTAAATTCCATGCTGATTTCAAGTAAGTGTTGAGGTACTGTAAAAATTCTCTGAGTTATCATGACAAAGGCTCTACCCACGGTAGTGTAGACACCCCAATCTTGCCCTTTCGGAGTATACAAACCTGTTCGATCAACCTTTGACCCTACCCACGATCTCCAGCAAAGGAACGACCTTCTCTAGAGACCTTAAAAACCTAAACATGGGACCATATACTGAAACAATAGTATATGGTTGAAGCACATGCTGAAACAATAGCCCTGTGGTTTAGACTCGACTTAGCCTGGGAAAGATCCCGAATTACGCGCCCTATCCAATGTGCGCAATTCAATTGCACGCCCCATAGTCGACGCACAATTGGTCCCGTTTAGACCAGATCTACCTTCCCGCGAACCACCTTAGGAGTTGATTATGCGCCCTATACATAGCGCACATTCAAATTGCATGCCACATCACTGGCGCATAATTAGTTCAGCTGGGACTGAAACTCCACTTTCCGTAGACCGCCTTGAGACTCAATTGCACACTCAAACCAGCACGCGCAATCGATTGCGCACCCCACCACCAGCACGTAGTTAGTTCCAATTAGACTAGGGCTAGGATACCCGGCTAAGTCAGTTAGTCGGTCACTTACTGAGTCAGTCACCGACTCAGAGTGATTAGGTGCCCGGTATAGGGCGCACAATCAAATTAAGCGCACCAGACAGGGCGCGTAATGAGATTTGACCGGCTAATTACCTACCTCCCACATGGCGTGTAATTACCCGAATACCTATAAATAGACCCCCCTACCCCACACAATAGCACATCTAGCAATCAAAATTTTGAGTTCCTCTCTTCCGAGTTTAGGGATTTTGAGATTCTCTCTCTGGCACTTAGCTTAAAGTAATCTCTTTTACTTTTCAATTTTTATTTCTAGTTCTTAGTTCTAGTTTCTAATTCTTAGTTTCTAGTTTTAGATTTTAGGTTTTAATCTCTGAATCTAGTTTTCAATTTCTAATTTCCTGTTCTTAGTTTCTAGTTCTAGTTCTTAGCCTTTAGTCATTAATTTCTAGATTCTAATCCTAAATTCTAAATCTCAATTATTGTTTTAAGTTTTAGTTCTTAATTTCTAGTTCTAAATCTTAGGTTCTAATTTCTAATCTTAATTTTTAGTTTCTGCTTCTAGTTCTTAATCTCTAGAATCAACTCTTAATTATTTTAGATCGTAGTCTTTATTTTCAAATTTTAGTTCTTAAATTTCTTCTAGTTGACAATTTTCAGTTCTAATCTTAATCTTCAAAATCCTCTCAATCTTCAATATCTTAACTTTCCAATTCAAATTCAGTTTTCAATTAATAATTTTTTTTAAAACAATCCTTAGCCACCCGATTTGCCCAAAGGGAGCTTACGGAGGGTACCCAGGAACGGGGCAGATCGTCCTTAGCATAACGAGCCAAAACCTTTTTTTTTTCTTTATTAAATAGATTTTTAGTAAAAGTAGGATACTTAAATTAACTAGACTTTTAATAGAATTAGGATATTCGGATTAATTAGATTCTTAGTTGAATTAGGAGACTAATACCAATTGGACTTCTAATAAGAT
Organism: Chloranthus sessilifolius; assembly: GCA_021018995.1. Classification (NCBI taxonomy): domain Eukaryota; kingdom Viridiplantae; phylum Streptophyta; class Magnoliopsida; order Chloranthales; family Chloranthaceae; genus Chloranthus; species Chloranthus sessilifolius. The sequence continues at coordinate 15,361,666 of CM037595.1, read as the reverse complement.
TAGGATACTTAAGTCAGTCAGACTCCTAATTGAATTGGTATATTTAGATTCATTAAACTTCTAGTATAATTAGAAGATCGGATTAATTAGACTCTCGATAGGACTAGGAAAACTAAAGCAATTAGACTTAGACTTAGAGTAGGAATAAGAAAACTACATAGACTAAACTCACAGGTGACCCAGAACTGCTGACGTTGGCTGGCTGACGATTCAATAAAGAGAACAACCCATATCTCCACCCACGTGATCAGTGACACGTTGTATTGTCGATAAACATCTGCAGCTGGCGATTGCATCAACTCAGATATTTTCTTCTTAAAATTTACCTCTTTATTTTCCGCACTTTATATTTCTTAGTTCATCATTTCCTCGCCTTTGCCAAAGTCCACTTTGACCAAATTGGGCCACTTACTCCAAGGACTGAAAGGAACCCAGAAAAACTGCACACCAACAGACTGGTGATCGCAATGGAACATCTTGTGGCTAAAGTCGCCTTTATTTGGTTAAGTTTTTTTTTACTGCATATATATAATTTTCCTTTTCGCTCTATTTTTTTTTGCACATACTCGTACTATCAAAGACTTCCTAAGAGTACATGAGTATTCACCGGAGACTTGAGATGTCCGGAATACAAAGGATAAGGCTCGGCAACCCACCGTTGTGGGGGTACCACGAAAATCCCGTATATAGAGAGGATCCATCTTACAACTCAGCTCAATACAATCCAGAGATCAACATGGTTGGTAATGAGGAAATTCCCATCACTCCTCCAAGCAGAAGCAACAACAACGGAAGTGGCATCAGGCAAAACTTCACAGTCCGACAACTTGTGGAACTCAGCATCTAGAGATTACAAAGAGGAGGCGATGATGCTAAAGAATTGCTCCAAGGTCTAGCCACCGCATGCGAGACCATCAAGGAATGACAAGACAGAGAAGAGCAAGAACGACATGGGGAAGAGAAATAGCCACCCACTCTAAGCACGATATCACCGCATATGTCACCAAGGCACGCGTTTCGCATGCTCCTCAGTAATAATCGATAGGGTAGGGATCACTTCTAGGCTACCAAGAGTGACACCACTATAAGAGTGGTGGATCTTCCTAAGATCCTCAATGATTACCTGGCTAAGAGAGAGCGCCCCGGCCGCTCATTCGGGTTTGATAAATTTTGCCAAGATCTTGAGTTCAATTTACCCATAGGATTCAAGTCGCCCAAGTTCAACAAGTACAACAGCACAGGGAATCCAAATCATCATTTAGCCCTCTTCTGTAATGACTGTCGGCCCATACACAATAATCAACGTCTCATCATCCATTATTTCTAGAGATCGTTGGAAGGGGAAGATCTCGACTGGTTCGCTGGACTACCGTTACACAAGAAAGGCACATTCGATGACCTAGCCAGTCAGTTTCTTGATCAATACAAGCACCTGATCCAGGAAATGGTTAGCCTCAGTGATCTGATGGCAACAAAGCAAGAACCCGATGAGGAGTTCGTAGACTTTGTCAGACGATGGAGGAAACTCGCTGCAAGGACCGGGCCCTCAATGAAAGAGAAGGACTATTGATATCATCATCGACAATACTAGAGAGCCCTTGAAGGCTTATTATAAGTGACTGCCCAGACTTCGCCGCTCTTCACCTCCGGACCTCCCGCTTGACACGACACACCAAAGGTAGAGATCTCGCCTTGTCAATAATAACATCAAGGGCAGGATCGTCTAGCGAAAGTAAGACAAGAATAACAAGAAAGCATCAGGAACCGAGCAAGTCAACACCGTCGTTAACCAATGGCAGAATTTCAGGAACGAAAATTTTTAGCCAAGGAATCCCGGGCAAAACCAAGGCCAACAATGATACGTGAATCATAATCAGGGTCAAAATCAGTAAAGGTATCCAAACCAAAACTCCAACCAACGCCAATATCAAAATAGGAATCAATACCCTAATGCCTACCAGCGCTAGAATCAAAATACGGTGCAGAACAGGCCAATCAACCCCCAAAAATATAACAACATGCCACTGCCGCTAAATATTAATCAACAAACTATAGGCCATAGCAGCCAAAGCGAGAGTACTACCCTCCACTACCCAACACCATTCCCAATATCTTCTGCCTCCCTAGTAACTAGAACCTTCTTATATTCCTACCAGAATGACTACGACCATGGCCAGCAAATTTAGACTATAGCAAGTTCTGGGCATTCCATCAGTATATAGGACACAATCTAGAAGACTATTGGGTTCTCCGGGATGTGATCTAGGATATGAGTGATAGAAACCAGATTGACTGGGAATTTCTCAGGAATACTAACTCCAATCACAACTAGCCTCCGCAAAACCTAGGGATTGTTAACAACCCCATGCCAAATCACAACCAAGGGCTTGTATCCCACATTACCACAGTAGACCTTCCCGATCAACCCTCTGGATTTTTGCCACTTTCTACACCTTTAAACCTGACTTTTGCGAGGACTTGGAGTATTTAATATTTGTTTTTTGTGTTGTTTTGCAGAAAGGAGGTAAATACATCCTTAGTGCAGTTTTCAGTTAAAAAGGTGCCATTTAGAGGAGTTGTGGAACCAAGCAACAACTAAGAGTGAGGGATGAACAGAATGGCGTCAATTCTATCCCCGACTTCTCCAAATACAGCAACATCTTCAAGCTAGGAACCCCACCTACACAGCAGTAGTGTATAGGGAGTAGCAAAGGGATCACCTAGCTACACACCTTGGAAAGCAAGCTGCAGTAGTGGAAGTTTTCAATGGAGTAGAAAATTCAGCAGCTACACATGAACTTGGACCTATCGACTGGTGGCTTGTAAAGAACATCAAAACTGCACTTCAGCCATCCCATTGAATAAAGCTCGACATCTTTCTTCCTCTCGAGCATTGCTGTAATAAAAATAGCAAACTTATCATGCTGCATCAGCAGCCATGGAGCCTGTCGAATGGATCCTTGAACCCATCGAAATAGTTGCTGAAGCCTTGAGCTGTTGTTGAACATGTCAAAGGCTCAAAGAGAGTGCAACCCATACTCCATTCACCAATCCTCTGAAAGCAAAACACCCAGCCTTCTAACCAATCTTGTCGACCACTTGGAGCTGAAGCTACTGCATTCATCCAACCTATCGAACAGCAGAGCTCCAAAGCCATCCTTTCAGCAACCTATCGAGCTGACCTTGCTGCATTATTAAGCCTGTCGACAGGTACACCTAACCTATCGAATGGTGGCAGATCTGCAGCCTTCCATCCTATCGAATACTCCAACTCAGCTGCAGCCTTGCATCTTTTCAATCCTATCGAATTATGCAGCCTGAACCTGTCGACTAGTGGAGAAGCTCCCTTGCAGCGAACCTATCGAACTACATTCCTAAGCCCACCTTGCAGCAGCCCTCTACAGCTATCCTATCGAAACAGTAAAGTGAAGCCCTGCACCTATCGAACCACCCAGCTGCAACCCCACATGTCCAACCTATCAAACTCTTCAAGGGCAGCAGCTCATCTTCAACCTGTCGAAACCTATAGTTGCAACCCCACCTTGAACCTATCGAAAGCTTCAGCTCCTCAAATTGCTCCTTCACCCTCTCGACTGCACACAAGCTTCAGTTGCAAAATAGGCCATAAAGCCTGTTGATCGCTTAAATATTTCAATCTGATGAGATGCCCAACCTCCGGCCTTCTCCAATCTGTCGATGTGCAATCAAGATCCTATCCAACCGGTTGATTCGAACTCCAAAGCTTCTAATCTATTGACCATGGGAGGAGGTGCCCAACCTATCGAGTGCACCAACTAGTTCTGTAAGCTGCCGATAGCTCCAGCTCTTTGGTAGTTGCATCCTTGGACCTGTCGAGCAGATGAGCTCCATGCACACACCAATCCTCTCGAGCCTTGAACCTGTAAACACCTTCACTTCAGCAATGCATCCAACCTATGCACAGTAGTTCATGACCACAGCCATCTTGCCGAATGGAGCTGTTTTCCCATCAACTACAAAATCTATTCCCTCGAGCTCGCATCGGATCTTCAGTCACCTTATCAAATCTGCACCAATGCAAGCTTGATCAATACGAAGGCTATTTTGATATATAGCTTCGGTAAGAGCATTTTGTGCAATTAATTAAGGTTGCAGCTGGAGTGTATGTTCAGGAAAAATAGTGTTGGAAGGCATGGGCATTTTGGGGCAGCAAGAATAATCATTTTGTGGGCAATCACTTGGGGTGTGCAACTAGAAAAAGGGGCAGCTTGGGTCCATTTTGAGGACAGCAAGTACAGAATTGAGTAGCTGAGTATTTGTGGCTAAACAAGGGCAAATTGGGAACTCCAATGCATAGGAAACCCTGCACATGGGTATGAGCTAATTTTTGGCGGGAATACAACTGAAGCACAGATCCATCTCTGCTCTCTGATTGGCTGAAACCCAAGGCACAAGGATCGATGCATATGTATAAATACCTATCTTTTTGTTGTTTTTCTTCAGCAAGGAAAGTAGGAACAAAGGAATAGCCTGAGTTCTCCTTAGCTCATTTAGGTTTAGTTTAGGTTTTTATTTTTCTTTTTCTCTTTCCCCTTCTCTCTCTAATCCAACCTGTTGGATTAGATCTAGGTAGCATCTCAAACCTGTTTTGTAATTATAATTTTGGCATGAAGAAATGTGGATCGATGCATAGATTACAGATCTTAGAATAAGTTTATTGTAAGTTGTTTTATTTGAAGCAATAAATTGTTAATTTTTAAAGCTTAGTTGAATCTAAAGATCTTATGGTCCCATTAGATTCTCGACTGGATTTGTGTAGAGGGGCCAAGGCCCACCCGCTTAACAGGTAGATCTCTTGATGACCATCTGATTTCCCTAGGTTTGATATGCCTGTGGGTGTCTGTGCCTGTGGCCTTGCATCCACAGCATCTGTAGTGGTTTTAATGCTCTGATCGAAGCCATTGGAATGGAGGAAATCTATTGGATGATTTGTGACCATTAAAATGAACAGATCATAGCCATAAGATGAATCCAAACCACCGGTCTAGATCGGATTCTTCTACCTTAATCCTATAGATTGGATGAAGTTTATAGGGTGATCTGTGACCATTCAAGTGGAAAGATCATACCCTTAAGATCAGTTCAAGCCTTTGGTGTAGAGTGGATTCTTCTACCTTGCATTTGTGCTTGTAGCCAAATGAAGGATGGTTGCATATCCTCAGATCTTGATCAATTTTGCAATAAAAATCAGGCCCTAGCTGTCTATTTCTCACCATTTGATCTTTATTTTTTCATCCATCTCCCTCCATCTTTTAGATTTAGTTTTATATTTTAGTTTTGTAGAATTAGATCTAGTGACACCCGAAAAGCTCTCTTTCTCCTTAGAATTGCCAGATCTGTAGCCAGATCTGGAGGTCTACTATACACCTTCTAGGTTTAGATCACTACTCCTTGTGGGACAAACTCTTACTTAGTAAAACTTGCTACAAAGGACCTTGTATCTTGCAGGTCTAAGATATTTTTGCTGTGCTAAATCCATCCCCTGTTTTACTCTGATTTTATTTTGCTTTTACCATTACACAATAAATCAGCACACCGAAATCACCCAACACCCTCCTTCCATCCTTCTACCTTAATCACTCGCCTCCACCCTTTCGATGCTTCTGTTAATTTGATAAAGACTCTGACGCCCCTAGCTGTTCGACCACGCCCTTCGACCTTGATCACTTGGATCACACCCCCAAATCCACCTCCCTATCCAAATTTTACCATAATTCGAGTCCAATCATTCAGGACACGGAGACCAAATCTTCACCAACCTCCACCTGAACCTCTCACTTCTCCAAACCCACAGTCGACTCCATTGCCATCCGACTCTGAACCCGAATATAAAGACCATGTTCTCCATACTACAGCCCAAATCATGTCATGGGTAGACAGCCTCTCCTAAAGCGCTTCAAGTTAAAGACATGAGACAACAGTTGAGCATCAGCCAGAGGCAGAAGAGAGTCAATAGGAAGAACCTGGCAAGCAGGAGGCATTGATTTCCACCTTCCTTAAAGAAAATGATTATACACAATACCTCCCACCATGGAGCAGCCTAGCCCCAGTACGTATTCCTTCTTCAAGCTTTGCCCCGTTCATGACAAATGCTCTAGCAAGCTCATCAACGCAAGTCGCAATGTGGTTGAAGAGTTAGCAACCGACTACCCTGTCCTTAAATTAGGAACCAACTATCCGCCACCACCGTTCCCTCGGGAAAAGGAACCTATGGGTATATAACTGCTAGAAAGGAACGCGAGAGTGAAGGAGACTAACTTGCCTCTCCCGCCTCACATCATTCCTCCACCGCCGATTCTAGCACCTCAGCCACTTCACCCAGCCGCAAACAGGGTGCACTGACCAGGAAAAGAACACGTGCTCAAAATAGGCCAAGAGTATGATCTCCTATGATATCTTCAGAAGATCACGGTGTAGATATCGATACTCGAGCTTACCAAGAAATCGCCTGGCCATCATCAGCTATTAATGAAGGAGTTGGAAGAGACGCAAATAGATAAAAACACCACCTTGGACGAGTTATATTAATTAACCTCAGTCATGGCACAACCTCCAGCCCTCACCTTTACGGATGTGGACATGCCAAAGGAATCTTTACAAGGATGTTCGACTGCTATATATCTAACAGTCGTAATCAGAGGTTTATTGGTCCCTCATGCGCTAGTTGACACAGGGGCGGGACTCAACATTTTTCCCATGACAACGATCAAGACTCTTGAGTACATTGAGCAAGACATAAGGCCCTCATCGTTGTCCCTAATGGCATATGATGGCTCTCGGTGCTTTGTCAAGGGGACCATTAAGTTACAAGTTCACCTTGGGCTAGTAACAAAAGAAGTCACTTTCCACGTCTTCGAATCATCTAGTACCTATAATCTAATCTTAGGAAGGATATGGTTGGAATCTATGAAAGCTGTAGCATCTATATATCATCATTGTATCAAATTCCCTCAAGAGGACTCCATCGTCAGGATATATGCCGACGTGCCTCTCTAGGAGATAGATACTGACTACACAACAAGTATTCTGATAGCTCACGACTCCATCCTGTCCATTGGCCACATCAGAAGGGTACGACCATCTGACGACCCCACAGTGGCAGAGATCACTCATCCTAGCTCGCCCCCACTATACCAATCGAGATTAACAAGAAGAGAAGCCGGCCCTAACCTCACCCGACTCTATGACATAAATCCAACCATGACAAAAGGATGGGACTTGATGTATCAATTAGGATATGTCCCTCATACTGGGTTCAACAACAATAAACAAGGGTGCATATGGCCTGTCCTTCTGAAGAAAATCTGCAAGCACACAGGACTAGGCTACTAGTCAGATGGAAAGCAGGTCGACTTTCTGCCTACCTCGCCTAAGTGGTCACTATACGGCCATTTTATCTACGGAACCACCGAAAAGGCCGATGTGATAAGAAGAAAGGAAATATCCCTCATCGAACCACAGGCAATGGAAATTAAGTAGCTTGCTAAAGCCTTTGCGGACCTGACGAACTTGAATCAAGATGACGATGACATCGATAAGCCGCTTGAGGGCATCGGGCCACTGTTCGAGACTGAGGAGTCCTACGCTACAAAAATAAGGGGGCCTCCAGAACCTGAGTCATACATAGAAGACTGGGAGTCAACTGACAAGGAAGACTTCCACATCACCGCTTTGAGAAACGAGGAAGAACTAGAGTCATCCCGGCCTTAGGAATCGGAAGGAGAGGACTAGCTCTTAATGTCGAGCTAAGAAGAAGACTGTTGGACCAGTCTTACTGACATAGAACTTGGAGGTCACCTTAGAGCAAAACAGTTGAAGCTGCGTGAGGAGGTCAATCACTCCCAGAGAGAAGGGTCAAACTTTGATGATGAATTTGATTATAGATCCTAATTGGACAATTGACGATACCTGCACCGCTGCCCTTACCCAAAATCACCCTATTATAGCCTGTGCGCATCTATCTTAATATGGTACGAAAGAGCTATCCTACGAGAGATACGCCGAACGACAAGGGCAGAAGATCCTCATGTCACCTTTATAGAAGTCCAAGAAGAACTAGAGCTCGAGGCACCCCAATCTCCTAATGCACAACTTCATATATTTTGGAACTCACTGGAGGAAGAATGGCAACTTCCATCAAGTGATGAAGACTATTGGATAGACCTTCAGGCGCTTGAATTACCAGAACAGTTAGGCCAAGACTTCTAATGGCAGTTAGACGAAGAAGAAAATCTCGGCTTCAATGACAACAGCCTCACCCCCGATGGCGAAGGATGGGAATGCCCTTGGGGGGATCCCTATATCTCTCACCCAAACCAGCCTCGTTGCTAGGCATGTATACTCATCATAGCATACTACGAGGTCCAAAGCCGAGAGCTCACCAGTCCAGAAGAATGTCAGTTGAACACATCCAAGGAACGACCTCAGCAACAAGGATATCTCCAGTCTCATTCTGAAGATGAGAGCTTAGACGACTACTACCTCCCTACCCTTTTCGAAGGATGAAAGCACGTCAGTCAGACTGTCGCCATCATCATGCATCAGGAGGATCACCCTAGATGAGGACAAAAAAAATGTCAAATTCAGAACGAGCCCAATTCATCCGAAGACTCGCATGAATGGCTTCAACAGCCATCCCTCTTCCTCAACTAGAAGAAGCAACCCTGCCGGCTCCTCCCCATGCAATCGACCCTGTACCATACCTATTATCGAAAATATAAAAAAAACTAGAAAACCCTAAAAAATTTTGAAAATACCAAAAAAGAGAGGGAGCCCTTCATCCAAGACCCATTCAGGGACCAACAAGGAGACTCTTCTCCTAAGGCTACGAGTAGCAGTCGCGCCAACGGAATCAAAGAAGAGATAACTGACATGATCACAAACGGTCATCATCCTACCCTCAACATCAAAGAGCCCTGCCTCAACTCCGTTAGAAATGTCCCTATCACCTCTCCATTGCAAAGGTGCAGCATCTTGACTAAATGACAAGCCTGTAATCATACCTGACAAGATACTCCATGACTTTTTGACGAGAATGAATATCTTCGACCTACACCTCCCTAAGGATGTCGCGGTCATAAATTGCACCGATGAAGGGTTACCTCCCCCAAAACTAACCCCCCAGTGTAGCCATTTTGTAGTATATTAGCTTACAAACAATGAAGAAGGAGCACCAGCTACTGAGGAGACACAGGACTTCCAACGGGTCATCAAATGCTTCAACCAGCAAACTCAAGCTACGGCAGAATCTATCGAACAAATCAATTTCGACACCGAGGAGAACCCTAAGAAGCTGCTAATCAGCGCAACACTCAACCCCAAGGAATGACAATAGATCATCCAAGTCCTTCAGGATCACCTCAGCTCTTTCTCATGGTCCTACGAAGATATGCCCGGTCTGGACCCGAGCTAAGTAGAACATCGTTTGGTTCTAGAATCAGATGCAAAGCCCATCAGGTAGAAACACCGAAGAATGCACTCGCAGACAGTGCTACATGTCAAGGAGGAAGTAGATAAACTATACAAAGTCAAGTTCATATGAGTCGTCCTCTACCCCATGTGGGTTCCAAACATAGTACATGTCGCCAAGAAAGATGGCAGAGTAAGGATATGTATCAACTTTCGGAACCTCAACTGGGCATGCCCGAAAGATAACTTCCCTTTACCTCACATCGACACTCTGGTGGACAATACCATCGGACATAAGATGTTATCCTTTATGGACTTCTCCGGATACAATCCGATCAAACTAGCAAAATCTAACTAAGAGAAGACAGTTGAAGTTGGTTGGTCGACATTCAGTGAAGGAGTCCAACCTTCATCGTCCCTCTTGATCAGTGATGTGTTACAACATCAATAAATATTTGCAACTAACATTCACATCAACCCAGATATTCTCCATTTAGAATTCACCTCTTTCTTTTCAGCATGTAATACTTCTTAGTTTATTTTTTTATCGCTTTCCGTCAGAGTCCACGTGAATTGAATTGGGCCACTTATTTCGAGGACTGAAAGGGGCCTAAAAAAAGCATGTATCAAAAATGTGACTACATTAGGGCCCCTTAAAAGAGGCCATCATTTCAAAGCCAAGTAACCAGAAAATGTCCTTGAATGATCATACCCTTTGCTACCTAACTTGAGCTAATAGCCTTTCTTTCATACCCACCTCCAAAAAAATATATATGTGTATATACAACAACAAAAAAGAGAAAAGAGAAAACTCCCGAAACCAAAGCGAAGGAATTATCATCAAAATCCAAAAATATCATAAAAGCAAAATCCTAAAAAGAAGATGTCTGAAAAGAAATTAAAAGAAAAAAAATAGAAAAGAAAAAAAAAAATATATATATATATAGAAAAAAATCATGGGGCATATACAACAAAAATCCCCCAAGGAAGAAGTGCATCACTACAGCAAGAACCTGATCAAAAGAACTGTTGGAAACTTGAAAATACCTTCAAAATTCCTTACCTATCCCTTTCAACCCATGGCCGCAATTCAGCCTTGGAGACAGCCCTCTTTAAGGTCTACAAGCAATCACACTATCCGTTATGTCAACACGACCCAAGTTGAGAAACAACAAAAGAATTCCATTCAGTCGGCTATGACGGATTTGACGTCCATGTTGTGGCCTTTGTATAAAGAAAAGAAAAAATATATATACAGGCTCAAAGCAAAGAGGGTGTGGTGAAAACTCGCAAGGGCGCAACGGGGAAAAAAAGTGAGCTTGTGTGGACTAAGTGAAAACCAGAAAAGGTGCTTGGGGTAACAAAGCAAAATACCCATGGACGTAGTGAAAACCTAAAAGGACGCTACAAGTAAAAAAGAAGGCGATATCGGGTATGGCGAAAACTCATCTTGGGCGGTGCTATGAGTAAAAATATTTCAAAAGAAAAGAAAAAAAAGAAAGAAAAAATCATCAGTTACTCCTTTGATTACATTTTCGGGTTATCTGGACTTCAATTGCGCCACTCATGCTAGCTCAAATCGGGTCCTGATCAAGTGTCTCTTCAGACTGCACCATCAAACGCATGACCAGAGGTAAGGATAAAAGGTTGACTCAATCCAAAGGGATGGACGTTCCAACCTGGGTAAAAATCTGGACCACACTCAAGCCCAACCACATGAACGGGTTCGACCATTCTCAAAATGGGACCCATTACCTCCCCTCACGTTCAAGGCATAAAAAATATATATAAAAGAAAAATGTGTATATGCAAACAAAGGAGTTCCCTTTTCATTTCATTTTTTATACTTTGCTTGTACCCCATCACAAAAAAAATATTCTGTATGGCGATGTGCTTTCAGCCTTTACATTTTTGAAAAAGAAACAAAAAAAAAAAAGCATATAACTCAAAAAAATAAAAATATAATATGTTAGGGGTTTTTTACCCCTCTTGTTTTGTGTTTGAACTATTTTTAAAGTATGTACAGGTCAGGTCAACAAGGCATGGATCCTGCAGAGAAGCACATTTCCACGAGCATTGTGGTTACTCATCCATCAAATCAAGAAGGCCCTCATTCCAGAAGCATCAGTAAACTGAAGACCTTGTTCAAAGCTCCTTCCATACAAAGGTTCTCGCGATCCAAAGCCGAAGCTCGTTCTTGCTCTTTCGAAGCGTTCCTGCAAAAAAGCAAAAAAAGAAGAAAAAAAAGAGAGAGAAAAAGAAAAGGAAAAGGAGAGAGAGAGAGAGAGAAAGAAAAAACAAAAAAAGGGAGAAAAAGAAAAATAAAAATAATAATAAGTACAATATATTCTGATGGCACAACTCCCAAAAGCAGTTTGACCCCCATTCACTTCGCTCGGGAAGTTGTGCTAAATTGAAATTCAAGTCGATGAGCACGCTCAAAAACCTCGAACAAAAAATGTATGAAAAGAATATATATATATATAACATAAAATAAAAAATGTGGCTTGTTAAGTGTCCCACATTCCCAAAAAGTGTTGCAACATCAATATTCGCTCCCCTCGAGTAGTTGTGCCAAATTAACTTCGGGGTCGATGAGTACGCTCAAAGACCTCGAACCGTACCTTGCGTAGGAGCACCTGTGTTAATCAAGCCATTGGATCTTAGCGTCATTGCTTTACGCTAATCTTGAAGTATGGGTCAGTCACTCTCCTGCTCACAGAGCTGCTTTATTCAAAATGAAACTCGAACATCATGCATCATCAATCATACCAACACTCAGTTATGCCCAGTAATGTCGCTAAGGGCTTGGGAACCGATAATTTTTAGTGACGGATGTTTTCCCAATGTAATGGGCTTACACCACTCTCCATATTGTTTTCCTTTTGATGTTTGATGTTCGCTTTGAATACAGTGGACTCAATAGCATTTGCCTTAGGCCTCTTCAGATGTCTTTTTCTTTGGCATTCGATCATTAGTGATCGGATACCAAAGAGGGGCATCTGTAGACACCCAAATTTGGCGGAAGGCTCAATTGACTCTTACTTAGAGAGCGGCACACTTTCGAGCTTTTGAAAACCCCTCTTAGCCTTAGGAACCAACTCAAATCCTTTAACCCCTCCCGGACCCTTAGAGACCATCGAGACCATCTCGGACCTTAGAGAACCAACTAAAATAGCAAATAAAAAGATGAGTACCAAAGTTTACGTAGATACGTGTAAGAGCTAAGGCCTATATCATTAGAAAGAGGAGATTCCCAGCTTTCCAACGAACTAAGAATTGTCTAATTTCGAGTTGTACATCAAAAGTTATGGTGAATTGAAAATTGCGGAGAAGTTCGGGAATTTGGCTAGGCATGCATAGTATGCACACCCAGGAAAATTATGGCCGAAATTGCCTAGGCATGCATATTATGCATGCCTAGCCACTTTGCTTCTTATCCAAACTTTGCTTCTTCTCCAATGCGGGCCTGAACTTCTATGGTCCAAAAATGGGTTTATTTGTTTTGGGGTTTGACTTGTGGGCCATCCCAGACTTCGGGGTTTGTTTCTTTAGGACCCTAGTACCCTTATTAGCTTAAAATATAACTCTTTTACCACCCCAACCCTCACCTTATTAACCACCATTAAAACCCAATTTCCACCTCTCTAAGCCTTAGAAAACTTAGAAAACCTTAGATTGACCATTACCTAATATTTAACCCTACACTACAAAAAATATTTTTATTGGAGACGGCTTTTGGCCGTCTCCAAAGATGCCTAAGTCATCTCCAATACTATTGGATACGGTTTTCATTTAATCTCCAATAGCCCCGTCTCCAATGTCTTTAGAGATAAAATATTGGAGACAGCTTTTGGTCGTCCCTAATATTTTAGCTTATTGGAGACCACCATAAGTCGTCTCCATTGCCCATATCAACACATGTCGGAGACGGCTTTCAGCCATCCCCAATAACAATCTTCTACTATTGGAGACAGCTTGAAGCTGTCTCCAATAAGTTTTCTTTTGTTATGGGAGACAGCTTCCACCCGTCTCCAATAAGTTTTCCTATATTATGGAGACGGCTGCAAGCCGTCTCTAATAAGTTTATCTCTATTATTGGAGATGGCTTTTAGCTGTCTCCAATGAATTTTTATTTTTTTTTAATGCTATTTTTTTTCCCCAAGCATCACATTGCCCAGTAGCACACATCCATAACCTGTAAATAATATAAAAGAAATAATTATTCTATTTTATATTTAGCACAAGAAGATCGACACGGTGATTTCCTTATCAAGAGGAATATTCCTGCAAATAATATAAAAAACTAATTATTCTATTTTGTATTTAGTACAAGGCAAGAACGACAATTTTGGGCAATCGTTTTACTGCCCAACATTAGACATCCATAACCTGTAAATAATATAAAAAACTAATTATTCTCTTTTATATTTAACTCAAGAAGAATGAAAATTATTTCTGTAACACCCCATGAAATCCTAACCGTGAACTGTACCTCAAGATGAGTGCACGTCAAACGAATGCGGGGTCCAGAGAATGGTCTCCGAGTCTGGAGAGGTTATAGGTGAAATAAAGTAAAAGGTGAGTGTGTGGATTAAGATATATAAGATATATATATATATATATATATATATATATATGTGAGTAAGGTGTAGGTGCTTGGAACCGAAACCTAAAGGAACTATAAAAGAGTAAAGAGAAATAATTTCTCTTAAATGTCCAGCTATTAGGGCTATTGATGAAGAGAGAGAGAGGGGAAGTGGAGGAGAGGAACATTTATGAGGGTTTGGGAGTTGAGTGCTTGAGGAAATTAAGGATACACATTTAATTTTGGCGTTGGATCGCGCACAATCTGAGGATCGAACAGCCAAGCCCTAGCTTAGAGTGTGAAGCCTCAAATCGTCGGATCGGTCGATCCAAAAGGTATGATCTTGTAAAATTGTTTGATAAGTAAATTACAGTGTGGGATTGTAATTTAATTAGGTGGATAGAAGAAGAAAAATGGAGAAAAAGGAGAAGAAAATCGATGGGAATGGATCTATGAGGAACAGATCCTAACCGTTGAAGGTTGGCGAAAATCGACCGGTCAAATTGTGAATCAACCGGTCGAATTTTGCTGTGACAAGGGGTAAACACGAATTCAATCGATCGACCTTGTTTCGATTGGTCAATTCTAAGAAATCGACCGGTCAAAGTAGAATCGATCGGTCGATTCCCATAAAATAGGAGATGGTAAGATTATAGTTTTGGATCGACTGGTCGAATCAAAAAACCGACCGATCGATTTTGGATATCCGACCGGTCAATTTGAGGAATCGACCAGTCAGTTTCGGTGCCATATGAAGTGCAAGGTTTCATGAGCAAAACCGACCAGACGAAAATTCAGGTCGAATGGTCGATTTTGGAAACCGACCGGTCGAATTGTGATTCGACAGGTCGATTCGTGACAGTTAAGGTTGTCTTCCATTTTTGGGTTTGAGACCATTGGAGATGTCAAGGATCTCCCTAGTTCAGGTAAATTGTGACATTCTGATCATGGTTAGATGTATGTTAGGTGCGATTGAACCTAAGAAGGGTGTGAAGCAAACTCGAGCTACGTGAGCCAAGGAACTTAGAACAAGGTGAGGAAAACCCTTTAATATCTATAGACGAACTTATTAAGCATGTACGTAGTGATATATGAAGCATGTGATTTTGAATAGCTTCATTTGAACATATGATATGCTCTTCTGAAATGTGCAAGTCTTGATATGTTGTACACCTTTTTGAATAAGTCATGTGAAATTGCGTGACAGATTTTGAGAAGCACATTGATACTCACAATGGTTAGTTCTAAATGTGCACACGTGAATGTGATGTGAACCCAATTGTGGTGCGAGGACTTTTAATTTTTGGAAAACTATTATGTTTACTGCACTTACACGGTGAATAACTATATGTAACTTTTGCACATTGTTTTAAGGTTATGTGAATACCCAACTGACGCGACGGGATAACAGCGACTGACGCGGCGGGATATCTGCGACTGGTACGACGGGATATCCGTACAACTTGTGCCCTAGTCCGGCGGGATATCCGGTCTTTGGGTTCCAACAGTGGAACCATTTTGTCCGACAAGTTTCTTAGTTTCAAGGGCTTGTAATTTCGATAAAAAGGGTTCAATTGAATGACGATGGTGGGTGTTCCATCGGGGCTTAATGCTATACTGCTCAGGGATTATTTAAGTAAAGTGTTTTAAGTGGGTGTGTTGAGTAAAAATGGTTATTTCCTTTAAATATGATAAGTTAAGTCTAAATGTGCATTCTCTATTCATTCTCGTTGAATTACCTTTCCTCGTGAATCATATGTTTTCTTTTCAATAATTTACGCATTGTGAATTATCATGAAAGACATGTTTATATAGAGAACTAAACATATTAGATTTTGTTTTCCTCATTGAGCTAGGATGTAGCTCATTCTTTCGACTATACGTCACAGGTGTAGGTGAAGATTCTGTAGCAGACGATTGCGAGAGAATAGACACAGATTATGTTCCGGGTGAGGAGCACGAGCCTCCTCCTGAGGACTTCTTTTAGGAGTTTCTTTGCTCTAGTTGCAGATATTGTTTGGGCCTGGTATGTCAGGCTATCATTTTGAAGATATTGTAATAAGTATAGAGTGAATGTTTTGGCAAACCATCTTGGGTGATTAGAAGATATCACCAATGGTTCGGTTCAGTTCTTTGTCCTATGTAGTAGACATGGGGGTTAGAACTATCTTTTGAACAATTGACTGATGTAGTCATGAGGATAGAGGAGACATACTATGATCTCTTTTTATGGTAACCGTGTAACCTTCTTCATAGTATGTGTGTTACCACTATGTTTCCGCTTATGTGTTCGGGCACGGCCTCGTAGATCGTGCGGACGGCCCAGGTTTTGGAGCTCTGAAATTCAGGCTATCACAGTTGGTATCAGAGCTTTAAGGCTTTATAAAATTCTGACGAGTCTTAGCTCGGATTAGAAGCCTAAGATTTGTTAGGATAGGGACTTTCTGTTAATAGAACTTTTGTTTCATTGTAACAGATAAAAATGGAGTCTAGAGGTCGAGGACACCCTAGAGGCGGCTGTGAGAGGAACCTAAGTAGTATAGATGATATTCCTATGGGTACTAGTCGAGAGCAAAGACATCCTCCTGAAGAAAGGGGGCAGAGAGATGAAGCAACAAATAGATTGGCTCAGGCCATGGAGGTTGTGGCCGCTGCAATGGCCCAGCAAACAGCAATGTTGGCCACAAATAAAACGAGCCATCAGTAGTCACCACCACCTCCTCTGACATTATTGCCCTCCTCCTTTGTAGATTTCAGGAGATTAAGACCTCCTAGTTTTTATGGGCAAACGGATCCATTGGAAGCGGAGAAGTGGTTGAACTAGATAGAAAAACTCTTACAACGGTTGCAGGCTAGTGAAGATGAGAAGGTCGGTTGGGCGTCATTCCAACTAGAAGGTGATGTCGACCCATGGTGGAAGTCGATATTGCGGAAGAGGGAGATTGAAAATCCGCAAGGATTATGGACTTGGGCGAAGTTTGTTTCAGTGTTCAATAGAGAATACTTCCCCAAACAGGTGAGGAACCAGTTAAGAAGTGTTAAGACCTGAAAAGTACCACTTTTCACCCCTTAACTTAACCTTTGATTAGACCCTTAGCCACCTAATAAACTCGTCTTAAGTGTTTTGTTCAGGAAATAATCAGCAGTGAAATAAGGCCAAGAATCTTGTTATGGAGCCTGCTTTGGCACCAGATGCCCCTCCGCAAGAATGAAACTTGAAGCATTGCGTAGATCAGCTGAGCTTCCTAAGGCTTTACAAGCAACCTCTCATGCAGATGAATGACTGAGGAGCATCAGAAACTCAACTCCATGCAACTCTCGCGAAGCTCAAGAGTAGAACACAGTGCTCAGTGTCACGCAGTTCAAAGCAGACCTCTCTCAATCTCGTGAAGGTCGTTTAAGACAGCTGAGGAGAGAGAGCTTCAGAAGATGTCTCGCACAGCTGTCGTGCAGTCACCGCGGGATACAATTCTCAGAAGAAGAACGCCTCGCGCAATTCACGTGCCATTCAAGAAAGAAAGTATCCTGGCGAAGGCAAAGCCAAGCTCGCGAAGATTGAGTGAGACAAAGAACCTCGCGCAGTTCAGAACTCAAAAGAATCTCGCGAGGCAACTCGCGAAGTCCAAGTAAAGAGAAGAGCTTGCGCAGTTCTCGCGCTGCTGCCCAGCGAAGACTAATCTACCGCGCGACTGCTTGAATTGCAACCTCGCGACGCTTGAGACTGTATTTTCTATTCAACCTCGTGAACTCCAACCCAGCGAGAGCTCAACTCTCTACCGCGCGACTGCCTGAAGAGCAAACCAAGGCAACCTCGCGACGGCTGAAGCTTCAGTGTCAAATCATCCTAGGGAAGAGCAATGAGCTACCACGCGAGAAGTCTGGAAAACTACAGCTACCTAGCGAGGCTCTGAACCTAAACTTCCATCTCTTCAGCAGAGGGCATTCTGGAAATTTCCAGTGATTAGGGCACGCACTCCCATGCTCAAATCTCTGTGCACACGCCCTGAGGCATCCAAGGATCAGTAGAAGGCCACGTGGCATCGTTAAAATTAGGGTTTCCTAACCCTAATGCGCCGCCACCCCACTGCTATATATACCCAGGCCTAGCTTAGGTTTAGGTATCTGGGAACCTATCTCAGATCGCTTTTCTTTTCTCTTTCTTTTTAGCAGTAAGTAGTTTTTCTTTTTCTTTTCTTCTCTCCATAGTCCAGCAATTGCTGGCTATGACTTTGTATATGTATTTGAGTTAGATTAATGGAAGTTTTGCAATATGATTTATACTTTGTGGGATTGTTGCTTATATGTGAGATGCTCTGTGCAAGGCTGCTGCCTTGTGATCCCCCATTGCCTTGGCTGTGTTTCAAAGCAATGGAGGACTGATTTTAAGGGCCACTCAGATCCAAGTAACCTGTGTGTCTGGGCTATCATGGTCTTCCAGCCTTAGCCCCACCACAGGACCTACTAGATCTGAAATCCCCATGGGAGCTTGAGCTGGTAGCCTGGTGAACATGGTGGTAGCAGCGATAATCTTGTTTTGTCTTGGGCTCCGTGAGGAGGATAACCTCTGGGATAGTCTGTGACCATTTAAGTGGACAGATTATAGCCTTTGAGTGATTCTGATCTACCGATCCAAGATGGATCCTTCTTCTTTTCACCTGAGCTTGTAGAAGCCTGGTGAGGGATTGTACAGAGGCAGACTCCCCCATATTTGTATAGATCTGCCATCAGATGTCAGATCTGATCTGGTTATAGAGATTGTAGGCTGGTGACTGGACCATTGTAGCCTCTCTCAAGTAATGGACAGTTGGATCGAAGGTTGTACTCAATCGCTTGCTGGTTCTATGTGTCTGGGCTATCATGGTTTTCCAGCCTTAGCCCCACATATGGAACTTTAGAGGTTGAGGTACCCTATGGATTCCTGAGCTGGTAGCCTGGATGAAATAGTGCCTGCAAAGATTTATTTGATATGTTCTGACCCATCCCTGGATAGTGGCTCCCCTATGGGATAGTCTGTGACCATTCAAGTGGACAGGTTATAGCCCTAAGGGTGGAGTCATGGCGTAGAGATGGGTTGGATCCTTTCTCCTCAGAGGTGATAATGTAGCCTCTGAACAGGATTTCTATAACATCAGATCTAAATCTGAGTTACAAAAACTCCTCTGACCTTGGCTCAATAACATATTTCTCACCTTTTTATAATTATTTTCCACACTCCATCCATCCTCTCAATCCTTTCTGTAATTTAGTTATTAGAATACTTAGAATAAGTGACCTTAAACTCCCCTCCTTTTAGGACTACCAGATCTGTAGACAGATCTGGAGGGACTACTAGAGATGGCTCCCTTGGAGCCTTAGATCACCTTTCCCTGTGGGACAAACTCTTACTTATCAAAACTTGCTACAAAGGACCCTGTATCTTGCAAGTCTAGGATTTTCGAGTTGTGCTTATTCATCCCCTGTTTTATTATGTTTTTGATTTTTAAATAACTTTCAACACCAACCAATAAGCGAAGCACACTTGAGATCAGCAACAAGTTTTTGGCGCCGTTGCCGGGGAAAGATGATCTAATAGTAGACCCTTAGTTTTTGTATTCTTAGTATTCTTTATACATGTGAATAATTGATACTGCTGACATAATTGTGAATCTTTCTTGCAGATCTAGACAGCAGCCGTGTAGGATAGTTGGAATGCAATTGGAGCATAGCTACCTCTGTTTGCAAACTCTCTGACTCTAAAGCTCTGTCTATCTTTCTTTTTAACAATTTTTCCAGCAGTATCTAGGATAGTTTAAATGTATTCTTTGGATAGCTGTAAAATAGTTAGATAAATTTATTTGTGTATAAGTATTCTTTTGCAATGTGCCTGGAAGAAGCTTTCCTTGTTGTGGGTGTGCTTGTATGCTAGGGAGGAGATCCCTCAGCCCTACTTTAGAGCCTCTAAACCCTGAGTTAGAAAGGGGAAGGAGACTTAGAAGAGACAGGCACACCACAGGAGAGCCCCCAGGTAAATCTGCAACAGCAACTATGGGTGAAGAACACCCCAGAACCCTCAAGGAGTTGAATGCTCCGGATGACTACAACTCCCCTTATAGCATTCAATTCCCTGATGTTCAGGGGAATTATGAGATAAAAACTTCAATCATCCAGATGCTGCTAGCTTTCCATGGGCTTAGCAAAGAAGACCTTTACAAGCATATTGACCAGTTCTTGGCCTTGTGCACCACTTTTAATATCACTGGTTTGGGACCTGAGGCTACTAGGCTCAGACTCTTTCCCTTCTCTCTGAAGGATAGGGCCAGTACCTGGTTGGCCACTCTTCCCAACAATAGCATTGCTTCATGGAAAGACCTGCAGACCAGATTCCTAACCAAGTTCTTCCCTGAGACCAAAACTAGCCAGTTGAGGAAAGAGATTCTTGCATTTTCTCAATCCCCAACTGAGGATTTTAACCAGTCCTGGGATAGGTTTAAAGAGATTCTCAAACAATGCCCCCATCACAAGATCCCTGAGTAGCAGCTTGTACAAAGCTTCTACAATGGGATTGATGAGAAAAACAGAGATATGGTCGATGCCTCTTATGGTGGATCCTACATGCACAAGACTGCTGAGGAGGCATGGGAATTGTTTGAGGTGATTAGTGAGAATGCTTTTCAAAATCCATCCCTGGCAAAAACTCATCAGGAATCTGAGTCAAAGGTGGGGCCTGCTGCTGGATCCAAAGGAAAAATTTATGATGTGTCTGCGAACGATGACCTACGGCTGCAGATGGCAAACCTCTCTATGAAGTTTGATAAATTATTGACTGTGATGCAACCCAGAAGGGTTGCTCATGTGGCGGAGGCATGTCTGATATGCCAGTCCCCACAGCACACAGTAGAGGAATGTCCATCTGCAGGGCAATTTCCTGAATTAATGTTGGAACATCTTTCTTTGCTTTCGATCTTATGGCCAAAGAACAATCTAGGGGCTACAACAGGCAGCCATATGGATACCAGCACCAAAATGCTGGTTACCAATGAAGAGACCACCCAAATCTGAGGTGGAAGCAAGATAACTACATGCAGGCCCAGCAGATGTTGGCTTTACCACAAAGGCCACAGCAGCAGTTCAATCAAGGGCATGCCCCGAGGTCTACCTTCCAGCACCACCAGCAGCCCCATCAGTAGCAAAACCAATTGGTTCTACCCCCTTCTCAACCAAGAAATACTTACTTCGAGGACCAAGTCTTGGCTTCATTGCAAAACTTCGGTTCCTTGGCTCAGACTGTGAACTCTCATGGTCAGAGCATCAAGAAGATAGAGGAGCAGATGGGACAACTAGCGAACACCCTAGCCAAAAGAGAAGAGGGAAGGTTGCCCAGTCAACCAGTGGTTAATCCCAAGGGCCAATTTTTTATTGGCCAAGGATCCTCAGAACCTGAAGGGGATCTTGCATTGAATTGATGATAAGAACTGTGCATCGTTGTATAATATGTACTTTACAGTTTGTAGGAATAGTTTGCAATCTTGTTGGAATTTGAGTTTAGTGCTTTAATGCCTACTTTGATACCAACTTCCCCTGTGTGATAATTTTTCAGTGATTGAATGATGATTTGAATGCTTTGCGTGACATGTGACTTTCTTGCCTTGAGAGTATAAGAATTGTAAATGCTTTATAATGACTAGGGGTGTCCTTGGAAGAGAGTCTGTGAGAGAATCCACCCCTTTGGTAAGGGTCAAACAACGGACTGGGGGGTGAGTGAATTCTGCCTCGATTAAGCCATCGCGGGGTTCTGAATAATGAGTTTGGTCCCATCTAGTGCAGTCCATAAGGAACTAATTTGTTGTGCTGTCGCGAGTTTCAAAGAACTGGGTGGGCTGCATCACGCAGTTTTAAGGAACATCAAATCTCGCGACCCATTCATTCCCAACCAGTGGGCGGACGTTTCTAAAGCCGCCGAGCTTCGCGATATTTAAATCCCACCCCGCGCTGCTTTTCCTTACTGCTTTCTCTTTTCTCTCTTACCAGCGAAACCCTAGCTCCCACTCCTCTCCACCTCTCTCCTTTAACACCCTGTCCCCAGATCATTGCTCACTTTGAACTTCAGGACTTTTGTTCTTCAAGCTCCCATTAATAGTTGCCCCCTGTTTAGAGCTCTGGAGATCCTTTGCGCGTTCCATTAAATAGAACCCTAACTTCTAGGGTTAGACTCAGCTCTTGGTATTTCCTTTCAAATTTGTAACTCCACACTCACCAAGGAAATTGGGATGGCTCCTTAAAGCGCACCTGTGAAGAGAGCCAGGGACAAGGCCACTGTGGAGCCTACACCTAAGAAAGCCAAGTCCTCTACGGCTCTGCAAAAAGGGAAGGGGGTGGTACCGGAGCAGGCTGCACCAACATCGGATTATTCTACACCCTCTGAGCTCCTCCTTTCCATTCCCTTAGAGCCTGAAGCCATTTTTGATATCTCTTTCTTTGAATCTGAGCCATTGTCAGCACCTGCCATCGAGTTCTTGCGCAAGGCTGGTCTGTTCCCCTTGCTGCAAATGATTCCTGCCCTAGCCTACCCTAGGTTAGTGCAACTCTTCTACCAGCACCTTAGGCTCAGACCCGACACACAAGGGCGGCCAGGCCTCCTTGCATTAGTTGACAACTTTGAGATGCTGCTTAGCCCGGAGTTGATCGCTGAAGACTTGGGCATCCCTGCCAGTTTTGATCCCAATTGCGGTTATGGTGCCCCTGTGAGTGCCCCCATTGACACAATTGCCCATGCCATTACCAGAGGCTTGAAGGCCACAGGGGACTCCATCAGAAGAAGAGATTTGGAGCCCAAACTACTATTCATTGATCAAGTTTTGAGGAAGAACATCTATTGCTCCGGCCATCAGCAAGAAAGGAGGACACCAATTGCTGATGCTCTGTATTCCTTCTCTCTGGGCCATGGATTCAATGCTACCTCGTTGATCTTCAAGGCCATGAAGGATACAATGGTGAAGCTAGGGCTGCAAAAGAAGAGCCACACTCTCCCCTATGGAAGACTCATCACCAGACTACTTCTGAGGGGAGGATACAAGATACCAGTGGGGGAGTTATCTGCTGACCTCACTCCCACCACATTTGCTAAAAGACAATGGGGGATCAGCAGAAGCTTATTGGATCCCCAGAAGAAGAAGAAGAAGACTGAAGCTCAGGAGGTCCCCGAGCAGAGAGAGGAAGCTGTTGTGGCAACGGCCACCCCTGCCCCCAAAAAGAAGGCAACAACCCTTGCCCCAAAGAAGGTGGCACGAGCTTCTATCACCTCTACTTCTGCAGCAATTCCTCCATCCACTACACTGGCCTCTCCCCTCCCTTCTTCACCCATTCCATCTTTCACTTCTCCTCTTTCCTCTCCTTTCTCCATTCCCCCTCCAACCATTATCTGAACCTGGGTAGAAAGTGTTGAACCCCAAGACACCACTCCACCGTCACCCACCCCACCCCAATCAACATCCCCAGTCTCTCCCATAGCCCCTGATCCTCACCACAGATATCCTACCTCAAAAAAAAAAACCTCTCACACTACCCCTGCCCTTCCCACAGCCACACCCCTTAGTGACCAACCCTTAAACCCACCTCTCCATGACCTGGACTTCAACCTAGCCACCACCTCTAGGTATCAAGCCTTCATGACCAGTTTGCTTGATACCTTGCCCACCCACGACATCCCTCTCCCTGAGTCTCCTCTCCCTTCACCACATGCCCCCACTTCCCCTTTCCAACCTATTCCTTCTTACCATCCTACCCCCCCTCATCCAACCTCAGATTCCCTTACTCATATCCTTTCCCTTATCCATGACCTCCAAACCCAACCATCCAACACCACAGAGACCCAAGCCAAAATGCAAACTGACATAACCACCCTCCAATCCACCCTTCACACATTGACAAACCCACCAATCCCAACACAACCCCTTCCACCTCTGCCTCCCTGCTCCCACCCCTACCCCAGTGACTCGCCTCCATCCTTCCCCTCCCCGATACCATACCGCCACTCCTTTCCCTCTCTCCCTATCCTTCCACCTCTAATACTACCTCCCCTCAATTCACCAACACTTCTACCAGTGCACCCCATTCCATTCCATCCACCTTTCCCACTCCACCCCTATTTGCACCCCTATTTGCACCCCCCTCCCTTCCATTTCAACCCTTCACCATACCCTTCTTCCCCTCCCCTAACCCATCCACTTCAGCTGCCCTTCCTTCATTTCATTTTCCACCCATACCTTCCATTCCCCCTCTTCTCCCACCCCCTCCTAAATTCATTGGCCATTCCACCCAGACCACCCAAACCATTTCTACACCCCCCACTTCCCCCCCCCAGGCTCCATCACCCTCTCTTCCTTCCACTTCATTTCTCCTAATCTTGCCCAAACACTCCTACTACACCCCTCCCTACTTCACCCTCCTCCATGCCATGAGGGACAATCCTTATATCAAGAGGGATGTTCTCCATGACATGGCCCAACTCCGCCAAGCCATTGAATACCCCTTACTGCAGAAGCTTAGTGATCTGAAGCTTGCTCTACGCGGTAGCGATATTTCAAAAGGATGGGAGGCAATTCTGGAGACATCAAATGCGAACAAGGTTGCAGCAACTTACTACAAAGTAACTGCTGACATGGAAAAGGCCAATGCTGAGAGGGTGAAAAAGCATAATCGGCTATTAGAGAAGAAATTGAACAATGCTCAGGAGATCACCCGTCTTAGTAAGGAGCTTGTGGATACCAATCTCTTGTGGGCTAACAAGAAAATTGACATCTTGGAACAGCGAGTTGCTTTCCTGTTGTCCCAACCTATCCAAGCCACCCCCATCGCCACCGCTCCCCCTGAGGCCCCATCTTCTTCCACACATCCAGGCCCATCTTCTTCCACAACCCCTACACAGTCTGTTCCCCCAACTCCCCCAGCCCCCACTCCGGTAGCTCCTCCTGTTCCTCCTCCAATGTCTGTTGTCGTTCCTTCTGCAGTACCTACAAAACATGTTACTCCTGCTGCGACCCCTACTGTAGCTCCTCCTCCTACATCAATGCCCCCCCTATTTCCTCTCCTGCTATCAAAAGGAAATGCACCCCTTCCCAAAAAAAGCCCACTTCTAAGAGAGCCACTGCAGCCCAAAAAGGCAAACGGTCGGCCCCTCCATCCCCACCTCCAAAGGTCACCCGAGCTTCCACTCAGGACGATCCTCATGGGCACCTCCTCTCCAAAGAAGAACGCAGACAGGCTGCTGCTGCCCTAGGATTGGACCCTACTGAGCTCTTTCCTTCTGATTCTGACTCCGAGGAGGCACCACCTACTAATCCCAGTGCCCAACCTACTGTGGCTACCCCTTCAGATGCCCCTGCCGCCCAATCTTATCCTGCCGCCCAATCTTATCCTCAGAGACGGAAAGTTGCTGCTAAGAAGACCACTCCCCCATCTCGCTCTTTGAAAATTGGCAAAGAACCATCTGCCCAGTCTGAGGAGGCACCACCATCGAGCAAGTTCGCGAAAGGAAAGAGCCCTGTCGTGCCTACAGCGAAATTACCAGTTCCATCTCCTGTGGCTCCCCCTACAGCAGAAAAAGGGAAAGGTCCTCTCTTGTCTCAAATGTTAGCTCTAGCCAAATCTCCCGTTGCCCCTCCTGCGCCTCCACCAGCCCAATCATCTCCTATTCCACCTCGGCCTCAGCCTGGGCAAGCCTCCAAAGGTACGGGCCCCAAAGGGAAATCCCCCACCAAACCCCCTGAGCCACCCACTGTAAAATCTTCGGAGATCCCTCCTGAGCCAAAGAAGAGAAAACTGAGGGTCCGGGC
This sequence comes from Chloranthus sessilifolius, assembly GCA_021018995.1. Classification (NCBI taxonomy): domain Eukaryota; kingdom Viridiplantae; phylum Streptophyta; class Magnoliopsida; order Chloranthales; family Chloranthaceae; genus Chloranthus; species Chloranthus sessilifolius. Next base: position 15,335,821 of record CM037595.1, on the reverse strand, counting down.
TCCTACCATACCCAAAACTCCAGAGCAGAGAAAGGCCGAGAGGGAACGTAAGAAGAAAGAAGAAGAGGCTATCCTTTAAGAACATGCAAGGAAGATGGGCTGGGATAAATTTTAATCCAAATTCTGATTAGATTGCACCTAGGATTTCCTCTATTTCTTTTACATATGTTCTCTTGTATTTTGTACAGTTTTCATATTTCATAGACTTTCCCATTGTCTGTCCTGTCTTGCTTTGTCTGTGTGTTTTGTTTTCCTTTTCTGTTATGTTGCAATAAATCTGCTGCACATTGCCCTTGAACCAGTGAGGACACTACTCCTCATAGTTTTGGGGGTATGGCAGTGGAACCTATAATGGAGCATTAACATAAATCTGACAAACTCATCTGAGCAATAGGAAAATGGACCTCTGTTCACTTAAGAATCATGAAATTAAGAAGTTTAAAATTTATGCAAACATTGAACATTATAGACTTCTAATATTCCACATTTCCATAATAACTTCACCAAGGAAACACACTTGTATCTGCACTTACTGAATCATTAGAGAGAGAAAAAGGTGAGGGCATACTTAAAAGTTCAAAGGATGACCATAACCAGTGAGAATTGGGCCTACAAAATTTATTTTTTTTTTGAGGAGTAACTAAGGCATTTCTTCTAGTTCTAAGGACTGGCTGAGTCACTGTGCTCACTAGAAGTTAGGTAACTCCAAGTTGAAACAACTGACAGTACTCATGAGACCTAGGAAAGGATCAAGACCTTCTCTTGGACAGTTTGAGTCTAAAAAGATCAATCCTAAAGCAACTGCCCTTGTCCATACCCCCTTTGAGCTTTAAATCCTAAATTTCTTCAAAATACACCTGAGTACTTGAACCTGAACCTATGAACCTGATTCAACCTACCCTCACTCTGAGAATTCAGAAGGTAAAGGAGAAAGAGTTGAAGATGGACTAGCTATGGTCAGCATTAGGTGAATGGAGAAGAAGCATCTATTCTGCCATAATGGTAACTGAGGACATGGTGGCATTTCTGAGAAGCAAAAAAAAAAAAAAAAAAAAAAAAAAAAAAAAGAAGAAAACTCCAGCAAAAAGAAACAAAAAAATAATAATGAAGATGAATAAGAGAGAAGTCAAGAGGAACCTTCATTGGAAAATCAAAATCAAGAAGAGAAACTAATCACTTCAAATCGAAAAATCTCAAAGAAGATGAAGGGAGCTGAATTCAAGAAGGTGAAGTCATGAACCACCTCCTACACCCACTGAGTTCTCAATTTTTGAACCCCTTTTCAAACCTTCCATTCTTTTTAACCATACTCCATAAGCCACATTCCAACCCAGTTAAAAGCCCTTGTGATCCAAAGATTGAGTGAGCTGTCATGTGAAGATAAGGAATTATCCAATCTATGGTGAGAAACTGACAATGATGCCAGCACTTAAGAACTCTGCCTATGCTCATGCTTACAAACCCAGTTGGGGGATGTAACTGCTCTTGAGCCTGTGAGAAACTGAACCCCTCAACAAACCTTGATGAGAGTATGCCCTGTAAAGCTTTCTTTTGGGTCTGAACTTGAATGCATTATGTATGACCTTAACCTAATTTTCTGACATAAGGATAAGCTCAGTGCTGACATGCACTTGTGCAGTTTTCTGTGATCACAAATTATTTGGAAATGCTGTGCAAACATGCGAATTATGCTGTCTAAGTTCCTGTGCAACCAATGAATTAAACTTCTTTTATGCTGATTCATGAGTAGACTAAATCTGATTCCTTAACTGCTCATTGGAAGACAGTACACTTTAGTTAACTATTTCATTGGAGAAGTTTGTGGGTGTCTTCACTAAAAACCCTCAGGAGACTTCACTCCTCCACTAGGGATCACCTAGGGGTTTAAAAGGCTTGGTACATATGCTAAATATATCTGTGCTCCCTACGAAAGTGGCATTTAATTTTTAGAGTAGATTTAATGTAGCTTTGCTAAGGGACTAGCAAAGATTAGGTTTGGGGGTGTGTTAAGACCTGAAAAGTACCACTTTTTACCCCTTAACTTAACCTTTGATTAGACCCTTAGCCACCTAATAAACTCATCTTAAGTGTTTTGTTTAGGAAATAATCAGCAGTGAAATAAGGCCAAGAATCCTGTTATGGAGCCTGCTTTGGCACCAGATGCCCCTCAGCAAGAATGAACCTTGAAGCATCGCGCAGATCAGCTGAGCTTCCTAAGGCTTTACAAGCAACCTCTCGCGTAGATGAATGACTGAGGAGCTTCAGAAACTCAACTCCGCGCAGCTCTCGTGAAGCTCAAGAGTAGAACACAGTGCTCAGTGTTGCGCAGTTCAAAGCAGACCTCTCTCAATCTCGCGAAGGTCACTTAAAATAGCTGAGGAGAGAGAGCTTCAGAAGATGTCTCGCGTAGCTGTCGCGCAGTCACCGCGGGATACAATTCTCAGAAGAAGAATGCCTCGCGCAATTCATGCGCCATTCAAGAAAGAAAGCATCCTGGCAAAGGCAAAGCCAAGCTCACGAAGATTGAGTGAGACAAAGAACCTCGCGCAGTTCAGAACTCGAAAGAATCTCGCGAGGCAACTCGCAAAGTCCAAGTAAAGAGAAGAGCTTGCGCAGTTCTCGCGCTGTTGCCCAGCGAAGACTAATCTATCGTGCGACTGCTTGAATTGCAACCTCGCGACGCTTGTGACTGTATTTTCTATTCAACCTCGCAAACTCCAACCCAGCGAGAGCTCAACTCTCTACCGCGCGACTGCCTGAAGAGCAAACCAAGGCAACCTCGTGACGGCTGAAGCTTCAGTGTCAAATCATCCTAGCGAAGAGCAATGAGCTACCACGCGAGAAGTCTGGGAAACTACAGCTACCTAGAGAGGCTCTGAACCTAAACTTCCATCTCTTCAGCAGAGGGCATTCTGGAAATTTCTAGTGATTAGGGCACGCACTCCCACGCTCAAATCTCCGTGCACACTCCCCGAGGCATCCAAGGATCAGTAGAAGGCCACGTGGCATCATTAAAATTAAGGTTTCCTAACCCTAATGCGCCGCCACCCCACTACTATATATACCCAGGCCTAGCTTAGGTATAGGTATCTGGGAACCTATCTCAGATCGCTTTTCTTTTCTCTTTCTTTTTTAGCAGTAAGTAGTTTTTCTTTTTCTTTTTCTTTCCTTCTCTCCATAGTCCAGCAATTGCTGGCTATGACTTTGTATATGTATTTGAGTTAGATTAATGGAACTTTTGCAATAGGATTTATACTTTGTGGGATTTTTGCTTATATGTGAGATGCTCTATGCAATGCTGCTGCCTTGTGATCCCCCATTGCCTTGGCTGTGTTTCAAAGCAATGGAGGACTGATTTTAAGGGCCACTCATATCCAAGTAACCTATGTGTCTGGGCTATCATGGTCTTCCAGCCTTAGCCCCACCACAGGACCTACTAGATCTGAAATCCCCATGGGAGCTTGAGCTGGTAGCCTGGTGAACATGGTGGTAGCAGCGATAATCTTATTTTGTCTTGGGCTCTGTGAGGAGGATAACCTCTGGGATAGTCTGTGACTATTTAAGTGGACAGATTATAGCCTTAGGGTGATTCTGATCCACCGATCCAAGATGTATCCTTCTTCTTTTCACCTGAGCTTGTAGAAGCTTGGTGAGGGATTGTACAGAGGCAGACTCCCCCATATTTGTATAGATCTACCATCAGATGTCGGATCTGACCTGGTTATAGAGATTGCAGGCTGGTGACTGGACCATTGTAGCCTCTCTCAAGCAATGGACAGCTGGATCGAAGGTTATACTCAATCGCTTGTTGGTTCTATGTGTCTGGGCTATCATGGATTTCCAGCCTTAGCCCCACATATGGAACTTTAGAGGTTGAGGTTCCCTATGGATTCCTGAGCTGGTAGCCTGGATGAAATAGTGCCTGCAATGATTTATTTGATATGTTCTGACCCATCCCTGGATAGTGGCTCCCCTATGGGATAGTCTGTGACCATTCAAGTGGACAGGTTATAGCCCTAAGGGTGGAGTCATGGCAGTAGAGATGGGTTGGATCCTTTCTCCTCAGAGGTGATAATGTAGCCTCTGGACAGGATTTCTATAATATCATATCTAAATCTGAGTTACAAAAACTCCTCTGATCTTGGCTCAATAACATATTTCTCACCTTTTTATAATTATTTTCCACACTCCATCCATCCTCTCAATCCTTTCTGTAATTTAGTTATTAAAATACTTAGAATAAGTGACCTTAAACTCCCCTCCTTTTAGGACTGCCAGATCTGGAGGGACTACTAGAGACGGCTCCCTTGGAGCCTTAGATCACCTTTCCCTGTGGGACAAACTCTTACTTATCAAAACTTGCTACAAAGGGCCCTGTATCTTACAGGTCTAGGATTTTCGAGTTGTGCTGATTCATCCCCTGTTTTATTCTATTTTGTATTTTTAAATAACTTTCAACACCAACCAATAAGCGAAGCACACTTGAGATCAGCAACAAGAAGGGATTTTGCAAAGTTGGAGCAGGGGAGTATGATCGTATGAGAGTACAGTAACGAGTTCATAAGGTTGTCAAGGTTTGCTCTGGAATTGGTGGCCACCGAAGAGATGAAGGCTAGTAAGTATGAGGAAGGCCTAAGGCTTAACGTGAGGGAAAGAATCTCTGCGTTAGAATTGGAGACTTATGCTGAGGTGACTGGTAACGCCATAGTCGTAGAGCGAGACATCGAAAACATGTATAAACGATGAGATCAACAACATAAGAACAAGGCTACTCAAGGGGCAGTGAGCGACTACGACTCGGGGAATAAAAAGCCAAGGTTTACAGTACCAGCTCCAGTAGCGAGGCAACCGGTCTATACCAATTATGCCAGACCATTTACACCTACACACGTCAGACCTATCTGCATCAAAGGTCCTACGCAGCCTCAGAATTTAGGAGCGTCAGTTAATCAAAGACTTTCATGGACGACATCTTCAGCACCCCAAGTCACATGCGCCCGTTGTGGCAAATCACATAAGATGTCTGAATGTAGAAGGGGCACTGGGGGTTGCTTCAAATGCAGAAAAATGGGTCACCGTATCCAAGATTGCCCAGAAATGGAAAAAGAAGGAATGGCTTCAACTCTGATTGGTCATCAAGAAACGACAATTTCTGCTCCAGCAACCAGATCAATACCACCGAGGAAGCCAACTGTTCAAGGGCAAGCATATGCAGTGACCATCGAGGATGCTCAGAATGTGAACGACATTATTCAAGGTAGACTCTTGTTTCAAGAATTGTTTTGTAGAAGCTCTAGAATTTTAGATAGAGAAGGTGCATCTGTCTATGGAATAGTTCACTTAGTTTTAAATTGGCTAACATGCATATACTCTATAGGTACATTACAAATGTATGGGAAGGAAAGTTCTGTAGCATATGAAGTGAGGGTGTTGATAAACCCAGGGTCTACCCACTCTTTTGTTACACCGCGATTTGCCAAAAAGATGAAGGTCACTCCTGAGACACTGGATTTTGTCTTAGCGGTGTCCATTCCGACTGGAGAATCAGTGGATACCGACTTGGTCTGTAAGGCACTAAGGGTCGCCATCATGGATGGAGATGTCTATGAACTGACAGTAAATTTAATCTTGTTGGAGATGCAAGGGTTTCATGTAATCCTTGGCATGGACTGACTGTCAACTCATCGTGGTACGATTGATTATCGAAACAAGGTGATCATCTTCAGACTGAACATGAGGAGATCATTCCATTTCAGGGGGATAAGATCAAAGTTCCTACCATTGGTGTCTGCGGTTAGAGCTGAACGCATGATCAAGAATGGGTGCACTGGTTACTTGGCATTCTTGAAGGACGATAAGGAAAGGAAGAATATCATATCTGAGATTTCAGTAGTACGTGAGTTTGAGGATGTTTTTTCAGAGGAATTACCAGGATTACCTCCGGAGAGAGAAGTGGAGTTCACTATCTACTTGGCACCTGGAATGGAGCCTGTTTCTAAAGCGTCATACCAAATGGCTCTTGCAGAGATGAAAGAATTAAAGGAACAGCTACAAGAATTATTAGATAAGGGGTTTGTAAGACCTAGTGTGTCTCCTTGGGGTGCACCAGTCTTATTTGTAAAGAAGTAGCACAGGTCGATGAGGCTATGCATCGACTACTGTCAGTTAAACAAACTCACTATAAAGAATAGATACCCTTTGCCTAGAATTGACGACTTATTCGATCAGCTGCAAGGTGCACGATACTTTTCAAAGATCTACTTGAGGTCCGAGTATCATCGGTTGAGGGTCAAGGCAGAGGATATTCCAAAGACGGCATTTAAAATGCTGTACGGGCACTATGAGTTCTTAGTTATGCCATTTGGTTTGACAAACGCCCCGATGTCATTTATGGATCTGATGAATCAGGTCTTTAAACCACACTTAGACCATGTGTCGTGGTGTTTGTCGATGATATACTGATATACTCCAAGACAAAGGAGCATGAGGAGCACTTGAGACTCACACTATAGACACTGCGAGAGCACCAGTTATATGTCAAGCTCAGCAAGTACGAATTTTGGTTAGAGGAGGTCAACTTTTTAGGACACATCGTATCAAAGGACGGTGTCATAGTAGATCCCGCTAAGATCGAGGCTGTGGTGAAATGGGAACAGTCGAGGACCGTGACGGATGTGCGTAGCTTCCTTGGTCTTACTGGTTACTACAGGCGCTTTATAGAAGGATTCTCAAAAATATCAGGGCCACTTACGAGACTTACCCGAAAAGATGTAAGATTTGAGTGTACTGAAGCATGCGATAAGAGCTTTCAGGAGCTCAAGAAAAGTCTCACATCAACTCCAGTGCTTGCGATTCATTCAGGTCGCAGAGGGCTTGCAGTTTATAGCGATGCATCACACAATGGTCTAGGCTGTGTACTCAATCGGAACAAAAAAGGTTATCGCTTACTGGTCAAGGCAGTTGAAAGATCACGAGAAGAACTACCCGACGCATGACCTAAAATTAGCAGCGATTATCTTTGCGTAAAAGATTTGGAGACACTCTTTGTACGGTGAAACTTTTGAGATATTCACCGACCATAAAATCCTCAAATACTTATTTACTCAAAAGGAATTGAATATGAGGCAGCGCAGATGGATGGAATTTCTCAAAGATTATGATTGCTCCATACAGTACCACCCTGGTAAGGCTAATGTGGTAGCAAACTCTTTAAGTTGTAATAGTGCGGCTCAGTTAGCGAGCCTTATTATGGGGATGCACCGCTGGATGCTATTGTAGGACCTAGCCTTATACGATGCAAAGTTTGAAGTGTAAGCGTCAGGGGGATTTTTAGCCAATATCACAGTATGACCAACTATTTTTGAGTGCATTTACGAGCTACAGATGAACGATCTGGAGTTGGTTAAGATTAGGCAGGGCGTGACTGTGGGCACTAGGCCGGATTTTTTTATTAAGGACGACAGGTCCTTGCTATTTAGGGGCTACTGTGTATTCTAGTTGATGCTAATTTGCGACGAACTATATTAGATGAAGCTCATAAATCGGTATATGCTATACACCCTGATAACACGAAGATGTATCAAGACTTGAGAAAGAGCTATTGGTGGAGAGGTTTAAAGAAAGACATAACTGAATATGTATCAAGGTGTCTGGCGTGCCAACAAGTGAAGATAGATCATAGACACCCTGCTGGATTGCTATAACCTCTGTAAGTGCCTGAGTGGAAGTGGGAGTCAATCTCAATGGATTTTATATTGGGATTACCCCGGACTGCAAGGCGGCACAACGCCATATGGGTGATCGTTGATAGGTTAACGAAGTCAGCCCACTTTCTACCTTACAATATTACCTATACGGCTGGACGGCTAGCAAAGTTGTACATGAAAGAGATTGTACAGCTGCACGGCATCCCAGTTAGTATAGTGTCAAATTGTGACCCTCTCTACACTTCAAAATTTTGGCAAAAGTTCTAAAAAGGGGTGGGTACGCGATTAGAATTCAGCTCGGCATTCCACCTGCAAATGGACGGACAAACAGAACGGGTGAACCAAGTGATAAAAGATATGCTCAAAGCTTATATGCTTAGTTTTCAAGGATCATGGGATCAACACCTACCCTTGGTCGAGTTTGCATCTAATAATAGCTTTCAAGCGAGTATAGGTATGGCACCGTATGAGGCGCTTTATGGACGGAAAAGTCAATTGCCGATCAACTGGGAAGATATAGGTGAGAAGTTCATATTAGGTCCAGAGGTGTTCGAAGACAACACCGATATCGTTTGTATGATCAGAGACAGGATCAGATCAACTCAGAACAGGCAGAAGAGTTACTCTAACCTGAAGCGGACAAGTGTTGATTTCCGAGTCGGTGATCACGTGTTCGTTAAGATATCACCCATGAAGGGTGTTATGAAATTTTGGAAGAGGGGCAAGCTAAGCCCTAGGTATTTTGGACCTTTCGAAGTGTTGGGAAGAGTGGGCGAGGTTGCTTATAGAATTGGACTTCCTCCTCTGTTTGATAGAGTACATAATGTATTCCACGTATCCATGCTTTGCAAATATGTGCGAGATCCTACGCATATCTTGGTGGAACAGCCAATCGAAATGTACGGGGACATGACGATGATGGAAGAGCCGGCGTACATCCTCGACAGAAAGGAATAATTACTGCGCAACAAAACCATTCCTTTAGTGCTCATTAAATGGGGACATCATCCTCCCGAAGAGGCGACATGGGAGCGAGAAGAGGAAGTTAGAGCCCAGTATCCTCAGTTATTCCAAAAGAGTTGAGTGAGTCTCGTTAATGTAATGAAATTGCACTCGTAGGTGTGAAGAGTATATGAACGTTTTATAAACAGCTATGTAATCGACATCGTTCAATGCTATAGACAGGATGTTTTGTACAAAATGTGCATAATATATGGTGTAGATGCTTAAAAGGGTGAAAAATTTTAAGACTTTGGGAGTTAGCAAGCAAAAACACAAATTTCAGTTGCTGTCATAAATCGACCGGTCGAAATGTAAATCGACTAGTCGAATTTTGAAATCGATCGGTCGAATAGGAAATCGACTAGTCGATTTCTCACAAACAGAACAAATTTGGAGTTATATAATAAACTGATCGGTTGAATCTTTATTTGACTGGTCAAAATTGAAAACTGACTGGTCGAATAGGGAATCGGCTGGTCGATTTCTCACAGACAGAACTAACTTTAAGGTATATAAAAAACCGACCAGTCGAAATGCGATACCGACCGGTCAATTTTAAAATTTTGATCGGTCAATTGTAAATCGACCAGTCAAAATCGTAACTCATGTTTTTAAGGGGAAAACCGACTAGTCGATTTTAGAAATTCGACCGGGCGATTTTGTTCAGACGACTTTAAATTGGGTTTTTCTTATCCATTTAGTCATTTCAAATTTGGCGGTTGGGGGCTCTGCTAGGGTTTGAGAGGAAAAAAGGAGGAAAAGGGTTTAAAGGTTGATTTCGCTATGATTCTTCGCCGATTCGGATCCAAGGTGGATTAAAAAGGTAAACCCTAGTCCTTAAACCCTTGATTTTGAATATTTCCTTTCTTCTAGAACCTATTTGTTGTTTATTGAAGCCAAACCCTAGCCATGCCACCTAAAACACTCCAATCTTCAAAGCCTTCGGCTTTGAAGCTACTGCACCGACGCCCCGGTGCATCGGCACCGCCCCCACCCGCGGCAACACAAATGTTGGTGCCACCCACGGCCACACCGCCCATGACGCCTTCGGGCGAGCCTTCACTACCACCACCACGACCTTTATATCAGCCTAATGAGTGGTGGGCAGCCAAGAAAATTGAAATTGAGTACACAATTGATCCAGCCCTGTTTAAGGACGCAAATGTACGAGGAGATACCATGTGGGCTCGAAACTATCTTGAAAAGGACGGTCTAATCAGCATTTTGGAGCCTTTACGTGATTATTACTACCCGAGGCTCGTACGCCTCTTCTATCAGAATCTCAAATCGACAAGTACAACTTCCACGATTGAGACTACAGTTGATAGATGCGATTATCGGTTTACTTGGGATCATGCGTCTAGAGCGCTAGAGTATTTCAAAGAATATTCTGACAACCTCGAGCTATTACCCCCTTTTGATAAGGACATTCACTATAAGGAAATTTGGGATCAAACGACTTAGGGATGTCACGGCTCTGGCCATTCCATTCGAAGAGTGGATTTACCACCCTACTTATGGATGTTGGATACTATCATTAAATGCAGCCTCTACCCTATGCGACACAACACATAAATAGTGGGAGAGGTGCAACGCGCTTTGTATGCAGCGTTTAGGGGCCGTTGGTTCAATGCACCCAAGATGGTGTTCGAGGGTATGATTCACATACACGAGAAACTGCTAAAGGGTGGGGCAAAAACAAAAGACTGTCTCCCATACGCCCGTTGTATCTCCTCAATGTTTGAAGAGTATGCAAATGCGGGACCGTATCGGGTTTCTCTAAAGGAACCAAGATTGAGTGACTAGGTGGAGTTATTTACCTTCGCAGATTAGAACCAAGCATGTAATCAGTTGAAGAAGGTCCTACCTCCCGAGGGGGAGCAAGCACCACCTCCTCGAGCCTGAGCAAGAACTAGGAGAATAAATTCCACCTCCAGAGCAGCCTATACCCGTAGCACCTATGCCACCAATGCAGCAGCTGACCCATTAACCGATACCTCCTCCGTCACAGCCGGACTCCGAAGTATTGGGTGATATCCTCGCTCGGATGACCCAAGTGGAAGAAAGCAACCAATTACTCCATCATCGCATGGATCACCATGAGGGCATCTTCGCACAGTGGATGTAGTATGCGTACCCCGCCAACTATATGGCGCGCCTCGCGGACACACTCGTTGTTGTACCTGACCCGTGGTACTACTTCGCTGGCGCATCTACTTCAAGCGGTGTTCCCGGCGATGATGGAGTGGACGTCGCGCCTACGGACGAGGCGGGACCTTCTGAAGTGCCGCCGAGAGACGCGGAGGCTTGAGCTGAGATTGTCGATGTTTTGGTTACTTTTTTTGCACAATTATTGTAATTAATACAGGTTGGGGTCGAAATGTTTGAACTATTATGGCATGGGTGCCACATTCACTTGATTTTGTGGTTATTATATGACTAATGTGGCCTGGTGGTCACTTGGTGGATATATATATATATATATATGTTACCTTTTTGGCGGTGTATGTGGATATATGACAATGCGCATTTTACTTATTTTGCCTATGAAATTGTGAATGCGTTCAATCATGTAGGTACTTCAGTGGAGGGGTTTAACCTCATAAATTCATCGGTGAGGTCTTGAATGTATGCCGTAAGGTGAATGCCGATTGGCCTTCACTAGTGGTTTAAAGTAACGGATTGGATCCTCTTCAATTAGATACCTGATTGCTCCCCCTTCGCTTTCCACGTGCACGGGGGGGGGGGGGGGGGGGGGGGTGTGAACTTCACTTATGATGTGTGAAACCTTAGTTAATTTTTGGGGACGAAAATTCCTAAAGAGGGGAGAATGTAGCACCCCGTGAAATCCTGACCGTGAACTGTACCTCGCGATGAGTGCACGTCAAACACATGCGTGGTCTGGTGAATGGTCTCCAAGTCTGGAGAGGTTATAGGTGAAATAAAGTAAAGGGTGTGTGTGTGGATTAAGATATATAAGATATATATATATATATATGTGTGTGTGTGTGTGTGTGTGTGTGTGTGTGTGTGTGCGTGAATAAGGTGTAGGTGCCTAGCATTGGAACCTAAAGGAACTATAAAAGTGTAAAGAGAAATAATTTCTCTTAAATGTCTGGTTGCTATGGCTATTGATGAAGAGAGAGAGGGGAAGTGAAGGAGAGGAACATTTATGAGGGATTGAGAGTAGTGTGCTTGAGGAAATTAAGGATATGCATTTAATTTTAGTGTTGGATCACACACAATCCAAGCATCGAGCTGCCAAGCCCTAGCTTAGAGTGTGAAGCCTCGAATCGTCTGATCGGTCGATCCGAAAGGTATGATCTTGTAAAATTGTTTGATAAGTAAATTATAGTGTGGGATTGTAATTTAATTAGGTGGATGGAAGAAGAAAAATGGAAAAAAAGGAGAAGAAAATCGATGGGAATGGATCTGTGAGGAACAGATCCTAGCCGTTAAAGGTTGGCAAAAACTGACCAGTCAAATTGTGAATCGACCGGTTGAATTTTGCTATGATAAGGGGTAAACACGAATTCGACCGATCGACCTTGTTTTGATCGGTCGATTTTGAGAAATCGACCGGTCGATTCCCACAAAATAGGAGATGGTAAGTTTATAGTTTTGGGTCGGCTGGTCGAATCGAAAAACTGACCGATCGATTTTGGATATCCACCCGGTCAATTTGAGGAATCGACCAATCGATTTCGGTGCCATATGAAGTGCAAGGTTTCATGAGCGAAACCGACCGGTTGAAAATTCAGGTCAAATGGTCGATTTGTGACAGTTAAGGTTGTCTTCCATTTTGGGGTTTGAGACCTTGGGGGATGTGAAGGATCTCCCTAGTTCAGGTAAATTGTGACATTCTGATCGTGGTTAGATGTATGTTAGGTGCAATTGAACCTAAGAAGGGTGTGAAGAAAACTCAAGCTACATCAACCAAGGAACTTAGCACAAGGTGAGGAAAACCCTTTAATATGTATAGACAAAAACTTATTAAGCATGTACATAGTGATATATGAAGCATGTGATTTTGAATACCTTCATTTGAACATATAATATGCTCTTCCGAAATGTGCACGTCTTGCTATGTTGTACTCCTTTTTGAATAAGTCATGTGAAATTGTTCGACAGATTTTAAGAAGCACATTGGTACTCACAATGGTTAGTTCTGAATGTGCGCACGTGAATGTGATGTGAACCCAATTGTGGTGCGAGGACTTTTAATTTTGGAAAACTATTATGTTTACTGCACTTACACGGTGAATAACTATATGTAGCTTTTGTACATTGTTTTAAGGTTATGTGAATACCCAATAGACGCGGCGGGATAACCGCGACTGATGCGACAAGATATCTTCGACCGGTACAGCGGGATATCCGTACAACTTGTGCTCCAGTCCAGCGGGATATCCGGTCTTTAGGTACCAACAGTGGAACCATTTTGTCCGACAAGTCCCTCCGTTTCGAGGGCTTGTAATTTCGATAAAAATTGTTCAATTGAATGACGATGGTGGGGGTTCCATCGGGGCTCGATGCTATACTGCTCAGGGATTATTTAAGTGGGTGTGTTGAGTAAAAATGATTATTTCCCTTAAATATGATCAGTTAAGCCTGAATGTGCATTCTCTGTTCATTCTCGTCGAATTACCTTTGCTCGTGAATCATATGTTTTCTTTTCAGTAATTTACGCATTGTGAATTATCATGAAAGACATATTTATATAGAGAATTACGCATACTAGATTTTGTTTTCCTCATTGAGCTAGGATGTAGCTCATTCCTTCGACTATACGTCACAGGTGCAGGTGAAGATTCTGTAGCAAACGATCGCAAGAGAATAGACACAGATTACGTTCTGGGTGAGGAGCACAAGCCTCCTCCTGAGGACTTCTTTTAGGAGTTTCTTTGCTCTAGTTACAGATACTGTTTGGGCCTGGTATGTTAGGCCGTCATTTTGAAGATAATGTAATAAGTATAGAGTAAATGTTTTGGCCAACCATCTCGGGTGATTAGAAGATATCACCAATGGTTCGATTCAGTTCTTTGTCCTATGTAGTGGACATGGGAGTTAGAACTGTCTTTTGAACAATTGACTGATGTAGTCATGTGGATAGAGGAGACATATTATGATCTCTTTTTATGGTAACCGTGTAACCTTCTTCGCAGTATGTGTGTTACCACTATGTTTTCGCTGATGTGTTCGGGCACGGCCTCATAGATCGTGCCGACAGCCTGGGTTTCGGGGCTCCAAAATTCAAGCTGTCACAATTTCATATTAAAAGATAGCCAAAATTTTAAAAGTTTGTTAGTTTCACTAAAATAAAATTAAAAATTTCAATATTTCAAATTTTCCACATTTTACAATTTTAAAATTCAAGAGTAGACCAGCCCACAATTCTGTTAAAAATAAAACAAGAAAAGTCCTATAAAAGACGATGTAAACTCAAATTCTTTATGTAGCTCTTCTAAAGGATCTCTGGTAACAACTACCGATGTCCATTGCAAGGAATCTGCTAGAGTTGGGATCCTACACACCTAAAAGAAGAACAATGATAACCAAATTCTAACCCCTCAGGGGTTCAAAAGATATATAACCAATATGTTACTCCTTTTCATGTCATTAAAGATGTGCAACGAGCACCAAAGAAACAATTAAAATCAAATCTAATGTCATTGATGGTGAGCCCAAAGGGTTTGCAGTGGGCTAAATTATAGAACGGGTGATTTTTTAAACTCCAAAATATCGAAGGAGTCCTAAAACAAAAATCAATGGGTTGTTATAATTCATGTTTTGTTGCAGGTTATGACACTTATTTTCAATCTTACTATAAGATTCTAATGATCCCTATGATTAAAATCATGAACTACAGGATTCACTAAAAATTATAGTTTTAAAGAAAAGGATTCGATTGTAAGTTTCGAATCTTAAGAGTTAGAATCTGATTTGAGCAGTAAGATTTTCAAATTTGTTGGCATACCTGTGGAGGACTTCAACCTTGTTCACCGAGCTTACTTTTTTCTTTTAGTTGCTTATGTTTTTCTATTTATATTTACAAGAAAGGCAGTATTTCTACTTGTTCATTTGCAGAGTAATTATGCTATAAACTCTATCAATTTCTATGTAATGAATTTCAAATAGCAATTTATTCAATTTCAAGAAATCCCTATGGCAAAAAATTCTTTTGGCTTATGTACACCGGTAGATAATATAGGAACATAGGTATTGGCAGAGACTTCGAGGGTACCATCCACTCAAAAAATTGAAATAAATCAGCATCTGTGGACACTATAAACCATTTTCTTTGTGGAGTGTAAGAAATGCCAGTGTCCCAAAGATTGAAACGGCAAGAAATAAATAAGCAAAAATACTTGAGCAAGAGCTTCAGGACCCATATTTCTTTAATATTATACATTTTGCTTCTTTGCTTGGTTGTTTCTAAAGTAGCATTAAAGAAGTTACCCAAATTAAGCAGAATGACCCTGGGTTTATCTCCACAAAACCAAGTGTTTAAAGATGGGTTATAAATTCTTTCCTAGTACAATAAAACTAGTTATTAAGTCCAGTAGATTTCTAAGTGCTGAAAAAAAAGGGACCTGCTTCATTAATGCAGCCAGGGCATTTTTCATGTGTACTTGACAAGTATAAAATAATCTTGGCAGTTGGACTAACTTTTGGTCTTAAAGAAGTAAAGTAGGGAGTAATACCTCACGGAAAATAGATCCATCAAGTTGCTTTTGATCATTTGGTGTGAACCTCTCTCTCCAGAAAGATAGCCACACATGTATTTGGATTCAAACTCACTAGTTGCTTATTTGATACTAGCCTTGGAAAAGTACTTCTTTGTGACCCTTCCCTTGTAACCTTGCCTTTCACCCCATTTGGTATACATGGTTAGAAGTTTTTCTGCCCACATCTGGAATAGAAAATTTGAAAATTAATAATATTAGAAATGAAGATAGCTAGGACTCAACAGGTAATCATGAAAAAATATATTAATTGGGTTCGCTTTCGAGAAGCACACCTTTATTTTTGTGCTTTTCTTGTGGAAGCTGAGATTGAGCAGTGAACTTGAAACTCCAAGCTTACATCCTAACTGAGACAAAGGAAAGCAGAATTCTTATGTTTTGAATATAATACTCCCTCAACCACTTTAGAATTCATGAATAGGTACAAACGTTTACTCTCAACCGACATGCATCTTTAAGCATACAACATCAAGCATCATTAGAAGTGGCGAGAGGAATGTGTAAAATCTGTCGAGCATATAATATCTCCATGAACCAAAAATCATTGAATCTTACTTATGAAAACAGGACCTATATGACCTCATCGAATGAGATTGCAATCGCTCCCTCAATTCTGAAATCACAGAACTCACCTGCAAATGCCTTTGCTAGGTAGAAAGCAACCAACATGAGTGTCCACAGACTGATATCAATAATGCTTGTACAAAAAAATCAATAATATGATGTTACATATAGGTAACTGAGGCATGCAAGACAAACTTTTATACTACTGCAATGTATAAACAACAAAACTCAAACCAATGTCAATTTTGAATACTCTGGATCAGAGAGTAACTCCACCGATGAGTCTCCCAATAGGTAAAGCTGATATGGAACACCAAAAGAAAAGTTTTCTCAAATTAGTACAAGACCATATAGTTAATTGCAAATGACTATGATAGAAAATAAACAAGAATGTCCCCTATCTCTTTGATATCTTAACATCAACATTGCTAAGGAAATGAAGCACGTAGGCACAAGCGAATGCAACCCTAAAATTGCAAAGGCAAATAGGCACTACATTTTGACCATGGATAATCAGACCAGGTGTACAAACCCCTTCATATAAACAAGAGACTCAACTAACTCTCATTCATGTGGTAAAAGTCCAAAATACATAGCAAGCTTCATGGTATAAAACACGAAACACTAATCAACTACTGACATGTTAAGTTTGGTTGTGCTTGGAATAGTTTACAGTACTTTAGCTTTTTTACAACCTTTACTGTTAAGCACATGCATAGATTAGGAGTATAAGCTAGTAAAAGGTAGCTCTGCCATATTGGTCATTTAAATCTAGTTAAAACTCTGGTTAAGGAAGAAAAAGTGAATCTCAATGTACACCAAGGACAAACATTTATAATAGGGACTAAGGTTGTGCATTTTTTGGACAGAACCGACGGAACCGCTGGGTTTGGTTCAGTTTGGACAGCACCGGTTTGGGTTTTGTTTGGAAAAAGCGAAAACATAAAAGTTTGGTTTGGTTTCGGTTCCAAGCCTCCCCAAGCCGAAACCGACCGAACCGAACTGACTCGAATGTAGTTTGTATATATATATATATATATATATATATATATATATATATATATATATATATATATATATGGGCTTTGATTAATTTTTAAAGGCATTTAAGTTAAATGTATATTTTTATATAAATCCCTACCCTTGTCCTTAGCCAATTCCTAAATCCTAAAGCGGTAAAGTAGAACTTATAGGAAAATAGGTGAAGTTAAGAAAATTTTGATGTGCAAGTAGAACTTATAGGAAAATCGAAACCAAACGAACCAAACCGAACTGAATCAAATCTGGTTGGTTTGGCTCAAGAGTTGGATGGTTTGGTTTGGTTTGAAACTCTAGAAACTGATTAGGACCGATTTGGTTTGTGGTTTTGGTCCAAAACCGACCAAACTGAACCGAATACACCCCTAATAGGAACTTCATGGAACAGTCAATTAATTTCCTACAAATTATGATGGAAATCCTACAGTAAACTATGCCCAAAAAAGAGAGGATATTTCAACAATTTCCAATTAAAATATGAAAGACCTCATTACTCTTCAAAGGATCACAAAACCAAACTGAGTCTTGTAATTGAAGAGTTGGCCCAAGCATCAATTTTGAAGGCACATGTAGTTGACAAAGACTTGGTACTTGGTCCAAAAACTCTGCCAAAAATTCAATTTTGGAGGGGCTATGTGAACGAAATTACAAAACAAGTTTCAAAGAAATTCAGTTGAGTCAACTTGGAAAATGAAAAAAAAATAAAAATTAGTTGACTTCAAAATTTTAATTATATGAATTAGAGTCTTCATAACCGTGCAAACACATTCATGTCATTGCAAGTAAGGGGCAGTCACTAACTAATTTTAATCACCTATAATATCAAACTAACCTTTTTACAGATTCTGCTAACCAACTTGTGCACAATTCCAAAGAAAAACTCATGAATGATTTCATGAATCCATGAGAAAAAATAGTACCTGATTATGGTCCTCAAAACTGAACTTTTGCAGCAGAAAAGCCCTCACATCCATAGTCCTTGGGGGATTTCTATTGCCTGTATTGAGAAAAGTTTCAAGTTTTATAATAGGTAGCTAATGTCACGTGGTACGTGATCTCGACACTAGTGTAGCATTCAAAAGATACACCTCTAAGGCAGCTACCCCTTATCCATATAATATGTGTGTGTGTGTGTGTGTAAATTGAGCACCTTGCATTGACTGTTGACAGCTTTGCACTGATCAGCAGCTCTGAAACAAAGTTTCTCCCTGCATACAAACAAGTAGTTACCATTTGATACCCATCTCATTAAATCTGCACCGCAGCTGCCAATTTAGAGATTTCAAATATTGAATGTGCAAAATAAGAGAAATAGGTTCTTCATGGTTGTGCTGATGCATGAGCACAGTAGTGTGGGACCAGGTAAGCGTTCTTGTGAATCGATACGCATACAAACAAAAAAGGTACAAAATGACATGGATTTAATGTAATGACTGACCCAACCATCCAATTAACATGGTACACAGATAATTAGTGGATCCCATATTGATTTTTTCAAAGCTCATGAGAACTAAATGATGCACCCAAAACGCACAAGCATTACCCGAGAGAAACGCATCACCAGTTGCTGAATTAAAGCACACAATTAAGTTTCTGGAACTCCCATAGGTACTCAGGTTAAAAGACTAAAGTAACCAGAGTGCATCGCCCTGTGTACTTTAATATGGCAATGGTTTTCCAAAAATAACCTCAAAGAAAGAGCAAGAGCAGTACTGGTTTAATAAGAACCAATCCTATCGATATATAACACTAGCTAAATTTGCAGAAACCTTTAACTCTTTCTACATTGGTGAATGACTAGCAGAAAAGCTTAGAACAACTTATGATAAAACCAGAACCCATCCTGATGTATTGGTAAAAGAAAAGTATGGTATTATTAATTGGGAGCTCTTCAAGGCATGCTTCTCAAGGGAGTGGCTCTTAATGAAGCGCAATTCATTTGTTGATATATTTAAACAACGCAGATAACAATCAAGTCGTCAATTGCCATGACTGTGTTTCTGAGAACGGAAATGCATCAAGAGACGATCACTGATGGAGGAAAATACTTTGGGGCATTGTTTTTCAGTCTGGTTAATGTGATGTTTAATCGGATGGCTAAGCTTTCGATGACTGTTCAGAGGCTTCTTGTGTTCTATAAACAAAGAAATTTCTTGTTCTATCCCCCATGGGCTTTTGGATTACCAATCTGGGTTCTTAGAATTCCACTCTCCATACTAGAATCGGGTATATGGGTCGCTCTTACTTATTACGTGATTGGTTTTTCTCCTGTGCCTAGTCGGTAAACACACTTGTTCATATTTATTTTATACTCCTCACAAGTAGATGGGTCAGTTTCAGCTTTTTTGTTCTGTGGTCACTAAATTATACAATGCAACAATATATAAAATCATGATTTAAAAGCTTTTTACTCTTAAAAATTTGTAGGTTGAGTCTCTGTAATGAGGAAGACCGAATATCAATTTATTTAAATATTCAACCATGCTGGCCAAGAGGATGAGAAACCTCAAAATACCTCAAACCTGAGACTCAGAAGTCTCTATAGAACCAGAGTTCAAACTCCCATTGAAGTGATGAACCCCAACTTTTGCTAACATTGTTAGTACTCTATCTCAGATTTCCGAAGGGGAGGGAACTTATTTGCAATTATTATTAACTTGCCTGTCTAAATAAATAATTTGCAATTAAATAAAAATAATAAATTTTCAACCACTATAATCGAAATTGGCCACTATAATCCAATTTTCTTGACCCAAACCCACTTGATAGTTGCGTGATCGGGGTCAGAAATCTAAACCTGTCAGATTCGAGTCTTATTTTCTTGACCCAAACCTACTTGACCTGACTCCCTACCTTATATTTTAACCTAAGTTGGGCCATATTAACCTGACCTAACCTAACTTCTCTCTTTATATCTATTCAATGTCAAGTTAGACTAAGATGAAAGATTTTTTAAAGATGATGTTTCCAAACTATTTGTGGTACATGAGAGAGTGCTCTCTCCATCTACACCAACAATTATCACAAATGATTTTTCATAAAAATGAAATTCAAAGCTGCAAGTTAAGGTGATTAAATAAAAAAAAATCAAATCAAGAAATCACAGGTGCAAGGCCACATACATCATAGTGGATCTTATCTAACGGAAAATATGGGTTACTTCTAGTTAAGCTAGTAGGATAAATAATACGACATTATTTTACCAATTGGCTGGTTCATACAAAGTTTAACAATAGAAGAAGATAAACTAGACAATAACTAAATTTTCAGCAGAGATGTAGTTTCATTTCCCAATCGATACTATAGCGCCAAAGAAAGTTACATTATAGATAAAATGCTTGATCGAACTAGCAACTGTCAACATTTTCCTTGTTTACTTTCACCGGCTGATTTGATAACTAACCTCACAAAAATGAGCTGCTAGGCCAGCAATGCCCAACTGTTTACTTATTAGGCCCAAAAAATCAGCATCGGTTTGCCCTAATTTGAAGGCATATTTTGTAGAGAATTTTATGGCCAATTTTAGAGAGCTTTGGGTAAAACACTATCTAAAACTGGTAAATTTTAAAGATAACCTCGTACTTCCATACCAATTACTCGTACTTCCACCAAACTTCAAGAGAACTTCAACAGAGTTGTTTGAGTTTAATGTGCACATATTAAAACTTGGTGAGTTGGTGTTGCAATGGCAGCACTCTTTCAGTTTTAAATGAAAGGCAGAAATCAAATGAAAATGAAAATGAACAGAGAACAAATGAAAATGCATATATATATATATATATATATATATATATATATATATATATATATATATATATATATATAATCAATTGCTATTAATTATAAAACAGTATAACTTCTCGAATGGAGATCACAAAATGAAAACCACATTCAAATGAAAACCATACTCATATGAATAATAATAGAAAACTTTAGATCAAATAACGCAAGGAAACGAGAAATTTTCTAGAAGCGAAATCACTTACCGTTTGTTCTTCTTCTTCCCTTATAGAGGCAAAATCAAATTCTACAAATTAAATCTGATGGATGACGCAGAAATGCCCATTCCAAAGTTCCCAATCCGAATGATTTTGAGCTCAATTAAGACAAAATTGGATGATTCTGAGCTAAGAATTTGATGATTCGCTCAATTGTCATTTCATTTTATTCGTCAAGAAACCCTAGAACATATGAGCCCAATCACCATTCGCTCAATCCCCATTCGCTCGACGACTTTTGTACTTGGAGACGATAATATAGTGGCACCCATCGTAGTTAGGTTTTATACTTGGCACCCATGGGAAATAAATTAAAAAAGGGCCCGACTGGTTTACTTTCCCTAAACCCATCGCAGTTAGGTTTTAGAGACGGCTGAAGCTACTCCGACTGGTGTAAATCTCATAGGGACGGGCTTAAAGCCGTCCCTATAAATATAAATGTGACCTTTAGAGACGGCTTCCATGTCTTCTCTAAAACTTTCACTGGAGGTTGATGGAGTGAAACTTATGGAGATCGTCTCTATATCTTATTATATATAAGGAGACCGTTAAAGCCGTCTCCAATTATAACATTAGAGACAGCTTTGGGGAAAACCACCTCCAATAAAAAGCTATTCGAGATGGCTTCAGAAAATCGTCTCCAATATCTGTCACCAATAAAAGGTTTTTTTGTAGTGCTATTAGTGACTTAACCACTCACTAATCACTCCAAACTCTATAAAAATAGAGACACCCCCCCCCCCCCCCCCCCCTCCCTCCTCCCTCCTCCCTCTCCCTTGTTTAGGAGACCTTTTCGAAATTCCTAAAGCAAAAACTCTACACAAAGTCCTTCCCTCTTTCAAGCTTTAAGCCATCCTAGCCTTAGAATTTTAGTTCCTCCCATCCACCATTACACATCCACTTCCATCATTCCAAGCTTTGAAATTTTGGCCACATATCTTCATACCATGATTCCTAACCTCCCAAACTTCCAACCTTTAGCAAATCTTGGACCTTTTCCTTAAATCATTTGCTTTCGGAAGCTCATCGAAGTTTACATCGACGTGGAGATCAAACCACGGTGCTAAAGGGGCCCGAGAGTTTCGGCTCTCCCTTCTATTCCTCTACCTTCTTTTGCTTTTCCTCTATCCTAGAATTTTAGCCGTTACGCTGCCGAAATTTCGGTGATTGTAGGGAGCTCAAATACGATCGAAGTGCCTTTGGGCAAGGGGAAGTGT
This sequence comes from Chloranthus sessilifolius, assembly GCA_021018995.1. NCBI lineage: Eukaryota > Viridiplantae > Streptophyta > Magnoliopsida > Chloranthales > Chloranthaceae > Chloranthus > Chloranthus sessilifolius. Next base: position 15,313,550 of record CM037595.1, on the reverse strand, counting down.
CGCATAATTTTATATTGTTTTATACATTTGGGCATAGTAGAGACTATTTACAAGCGGGTCAATCGGGTGCCTAACACCTTCCTGATTGATAACCAAAGTCCTTACCCAAGAGGCTTTGGCATTGACTGGTGATTCGGATACAAATCTAGTACTTCGGTGCTCACGATATTGATTTTGGGTATCTCTGGACACCAAAAGCTCCAGGTGGCGACTCTATTTTTTAGCACATTGTCGTGATGGATTGTTGAAATCCATGGTTGCACAAAACCTGACACCGAACCGAAATGAAGCGAAAAAATTGAAATTTTCGAGTTTCAATTCGGTTTCAATTTTTTTTTTTAATCCGAAATTGAACTTATTGGTTTTGACTCAATCCGGTTAACTAAATCTACATACCTAAAGCCAAATCGCCGATATTGAAGCACAATTTTTGTAATTTAAAATAACAATATATATATATATATATATATATATATATATATATAACACTATGGATGAGGCCTAACCTGCTACATATCTATTGATATGTATCCGATATAGCTGATATATATATAAACCATGGATGGGGCCTAACCTGATACATATCAGTTGATATGTATCCGATATAGCCGATATATGAA